>CM055429.1:8819698-9451033 GCA_029228465.1 Salix viminalis | reverse complement strand
CAATCAATAGTTTATATTTGTTCACGTCAGACAATTTAAGAGCTCCTCTTCAAGCTTTACTTTGTTAGTATAAAGAAATATTAAAAATGAATTAACAGTGAAAATTGTTATAATATTCCACTACGCATGTTTTATCAACTACACACAGTGATTGAACTGTACAGGTGAGCCAACCATTAGCCAGATCAATGCCTAACAGATTATAATAACTAAGCAAATGACATACCTGGTATTGTTCCAGTAGAAGATGTCCGGGAAGCTCTGGGTCTGGGGATTTTTCAAACTGTAATCCAAGAAGATAAAAGTGGAACAAATTAAGAGGGAAATTTTTTATGTGCCAAACAGAGAATGTGGAAAGAAAAAAGCTGCCCCAACAATGTAAGGCGGAGACATTAACTGCAAAAAATGCCATAACTAAGTCATGACATGAAACAGCTAGCAAGTATAACCCATCATATCCCTTTGATGGTTGCACAACCAAAACAAACAAGATCCATTATTTTCTCATCTCCTCCACATGTGACATCAACTTAAATTAACATTCCCAACTGAGAGGTTTCAAGTACAAGAAAGGACCAAAGTTCAGGGGGCAAAGAAGACTTTGGAGGAACCCCCAAATCACACATGCCTCCACAATGAACAGCAGGCTGGACTTCAATTTTTTCTTTTTTATCCTCATTAAGCCTCCAACATAAGGCATTGCTTCCTAACCACTGAGTTTAGCCACCTAAAGACAATTCAATTTTGATGAAATACAGATGGATTTTGACTCAAATTCCTTGAAGTCCAGATATATAGTGTTTGACTTTGCATTCTTAATGGTAGAACCTGTAACACATCAGCTGGTGGCCCCATCCCACACCTGTATATCACCACAATAACTTCTCACATCCACTACCTATTAAAAATAATGCTTCAAAGATTTGGGCCACTAGTTCGAAAACTAGCAGTAAACTACCAAGGTTTATAGCCGAAGTCCTATCATCCTTCGTTCTTATGTTAAGCAGCAGAGCTACCACAAAACTCAAAGCAAATACAAAACATTTTCTAACATGAAGAATCAAAGTGAAATTGAAAACCAAGTTTAAAAGAACACGATGGATGCTAATCTCACGTGGGCAGGAAAAGGAATGAATCTACAACTCAATATATGCATTATATGCCACCTCTGTTCTGCAAAAAGGATGAGGACTAAGTATCTAACTAGAATTTATTTACCAAACTGAGTGGAAACAAAATATCTAAAACTTTTCTAAAGCAGTGTTCATCACCCATATTTACCTTGTCAAGAATTGCAGTTAGGAGTCCCACACCAATTGGCCGCATGTTTTCAAACTGTATCGTGCTAATCTATGATAGATGAAAGAATAAAAACACTGTCAATTTGAACATGTATGTGTGTGTGTAGCATCTATCAAACTACTACAGCTGTTCAACAATGACTATATCCACACCTGATAAGCTAGTGAAATTAACTCTTGAACATGGAGAACTAGCCAGTCTCGTGAGAGCCCCCCATTAGTATATTGTTTCCTCGCCAAAGAGAGATCAAAATGAGCAGGATTCTTACCAACAGCTATAGGCAGATGACTCAAACACCTAATTTCCACCAAATTAATTAATATGATGTTGGAAATAAAGTCAAATCAGAGGACTGATTTCAACTAAATTGTGATCAGTGCTTTCTAAGGCAAGAGAGAATATTAGGTTTATGTTCAAGTGACACAAGGCTTTCACACAGGATGACAGGCATTGAGCTGCTCATACAGTAAACTCCTTTGAGTTGAAAGTTGCTATGTTAGCTTGACCAAGTACAAACTGGTTTTTGTTAAAGCATCTTTTCAATCCAATAAAAGTTGCAGCCTTTTTGGCGCATATATTAACCATTTACAATACTATTAGAATGCATATATACACGTAATCAGTTGACAATATTCTCATCAAAGCGAGTAAAATAACACAAGACTTCCACATTATTTACTGAGACTCAGGTCTCAATTTGAAGCCAGGAACTTATGTAGCATTCAGATAATATATGGATGGTGATCATTTAAATGAAGTAAAAGAAGAAAGGAGCAATGAGAGTAAGAACCTCTAAATTAGATTCAGGCATTATTGGAAAGAAGTAAAACATGATGAAAAACTTGTGTAGTTTTTTTTCCTTGTGTTCAGCGAAAACAACTTAGCAGAAATAAGAATATATATTACAGGACAAGGAAACATGAATGGTAGAGAGGCAAGATATGCAAGGTCATACTCAGCAGCAAAAGCAGAACCTTGCATCGGCATGCCTTTAGAGCCACTAACCATGTTTTCATCATCTTCCCCAAGGTCCATTCCTGAGTTGTTGTCTGGACCATTTGAAGGATCATTTCCAGCACTCCTATTGGTATCAGTATCTTGCCTTCCCAATGTAGCGAGTACCTGGAAAATATTGAAAAGATTCTCATTTATTATGGTCGAGGCAAAAAAAAATTCTAATCAGTGACCCAATTTTTCCAACGTTCAAAGGTTCAGAAGCTCAACAACTTTATCTGTAATTAGAGACCAAACTAAGGCTGGATTTATTATTGCTGTCATAAAGCATAAGATTGGTAATGGTTCTCATGTTTTCAAGGAGAATTTGTTGGAAGTTATTTCTTGTTCTGAATTCGTTTTGTCTCTTCATGTAGACTGATAGGGGGGGGTTTGGAAACTCTAGTTTTGGGTTTCTAGAATATCTCCTCTGTTCCATATATACATCCTTTCCAGCTTGGACAGGGTTTCTAAATAGGATATACACTAATGACCAATTGCAGATGAGGAAGCCATGATGACAAATCTCCTAAAACAAGCATCATATGCTCCCACAACCAGTGAAACTTTTTCTTGTATTATTATGTTGCTTCAAGTCTTTTACAGTAATTTAGTTTTTTGATAGATAGGAGTGCTTTAACACTTCCAATATCAGATTCCATATAAATATCTAGGATATAATGGTCCCATCTGGCTCTTAGTGGTAGTTCAGATGCTTTTTAAAGAGCATTAGCTAAAACTTTAGGAGCCTTGTCCAGACAACCAACAAGAGCCTGAAGGGCTTGTTTGATGCCAAGAAATGTGAAGAAATATCATGGATAAGAGCAGTCACCTGAAAGCATTGATATTATGTAAAATTGTAACTTGCTTTATTTTCTAATCCGGATGAAATATGTCTTCCATTAACAAAATCATACTTTGGTGACCCAAGTACAAAAGGCAGCTCAATGAAGAAAACCAGGGTTTGACTTGACATAGCAGTAAAGATTCTCCAAATATTATTAGACAAAGGTTTATGTTATTCTCTGCATTCTTTCCATAGAATCATATGCTTGGTCCAAAGGAAAAAATATATTATAATCTTCTCAGAGGTAGCTTTCCGAGAACTTACCATATTACGACAAATCAATATCCAGTGAGATGGACATGAAGGGCACGAGGCAAGGAGCAATCTCATAATTGTGGCCTGTACCAGACTCCCAATCCTTCAAAGAATGAGAGCAGTTTAAGGACCAAAAGCAGAGGGAAAGAACTGCAATACAAATAAGTTTGTATCTCCCACAAACAAAAGCACACAAATTGTTACAGAAAAGGTCTGCTTTAAAGCATTCTTGCTTACACGGGATAAAAATTGTGAAACATTATTTGCAAAAAGTGATTTCTAATGATATTCTGGTCACTGCTACAACAGTTAGGCAAAACCTGAGATCTCTATCGTATTTAATATAAGCAAGAGAAACAGACACAACTGATCATCCTTATGTTGCTTGAAACAACCCCATAGAAAGTAACCACCTTTATATCACCCCCAGCATACTGGGTAAGAATGACAGTGACTACAAAAAAACAACTAAGACAGCAAAGAAAACTGATTCTAATTCAAGTCTGTGAGTCAACAAACTGATACTTATAAAATGATAATAAGTTCAGAACTCATGCACTTCTTTGCAATGAGCAATCCTTCAACAAGACAACTTTAGTAGCATTCAGCCTCTTCAATCAAGAAGAGTATCACTTCTTGATGAACATGGTGGCTAACTACTGATTGATTGAGGATTGAAGAGTGATCGTACTTGATCACCGAAATATGATAGGGCACATTTAGCATAGGCATAAGAAAGAATTCACCTTACAAGCAAAATAAGACAAAAGTTCATTGGAAATAAATAGCAACTTTGCAATTCTAGCGTACAGATCAAATTAAATGAGGAAATATATTCAATACTGCAGCCACCATCATTCATAATACTGCAACCTTAGTACTAATCAAGCATCATGGTTAAAAAGGATATTGTCGACTTACACAGAATCAGTTTCCTCGTTCAGCATGTGAAACAAGCTATCTTCTATTTGCTCATCACTGATAGAAACCTGCCAAGAAAATTTTAAGCACAAGGATTGGACATATTGGGATGAGCTGTTGCTTGGCAAATATCAACCATAAATTCCATGGCTACTCACTGGATCCTTTTCGATAAGATGCCGTAGGGTGGAGACAGCAAGATGCCTTAAAGTTGGCTGCTTCCAATGAAACCAATTTGAATTATTTAAAGGAATGATAACAAGCAACTTTTCTTTTTTGAAGAACTAAATAGGAGCAAAACCTGTCCTGATGACAGAGTTGAGAGAAGGGTTTGCACATGAGTGTGCACGGAAACAGCTTGTGGAGCAAAAAGGACTAGTTGTTGTGTAAAACGAACACTCCTGCCAGATTAATGCAACTATTAAAATCTTCAACAGATAGAAACCAAAATAAATAAACAAATAAGAAGAAAAATATGACAACAACAATAGTTGCAGAAAGGAGTTTCCAATGCAAATAACAGAGCGGAAAAAAAGAAAGAAGGAAACAAGCATCTGTCAGCATACTCTAGCAATGTGGCCGTTTCTTGCCAGGAGCTTATCTCTGCAATGACAGACTGCATACAGAAATCATCAGATGAATATGATCAACTTTATGGAGGGGGGGATATTTAATTTCGGTCAATGTAGATATATAGTTTTGATAGACATGCAATGCCAAACAAGTGACAGACAGTAAAGATAATTGCTACGTAATTAAAATGAAAACCACTCCTAAAAATAATTCAAAAGCACAACACTCATGAAGACAATACCTTGCAGCGTGAAAAGAAAATGCTTCCAGGGGCAAGTTCAGGACCAAGAACGGCAACAATAGCATTTATAAGGCGGCCCACTCCTTGCTGAAAGTCAACCAATCCATTCTCCTCAGACAGAAGAATGTCCAAAGCAAGCCCAAGTGTTGCCTGCATACAGAAGGATAAAGGAAAGAAGAGCAAGGACAAAACATCAACAAATGAACATAAATGATTAGATATGCATAGCCACCTTTAACTTATTTGATGACCAAATAAATCAAGAATGATTACAAGCCAAAAGGTTAGATTTGTATTCCCACTAAGAAACATAACAATCTATACCGAACATTGCATTTCATACAAAAGCAACAGATTGAAAATTGGCCAAGAACTCCCGTTTTAGACAAGTTTGACTTCAAAAAGGAGCATCGGGCAAGATACCTGACGATCAATGAAAGGCACAATCCACATCTAAACCTTCTTTCATGAGATCAAAGTTATTGAATCACCAAAGATATAAAAAAAGGGTGCAGATTCTCATGCATCAGCGCGTGTTTCAGCTACCCAGATTGATCATTGTTTAAGAAAGAGAGAGAAGGGAAGTAATATAACATGACTGGGAAGAATATAACAGAGCCAATGAAAAGTCATCTTTGGAAGTGAATAGACTGATTATGATGGATACAAATATCCCACCTTTTGAACAGTATAAAGTGTATACAAATTCAAGTACCTGAACATGAGTTACATATGAGAAACCAGAAGCTTCAATAGTCAAAAGAAGGCCATACAACGACCAGATCTGTAACCCAGTAATCGTGCTTTTAGCTAGCAAAGATATAGAGCTCACAGTTTGAGGCACTAAGCTTGACAATGCCATTCCTCCAGCACTGCATAAAAATGTGTTGATATTCTGTGATTAATACATACAACAAACTATCAATGAGCTTCATTCTGAAAGAGTATGATTTTAACAAGCCAGTATGGTTGGCCAACAAAGTCCTTGAAATTCCATCCAAATTTCAAAATTTGACACATGTAAGAAACGGGAATGTGACCCAGCTTTGTTTTTGCTAATATCCTTGCAATAGTGTAACAATCCCTTAACTAAGACACTTCCCCCATTGAATTCTATGAGCACTTGGTTCTAGACCCAGAAAGTTATTGAAAGAAAGAACAAAGGACAAATCAGAGTCCAAGTTCCCTTTTAAATAGGTGCAAAGGGGGAAAAAATATCAGCATTATGACAACAAGATAACTATTTTCACTCATTTGCTAATCACTATCTTGATGTAGAAATCATGAGACTGACGCAATTAGGACCAAAGGATAAGCAAGTTACTTCCTACGAACCATAGTTACCATAACTATGGGAGAAACTTAAAATATTTAATTTTTATTCATCAAAGTCTACCTGCCAAAAAGCTATTTCAACTCTCTATATAGAAAAAATTAGAAAAACCTCATAATATTAAATAGAAAGAAGAAAGAAGGAAACTATTCCCTTTACTATGTCGCTAGATTTATCTACCAATATAATTTATGTGGCCAATTTGTTGCTAATAACTGTAAAACTCACTTTGATCATGATGGTTGTCGACAGCAAATCAAGTGTCAAAGGAAAGTGATAGCAAAGGAGCCTAAAGTGGGGCGTCTCTTTCCTCTCCAATTTTCCATTCCTCATCTGTTTCTTTTGGTTGTGCTATGATGGTTAATAATATTCAAGTATTGCATAAGAAATTAGGACACCCCAATCCTGTTGTTTTACTTATCTCATTAAACATGGTTATTTAGGCAATAAAGAATTGTTTTTACCTTGTGTCTTCTAAGTGTGGTTCTTGTAAATTTGGTAAAAGCAAGTCCTTGACCTTTTTTTACATGGTAGTCAAGCGTCTACTTGTTTTCACATGCTTAGTACAAGATTTTGTGGTTTTTATTGATGATAATAGTCGTTTTGTTTGGGTATATTTTCTTCATTCTAAAACTAATGTTCTTTCTCTTTCAAACTTTTTGTTGCCTTTGTTGAAAATCAATTTTCTAATTGTATTAAGATTCTAAAATATGTTTATGGGGGTTATATGTCCAAGGACTTTCAATTTTATCTAAATGAAGGGTATTATCTCCCAATGTTCTTGTCCATACACACCTCCTCAACATCAGCAAAATAGGGTTCCATAGCATAAGAATCGTCATCTTTTCACTGTTCATACTTTATTACTTGTCTATTCTGTACTACTTAGATTTTCCTAGGATATATAAGTCCATAAAAGGTTTATGTGATATGATTCGGGAGCTAATAAACTTTGGATTTCTTGAAATGTGATCTTTGAAAATAAGTGTTTTTTTCAATCTTCTACTTCTCATGATTCCTCTTTAGTTTTGCTTTCTAATTTTGATGATGTGTCAAGTTCTACTACATGATTTAAGTCAATAATTGTATATCAAGATGTGGTGTGTTTGATATTGTGATAGTTTTTGAAGTTATAGTTTACAAAAATAGGTTTGAGAAAAACACTTTACTTGCATTTCAAATATATATATATATGTTTGGTTAAAACTATTATGAGATGTATTTTTGCATACAAAATAAATGAAAAGCATGTCAATTTAACTTCTACAAAACCAAGATTTGAACACAATTATATGTAAGGTCCAAAGCAAAAAAGTGGAAGCTATTTGGCTAACTACACAGTTTTTTTCTCAATGGTTTGGCAAAAACCAAAAGCTATCACAATACCAAACGATCTCATAGTCCACCGGTCACATTGCCTAATCTAGCCCTAAAACCTAATCTTTTTATGCTTGAACCTTGTAAATCATCTTGGATTTCACATCCGAATTCAATCCTACAACTCTCCAAGCAATTTGTAATACTACTACTCAACCTAAGTTTTACTATAAGCTATGCAAAAAAAGCTTCAACCTCACCGAGAAAATCACAATTGGAAGATTGTCCATTGTCCTAATCAAGCTTCTTGAATGCAAATGAGTTTATACCATAAAGCTACATTCTATTGTTTCAGCTTGCAAGATAGAAAGCCCTGCTTTGGTGGATCTTAGAAATCGACAAAAGCATGGCTTGATTAAAAAAAGCAAGACTGAGTTTCCATCAACCGAAGTCTATGGTTATACCATAAAGCTACATCCTAATTATTACTATGGACTTTGACTATTCACGTGAGCATTTGAAGAGTTAATTTCAATAATCAAAGATACACAAACTCTCAGCTTTAAAACTAGGCAACTCTTGTCGACTAGGTTATTAGGAGTTTGTGGAAATGTGAAGCAATTCACTTTGAAACTCAACAATTTGCAAAATTAAAACACGCTCAACAACCATGTAATGTTAATGAGTTTATTAGAAGTAGGAACTAAACTAGAATAATTACCTGGCTGGATAACCAAGAGGCAGCTTTGGGTGAAATAGAAACCAAAGCAGCCCAAAACAAGTAGTTTGTCCATTCAAAGAATCAAGCTCAATTTTCAGATTGCTTCCCCTGCAGAAGAGAATTTGTTAGGAAGCAATTATAAATAAAAAGCATGCAAGATCGAAGCATAGCTTCTATTCGAGAATTCAAATTCAAAAAGAATATCTATACAAAGCGAAAAATTCAAAACAAATAGCACTTGTATGAAACTACTTTTATAGCAGACATGTAGAGAAAACCAAAGCCTTGAAATTGAGAGGGGACACAACATGAAAACCATCAAGAACAACCAACGGAAACTTTTTGTTAGATGGAGAGTTATGAGATTACAAGGTCTATCTTCCTAACTCAAGAAATTATGATAGTTTGATCGAATGATGCAAGGAGGAAGGAGAGGGAGGGAGGGAGAGAGAAGAAAAGGAAATGTACAAAAACAATCCTAATTCACCTTTATACACTTCAAGCAATAAACTGATTCCAGATTAGTTATGGGAAGCACACAAGATATTTAAATACAAAGGAGCAAACAATAACACAGATAGAATGAGCACCTAGTATCAAAGGAAGTGTCATGTCAAAATATTAAATATAACTTTTCAAATGAAACATTGTCTCTCGATGCACTTAATGTGGTCACAACATATGAAATCAAACCACCAACACATGTAGGATCAACCTCAGCCAAAACACGCAATGCCAAGGCAGCCTCAATGCGTACCTAGCCACAAGTTTGCAATTAATATTCAACTACCATGGAAACCATATAAATGTAAAAACCACAAGATTTAGAGCATTGAAATAAAAAACACTATCATCATTAAGTGTAGAAAATAAAGGCAGTAGGTGAAGATAGCCAAACATCATACAAAAAAAATGAATTTTTTCTACCCAGATCCTCCCCAAGAGCAAAACACTAGCATTTTTACTAGTTTTATATTTTATGCTAGAGCAAAAAAATGGGGAGAAACTGAGTTTATTGGTAAGCTTATATCAAGCTCATATTTTGATAGTTGTTTAGATACCACATGCATCTAGTTCATCTCTCTCTACTTCTTGCTTTTATTCTTTATTTTGCTCTTTTCCTTTTCTCATTGAAGTTGGTGTTCTTTTTAGTAAAAAATCATAACTGGTCTCCATTAGTAACCACAATAATTTCCACCACCTTTCCTTTGCGAGACAGCTCTGTCCTGCACTATGATGACACTATCCTAACATTTGGAATCTTCAATTTAAATAAACCATATTTCAGATCATGATTAGGCTATAAGAAAGGGAAGGGCAGTAATTCTAGTCAAACAACATTTAAGCGGGGACTTTACCATCTGTTTGACAACTAGATAAAACAAGAGGATGTTCTAAAAACTATTTGAAGATTATTAATAAGATTTGATGAGGAAGACATGATGAAATCCTTACAAGTTGAGAAGAATGAGAAACTGCAGCAACAATTGTGCTATCAAAGAGTTCCTTGAATTCTAATGGAACCTACAAAATAAACAGGCCAAGTTCCGTGTTAAAACATCATCAAAGCTATTATTTTGCATATATACAAAAAAGTACATGAAACAGCATAACAGTCTCCAATCCTGTGATTAGTATAATCACCAACAAGTAATTCACCAAATGCAATACTTGATTAGTAGGAAAAACAAGCATAAAGCTTCTCCCATCAAATTCAAATCAACATGCCAAAGTAATGCACTTCTTGATTGAACTGGAGATATTAGAATGATAAAACTAAGGACCAGCAACAGTAATCATGCTAAAACAAAGATAAGGTTAATAATAGTGTGTAATTCAATTATACCATCAAAGAAAATATGTTGGTACAAATTAAAAGGTATTATGAAAAGAGGCTAAAAAGAAGTCAAGAGCTAACACATAAAAATGAGACCGAGACTGCTCTACCAAAGGGCTCTCTTCTGATCTGACCCGGCTAAAAAGAAGTATATAACAACGGAAGTTCAAGACAGAGATCATCATAACACAATAGCTGTTTGGTGAACAGAAAAAACTTGCAAGTAACTATTGAAACAGCTTTGATGCTCCCAACTAACCAAGACAGGTAAAGGGGGAGGCAAGCAGAGGATGGACGTAAGATAGAAAATGACAATAGCGGGAGAGAAAAAATGAGAGGCAAATATAGGGGGGAGGGAAATAGGGGATCTTAACAAGAGAAAAGATAAAGGGTAAAGGAGGGTAAAAAAGAACAAACGAATAACCACCGTGGATGGAGCAGATATGTTTTTCAAGAAAAAGGTAGAACTTTTATATGTCATCATGCTAAAAATAGTATCTGCTTAAAAGTTTCACCATCCCAATCACTCAAGGGACCATCATTATTCAAATTATGTTGACCATGGTGATCATCTTGGTATCGTTAGACAAGAATGCGTTAAAAAACGTAAGGAAGGATTTTAACCGTGACAGTAGAGTAATGTCCGACCTCACCCAATGTTTTCAAAGTGTATGACAATGTACGTAAAGCAGCAATTTTCATGGAAGGAGTGACATCTGAAGACTCAAGCCGCAAGTTTCCATGAGAACAAAATCAAGACAAGAACCAGCTCTTGAATAAGTCTACTTTATTCAAATTTGCTTCAAACGATACCCGCTTTCCCGTGAAAACTAAAAGCCCCTTTGAGTAGGTTCAGTCATCTGATCAGTTACACCCACTCTAAGGATGTAAAGAATGCAAGCCTTCAAAACACCAAAAGATATTATTAAGTATTTTGAAAGCGTAGAATGGTACAAAGCAATTAACTTGCATTCCTTAAACTTGTTTTGATTTTATTCCTCTCTACAAACTAGAAGTGAAATATATATATATATATATATATATATATATATATATATATCACGATGGCCTTGTTGTCAGATGCCAGTGTATCCGACCACTCTGTTAAGACTATGTGAGATCATAGTTGTACCAAAAGCCTACAATGACAAATCCAAAAGCCTATCATGACAAAATCTAGTTACTAGGAATCAACAGAAGCTAGCAACACATTATTTGATAATCTTTAATTCAGCAATTATTAAACAAACTGCTTTTACACTACTTTAGGTTAATATTTATTCAACTAGTTTGAAACTACTTTCTCTTCCATGAAATATGGACATGAAGCATAGGAAACACTATCCTTGAGTTCCTCCCATTCCCATAACAGAAGCAGGGTTATCGAAAGTTATTTTAAAACAGGTATTTGCTAGAAGATAAACACAACTAAATTGCAAAAATATTAACAAATTCTTTTACACAAACAAAATTGCAATATGGAATTGAAACATCAGATAGCAGAACACACAAAAATATCAAAAGAAAAGGAAGAACTAAGCCATGTCCCACTTCAGCTTTTCCTATGTTTAATCTATATTCTGCTTTGTCAAAAGAATGCAATAAAACAACAGCACATCATTATCTCTTCATCACACATCCTACTTGCAAAAAAGATTAAGAAGCAAATATGCAATTTCGTGAACAAATATGAAAAACACCGTGAAACAAATACCGCTGCATGAGCATCAACGTAGTATCCCGGGCTAAGCATCTCCATAACCCGCAAAGCATACTCGTTGAAGCTCACTATCCGGATGCAGATACTTTTAGACTAATTGCCTGCAATATACAATTTAAGGAGAATAAACAAAGTTAGAAACCAAATAACATGGTTGAGATTAACTAAAGCTCACACTTCAAACCAAGCTCAACTATTAAGCAACCATCAAATAAGATAATTGGGCATTATATTTGGACAATAATTATACTGATAAATTGATGTTCAAAAATATACTACAAATAAAATTTCTAGTAAACACTTCATTCATTAAATTTTCTAACATGAGACCTTAATCAAGAAAGAAATCTTTTAAAGGAAACCAAAGGGTGGGCAAGCCTGAAAATAGATAGCACGGTAGAAGCATGAGAGAGAGAGAGAGAGAGAGAGAGAGAAGAAGAAGAAACAAAGAGGCAAGGACAACTGGGAGAGAACAGGAGAAAGAGGGGCTAAGATTTTTCAACGCAATTTTTTTTAATAAATACCTGTAAAAAGTAAACCCATGATAAGGTTATGCCAATTCTCACATCCTTCAACCGAGTTCCACTCACTACAAATTGTACTATTTGTGAGTAGTTGTTGAAAACCAATAAGCATGTACGCACGCACCAACTTTTAGATGAGCTACTCACAAGCTATCCAAGCCATCATAAAGATAACCACAACCTAGAAGTGATAAATAACCAAAGACAAAACAGAAAGAAACAAACAGCAAAACTAAGTTTCAATTCAAAATTATATGCATCATCACTTGATTTTTCAAATTAACCAAAATTCAAAGCCTTGAAAATATAGAACTCTTTCTCCACTGGAAATCAGTTGCTCCGTATTCAATCCTAAGACTTGAAATACCCCATACTAAATAAAACGCTATACATGTTACACCAAGACTGTGATTTAATATAAGCAGGAGTTCAGAAGAAAATAAGAAGGTGGCAACACCTGTTACAGGTATACTCGGGTGGTCAAGTTAATACCTTTTGTGAAGGGCAAAGCCAAATGCCTCCGCAAAACCACCTTCTAGTTTTTTTTTGCTGGAGGAAATGGACCTTTTTCCCCCTAGGTTGAACCTAGTAGAAGACAACAGACCTATGAGATAGCAGGGAAAAAAAAGAGGGAAAATGGGGGGCCAAAAAAAAAGCCATGACAAGAATCACATGTTTTATGAACACTGAGCCTCTGGATTCATTCCAAGAGCTAGCAACGAGCCTAGAGCTTCGGAAAATGCATCCCCGACAAGTAATACAGATCTTCAAGGGCCTACTAAGAGCGATGGAAATTTTCATATGTTCGTAACATCAGATTCTTAAATATTAAAAACTCGGAAATAAATAGCAAGGAAACATCACCGAGGAAAACCTCGCCTTGACACAATAAGAAGCTCAATTTTCAATTTCACCAACTCCTAGGCATGGTCCCCCCAATGCTAGCAAATACCTTCAGCACAACGGGCTCCAGCTATTCTAACTACAAATGATTTATCTCCTATAGCAATACGTGTGATGAGACTGAATGCCTCAGTATATGTTATAGATGCAGCACTACCACCAGACCCTTCCAAAGCTTTTTCAAGAAGCTTTTTCAAGCATAAGTAGAGCCTCTTGTCTCACAAAATCCTGGAGTTTAACATATCCAAAAGCATAGCTACAGAAAAATGAAGAGACAAGAAGCAAGAATTAAGAAAACTACCCCGATGATATTTAAAACAGTTTTTTCAAGCAAGCAAGTATCAATTATGATTTAAGGATTTCAGAAAACCATAAAAGTTAAGAAATTCCATGGAGCCCAAAGAAATACAAGTTCAAGTCACAGAAAACCAGTTGCTTAATAATACTCAATGCTTTCAAATGCCTTTGCAATTTCTCTCTCCAAATACTGCAAGACTTAAAAGGGGCTTTTTTCCATTCCATTAATCCATACCACTGCCATTCCTCACTAATATCCCTCTCGAGCAAACTACCTAACCAATCACTAACTTTGGCATGACCTAAATAATGGATAAATGGAACACATAATCCTCTATTCTCTGGGGATTTAAGAATGTAGCATTGAATACACTATTTGCTTCACTTTTGCAAGAAAGATAGATGAGATTAGATAAATATATAATCAATGGTAGTTAATGTTTAATATGTTGCTTTCATTAAGGATCTCATGACAAAAGCTATTGAATCAACATCCCAAGATTTAAATTATGATGCATTAGATCTCATCTAACTAAACAAATCAATTATATAATAACATTTGTACATTAAAAAACCTGATAAATCATGCATTTTAAGTTTTTTCTTTGCTTTTTTTCTCATAGTTGATCTACTACATCAGATATATCCATCTATCAATTTTGAGGTGGTCCAGCTTAGAGCATTCCATTAATGTTGGTGTCAACCACTTAAAAAGGCAGAGCAATGCTAGACAGCCTTTCTTCCTTGAGCATTCAAGAAAATAGTTTCAAAGCAGATAGACCATTGTTCTCCAAGTGGAAGAGAGCAAGCCTCCATTAGCTAGAGGATTACTCCTACAAGTCCCAGTCTTGTGATGTTTTATTTATTGAACAAAGGAACTAACACAACTTCTCACATTGAGAATCTCAATTTGAAGAAGGTAAGTGTCACTCAAGTGGCATGGCAACCAAAACTAGTAACTTGTTATAACTAAAGTTCTATCCTCTTGCAAGTCATAACTATTCTATTCCATTGGTCCACTTTAGACAGATTACCTTTGTCACTGACTCCTAGGTAAATAAATACCTACCTTTTTGCAGCAGCTTTCAATTTAAAACTCATCGCCTAAACCTTGCACAAGGAGAAAAGACTTGCATACTAAGGCATGTAAGGGAGGATAACACATTGAGCAGGACTACCTCATGAAACTTCATAAGTTTTGAGGCAATAATAGTCGCTTTCGAGCAATCCCGAGTAATTTTTCTTCCAAAATGCTCGATGTAATTCTCCCGTGCATCGCACAGACACCTACAAATATTCAAAAAACATGATGAAGATCAAACAATAAATGTTTAACATAAAAGAAAAGGTGAAAGAGTAAAATGCTTCACTAACTGACTGCAATAATGTGATACGCTTTTTAGTTTAAATTCTAATCTAAAGATAAATGGTTTCTATAGACTGTCTGGGAAGAGCAAATAGTCTTCCTATAGGTTAGACAAAGAGTTGGGTGCTGCTTAACATCTAAAATTATTATATGACATGGTAACATTCATATGAAATAGTTACCAAACATAAACAATTTATCTTCTTTTATTGTGAGCACTAGAAGATTATGGCATTGTGCAAGAAAAAAAAAGTAAAATGTAATAAATAATGTTGACAAAAGACAGGCTTTTGCATCGTGCTGAAGTTTTTTTCTAGCCGGAGTTTGGTGAAATTTCCGGAACGGGCTGAGAAATGTATTCCATTCCCATGTTATCATTCTTGTACAAATGTTAGAGTATATTGTGATCTAGTTATAAATTTTAAGGTTGTGATAAGAAAGTTAATTTGTATTTTTAAATACATTAATCTACGTGTTATATATATAATGAGTAACAAGTAAATGGAAAGAAACATATTTTTAATATATGAAAATTATTCCAAGGATATCTTATAGTTAAAAAAGTTGTGTACGAAATATATCAGTAAGTAAAAAAAAAGCACTCCCTAAATAAAGATGCAATTGCTTGTGAACAAAGTAGCTTGCGTGTGTAAATGCGCTAAAACATCATTTATTGTATGTCGGAGACTCCAATCCACCTTTAACATTTGAATTAAACAAAAAAAACAAAACCTGGCAAATCAAATAGAGGATTGTATTTGTCGGAGACAAATTAATCATAATCACTTCCAACATTTGTTTTTCTCAATCAAATGGCGCAATTAGGGGTGGATTAATTACTTAAAATAAAATAGGTCCTAGAACTTCACATGTACTATATCCAATATTTCTTGCCGACTTCGAACATGCATTGTCAAGTGAATAGTAAACTGCAGCAACGTTTTGCTTGCTTGACTATCGTTTATCACGGAAGGGAATTCATGAAAAGAATATGATATTGCTCTAATTTGCTTGGTTTTCCCACAATTCATGGCCAAACAAGATATTAGGGTTCAAAACCCATGTTTGTACGTGTAGTTCATCGAATATTCATATCTTTAAGCACACTACTTTTGGTCTAAGCCTGTCATTTCAAAGAAAGAAGATAGATGAGAACATTTCGCGTTTACCGTGATCATCAATTTTTTTTTTTTTAGATCTGAGGAAATCTAACTCTTAGAAATGTATTTTGTGAACTCAAATAATTGAGTAAAACTATGATTGTTTTAGCCTATTATAAAAAATATACGTTTTAACTCCAACTCGAGATTTGTTATGCAAAATATAAGTTTTTTGTCACCACGTCACTCCCTTTTTGGACTTCAGTCTTCTTCATTCTCTTCATACATCGAAAAGTCACCATTTCAAATTTGCAGTCCTTAATTTCTAACAAGAAGTAAGGTTATGAGCCATGAATGTCATCTTGATATTGAGTTTCTATACAGAATCAAGTTATCCATGTGTATGTGCCACTACTATGGCCCTTTGCCTAATTGGTATATGTCCGTTTCCATCTGACATAAAAGTTGAAACAGTTTCACGTTATTCTATTAATTTCTACTATATTGGCAAGCGGTTATGAAAGAATATTCAAGTAGTCTTAATATTTTTTAAGGTTCAATCATTGAATTAATTAAAGTAAATAAAACATAACATATCAAGTTCGATTTGATATATTAATTGCGCCAATCACTATATATATACACATACCGATTACACACATATATATTATTGATGGGGTAGCAAAAAAAAAATATATTAGTCATTGTCAGTGTAGAAGCATCAAATTAAGATGGTGATGATGATCCTAATTGAAGAACTTGTTGGTTGTTGACAAAAATTTTACATTGGTGTATGAACCTGGTTGCAACAACAAACAATTGAGGGATAAGAGAAGTAGGGGAAGGGTGGTCTAAATTTCATGTAGCACGTGACTCTGCTAGGCAAAAACGTTAATTTGAAATTTCATATCTGTGAGATTTTCTCCCTACAAGACAATGCACTAGCCAATGACAAAGCACGTGCATGTCGTGTATGCCAGCGAAATGGCATGTGAAATGAGTTTGTGATGATCCGCTGGCGTAGTTATGTCCCAAACAAGGAAGAAATCAATAATGAATAGTGTATGTGATATGATCATTGAAAGATTGATTTTTCTTGGTTGCCACCTAGATTTGCAATAATGTATAATGTATGAGAGAGGAAAATAGATATGATCATTACAATATTGATTTTGCTTTGTTGTCATCTTAGAATTGCACCAGTTATCTTGCCCATGATACGCTTCCGAAATAAATCGAACTTAATTGTGGTTATGGTACGAGTCCTTATAAAATGTTTTAATTAAAAAATTGAAAATTCATGATTGTACTAAATATATCACATAATATATACACACACACGCTATTTGATCCGTACTCTGTCATAGATTGTATTTAAAAAATATATATATACTTATTTTTTCAATGTGTTTTTTATATATAAAAATATCAAAACTTGAAATTTAAAAACTTATGTATACATGTAATAAAACAAATTGAAAAAAATGTGTTTAATATATAAATAAAATTCATTAACAGTAAATAAATATTTAAATTAAAAAAATAGTTAGATATAAAATAAGATATTTGATCTCACAACTCAAATGTTTGACATTGATATGTTTGACGACTTTATTCAGAAAATAAGTGTTTAATTTAATTAAATGATAATAAAAACTGACAAACATGAAATTGATTAGATAAAATAAAAGGTAAGAAACTATTATGCAAGGTTACAGATATTAAAAATATCATATAAAAATAGATATCTTGAACATGTAGTCTTTTCAACATGTTTTTATATAAAAATTTAAGTGAAATAAGAAAATGCACATCTAATTAAATAAATTAAAAAACATATATGTTAACAAATAAAAATAATTCATTAATAGTGATTAAATATGTAT
This sequence comes from Salix viminalis, assembly GCA_029228465.1. Classification (NCBI taxonomy): domain Eukaryota; kingdom Viridiplantae; phylum Streptophyta; class Magnoliopsida; order Malpighiales; family Salicaceae; genus Salix; species Salix viminalis. The sequence continues at coordinate 9,432,897 of CM055429.1, read as the reverse complement.
ATAGAAAATTAGAAAGGTGAATGTATATCAAGATATTTGATCTCACAACACGAATAATTTATTTGATTGTGTTAAATAAGTATACTTATTAAAATTATTTTTTTTATTTAATAAAATGATACTGAAAATGAACACACACATAAAATTGAGTGAATAAAATCAAAGGAAAAATATCTTGCAATGTTTCACCTATTATGAATACTATACAAAAATAAATAATTTTATTTTTAAAAAATAACGTTCTTTTACATATAATGTAAGAAGAATTATAACAACCTCTTCATAAATTAAATACATAAAAGATAGTCACTGTTTTTTTAAAACACTAATAATAAAATTTTAAAATTAGAGAAAAGAGATATTAATTGAAATATAATCTAAAAATCTATATAAAAAAGTCTAAATAATCATGCTTTATTGTTTTAAAACGAAAAAAAAACAATCAGGCCAATGCGCAACCAATTAATAGAAGGGCTCGCGTGAGGGCAAGCAAGAGTAGTACATGCACAAACCCTTTTATTTTTAATGTAGTTGATTTGTTATTATTTTTTTAAAAAGAAATTTAATATGACATGTCATCTAGGATTTCCTAGATTTTGGCCATTGTGGTGGATATGTTTTTTTTTTTACCAAAACACCTTTTTTTTCAATCCATTTTTGATAAAACAACAAAATAGCCTTAGAATTCTTTACAAACCCATAAATGGCCTTATGAAACCAATAAAACCACCCAAAAACAAAACTATTCTCAAGATCATATATGTTTTTGTATGTCATTTCAAGGTTAAAAAACACATAGGTGAAAATTTCCTCTTCAAATAAAATATTTTGACATCAAAATCAACTATTTTGGTGACCAAAATTGGTAATAACATTGATTTTTTTCTCTCTTTATCATTGGTTCTAGAGACTTCTCTCTCTTATTTTAAACAAATAATTATAAAATAATAAAAATAAACTTCTCTATCAAAGTTGAATTGAAAAAAAAATGTAACAACCCTAAAAATTTGGCATACTTTTTTTTTCATTGTAAAAGTATTGAGAGTTCATGATATGAAGAAAAATCTAAAAGTATTTTTCCTGTATTTTTAGGTACTAAGTTATATACTCTTCATCCACTTTTTTCAATTACCAAAGTTTCATATACATCCTCTGGTTCAGGACTTTCTCATCTTATCACAATACTATTTTTTAATAATCAATTTGCACACATATATATAAATTTAAACAATTCAATATTTCACATAATACTTAGATGAAATCAATTAATTACTCTAGTAATTACAATTAAATTATATTACATAATCAAGAGTTTTGCAAATACGAACAATTACAAAAATCACTAATAAAATAAATACATAATAAGAGAAAAAATCATAATTTAGAATTTTTCATACAACATTAAAATTCAATAAACTATTAAAACATTAAATTAATAATTTATTTTACATAACAAAATAATCAATCCATTAATTACAAGGCAATACGAATTTCATTAACCTAGAAATTTATTCATCAACTTGCTCATTCACTAAGGCACCAATTCCATTAATTCTAGAAATTACTCCATCAACTTGCCTATTCATCTAAACACTAATTCAATTAACCTTGTAATTAGTCCATTGCATCGCATATTTGCTATCCTTAATAAACAATATAACTGATTGCTAATTAATGATCTACAACTCGTAAAAATAAAATAAAAATCAAATTTGTTCAAGAAAACTTTCTAATTTCAAGAATTAAATTAATTAAGGACTTTATTAGATCAATAATTTTTTAAAAGAATTACCAAGATAGTAATTAAAGTTTAAATAGTTCCCAAATCAAAGCCTCTACCTCCTCTTCTTCTTCAATCTTGGTCGAACTTCCTCCCTCCCTGTTTACTCATACGCATTTGATTTTCTTCCTTCCAATTAATGCTCACTACACCATTTTGATGTTCCCTCAAGATTATATATTTTCTTTTATTAACATCATAGTTTTTATCGAGGGTTTACAATATAGGTTGTAAACCCAGAGGACTAAAGTAAATACTTTGTATGAACTTTGACACCATTACCCATCAACAACGTCTTTTCTATTTTGATCTCCTATCTTTCAATTTGTCATTAGTTAACAAATTTGGTTCAATTGTCCTTAATTTTGACCCAAAAAAATGCAATTGCTCAAAAAACAAACTTTGAGGATCAAATTGAAAACATATCAAATGAACACCTTAAATGCCTCATTAACCCATTTAGAGTCATAAATCATAATTTTATAAATCTTAATCTACTTTGTTAGGGAGGATGATGAAGAGCAAAAAAACCTCAATAAAACTTTTCTCGTTGAATGAAATTCATCACCAAAAATGATATATTTAATTGTAACAAAGTGGTCAACCTATGAATTTCTCTCTCATTATTGTTGTCCAATTATTTCTTCTCACCTCTCAAATAAAGAACTAAAAAAATAAGAAAAATAAAGCCTTTGACCAAATTAATAGATAGGAAAACTTAAAGGACCAAAAAGTAACTTTGACAAATACCAAAGAAAAATCTTGGAAAAAACATGAGAAACTTCATGACTTTTTTTAAAGGAATTCCATTTAATTTGTTTCTCAATTTTGGTTCTTTAATTTTTAATCTCTCCTAAACTATAAAACCAAATTGTTTTATTCAAAATTGAGCACCAACTCAATATTAGAACTTCTTTTGATACTACAATAACTCTATAAAATATAAACATAAATAAATCACAAATCCTAAACTCTAATAAACACAATATAAAAGACTAAATTGAAAAAAGAATGACAAAAAAATATTACCATATGAATTTGTAGTAACTTATGATGTAATGAACAATATAATTAAAATAAAAAATAGATTGTTTATTAATTAAAACAAGAAAACTATTAGAGTATCAATAAATAGGCAGTTATTTGCTTTAGTTGAAAGACTCAAACATGGATAGTTTTTCCATGACTATATTTTTTAGGTTTTGAAATGGAGTTGTGGTATAGTACAGGCACAATGAAAATGCAAGGGAAAAATATTAGGGGATTGACAATCTAGTAGCATGCTATTTAGCCTGAAGAATATTATAAGACTTTTGATCATGGAAAGAAAATTTAAGGCAAACTTCCATTATACATATCAAGTAGGTTAAGGAACTAAAAAAAATGCTAGAAATTATAGGACAACGGCTCATTTCATAATAACAAATTAAGAAAACATAGAGCAGTAATTACAAAGATAGATAATGTTATTGTGAAAATTGAGGGTCAACAAAGTATTAGCGTAAAAAAGAAGATACGGTTAAAAATATGAATTAATTAAAACAATATCATTCCCCTGTAGAGATATGATTACTGCATATACTTATAAGCATATATAAAACAAAACAAACTTATGTATTTGTTTATAAATTATGAACTTGAAGTTGTAGATTGAGGCAATGATCAAACAAATGACGTTAAGAAAATTTATCGTATGTCCACTGCTGCTTGTTATTGACTGTAATATTGTTTCCTAAGATTTTCTAGATTGTTATGTAAGAGCAGAATTAGAAAAAGGCTTCGTAATTGCAGATGACATGAGAAACAATCCCTTGCATAAGCTTTCTTTGATAATAATGATGAATAAATGATCAACCAGCGCGCTAGAAACCTTTACAATGTCATAAAGGCACACCTAACAATAATGAATTTGTAAGGAAAAAACAATGCAACCCTTCCAAGAGCATAAAGATTTTCAAATAGAGATTTGCTGGACGAAGAAATTGAATATATTGTAAATTTTAATACAATAAAAAACATGGATGAAAACATAAAGCACAAAAACATCCAAAAGCTTCTACAAATCAACACCATGCAAGATGACGTTTAACAAATAATCCATCAAATTGACAATGACATCAATTCTAGTTCTTCTTCTCTAAATCCATAAACCTTCGCCAGTACTTAAACATGGACCTTGTAACAAAGAACACCTAAGGACATGGCCCTAATTGAAACCATGACAAGTATAGCTACAAGGACAAATAAAAATAAAAACAAAATATAGCCAAAACGCTAATCATGTCAAACTTTAGGAATTGGAAAAAAGAAGTAGTCGTGAGTGCATGAGCAAGGCATTAACGTGGTAAATGTATGAGCTCTCTTAATTTTTTTTATATTAATATTGTCTTTCATATGTATAGGCATCAAACATTAAATTTTGCATACCATCAAACTTCCAATGTAGTTTATTAACCATAAAATACTTGCAAAATAATAAATGGGGAAATGTTGGGTTAAAGAGGAGGGTACAAATTAGATGTCATTAGTTGTAGAACCTTATGAATTGATGATTCATTTAGGTTAAATACCAACAAGAGCATGTCATGTCAAGAAGTAAAATTTGATTGTTTTTTTTTTTTAATAAAACAATAGCATAATAAATTAGAAATATTGATGGAAGAGCGTAATCTTAAAAATGAACTGGTATAATAACATAATTTCAGCTTATAACAATTCAAAAATAGGATATTTTATAGATGTCATAGTTCTAAAACACAATAATTTATCATGTCACATCTCAAAATTATGACATATCATGAAATTCAACTCCAACCTCTCTTCTTATTCTCGAATAAAAACATACCCTCCTCTTTTTCTCTTTAAAAAAACAATTGCCAAGGAAAACCTTTCTCTTATTGATTCATTGTTTGTTGCAATGCACCTAAGAACTTTGGAGTGACAATAAGTCTTAAACTTTGGAGTGACAATAAGTCTTGATGATGATGTGGTCAAGGAAGAAGTAACATAGATAAGAGGGAGTTGTGTTATTGATTAACTAATCCTTCGAGTAGACAATGTTGATATAGATAAGTACACATGCTTATTTGAGATTTGTGTATTTTGTTTGGTGCTTTTTTTTTATAAATTACAAGTTTTATATTATGCTATTATGTGAATTATGAATTCCTTATATTTTTAGTTAGGGTTTAGTGTTCAAAGGTAACATTGGGAGAAAAAAAATGGTTTGGTGATTGTCACGGTTACTAAAAGCAACATTTAAAGAGGTTGTTTTAGAAACATTAACTCAAAATTCTCCCTAAATTCAAATAAAATTCTTATTATAAAATAATTGATAAAAAACTAATTACACTAATGAAAAGGGACAAAAATCATAGTTCTTGTGCAATTCACCATAGATCTGTTTTTTTTTTTTATTACATGCGAATTAAAAACCACATAAATTATAAGAAAAGAAACATTGGAAAAGTAAAGTTTTTTAGAAATGTTAGATTTTATATATAAAGAACTTTTATTTAAAGAATTTTAGAACTAAATCATTATATGAAGGTTAATCCTGATATCTAATTTTAGAATTAGAGTATATAAAAAAATTAATTCTAAGTCAACGGAACCTATGGATAATATTTAGTCGGTGTAAATCTCAAAACTACCCTCCCTTATTGGAAATATACCAGGACAAACATGGTTAGTAATTTCCTTCAATAAAGCAATTAAATACAGTGGCTGCTAGTGTTTTGATGATTGTATTGGTTCCAAAAAACATGTAAGGAAATCGTGTTTTGTAGATCAACATTTACATAACATTGCATTTCCCAATCACAATTTATTTATATATTACATTTTGAAAGCACAACAAGCATAAACCAAATTATTTTATCAAAATCTTTGTAGCTGTGCTATTTAATAATAAAAATTAAATTCTCTGTGCTAATACCCCAAATAGCTGTAAAATTTAAATTCTCTGTGCTATCTTACGGATAAAATGTGGCCAGTTGTCATTTGTGTATGAAATTCAGTGATTGGAACTCCCTGATTGGTGATGAGAAATGTCCGATGATCACATGGTGTTGTGTATGGTGACATACACATAAAGCCCCACTTTGTTTGCGAAAAAACAAACACATTTCTCTAAGCCCACTTGAGATCAAACCCCATGCTGGGAACACAGAGAGAAGTGCATGGTCTCCCTCTCCTCTCTCCCTCTCTCTCATTTTTTTTTGTTTTTTTTTAAATGAAGCCTACTCCACTTATTTCTCTAGTGCACTTGTCTTCATCACGTCCAACATCACTGTCTCTCTCTCCTCTCTCTCTCTCTCTCTCTCTCACACACACACACACACACACACACACACTGTACACTTGCTCCTGTGGTCCTCCTCTTTATAACTCTCTTATCACCTTCTCCAATTCATCACCTCCCCCGCTAAGCTAATTACTACATCTAACACATTCCTTCTCTCTTTATTGGCTTCTCATCTTCCCTTACAGCTAGCCGATATACCTTCCCGTTTGCTCTTTTGGGTTCTTCAACGCTCTTCCATGTACCAGAACCAGCTGGTTTTCAAAAACTTTCAAACAGATACGGACTAGAATTTTGTGTGTAGGGTGCGCGCAGGCATGTCTAGCAGAAGGTCAAGGCAGTCTAGTGCTCCAGGGATCACTGATGATCAAATCATCGACCTTGTCTCCAAATTACGCCACCTTCTCCCTGAGATTCGTCAAAGGCGCTCCGATAAGGTACTTTAATCACCACTTTCTGTCTTTCTTTCTCTCAAGTATGGCAGTGAAGGAAGGGAGCGACATGAAAATCTTGTAGGGGAAAGTAGGGTGGAGAAATACATTAGTAATGCTGCACATGATGCATATTCGACAGGAATAGTGTGCTACAGTTATAATAATTGCTCTCTCCCTACATAATGAACGACGACCCGGGCATCAAGGAAAGTATTTTCATAGCTATCCATGTTCTCTTTGACCATCGCAGTTTCTGTAGCTGGATTGGACCACCCAAAGGAAGAGCCGAATAACACATGTTATGGTCTTATAATTGACTGCTGTTTTAGACAATTTGATCCATAACCTTTGGCTACATCATGTCAATGTTATAGCTAAAAATACTACATACTAGTTACAACTACATGGTATAGACTAATTTAATAACACACATATATGTAAGGAAAGTTGGTAGTTTGAGAGAAAATTAGGATTATAATCTCTCCCATAATAATGTTAATCAGTAATTAGCAGGGGTTTATACTTGTTCTTGACTAATATGAATTTTGACTTTCTTAAATATATGATATGATATGCAGGTATCAGCTTCTAATGTCCTACAAGAAACTTGCAACTATATCAGGAACTTGCATAAGGAGGTTGATGATTTAAGTGAGCGATTGTCTCAGCTTTTGGAAACAATTGATTCTGATAGTCTTGAAGCTGCGATAATAAGGAGTTTAATTATGTAATATTAGATGATCAGGACAGGTCCTTGGGTTAGTTTATGCATGTACTCATTTTATTAACTTTTTAATTAGTAGGTTTTTATCGCTTATCGATCAAACAAGGGTTAGCATGCATGCATCAATTTCAAGATATGCCATATGAGTGAGGCAATGTATTCAAGTTGTGAAATAAAAGGGAATTGCACTAGTAAAGCCAAATTTATGCATAATCTATATAGATTATGGGATTCAAGTTCTACACACACACACCCACACATACATATATATTCTTTTTTTATACGGAAGAGGTTGATACCAAGACATAAGTTTACATGAAATATATTTTGATTAAGACTTGTCCATCTTTATAGATAGACTACTAACATAATATGTATTAATTATTACCGGGTACTGATTTGATAGAACATAAACTAATTAATTAATCAGTTAGTTAAGTGATACATACTGTAAGGTACTCAGCCATATTTTAAGTCAATTCGCCATTTAGTTTCTTAATCTGTTCATTTAGTATTTTGATTTATTTGTTAATTAGTATTCTTGCCTTAATAGGATACTGGGCGTAGGAGTTCTAGAATTCTTCTTTGGAGTTTTGTGAGAGCAAAATCAAAAGAAATTATTTAAGGAAATTTAGAATCTACTATTCTTTAGATCTTGGCTTAACAACTTGATTCCATGAAAACAAATTTTGAAAAATAAGTTATTTTTTATTTATGGTTGTGTGTTAAGTGTTATAAAATTATATCAACTCAAAAAATTAAGTTATTAAATGATAATTTAGAATAAACATATATTATTTTTTACACTATTTAGAAAAAAAACAATTTAGGCTTAAAAGTTTCATACTTCATATGTTTATCTTGTTCTACTATTTGAAATTCAATTAAAGAATTAAAAATGATGATATTCAAATTCCCAACCATGGCATCAAGTTTATAGTACAATGTCAAAGTTAAATGTTAGGGTTTCAAAAAAAAATTTTTTAAATGAATTTTTTCTTAACATGATATTAAAATTTTAATGAGATCAAACACCCCAACAAAGATTAATGAGTCAGAGCTAAAGGGTTACAACTGAACAAAAGTGTTTAAAAAAATTATTCCACATATAAAAAAATATATAAGAAAACAAAATAATAGAGAAGATTAATAATCACTCACTAACCACAACGTTTAAGTTTTTATTTTTAATTAAATTCAAAAGCAATCATGAGATTTAATACAATGAAAAATAGTTTAGAATAAGTTTATATTATTATTTAACACTCATTTAAAAAATAAAGATTTAAGTTTAAGACTTTCATACTTTCATATGTTTACTATTATTTTATGCATATTTTTTTAATATGTTTTAAAATAAAGATAATTATATTTGAATTCTTAACCATGTAGTCATTAAAGTTATAGCACAGTGACAAAGTTAAAGATTAGATTTTTAGATAGAAAATATTTTAATTGAATATCAAAAACTTAAAGATATGAAACATCCCTCCAAAGATTAAAAATTCAGATCTAATGGGGTTCAAGTGAAAAAAAGTGTTAAAAAATTATTCCACATCTAAAAAATACAAGAAAAAAAAGAGATTATCAACCACTCACTCACCACAAGGTTTTAGTCTTTTGAATAAAATTCATTTATAAAATGATATAGTTTATGTTAATGTTTCAGAATTTAATATGCTCACGAATTAGGTATTTTTTGAGTGTTTGAATAGTAGATAATCACATGTTCACATCAATTCTCTTTTCTCCAAAGTTCACAATGCTTATTGTTGGTGATAAAAGACTTTAGTTCTGTAAGTGTTGCAATATTGCAGTCACGGAAATTAATCATAGCTTAAAACATACAAGATAGTATAGAGTAAGCAAGGGGTTGATCCCGCGAGGAAGGTTTAGTTCGTGTTTTCATGCTATATGTTATGTAATTTGGAGGGTTTAGTTGATGATTATCTATATTAAGTCAGAATTAAAAATTCAAGAAAATTAAATAAAACTAGGATTTATCAAGAAAACAAACTTTGGTCGTAAGTAAACATCCACCTATGAAAATTAGAACCGATCCTTGAAACGAAACTACAATTTTTATTCTGAATTTTTATCTTTTTTAAATGTTGGTTAGTTAACATATTCGTTGTATAACTAACCTTAACCAATAAACAATCGCAGTGTTTGCACTAATAATTTAGTTTAATGACAACCTTAAAAACTAAATAAAATCATAAATCTATATAACATAGTTGTCCATATTTCATATTGATTTGTTCAAATGCTCTCTCTAATATTAATAACATACATCCACCATAATTATTAAGCTTAGTTGTTTCACAAGTTTATATACCATAACTTTGGTTTTGATAGCAAACTTAGAAATAGATTGTTCACAATAACAACTTAGAGACAACTCTAGCAATTAAGATAAAAAATCATAGGTAATATGAATAGGAATACAAACACATTCATTCATCATATAAATTAAAAATAAATGAAAGAATAGATATCATAGTTCTTGAAATCCGAAGGTTTCCATGTCCTTGCAACCAAGAAAAATAGTTTAGTCATGCATATTTATTGAACAACTACTCAAAAAATAGAAGAATTCTTGAATTCGGATTTTTATAAGAGAAAATTTTTGTTCTCCATTCTGATTGCCCCCTATCTCTACTTATTTTCTTTCTCTTTCTTTTTACAGCCTAGGCAACTCTAGTCCCTACTTTACAAAATAGTTCTCCCTTAAGTAGATAGTTTTACATTTAAATACTTCAATAGCTATTTTTTATAAAAGGAGAAATAGACTTGTATGAAATCTTTAAGCTATGACTCAGAGGAGCTAAATTGTCAAAATAAAGAGTTGAATATTGGTTTGGATGTTTTGGGATGTAATCTGGACTTGTTTTCTTACAACCTATATGCTAGTTTTTATGTGTAAAATTCACGTGTCATCGTAGAAAACTCATATGTGTCTTATATGAGCTAGTGCTCTACTAATATCTGGTACTTTGATAGGTATTTGAGTCAGGCATCTAAAAAAATTGAGTTTGTATCAAATGGACTTCTGTATCTCAAGATATTCAAGTCAGAATGGTCAAGGGTCAACACTAATACAATGCAAGATTTGACTTTGAAAGTCGCTATCTCCATGTTCTTTATTTTTCTTTCCATAGATTTCCAGAAAGGTATAAATGTTAACTTTCTAATTCACTTAAATCACTTCATACTGACCTCTAGAGCTCAAGTTCTGCTCATAACATCGAAAGAATGTCAAACTTGTCAATTTCCTCCAATTTACTCATTTTCAATCTTTCATAAAAAATACCGTCAAAACATAAAACAAAGAATATCAAGATATTTTATATATAAGACATAGGAAAAACACTAAGTAAATATGGGTAAAACTATTAAATAATATAGTTGCATCTAACACCCTCACACTTAGCTCTTGCTCATTCTCGAGAAAGAAAAGATAAAATAAAATTGAAATTAAATTAAACTAAATCACTATAACTAATATTTTAATATCCCATCGATATCCAATAATATATACATTATAAATAAGAATCCAATCAAGAAGGATAATGAGTATAATTTTTCATTAATTTATTTACATGCAAACTTCAAAATTATAATGATTTTTGGGATTTAAATGAAATCTCTATCATGCCAAAGTGATGGGCCCTCTTATTGATATACACTCCAACACTCATGTGGTTAGGGCTTATCTGTTTAAATCTTTCAAATTCAATCAATGAATATGTTCTATCATAAGCTTGCTTTTCAATCTCATCTTCATTACTAACACATTACAAGTAATGTATGAATCAAAAGGTCTTACTTTTTAGTTGTAATGAGGCTAAGGTTAAGGCGAGGTAAGAGAAAGTTAAAGAAAAGGCTAAAACCAAAGGAAGTAGAACATTCTAAAAAATATATATATTGAAACAAGATATGCCATCAAAGCTAATGCGAACCTCATGATCACGTGGTCACGCAACCCACAACCAAGAATGAGACTTGATCCCGGAAAGCCGAAATAGGTCTGATAGGAGTGTGACACAATGGAAACCTGCCCCAAGGCACTAGCACTATTGGAATTAGTAGAATGACGTCATGAAGCCAGTTAATCTTAGATAAGTTGGATTTAGTTCATTCAAGAACTAAAGAATGCTAGAATCACTCTCACACATAAACTGCAAAGTTCAGAATTAAAATTAATCAATGGCTGCCAAAATTTTCCTAACATGAGTTTAAATAGTCTTTTAAAAACTAACCCTAATGGACCTCTTATGTGGACTTAAAAGAGGTCCACTAAAAACTGACCCAAAATTCTAAATTGAAAAGCCCATGACTTAATCCAAGCAAGGCTTGGATCCTAGCTGAAAATAAAGTCTTAATTAAGCCCAAACAAGCCTTGGGCTGTAGCTAACTAACTTTAATAAAGCCCATAAGATTTATTTATTCTCCTCCATCCAGCCCATCAACCCCATGTTTCCAAGTTGTAGTAGGATTCTCTTAGCTCCTTTGTTGTCCTCACTTCATGGCCCAAATAAGGTTGTATTGGACCCCTCCTGAACATGGATAAGATGTACTAGGGTCTCCTCTTGATACTCCAATGGTCCTTGCAATTATGACCTTGTTGAAACCTTCAAAACCAATGCATTAATAGCCTCTTTCAATGCCTTTGTCCTAGACCACGTCATTGGACCATTTAGCACATGTAATGGGTCTTTGCTGGTGTTTTTGGGCTGGTCCACATCAAAAGCACACAGATTTCCGTCTTCAATCACCAATGCTTAACTACAATTGATTTCAATCTCCATTAACATAAAAATTTAAGAACATAAAGGAACACTTTTAGTTTCTTTATTTCTTGTTCTTTTTTTTTTCCTCTCTTTTCTTACCTTTGGCAACTTTGCTCATCTTTTCATCAAGCATCATTTTTTTCTCTTTTAGGCCCCGTTTGTTTGCTGGAAGTGGTTTCCATTTGGAAAGTGAATTCCGGGGAAAGTGAATTCCGATGTTTGGCAGTATTATGGAAAATGAACTGGAAAACACTTTCTAGTGTTTGTTTATGTTATGGAAAATGAACTGGAAAATAATTTATTAATAAATTAATTTTTTTTCAAGTTTATTAAAATAATGAGGATCAATACTTACAAATTAAAAAGTTGAATGAGAATGAAATTGAAAATAAATATAATTTCATAAATTATCTCAAATAAAATAAATAATAATCAAAATAATAGAGATCAAATCTAAAAATTTAAAAAAAATGAAAGGTGAATAAATTAAAATAATAATAATTAACATTTCATAAATTATTTCAAATAAAATAAGTAACAATAAAAAAAATGAGGACCAAATTTGATAGATAAAAAAATTTCAATAAAAAAAATGATAAGAAAAAAAAGCAAATAGCAATTATAAAAAATAAGGACCAAAATTAATATAAAAATTAAATTTTAAGAGATGGAATTGAAAAAATAAATATTCAAAACAAATTATATATAGCAATCAAAAGTTTGAGGATCAAATTTGATATAATCAGTAAATAATGATATTTCTAAATTTTTTCACAACTTCCTGAAAGTGTTTTTCACCCTAAATTTTTCCTGGAAAAACATTTTCCCGAAAAACCAAGCCAAATTTTTCTTTGACTGGAAAGTGTTTTCCGTTGACCAACTTTCCGGAAGGCAAACAAACACAGGAAAGTTTGGAAAGTGGTTTCCCGGAAAGTGAATTCCGGGAAACAAACACAGCCTTAATGTAATTTCCAACCATAATCCCATGAGATATCAACAAGTATATGTTCTATTAATCCTTGGTCAGGGTAAAAGGAAAACATGTAAAATGTTAAGGCTTACACATAGATAAAGTAAAAAAAAGACAAACAAGCTCGAAGGGGATTACTAAGGACAATATGCTTTATGTTGTCTTTTTGGTTCAAGTGGTTAAAATTTCTGATGTATTTATCATTTTAATGTATATATGTAATGTGAATGTAGTCTCAACACGATATATTCTGAAAGTCAATCCCTAAACCAATTAAATGTTAAAACTTGCATGTACACTCTTTCATTTAATTTTTATTGTTATCTCTCTCAACTCATATTATCATAAACTAGCGAGAACTCAAAAGATCAAACATAGATATTTTATTTTTTTATTTTTAGGAAAAACTACAAAGAAAACTGAAATTCTCTCTATACCCCCATATTTTAAACACAATATTGTTCTTAATGTTGAAATAAAAGAAAAAGGAATAGGAGAATGAAAAAAACATACAATGTGAAAAATAAAAGATTTAGGGGAAAAAAAGGAAATCTGATTTTGTCTTTTGTTGGGTTGCCTCCTAATAAGCGCTTTTTTATGTCATTGGCTTAACGTGTTACATGCATATTCTTCATAGATTGGTTCATCTAACTCTACAAATCATTGAGTTCTATCATGCAACCTTCACAGAAAGGTTTCAAGCTTGCCCATTTACTTGAGTACTTTGTTGGTTTCTAAATATGTAATTTCAACTGCATCATAAGGAAAAATATTAGGAATAACGAAGAGCCCAATCCAACAAGAGTGAAAATTCCAAGAAAAATGTTTCAAACATGAATGATAAAGGATGTTGTCTATAACATGAAATCTCTTTCTTGTAATTATTCGACCATGAAGACTCTTGGTCTTTTATTTATAAATCCTTGCATTCTCATAGGCATCATTTCAAATCTCTTCCAACTCTTGTAATTGCAACTTTCTTGCAATCTTAGCAGCATCATAATCCAAGTTACATTGTTTAATGGATCAAAAAGCTTTATGCTCAAGCTCCACTGGTAGATGACATGTTTTTTTTTATATATAAATCATCCTATAAGGTGACATTTCTATAGGTTATTTGTAAGTAGTTTTGTTGCGATGTTGCGGTCGCACAAATTAATTACTCTAGCTTAAAACAAATCAAACAAGATAGTATAGAGCAAGCAAAGGGTCGATCCCACGAGGAAGATTTAGTTATGATTTTTGTGCTATATGTTATGCAATTGGGGGCAATTGGGGGGGTTGGAAGTTGTCTAGGCTAGGTTAAAGCAAACTAAGCGAAAATTATATAAAACTGAAATTTATCAATAAAGCAAACCTTGGTTGCAAATCAACATCCACCTACAGAAATCAGAACTGATCATGGAAACAACACATCAATTTATATTCTGAATATTTATCTCTTCTTAAAATTGGTTCGTTAATGGATCCGTCGTATAACTTACCCTAACCATCAAACAACCACAGTGTCCGCACTAGTAATTTGATTCAATGGCAACATTAAAAACTAGATAAATTGATCAATTAAGAAACATAATTGTCCGCAACATATGTTTAGTTCGGTTGAATGTTCTTCCTAAGATTAATAACGTAGATCCGCTACAATAATTAACTTAGTTGCTTCACAAGTTCATATATCACAACTCCGGTTTTGATATCAAACTTAGCAATAGATTGTCTACAATAATAACTTCGAGTCCGCTCTTAGAAATTAAATAAACAATCATAGGAAAATAAGCTAAAATTTGGAGCGTTATAGGTCTTTAAGTCCTGAATCCATGACAATTGAGTTTGCATCAATCTGACTTCTGTAACTCATGATATTGAAGTTGGAAGTGACAAAGGTCGATATCGGTAGATTGCAAGATTTGACTTTGAAGGTTGCGATTTTCATGCTCTTCCTTATTTTATTTCTTTTCCTTATCTTTCCATAAAGTTATGGATGTTATCTTTTGAATGTCACTGGAATCACTTCATTTCAATCTCTAGAGCTTCCGCTCTGCACAAAACACCGACTGAAGGTCAAATCTGTCAATCATCTCCAATTACCTCTTTTTTGCATCTTTCATCCAAAAATGCCTTCAAAACATAAAACAAAGAATATCAAAGCATTTTATACACAAAACATATACAAAACACTAGGTAAATATGGATGAAACTATCAAATAAGATGGTCGCATCAAGTTTTGTAGCCCAAAATGCATCACCAAGTCATAGAAATCCAATCTTGTTGGTTAGGTTGCACTATTTTCTCCAAAATGGACTTGATATCTTGATTTGAAATTTTAGCTTAGTCATTCGTTTAAGGATTGCAGGCTATGGAAGTCCAATAAGTCACATAACATTTGTGTAACAATGCTTTCGTTGAACAAGCATTTGTTTGGGTTTGTTGGGTTATATACATTGGTTTGGGTATGCTGGTTTGGATGTTTTGTTTGGTTTATAGAATCTATTTATTTCTTTTTTTTCTTTTGCTTTCTCGATTTTGTAATTTATGTATTTTGGGTGTTGGGCAATTGGTTTAATTGGGTTGGGATTGGTTGATTTTTGTCATTTTTATGTGTTGGGTGTTAGGCAATTAGTTTAGTTGTGTTGTGATGCTTTCTCGGTTTTTTTTATCATTTTTGTATGTTGGGCAGTTGGTTTGATTGGGTTAGAATTGGTTGGGTTTTGTTATTTTAGTTTGTTGGGTGCTCGGCAAATGATTTGATTAGGTTAGGACGGGTTGGTGGTGTGTTCGGTTGTGTGTTGGTTTGATTGCTTTGTGTTCGATTGGAATTTGGGTTGTTTTACTCTTATTTTCCTTACAATCAGGTGCCTATTTTTTGTATTGCTTTGTTTTTTCTTTGTCTTTCAGCTTTATGTTTTGACTTTGTTCATATTGATTTCGAATCATCCATTACAGTTCAAAGCTTGGCTCCTCTCAGTTTACAAAGGAACTTATTTTTCTGGTTTGGTTCTTGTGAGATTTTGAGAAAGCGAGAGACTGATTTTCTCTTCTTATTCATGTATGGTACATCTTTGCATATATATATTTACAGTTTTGGAGACTAAATAGGAAATAACACACTAGGAAACAACATCTTTCCTAATTAGTATAACATATTATGAAAGATTTCTTATACTAATATTTACTGAGAATATCCTAGGAGATCCTTAACTTTGAGTACTGATTCCAACACTCTCCCTCAAGCTGAGTTGCATGTGCTGAGGTGTAAATGTTGTGCATGCTCAACTTGTGACTTAGTTCTTCAAAGTCAGGTCTAGGAAGTGCTTTGGTGAGGATATCTGCAATCTGAAATTTCGTAGGGATGTAATCTAGATGGATGATGTTTTTGTCCATCTTTTCTGAGATAAATGCCCATCTATCTCAATATGTTTAGTCCTGTCATGGTGGACATGATTCTTTGCAATGCTTATGGCAGCTTAATTGTCACAAAAATATTTTTATGTGGGACTGTTTGTCTCTATTCTCAGCTCTGTAAGCAGTCTTAGTATCCACATTCCTTCATAAATTCCAGGTGGGCCTTGAATTCTGATTTTGCATTGCTTCGCTTCTTGAGACTACTGACTGTTTCTTGCTTCTCCAAGTCACTAGATTCCCCCAAACATAGGAACAATATCCAGATGTGACCTTCTATCTGATACATCTCTTGCCCAGTCAGCATCTGAGTAGATTTCAACCTTTCTATTGTCATTCTTCTCATATAGAAGTCCCCTACCTGGAGTCACTTTTGGATACCTAAGTATTCTGTTTACAAACTCCATATCTTCTTCAGTTGGGTTGTTCATGTACTGTCTTGCAACACTCATTGAGAAGCCAATGTCTAGTCTGGTGAGTGAGAGATAAATGAGTCGCCTTACAAGTCTCTGGTATTTTCCTTTGTCAACTGGAACACTTTTAGTTTCTGCTCTTTTTTTCTTAGCAGGATTCATTGGAGTGGCTGCTGGTTTGCATCCCAGCATACCTGTTTCAATCAATAAATCTAGAATGTATTTTCTTTAGGAGATGAATATGCCTCTATTTGATCTAGCCACCTCCATGCCAAGAAAATATTTAAGAGAGCCAAGGTCTTTTATTTCAAATTCCTTGGCTAGCAATGTCTTCAATCTGTCCAGTTCTTCTTCATGATTTCCAATGAGGATAATGTCATCAACATACATTATTAGTATAGCAATCCTGTTTCCTATAGAGAATTTTACAAATAGTGTGTGATCTGCTTGACATTGTGAGTACCCATGTTGGACTACTGTTTTTGCAAATTTGTCAAACTATGCTCGAGGGGATTGCTTCATTCCATAGAGTGACTTTTCCAGCTTGCATACCTTTCTGTAGTTGGCTGATGTTTCTAAGCTTGGTGGCAATTCCATGTATACCTCTTCTTCCAATTCACCATTCAAAAATGCATTCTTTATGTCTAGTTGATGTAACTGCCAGTTTTGATTTGCTGCAAGTGAAAGGAGTATTTTGATGGTGTTAAGTTTAGCCACGGGAGCAAAGGTTTCTTAATAGTCTATTCCATAGGATTGGATGAATCCTTTAGCAACCAACCTAGTTTTTAGTCTTTCAATACTGCCATCTGCATTGTACTTGATGGTGAATAACCATTTACAGCCTACTGGTTTCTTGTCATGTGGAAGTTTTGTTATTCTCCAAGTTTTGTTCGTTCCTAATGCATTAATTTCTGCTTTAACTGCCTTTGACCATTCTGGATGCTTGAGTGCTTCCTGGATAGTTGTAGGAATCTGTATGTTGTCAAAGACAGATACAAAAGCATGATATGATGGGGATAATCTGTCATAGGAGACAAATCTGCTGATGAGATGATTTATGCATGTTTTGATTCCTTTCCTTAGAGTAATACGCATATTTGTATCATCAATAATAGGTGCAATATTCTCATGATCATCATTTTCCATACTTGTGTGTGTTGGAGCATATTGTGACCTTGGTTCAGAAGCTTGGTCAAGAATAAGAGGTATTGAGTACTCTATCTCTTTTCTGAGGTGTCTCTTTCTGGTATAGACACGAAGCTCATGGTTTTCTTTATGTGCAGGATTAATTTGGGCATTGGTTTGAGGACAAGTGGAAGGGGATTGAAGGTAAGTTTCTTTATTGCCCTCAATGGATGTTTGGGGTGTATGGACATCTAAGAGAGGTGATTGTGAGGTATTACTAGGTAAATATGTAGGCTTAGGGTTAGTAGTATCATGAATTGTGTCCCATGTCTGATATTCCCTCATATTCTCCCCCTGAATATCTGATGTGGGATAATATGCTTGATGCTCAAAAAATGTGACATTTAGGGAGTGATAGACTCTTTTAGTTGTTGGAGAATAGCACTTGTAGCCCCTGTGGTTTGAGGAGTATCCTATAAAGATACATTTGATGGATCTAGGGTCTAATTTGTTGTGATGTGTTTGATGGACATGGACAAATACTGAACAACCAAAGATTTTTGGCTCTAGGTCAGAAAGGAGTTTGGTGTATGGGAAGGTTGTGAGGAGTGTTTGATATGATGTTTGGAATTCAAGGACTCTTGAAGGCATTCTATTGATGAGATAAGCAACAATGAGGACAACTTCTCCCCAAAAATGTTTTGGGACATTAGTGGAGAACATGAGAGATCTAGCTACTTCTAGGAGGTGCCTATTCTTCCTTTCTGCCACTTCATTCTGTTGTGGAGTGTCCCAAAAATGTTTTGGGACATTAGTGGAGAACATGAGAGATCTAGCTACTTCTAGGAGGTGCCTATTCTTCCTTTCTGCCACTTCATTCTGTTGTGGAGTGTCAACACAAGAGCTGATGTGAATAATGTCTTGATTTAGTAGGTAATTGCCTAGAATAGTGTTGAAGTACTCTTTGGCATTATCAGTTTTTAGAACTTGAATCTTAGTTTGGAATTGAGTCTAGATCATGGAATTGAAATTTCTAAACAAAGTACCAACCTCAGATTTTTCTTTCATTAGGAATAACCAAGCTATCCTAGTATGGTCATCAACAAATGAGACAAACCACCTAGTTCCTGAGATGTTTTGCACTTTTGAGGCCCCCCAAACATCACTATGAATCAGTGCAAAAGGCTTAGAAGACTTATATGTTATGCTGGGATAGCTGTTACGAGTATGTTTGGAGAATTGACAGATTTCACAATTGAAAGTCTTGAAATTTTTATTGATAAATAAAGTTGGAAGTAGTTTTTCAAGGTATACAAAATTGGGATGACCAAGATGATAGTGCCATAACATAACATCACTGTCTTTATGGGTGTTGAAAACTGTCTGACCCTTGGAATTGATAAGCACTGCATTCTGAGCTTTGCACTTGAATGAAAGGTTGTTCTTGAGGAGATAGAGTCTTGAATACATCCTAACACTACCAATCCTCTTCCCCGAAGCCAAATCCTGAAACACAAAGTAGTTAGGAAAAAAATTAGCAACACACTTTAGATCACGAGTTAGTTTGCTGATAGAGAGTAAGTTGTAGTCCAAATTAGGTACATAAAGAACAAATTTGAGGGTCATGTCTTTGGAGATTCTGCTTAGGCCCGTACCTTCAATTTTTGATAAAGTTCCATCAACATCTTTTACTGCACAATCCTTCTTGCTCTTGCTATATTCATGCAGTACAATTTTATCTCCTATCATGTGGTTTGATGCTCCAGAGTCTATAACCCAAGGTTCTGAGTTATCTTGTTTACCTATGGATTAGTCCCTTTCTGTGTTGCCATGTTAGATCCATTAGTGGTTGAGTTCTGGTTGAACAATTTTTGTAGGATCTCACGTTGTTCTTTGGTGAAGAGATCTGCTAGTGTGTTGTTGATTCTCTATCGATTGTCATTTGAAGTTGCAGTAACATAGGCTCTACTCTCTTTGTCATTAAATAGTCGTGATGGCTTCCAATCACTAGGTTTATCATGAATTTTCCACCATGTTTCTTTGGTATGTCCTAGCTTGTGACAGTGTTCACACCATGGTCTTCCCTTCTTCCTACTGTCTCAACTGGAGGTTTGAGAGACAAGAGTAGATCCCTCTGTTGATGGTCCTGAGTTATGAGATCCCATCATAACCTTGTTTTTATTTTCTTCACATCTCACTTCTTAAGAAGTTTCTCCAAGGCTTGGAGGAGGTTTGGTGCCCATTATTCTTCCTCTAACCTTATCTAGGGTTTTATTAAGCCCTAGAAGAAATTTGAATGTCCTTTTTTGTTCTACAATTCTTCTGAACAGGGCAGTATCTCCAGGGCAGTATCTTTAGGGCATTTTCATGTGTAGATTTCAAACATGTCCAGTTGCTGCCAATGTCTAATTAATATATTGAAATATTGGGTGACAATAAGCTCTCCTTGTCTTAGATCATGTAGTGCTACTTCAATCTCAAATAATTCTGATATGTTATCAGAACTTGAGTAGGTCTCCCTTGTCGCATCCCATATTTCCTTTGCTGTTTTATAAAGGAGAAAGTTTTCTCCTATTTTATTAGTCATTGAGTTGATAAGCTATGACATTATCATGTGATTTTCTGTCTTCCAAGTTCGAAACTAGGGGATCTTTCTTTTCTGGCTTGGTGGCTTCTCCAGTAAGATAATCATCTCTGCCCTTTCCACAAATGAACATCATGACTGATGAAAACCATTGAAGGTAATTTTAGCCATTGAGTTTGTGACATGTGATGATGAGGGATGGGTTTTTAGTTCCAGGACTGATTGTATTTTGTAATTTTTCAACCTTTGAGGTGACTTCAGAGTTTGAGCTTTGCCTTTTGGCATCCATGTTGTATGTATGGATTTAGGTTTTAGAACCTAGCTTTGATACCATCTGAGATTTTGAGAAAGAGAGAGACTGATTTTCTCTTCTTATTCATGTATGATACATCTTTGCATATATATATTTACAGCTTTGAAGACTAAATAGGAAATAACAAACTAGGAAAAAAACAACATCTTTCCTAATTAGTATAGCATATTATGACATATTTCCTATACTAATATTTACGGAGAATATCCTAGGAGATCCCTAACTTTGAGCCTGATTTCAACAGTTCTTCTAGTTGGTTTTTTTATTAATGTGATGTCTTGGTTTGATTTTTTTAGTTACCAGGATTTGTTATGTCACTTCACATACTCTTGCCTTTATTTTTTACAGGGGGCATGATGTTGTTGTGACTTCTTTTATGTTGGTAGTTGGTGGGGTGGTTTGAGTTGGCATTCTTTGTGAGTCATATTTTTTTTATAGTTTGTTCTCATTTTTTTGGTGTAAGAGTACTACATTGTTTTGTTTTCTTGGTGGTTTGTTTGATGCCATTTGTTCTTTGTTTCCTTTTTTATGTTTCAATTCTATTCTTTATTATCATCATCATAGTTGCTTTGTTTTATAATCTGTTCTCATTTTGTTGGTGTTGGTTTTTCAGGGTTAAGGTCTGCTTATTGTGCATTGTGGCTGCCAAGGTTTCAGTTGGTTATTTGCATTGTTGCTGCTATTGTTAAGGTTGTTGCTGTTGTTTTTAAGGTTATGTTATGTCTGTTTTTTTATGGTTGCTTGTTGTTTTATTATTTTTGTTTGTTGTTGATGTTGTTGTTGTTGAGGTTATGTTATGATTTTTTTTCATGGTTGCTTGTTGTTTTATAGTTTTTGTTTGTGTTGTTGTTTTTGTTATCATACATAATTAATCATTGATATGATACATAAATTTTAAATTTACAAGCTGAAGTTTATAAGGCATGATCTATCACATAATTTGAGAAAACATAATTAAGTTTGATGTGTCAAAATTATAGTATTTGATATAGCTATGACACTATGAAATGAACATTCTTTATTGCATGCATGTTTTATTGTTTTTGGGTGCATTGTTATCGATTGTTTTGCAGGTTGAAATGTTTCATGCAAATTTTTCATTTTTTTATCTGTTTTGTTTGACTTAGTTGTGCTGATTTTGTGCCCAATGTTTTTTGTTTTGCATTTTTGTTTAGAAAATTGTGCTGATTGTTTGTTGTTTTTGTTGTTATGTTGGTATATTGAGACGACACTTTCTTTGTTGTTTTTCATATTGTTTTATTGTCTTGGTCTTGCATTCTGTTTGGGCGGGATATGCTTTTTTTTTTCCCGTTAGAACCGTTGATTTTTTTGGCTGCAAATATATATATGTTTGTGTGGTCTTGCTATGATTTTTTTGTTTAGAGATAAATCACTCGAGATGGTTCTCCAAGGCTGCTGTTTTGGTTGAAATGCTGGTAGTTCTTTTAGATTTGGTGTAATATTTGATGTTTTGCAGTTTTGTTTAAAACATTGTGTTGATTTTTTATGGGTTTTCCTCTTGTTTTTGTTGTTATGTTAGTGTATTGATTTGACACTATTGTTGTTTTTCATGTTTTTTTATTGTCTTGGTCTTGCATTTTTTTTCTTCTATCAATGACTAGATGTTTGGACAAGATATGCTTAAGTTTTTGTTGTTGTCAGAATCGTTGATATTTTTGGCTGCAAATATATATTTTTTCGATAATTTTATTTAAATATGGCACAATATTTGTTTTTTTTTTTTGGTTTGCATTTTGTGTTTAAAACATTGTGTTGATTCTTTGTTGTTTGTCATGTTGTTTTATTATCTTAGTTTTGCCTTTTCTCTGCTAATAGTTTGTCGTTTGGGTTGAATATGTTTTTTTTTTGTTGGAATTATTGATTTTTTCATCTGTAAATATACATGTGTATGCTATCTTGCTATGGTTTTGCTGTTTGGAAATAAATCATCCGAGATGGTTCTTCAACGCTGATGTTTTTGTTGAAATGTTGGTAGTTTTTTTAGATATGGTGCAATATTTGGTTTTGTTTTATAGTTTTATTTAAACTATTGTGTTGGTTCTTTGGTGGTTTTTCCTATTAATTTGATTTAATGAAGGACTTGACTTTATAAAGATTATTTACACGAGTCTGAAAGTTAGAATAGTGTGATATCTTCACTTACTTGATTTGATGAAGAAAAAAACTTTGATCTTTCTTTTCATCGATGGACTTGATGTTTATAGAGAACTCCAAAATATTTATGTTTTTTTAGTCTCTACTTTTGTCCTTCTATGCTTCTTGTTGTTATTGTGGAGTTATATGTTTGTTCATTTTCCCCTTTATTTATGACTTTGTTGTTTATTTATAGACAAGTCAAATGTAATTTACCTCAATTATTCTTTTACTAAAATACATTTTAGAAAAATTGATATAAAAATTACTTAAAAATCCTATA
The DNA here is from genome assembly GCA_029228465.1 of Salix viminalis. Taxonomy (NCBI): domain Eukaryota; kingdom Viridiplantae; phylum Streptophyta; class Magnoliopsida; order Malpighiales; family Salicaceae; genus Salix; species Salix viminalis. Next base: position 9,409,621 of record CM055429.1, on the reverse strand, counting down.
ACTTTAAGGATATTAAAGTAATAACAATAAATGTATTTGAGTTTGAGTTTTTAATTTAATTTAATTTGGACTTGAACCCAATAAATTTAATTTGTTTAGTCATAGAAATCTTTGGGTCATGAGTCATACTTATGAAATCTTAATGTTTATAGATACAAAATGATTTTTTTTTGTTGTTGAAATGTGAACAACCAATAATGTTCACTTTACTCCCTTGTTTTCTAATGACTTTTTTATTTTTTTTCAAAATAAGGGATAGAAATATGAATAAATTAAAATTTTAAACTAAAACATAAAATTTTAAAACTAAAGGTCTAAAAAAATGAAAAGCAAAAAAAATTTAAGGAGCAAGATTTTGAAATCCTGTTTTTTTTTTAATATCAAATTTTGTCCTTAAAGTCTCAATTTATTTTAAGTAATAAAATAAAATTTTATTTTGTTAAATTAAACATTAACTTAATATCATAGTCTTTTTTGACACCATGAAAATCTCATAACAAACTAATAATAACAGATTATCAGATCTGATTTTAACTAAAACATAGAAGAATAAAAAAATGATTGAAATAGAAAATGTATTAAGAAAAAAAGAAGAAAATATCATGACAATCCATTATGGTCCAAAGTAAATACTTAAGAGTGTGTTTGTTTAGTGTTTTACTTGTTTTTCACTTGAATAAATATTAAATTATTTTTTATGATTTAATGTTTATTCTAGCGGACGAGTTTTTTTCTTAATAAACTATTGAGAAAGAAATTTAAAATTCTATTCAAATATAAATTAATTCAAATTTAAAATAAAAAAAAATTACACGACCAAGCAATGCCCTAAAAGGCTAAAACCCTCCTCTGGTATTTCAAGTTTCAACCCCCCCCTCTCACAAAGCAACCATAGCCGCCATCAAAATCCAGTTCAACTTCTCAAAAAATGTCAGCGAAATGGCGCGCATTACAGCACCGCCACCGCTACACATACAGTGCTGTGGTATTCCCATCTTCCTTCACAGACACCTTGCTTTCTCAATCTCTCCTTCCCTCAGACCCTAACGTCTCCCTTTTCTTCATCCATCTCAAAACCCTAATTTCTCTCAATTCAATTTACTCTCAAGTAAACCACGCCAAAAACCTCGTTTCATCCTTCACCAACCTCCTATCTCTAAAACACACCGAAAACGACACTCCGGCTCTTCAAACGGCATGCCGTTTATACGTGGAAGTTTTGTTTCTGGAAAACTCGGTGCCCTTACATCGAACTTTGATTTCTGGTTTATCAAAAGTAAGTAATAAGGATTGTCAGGTTTTGATCGTTGAGTCTTTTAGGGATTTATGTAAGGAGTACAAGAAATGGAGTGATAGAAAAAGGTTTTGTTTATCACGTGTGGCTTTATCAATTATGGGGATGCCAAAATTAGGGTTTTTGATTAGTGTTGTTGGTGATTGTGCGGTTCTGATTGGCTGGGATGTCGTTTTGGGATTAAATAGTGTTGTTTCGGAGATTGAGGATTTGGGTGGTAGGCCATCTCCGGTTGTCATGGAGCAATGCCAAGAGAGTTTGTCTTGCTTGTATTATTTGATCCAGCGGTTTCCGGGGACGTTTAAGTGTTTTGAAGAGGTGGGGTTTATGGAGAGGGTTTTGGGGGTTTTGATTAGTGTGTTGAAGTCGATAGCTTTTACTAGGGATTGCTTTGTGGCGGCTGGAGTAGCACTGTGTGCTGCATTGCAAGTTTGTCTTACTAGTGAAGAGCTTGGTTTGATTATTGTTAAAGTTATATTTAATGGAATTACTAGTAGTTCTAGCGGTACTAATTGTTTTGAAAGTGAGTTTAGAGATGTGGTTTTGAAGGTTCCATTTAAAGGGGATTTGTGTTTTGAGATAAATGGTTTTTCTGTTTTGAGTAGGTTGTGCTTGATTAGGGGGATTCTTACTGCTGTTTCGAGGGCTGTACTCAATTCTCAATTTGTTGTATCGAGTGGTGGTTTGAAATGGTAATGAGGAAAATGGAAATTGTTGTGGTTCTGTTAAGACTATTTTGTATGATGGAATTTTGCTTGAGTTGTGTAATTATTGTGAGAACCCTATCGACAGTCATTTTAATTTTCATGTATTGACAGTGTTGCAAATTTGTTTGCAACAGATTAAGACTTCAATGCTAAGTAAACTTACTGACATCTCAAATAATTATGAACCCATACCAGAAGAAATGGGGACACGGATACTGAAGATCATATGGAATAGCTTGGGAGATCCTTTAAGCCAAACAGTGAAACAAGTTCATCTGATTTTTGATTTGTTCTTGGATATTCAGTCATCTCTTCATTTTGGAGAGGGAAGTGAGAGAATAAAATCTTTCTTGCAAAAAATTACTTCAGATCTTCTCCGTCTAGGCTCAGGTATTAAGGGTAGATATGTTCCTTTAGCTTTGTTGACCAAGAGGCTAGGGGCAAAAACTATAATGGATATGAGTCCTGATCTGCTCTTTGATACTGTACAAGCGTACGTTGACGATGATGTGTGCTGTGCTACTACAACATTCTTGAAATGTTTCCTTGAGTGCTTGCGTGATGAGTGTTGGAACTGTAATGGGATTGAGGAAGGTTATACAGTTTATAGACAGCATTGTTTGCCTCCCTTTCTGCATGGACTAGCATCTGGTATTTCAAAGCTTCGTTCAAATCTGAACTCTTATGCTTTGCCTGTTCTACTGGAAGTTGATGTAGATAGCATATTTCATATGCTTGCTTATATCTCAGTTGGGTTTATTGGGGAAGAAAATGTACTGTCATATCATGAGCTCTCCTGTACAAATGTAGAACTGGGAGTCGAGCAACAAGTAGCCATTTTAGTGTCTTTGGTGAAGGTATGCCGTTCACTTGCACTAATTGAAGGGGACATTGATTTGTGGGATGCATCAGAACCACTTCAGACAAATGTAATGCTGAGGACAGATAGTGTGAATCTCTATGCTCTTTTCTCCATAAAGGGGATAAAGGTTAAGGTCCATGTTGAATGGCTAGTATTGGCACTGAGACATGCTGACGAGTTACTCCGTGTAGATGCTGCAGAGTCTCTGTTCTTAAATCCCAAGACATCCAGTATTCCTTCCTATTTAGAACTCACGCTCTTGAAAGAAACTGTGCCATTGAACATGAGGAGTTGCTCAACTGGTTTCCAAATGAAGTGGACGAGCTTGTTTAGAAAGTTCTTTGCTCGGGTTCGAACAGCCTTGGAGAGACAACTTAAGCAAGGGAGCTGGCAACCCTTTATGGATTGCAATAATAGTGGAGCATACTCAGACAATGGGACTGAAGAATATGTAATTAAAAGAGCAGAGAATCTTTTTAGTTTTATGAGATGGTTGTCTTGTTTTCTATTTTTTTCATGCTATCCCTCTGCTCCATATAAGAGAAAAATAATGGCCATGGATCTTTTACTCATAATGCTTAATGTTTGGTCTATTACACTGACTTCTCAAGATAAGAATGGGTCTCTTTCCCCTGAAAGTTCTCTCTATCCTTATAGCAAAGGAATAACCTTACCTGATTCAACATTGCTATTAGTTGGATCTATCATTGATAGCTGGGACAGGCTGAGAGAGAGTTCTTTCCGCATATTGCTATATTTTCCCACCCCCCTTCCTGGGATATCAAGCAAGGACATGGTCCAGAAAGTGATCAATTGGGCTAAGAAGTTAGTTTGCAGTACACGTGTCAGAGAAAGTGACGCTGGTGCTCTGACTCTAAGGCTTTTGTTCCGGAAATATGTGTTGGAGCAAGGATGGATACTTAGAGCTTCTGCTGATGCTGTTTGTTTTCAATCACAATCAGAGCTGGTCAATGTTGATAGTCAAATTATTGAATCAAAGCCCCCTGTAGTAGAGTATATAAAATCACTAATTGAGTGGTTGAATGCTTCTGTAGAAGAGGGAGAGGGTAATCTTTATGAAGCTTGCAAAAACAGCTTTGTTCATGGAGTTTTGCTGACCCTACGGTATACTTTTGAGGAATTGGATTGGAATTCAGATGCAGTCTTGTCTAGCATTTCAGAAATGAGGCGTGCATTGGAGAAGCTCCTGGAGCTTCTTGTGCGAATAACATCATTGGCGCTTTGGGTGGTTTCTGCAGATGCTTGGTATCTGGCTGACATGGATGAGATGGCTGACGATGATGTTTACTTGATGGATGAAATGGAGGTGGTAAGACCTTCAGAAGATGAAGGCAATAGTTCAAAACATGTGCAGGTGCAGGACAGTAGACCATCAGAACAGATTGTCATGGTTGGTTGTTGGCTGGCTATGAAAGAGGTAATTTGTTTATTTTCTGTCTATAGTCCTTTTGAATAGAATTTTAGTAAACTAGGAGGTTGTTTTATATGATAACCATAAATTTAATATGAGGCTATTCTTTTCTTTCTTCCTTTCTTTCTTTTCTTGTCTCCCTCACTCTCTTTTTCCCAGGTGAGTCTTCTTCTAGGAACCATCATAAGAAAAATTCCCTTGCCAGGTTATAGCTACTCAGATTCGAAGTCTGAAGACCCTTGTCCTGATGCCTCGATGCTGATAATACCAAATGCAATGCTTGATTTGCAACAACTTGAACAAATTGGAAACCACTTCTTGGAAGTCCTTCTGAAGATGAAGCACAATGGAGCGATTGATAAGACAAGGGTTGGATTCACTGCTCTTTGCAACCGCTTGCTTTGCTCAAATGATCTGAGGTATACTTCCTTCTAGTTTTTTTCCTTTCAAAACCTTATTTGCTTTCAATGGATCAAACTTATGCATGTATGATAATTTATCATGGCATAAGATTCTGTCATAGTAATATTCCTGGGGTTATGTATTGTATCTAATATCAATACTTTTGAGAAAAGAAATATGAGAAGTGTCTAAGACAGTTCCAATTGCTACCTAATCCTCCTTCCTTTCATTTCTCTCTCCATTATGCTCATCAAATAAATATTTTTCTGATCTTATCTTATCCATTTGGGCCTGTTTTAAAAATTATCTGGTTTATAAGATCATTTGTTTTCCTTATCTGAATTATTCATTTAAAATGTTTTGTAAATTACATGTGGATAGAAAATCACAAATCATGAGTCTGTTTTCAGTTATGATTTCTCCTTTTGTAGACTTTGTAAGTTGCCAGAAATTTGGTTGGAACAACTGATGGAAAGAACCATTGCCAAGGGGCAGGTTGTGGATGATTTGTTAAGAAGAAGTGCTGGTATTCCTGCAGCATTTATTGCTCTCTTTCTGTCAGAGCCTGATGGTGCACCAAAGAAGCTCCTTCCACGGGCTTTACGGTGGCTAATAGATGTAGCTAATAGCTCCTTGATCTATCTGGTTGATGCCAAGAGCATGAATGGCAACTCCTGTGAGTTGTCATCTACAAATCCAGACCAAGAACCTGATTCAGCAAAGCTGTATGGGGTGAATGTGATGGAAAAAACCTCAAAGATCCGAGATGAAGGTGTAATTCCAACAGTACATGCATTTAATGTTCTTAGAGCTGCTTTTAATGATACAAACCTTGCAACTGATACATCTGGTTTTGCTGCTGAGGCTTTGATTGTCTCAATTCGCTCTTTCTCTTCACCATACTGGGAGGTCCGAAATAGTGCCTGTCTGGCATACACTGCCTTGGTACGACGCATGATAGGATTCCTAAATCTTCAAAAACGAGAATCTGTTAGACGTGCACTAACTGGGCTTGAATTTTTTCACAGGTCTATCTCTTTGACTTTATGTTAGCTATTTATCTTTTCTGTTTCTTCTCTGATTTTAACTTACTGCGAACCACTAGAAATTTGCAAATGAACCATTGAGGCTTAAAACATATTTCTTGAATCTCAGTTTTCACTCTCAAGTTCCAAAAGCTATATCCCTTTCCATATGCATGAAGCTTAATGTTGGGCTTGTAAAATTTCACTTGTGATGGTAAAAGCAATAAATCATCATTTGTATGCTTTAGGTGAAAATTTAAAATGTTCATTTTATTGTACGGGAAAATGGTTAGGAGCAATCTGGAATACTAGAATTAATGCCTCATGTTTCCTATATTGATTATAAAATAATACATTTCTAATCATTTTTAACCTTTCTCATTGTTTATCCCTGCAGAATACAATCGAAGAGAAGTATTCTTGGGATAAAATTATTTTATGCATTGGGAATAACATGCTACAACTTTTCATCTATTTAGTGAGGATTCCTTGATAAGCGCTTGAAAATAAGAAAAAACTAACACTTAAAAATAGCTGCTCTTCTTATTCACAAAATGAAATCCTATTTTCTGTTGGTATGACTGAAAGAAAATGGAAGGGGCTCCCTTGTGTAATTAAATTATAGTTATCATAAAAACAATAGAAAATTATCTGTTAAGTTTATCCTTATATTTTCACAACGAACAAGGGCTCCATGAATTACTTGATCCTTGATGTTATTTCGAACTTGGGAGATTAGTCAATTCCCTGAAATGATTTTGCAATTTTTCTTAAAAAGAACTTTACATTCCACCTGGATTCTTACCAGCTGATAGTTTAATGGGTTCTCCTATTATCATGAATTCTTGATGATTAACCATTTTTTTTATGATTTTGCAAAAACAAACAAGAGCTCCATGAATTACTTAATCCTTGATGTTATTTGGAATTTGGGTGGTTAGAATCAATTCCCTGTTGATAGTCTAATGGGTTCTCTTCTACTATCATGAATTCTTGATGATTAACCATTTTTTATGCTGATTAACTTTTTAAAGATTATTTGTTCTTCAAGTAGCAACTGATTTAATTTTCTTGCCTGAAGGTACCCCTCATTGCATCCATTTCTTTACAATGAACTAAATGTTGCAACTGATGCACTTGGGGATGCAACATCTGGATGCTCAGAATCTAACTTATCAAAGGTCGTCCACCCAAGCTTGTGCCCTGTTTTAATTCTTTTATCCAGGCTCAAGCCTTCAACAATTGCTAGTGAGCGTGGAGATGGCTTGGATCCATTCATATTTATGCCATTCATCAGGAGGTGCTCAACTCAAAGTAATCTACGAGTTCGTGTTCTTGCATCTAGAGCTTTAACAGGACTGGTCTCCAATGAGAAACTGCCAACTGTCCTCCTGAATATTGGCTCTGAATTGCCTTGCATGGAGAGTCAAATTGCAGCATCTTCTTTTCCCTCTTCCTTATTGAACCCAAGCAATGGAACAGTATGTACTAATTATAATTCGATTCATGGAATGCTATTGCAACTGTGCTCTCTTCTAGATGCAAATTGCAGAAACCTTGCTGATTTCACAAAGAAAGAGAAAATTCTTGGTGATCTGTTCCAAGTTTTAGTGAAGCGTTCATGGATTGCAAGCCCCAAAATGTGTCCATGCCCTATCCTTAATTGCTCTTTTATAAGGGTGTTAGATCACATGCTCAGTATTGCACAAACAGGCCATGTCAGTGAAAATTTCTTTCCCATCCGCAGTCTGTTGTGGAAGCTATGTACAGAATGCTTAGATGTAGCAGATTCTTTTGGAGTGTCATATTATGATCCGACAGTAGCAGAACTTCGTGGACAAGCAATCATATCCTATTTCAGCTGTGTGCTGCAGGCATCCAAAGATGGCATGGAGGAGGTTCTTCAGAAGACACAGGCACATTTATTACTTGACTTAAAGCTATTGAACCTCCCTGGAACAAGGGAAACTTTTGTCGCAGTTGAGGAAAGGCTGGTTAGTTCCTTGTCAGATTCATCATATGAAGTTCGACTTGCAACACTGAAGTGGCTGTTGAAGTTCCTGAAGTCAGCAGAATCTTTCAGTGATGTCCACCAGTCTAGCAGTGCAATTGGAATTATTCAGCGGTGGAGTAAGCCAAATCTCCAGGAGACAATGGTTAAGCTTTTGGACTCTGAGAAGTATCATAGATGTAAATATTACATTCTGAGGATTCTTTTCACTTGGAACTTGCAGCAGTTTCAGAAACTTGGAAACCAAAATTCTGCTGATATTACATATGTTGGCAACTTAGATGATGATTCCATGTCTCAGTTCTGGGGTAAGTTGTTATCCTTGTACAATATAACAAGACATAAAAAGTCACGGGAGGCACTCATCTGCTGCATGGCCTTATGTGTGAAAAAGTTTTCAAGTTTATTAACCAGCAGTGTTCTGTCTTACATGGAGGAGAAGACTTCAAAATCATGTGAATCATGTCAACTGGAAAGATCAGCACACTTGTACGAATCTATAACCCATTTTGTTAACCTTATCAAGGAACACAGTTCTTCATCTGAGCCAGTGAGCAAGCGCAATGCAGCAGCGGAATCTATTATTGCTTCTGGCTTGCTTGAACAAGCAGAACTTATTGGTTCTTGTGTGTTAAGTAATGAAATCCCTGCTGGACTTTCTGGTTCCTGTTTTGAGCCAAAAGAAGCTGTTAATATGTATGGTCATCAGTTACTCGAGATATGGTTTACTTGCATCATGCTGCTGGAGGATGAAGATGACGGGATACGACAATGGCTTGCCTTGAATGTCCAGAAATGCTTTTCTTCAACTGTTGGGGTCCCAATGCAAGTGGAGAAAGTGATTGAATTGAGTTTTGGGTATCTGTCTTCTATCTTTGGTCACTGGATTGATTACTTTGATCATCTTTTACAGTGGGTAATAAATGTAGCAAATTATGTAACCTCTAAAGGAGATATTGTCCGACAGGTTTTTGACAAGGAAATTGACAATCATCATGAAGAGAAGCTATTGATCTGTCAAATATGCTGCTCTCATTTGGAACAGCTTCCAAATTCAAAGTCGTGGTTGGCTGATGGGCCAATCAAACAGAAGTTCACAAATTATTTATTCAACTGGAGAAAGAGATTTTGTAATCAGTTGACATATTTTGCCAAGGACCATATTGAGAATTTGGGAGGAGTTGATTGGATAGTTGGTGCTGGTAACCACAAAGATGCATTTCTACCAATATATGCAAATTTGCTTGGCTTTTATGCTCTCTCAAACTGCATGATCAATGGGAATATCGAGGATAGCATGCTTCTTCTAACTGAAGTTGATGAAATTGGCAAAACTATCGACCCATTCTTGAGGAATCCTTTGATTTCAAACCTATATTTGTTAGTTGTAAATTTGCATGAGAGAAAGGTCGGAGCCACTGCCGGCATGTTGGCTTGTAAATTCATAGATGAGTCGATTTGGGATAGTTTTGATCCCTACTTTCTTCTTAGGTAAGATGAATTTGTACAATTGCTTCATAATTCCAAATGGGTTTTAACTTCATAAGATTGCTTTCTCATAGAACTGAGATGTACTGTGTTTCTTTAGGATTGTTCAAGTTATGCTCGGGACAGTCTGAGATTATCTTTGTATTACGTCATTCATCCTTTCATTAATGTGGCTTCCAGTTGCAATTGCCGTTTAATTCTTATAATGGCTAGGTTACCCAACAAAGGATAATCTGCCTCCTCTCTTGGGCGACTGAGTCTATCATCTGGTCTTTATAAGCATGTCAACTTTACCAACCAAGTTGGCTCAGCATACCCATGTTTTCCGTATTTATGTGCTATTTTATCTTTTGCTGCAATTGATAGTATAGGATGGTGTACGTAAATGTTGCATTATGTTCGATGCAATTGGTTTTGTTATGTGATTTTTGTTGGGAAAATTATTGTGATTTTGCTTTTTAATGAATAGTGGAGGAATTTAGTGTAAACACAGCACACATAATTTTGCTAGAAAAAGGATTGTAATATGGTAGCTCTCTGTTTTGGAGCTATTTGTTGCATTTTACAGCCCAAGGAAATGTAGTCATTTCCAGGGTTGTTAATACCATTCTGTTCCGGTCGGAATGGCCAGAATGTTCCGTGCCATTAAAAAAACCGAGACAAAACGGCGTTGTTTTTGTCTCGATTTTAATTTTGACTTGTTCTGGAAATACCGGTCAAATTTTGGCCGGAATGTCTTGGTACCATTCCGGGTGTGCCGTTCCGGTCTTAAAATCCTCCTTATTTTGATTAACTTGTTATTGCGTTTCTAATTTTGAGATTTGTTTGTTTGACTTTGTGTTTATATTGTATAATTTAAAGTTAATTTATCTTGAATTTTAATTATACTTGTTAAATTAATATTTTAATTTTTTTCATATATATATATAATTAATTATATATGAACAGTACAACCCCGAAACAGCAAGTCGAAATGCTCTGAAATCATAATGTTCTGTACCAATAGAAAAACCGGAACGGCAACCGAAACGATATTGACAACCTTGATCGTTTATATAAAATATGATTGCTAGCTAGCAATCATGTATTTCCATGTAGCTCTCGATTATATTTTGGAGATGGCCGAAAGTCTTATTGCCAAAACCCTCCTCTCCACCACAGTCTACTGTCTACTTCAAAGATGCCTACAGCTCCCGCCAGCAGCTCACGAAGGACATCATCCAATGTGTTCGTCTGCATCTTCTCAGTGACACTCCTTGCACCATGCTTGAAGACCATGTATTTCATTAGTCTAAGTCGATTCAGATTTTCAGTGCAATAGTTAAGAATTCGACCAGTTGATAGCTATTGTATTTCATTTCTATATCTACTTTGGTTTTCTCTTCATCTATAATTAAGAAAACTATGAAAACAAGACTATGACGATTATGATGCAAAGATTTGCATCGAAATGCTATTGGAACAATAGGATTATCCAAGTGCCCCTGTACGCACATACACGGAATTTAGTTTAGTGGTTGATGGAGCGAGACGCCAGTGCTGAAACCAGCACTAATTTTTGACATCCCAAATTATTTCTGCTGGTAACACTTATCTGAAATAACCATCAACCATTTATTATTTTGAAGGTACAATAATTAAGATTCCAAGGCAACACGACTATTTCTGTACAATAATTAAGATTCCAAGGCAACACGACTATTTCTCCCTACTTAATTTTAGATGCTGACACCACTGGGCAATCTCGATTTTCGTTATCAATTTGTACGTAGTATGGAGCCTCAGTACTATAAGTATCAGACCCAGAATCTCTTTCAATAGGCGAACCGGATCAGAAACCAGTAGCGACATCATTAACCTTTTGTTTAAGCCTTTGTAATCCCCTTATTGACAACACTTTTCTCCAACAACATTGTATGAAATTTCATTGTTTTGGGATTATACGTTTTTGAATGATAACCACAATGGCTCTCCTTTCTTTCATTGTTTTGGGATTGTATCTCTTTTTCCTACGAAGCCTGAAGTTCATAGAATTATCTTCTATATTTGTCAACTTCTCGTTATAAACTCCTAAGCCATGACTTAAATTTTTGTATTCTTCAGCCAGAATCCTCCTTTATTCTCTCTCCCCCTTGTTTGAATATATGACACAAATAACATAGAAAAAATAAATGAAGATATAAATTTACGACAGAAAGAACAGTGATTTAGACTCAAAATTGCAAATATGACTCTTGTTTAAACTCAAGTAGATTGGAAACAAACATACACAAAAATGATGAAAATAACTCAAACAACAATCAAATATCCCAAATATGATGATAATATACTGACAAGAATGAAATCAATAAAAATAAAATAGTTTTGAAAGTTAACAAAAAAACACATTTGTTAAGACAAGACAAAATTCGATTCAGGATCTAAAGATATGATATCTAAATGACCTCAAATTTTATATATTTTGTTATTAGAACCTCGATAAATAAAATATAATTTTTAAGCTAATTATGAGTTGATTTGATATATCAAAGCAAAACTGACACAAAACAACCATTTTTAAACCCAAATCTATAACCTAGGCTAAATGATGTTCAAATACTTGAAACTTGACATTTAAAGCATTTTCACCCTAAATAACCAAAATATAAGTTTTTAGTTAATTACAATAAGTTTTGATATGCTGATACAAAACAGATGTGCTACAAACTTGTTTTACTCTAAATAACATTTTCTTATTTAAGTTTGAAAAATGTGACACAATATAAACTTGTTTCAACTCACCAACATTATTGAAATTGAATTGAATAACGCTACAAAGTCAGTTATACTATGATAAGGTAAATTTGATCTTTGTCCCACCAAAGAAAACATGTTTGCATCATGCAAAATCTAAACTAAATTCATAGTTGCTGGCTTTGCAGCATACAAAACACTTATATAATGCTACAAATAACCCTAATGGATCCCTATATGTGGTTTGATTTGAACCCACTTTAAAATTAACCTAAATAAGTAAAATAAACAAAAAATAAGAATAAAATAATAAAATTCAAAATGAATAATATATTATATAAGTTCTAATCAAATTTTTCAGCCCTAGAAAGTCCCAAATAACCTAAAAAATCTAATTTGATCATAACATCTTAATTATCTCAAGCCAGTTTTCTTAATTATCTCAAGCTAATTTTGGATCCTATATGGCCCAAACCCATATTCATTAAATGAAGCAAATTATATCCAACACACACTCCGAATAAATATTTTTTTCTGCCTAAAAACATCTCATGCATAACCTAACCTAATATGACCAAATTACAACAATAAGAATTGGGTTGAACCCATCATCCATAAGAGCCACAATCTGACTGAATGCATACCTATGTAAGAACCCATCATGAAAAACTCAAGGTTGAACTATGTACAAAACTATATCAACAACCAATCTCAAACGCATAACTAAACGCTCACTATAAAAAATCCCAGTTAATGTGAACCCATATCATAACCTAGTTCATTAATGAAACTCTTGATCCAAATAACCTAATTATTTTCTCAAACATAAAGATGTACTCTTATTTGGTCATAAAATTAATTGTTGGTAAGGATCAGCCCAACACCAAGCATAATAATGCAAATGACCTATTGGTGGTGCTAAGTGGGTCTATTACAAGAGCTAGGGCAAAGAGACTTAAAAAGGCATTGAATGAGTTAGTTCAAAGCACATGGAGTAAGATGTACATAGAGGGAGCTTAAAGGGCAACCTCTAATGCATGTAATCAAAGTTCAAGAAGGGTCCTATTCAAATTCTGAAAAGGGTTGATGTGTTAGGCCCTATGACAACTTTGATTTGGGCTTATTTTCCTAATATGACATAGAGTCCATGTCCACATTATTTCCTAAATAAGGGAGACCTCTTAGCATTCAAAAGAAGAAGTTTCCTAGTCTAGGAGGAAACCTACAAGTAAGCAACATTCAAGACCAAATAATTATTTTTTTTATCTTATTTTTCTATGGTTGTAACTTATATTTTTATTTCAAATTGATTTTTTGTGTTTTAAGGTTAATAAACATCAATTAGGCTTAGATACATAGGGATTTGGGTCTGATTGCAAGTGCGCTTTATACAAGTCCATATCTTTGGGTATTCTAGTGTTTAGCTTAGGTTGAAAACACATGCTACCTAAGTTTCAGATCAGGTTTTTATGCTTACTGATATTGAGATTCCATCAGCAACTTTGTGTGCTTGTGAGGTGGGAACTCTCTCTTCTTTGATTCTCTAAAGGACTGAAAATGACTTATGGAGGTTCAACTGACTTCGTGATTTCAATCTATGTTTCTCATTAGTGAATTGCTATTCATTGGGTGGGGATTCGAATCCAATAGTGATGGCACACTCCTATCAAACCTGATTTACTTAGTTTTTTGGGAATTGGTGTCTCTTCATTGAGTTGTTTGACCATGTGATCAAGAGGTTCACATCATTTGATACTAGAGCTTGGCTCCATTAATGGGTTATATGCTTCTGAATTTTTTGTTTGTTGTTGATTCTGGAAAAAAAATTCCATAGTGTCCAATTTCTTCTTGTCCTTCAATTTGCGACATATAAAAAAATAATAAAAAGTTATTTTGCTATGTTATTGTCCAAAATATAACAATAGCATAAAAATAGAAGAATAAAATTACAAAAAAACCTCATTCAAAGACGTTTATTGGTTTCTACCACAGAACACTCAAAAAAGGAAAATTAGGTCAAATCAATTCAGAAATAACACAAATTTGAAATTCTATAAATTAGGGTCATAACCCCACCAAATATCAATTTAGGGGTTAATTAACTGTTGTTTTCTTAGGTTTTCAATTTCGGGTCTAAGCAAGTCTGATTCATAATGTTTTTGCGTCAATATATCTTATTGTAAAGTGCTCAAATTTAATTTTCTATCTATTTGGGCTGGGGAAAAAATTGCACTTTCTCACAAATTATAGATCAATATGACATCATTTACCTTAGTTTCTTGATTTAGGCTTGACTTGTCGTAATCGGGTTTGTTTTTTTTAGTTTTTTTCATCGACTTTGAAATTTATTTTATTTATGTTGTTTTCGCTTCTTGCAGCATATTTAAAACACATCTAGTATAAGTGAGTGTTGGTTAATCGTTTTGAATACTTCATTTTCTGTTTTTTTCTAGTCTTCAGTTTTGTTTGTATTTTGGATAGATTCGTTCGCTACTCGCAGGACTATCATCATAGTTTTGTTTTGCTAGTTTTCTATGTTTTTATTGCTTCTTGTTTCATATACACCTATTTGGATTGTGCTGGGAAGTTGGTTGTATTCGGTATTGGTTTCAGTTCTGTAAGAACCGCAAGAAGGTGAGACGATAGGGGGTGAGCAAGTGAGGACATTAATAATAGTTGAGCATAACACGAGTGCCATGAGGATATTTTTTACCACCAATCAATTTTTGGTGGTACTATCATGTCAGATTAGGATAACACACCACTCCCTCCCGAGGGTGAGCCTTAGTTCCCAATGCAAGCGACAAAGATGATGGAGATAATGAATTTTATGATAGGAAACATTTGTGATAGATGTGATACGCCTTTTCTTGAAATAAGTCAGCAACATTCAAGACCAAATAAATATTCTCTAACTTATTTTTATATGGCTGCAACTTCAATTTTTATTTAAAATTTGATTTTTGTATTTTAGGGTTAATAAATATCAATTAGGCTTGGATACTTAGAGATTTGGGTCTGATTGTAAGTGGGTTTTATAGAAGTCCATATTTTGGGGTATTTTAGGGTTTAACATAGGTTAAAAACACATATGCTATCTAAGTTTCAGATCAGGTGTTTATGTTTAATGGCATTAAGATTACAACAACGTTTGTGTGCTTGTGAGGTGAGAACTCTCTCTTCCTTGGTTCTCCAAAGGATTGAAAATGACTTATTGCAGTTCAATTGACTTCATGGCTTCAATCTATACTTCTCATTAGAGAATTGATATTTGTTGGTTGGGGTTCGAATCCAATAGTGATGGCGCCTAGGTACAAGGTATTTTTATGTCACATTCCTATTAAACATGATTTACTTGGTTTTCTGGGAATTGGTGTCTCTGCGCGTGGGTTGCTTGACCACATGATCAAGAGGTTCACATCAATTGTGCTCTCTTGTTTTGAATTCTTCCAACTCAAAGCACAACCATTTAGAGTAAAATGTATATTGATGGATATCTCATTGAAAAGATTTTAATTCAAGCATTTTTTTAACTTCTAGTTTATTTTCTCTATTAATGATTCTTATAACCAAAAGTATAGGATTCCATTTCTATAATCTCTCTCTCAATTTGTCTTAGAACAAATGTCTTTAGAGGAAGGTGTTCCATGGAAGATAAGATTCCAATCTTGGACTCTTTTGTACTAAGTTATTTTTGCATCTAGTCTATATGCATGGATTGAGATAATTTAAGTAACCTTGTAGATCTATCTTTATAGATATTATATCTAATATATAGTTTGCTTCTTCCATCTTCATTATAGATAAATTCTTGGACGATCAAAACCTTACTGATTAAAGTAAAGATATGTCATTTCTTAACAATAATATGTCATTTACATATAATATTAGAAAAATGATCCCAATTTTATTAACCTTTTAAAAACACAAGGTTTCTCCATATTTGTTTTTTAAGAAATTGATTATGTTGGTTATACCATCAAAATTGGGTATTTCTACTCGTTAAAGCTTGCATTATATTTGTAAATTGTCTTTCATGTTAGTTTAATCTTAAAGACCCACTTAGATCTGTTGGGTTTTATCACTTTAGATAGATCGACCAAGTTCTAGACTTTGTTTGCACATGAAGTCCATAGATTCAAAGCTTTTCTTGAAATAAATATCATTTATTACTTCCAAGTAATTGACAAACTCATTAATTATGAACAACATGTCATTCACAATTTATATTAAAGATCCTTATCTCATTAATGAATGGACATGTCCTACCAAATTTATAGTGATTTTGTATTTTTTAAGGTTCATGTTGAACATCCATTATTTTAGCCTTGAGAATATATTTGATTTGGATGTGATTTGGATGTAGTGTTCTAAAAGGTGCAAAAAGTCTCATTCTCTTTTAGATAATCCTTGAAATTTTTTGTAAAAAAATGTTAACCAATGAAAGTTTTTTGATACTTATTCCAATTTGTATTTTGGTTTTATTATAGTTTACATGAGTTGCCTTGCCTGCGCGTTGTGCCGAGCTTTTTTGACGCAGTAACTTTCCGGAGATTACTTCTACAATTACTTTACGCGTGGTCTGGATATCTTATTTGATGGACAGGTATTTATCTCTTTGTCTGTTGTTTATCTATCCATGATTGTGTTTAATTATCCTTGTGCTTGGAAGTATTGAGATAATCTTATTTTACTTTTGCATAGAGAAAATCTTGTTAATTGGCTATGTTGTAACTACACATGGTATTGATATGGTTGAAGACAAAGTTAAGACCATCCAAGATTGGCCTACACTTAAATTTATGACTAGTGTCTCACGTCACCATGCGGTATCCTGAAGGGTCTCGTCGGTGTTGAGGAGTCACCACCTAGTTGTAGAGGATCGCTAGGAAAACTTGGTTGTATTGGTTTGATCAGAGATTTGAAGGTAGGGGGACTGGTTACGTAGAGGGAAGGTATTAGCACTCTTAGTACACCTTACTTGAGGTAAACTGCATTATGTAGTTTGATGTGATTAAAACATTTTATGAGTAATATTTATTCATGTGAATAAATCTAGCTTTTAAGATTTTATTGTGGGCTCTAGTACCCAAATAAAATATCAGAAAAAATCCATGTAGATGCCCTAAAAGAGATCATCTATCTTGGAAAGCGAATGAGTTTTCTGTCATTCATGTATCGTAAAAAAAAAGCATCCAAATTAAAAATCGGCCACCTCTAAGAACAACTCTAATAATTTTTTGGTGTTTATAGATATTTAAATATTAGCCTATTTGTAGGTTGTTGGCATTTATTATCTCAATTTACACCATTAATTCTTGTGATTTAAGCTCTCAATTAATTTAAATACATGTCAAATTTTCGTGAATTTAATAAATTAGTTATTAAATCTTAAAATTCATGCAAACACATATTCATATGAAAATTTTAGATGATGTTTCTTTTTGTAATTTACAAAATTTTAGATGTTTCTTTTTGTAATTTACTTTAGGAAGTTTTAACTGTATGCAAATAAAACATATTTTTTTGTATTAAACTTTCATCTTCTTTTCTTAACAGAACAAAAAAAAATTAAAAACTGCAACACACACATTCTCTTTTATTATTATTATTCTTATTACACAATTACAAATTGCACAACATTTATAAAACAGCCAGAATTCCAAATGCACAATTCCAAATACACATGAAATAATTGAAAATCACAACTGCTATGGGTTGTTGAGTCACCGAACGACCAGGGCTACTGGTGTAGTGGTGGCTGCAGCAGCCGCTGCAGGAGAAGAAGATTGTGGCAGAGAGGAACAGTTGGGTTTAGGACGGCGGGGATGTGCAGTGCTGGAAGAAGCAGGTTGTTGAGGTCGACGGTTGCAGCTGTAGCTGCAGGAGAAGAAGAAAAAGAAGGCCCCCTCTTCTAAACGTTTGAGATGACGCTGAAAATACCAAAAAAAAGAAGTAACTACATCAAAAACATGTTCTTCTGGTTATTTGTTGTTTGTTTTTCCCATTTTTTGTTTTTTTTTCGAAAATACTTTAACAGGGGTCAAATTGGGTAGTAACAAGTAGGGTAAAAAGTTTTCATGGTTTGGCTAGTTACTCTAGGAGGTTTGCTAAGAAGTTTTTCACAATATCTGTCACGACGACGATTTTTTACGCGCTTCGCGCCCCGCCATCACCCCTGTGGTTTGGGGGAGATAACGGCGCGCGGTGAAATGAGATTGTTTATAGCCATAAAATTTACGACTATAATTCTAAGGAGTCGCCACCTAGTATTAAGGTTACTAGGAACCTATTGGTCTACGAGAGTCTAGGGTAAGGGGACTTGTTGTGCAAGGGGAAGACGCATCACCCCCAGTGCACCCTACCTGAGATAAGCTGCATTGTTGTTTGATTGTTTTTCTAAGTTAAAATTTTTACACTGCATTTTCAAAAAAAACATTTTTTGTCTGCGGGTGTACTTTAAAATGTAATTTTACACCGCAGTTCAAAACCTTTTTTCTTATCTACAGATGTACTTTACAATGTAATTTTACACCGTAGTTAAAATCTTTTTTAATCTACGGATGTATTATACAATGTAATTTTACACCGTAGTAAAAATATTTTTTATCTGGGTGTACTTTACAATGTAATTTTACACCGTAGTAAAAATATTTTTTTATTTGCGGGTGTACTTTACAATGTAAATTTACACCGCGAAAACTAAAACAAAATAATTGTTAAATTATTTTTGACATTTTGGCCGGCTTCCAACGGATAATCGCAAACTGGTTACGATATCCAAATTTTTCGTTTTTTTTTAAATATGGAAAAAGATGCAACATATTTTTTTTACGAAAAATACAATGAAAAAAGCTTTGGAATCCGGCCGTATGCACAAAAAACAAATACATTTTTTATATTTTTTTGAATTTTTTTGTAATAATAACAGTAGTCAAAAAAATAAAAATATATTTTTTTTCAATTTGTATTTTTTATTTTTTTCTTTTTTTTCTTTTTTTCCCTGGGGTGGGCTGACAGCCACAGTGGGCTAACAGCCCACCCTGAATGGGATGGGCTTCCAGCCCTCACGGGCTGGAAGCCCAGCAAGGTATGGTTGGGCTTTCAGCCATTATGGGCTGGAAGCCCAACTGTTGGTGGGCTGGCTTCCAGTCCTCACGGGCTGGAAGCCCAAGATGTTTTGGGCCGGGCTTCCAGTCCTCACGGGCTGGAAGCCCAACTCCCTTCGATCTTGGGCGAGACACGAGCCCGGTCCCACTCCTAAGCCCGACTGCATGAGCGAGTGGGACATGTCCCACTGCATGCAGCGCCGAGACGAGGGAGAAGATGAACAGTGAATTTTCGACCTTGACGAAAGATGTACCTACTACCACCATTGGGTAGAGGAGCTCGAGGTGATGATTCCTGTCGTGGTGGCGTTGTCCAAGGTGGTCTGTGGTGGCCGGCGTGAGCTTCCAAAGTCGCCGGAGTTGTTGCTGCCACTACTAAAAAATGGGGTTGTTTGCAACGGACGTGTCCGTTGCAAACAAGTAAGGAGGCCGTTGCAAATCTTTAATTGCAACGGACTACGCAACGGATGTGATCCGTTGGAAACAGGTGATGCAAATTTGTAATGCAACGGATCTTCTGTTGCAATCACGCAACGGATTTTTCGTTGAAATAATGCAATGGATTTTCCGTTGACATAATGCAACGGATTTTCCGTTGCAACAAGGCAACGGATTGTCCGTTGCCTATAGGCAACGGATTTTCCGTTGCAACAAGGCAACGGATTTGCCGTTGCAAATAGGCAACGGATTGTCCGTTGACATAATGCAACGGATTTTCCGTTGCAACAAGGCAACGGATAATCCGTTGCAAAAAAGGCAAGGGATTTTCCGTTGCATGTAGTCAACAGATTTTCCGTTGCAACCTTGCAACGGAAAATCCGTTGCAACCTTGTCAAATCAATTTTTGTTCATTTAATTTGTTTATTAAAGTATTTATTTAATTTCGTAAATAATTAAAAAAAAATATTTGCATGAATATTATTAATATCTAAATATTAATATAGTTCAACTAATATAAAAGGACATTTACATTTACATTTACATTTACAACAAAGATTCAATTACATTTACACGTTAAAGTAAGTACATATTTTTACATCATGAAACAACAAAAGCATGAATTTTACATCATGAAACAACAAAAGCATGAATTTTACATCATGAAACAACAAAAGCATTAATTTTACATCATGAAACAACGAAAGCATGAATTTAACATCAACACGAATTACATATTCCGTACCATTGGTTAAGGTGGAAATGATGTACGATGTTGTGGTTGAGATGAAGATGGACCACTATTTGGGAGATGGGGTCGAGGTCGATACACTGTGGAAGAGACGTGACCCATAGGTGCCATTGTATGTGATGCCATCGTGTCACCAGGTGTTGACATACCTTGACTCATAAACTCAGGCCTAACATTACTTCCATGCTGGTCGCTAAGATAATTTGTAATCGAGTCAATCTGACTTTGCATTCTCCTCATAACAGCCTCTTTTATTAGCAATTCATCCTTCAACTCCTGAATAACCGTGCTCGGATATGTGGAGTGTACTGTGTAGGAATGTTGTGATGAACTCGCACCAACCTTAGATTTCGGCATACGAGGTGCACCGTAAACTCTACCCTTGCTTACACCCCCCGAAGCCTCATGCCAAGCTTCGCCATCAAAAGAAGGATGAACCTCTCGATCAGGTCCATACTTTGCAATCATCTCATTTCTATATTTTTCCTACAAAACAGACAAGTACATGTAGAAAAAAATTTATTTTAATATGAAAGTATATTTTAAATACATTTGTAAAAATAAAAGTACTTACCACCACTTTTTTTGACCTGTTATCTACAAATATGCCGGTTTCATTCACATTCTAATGCAACATTGAAAAGACATCATCCCATGGAAGTTCTTTTCCACCGGCTTGTTGTTGCTATCAATATTTAAAAAAATAATTAGCAACAAATATATGAAACAAATACAATTACGAGTGTTCAATAATATTAATGCTTACCATACTGGCTCGATATGATGCAAATGAAACTGAGCCTCCAGAATGAGAACTTATTTTACCATCTGTTTGTTTCAACCGATTGCGTTTTGACGAGTCAGATCGTCTTTGGAATCCATCGGTTGACCAAACTTCATGTATCATGGTATTCCAATCTTCCTTTTGTATCCAAATGGGACCATGATTAATGCAGTCAAGAATATTTGTTGTGTTGTGTTTTGACATAGCTTTAGTGCGAGCCCGGGCCAATTGTTGGTTCAAAGAGATCCGAGCTTTATACTCCCAAATATCCCGAACTATTTCTTCATCTTCTTTAGGGAAGGCATATTTTTTCTATCGAATACATATGATAAGTAAAATAATTTGCAAACAACATCATAAACTAAAATTACAGGAAAAACGTTGTCCATACAAATATACATCATACCTTGAATTCTTTGAACAATTCATCCTTATACATCGAATGTAGTTTGTCCCAAGAGTGCCATGGCCCCTTGAAATTACATCGCAAAATGTTTCCGATTTCACGTCCACATGATGCGTTATTAAACCTGAAATAATATAATAACAAACTTTCATGAAACAAATACAAAAATAAATAATAAATGTCTACAAAAAATTTATAACTTACTCTGTTCTTCCATACAAACTCAACAGTCTTTTTTTTGTAACTGGATCGATTTCAGTGTCAAAACCCTTCCGTGTAATGCAATAATTGTTGCCAGAAGAGTTTGGACCATTGTCTTCTTGGGGACAATCCTCATTTCTGTTCGTTATTCTCATCGGTTTGTAAACTCGACCATTGGCATGTTGTTGCAAATGTAAGCTTGGCCTCCTACAATACAACTGAATATCTAACCTAGCCTTTACATTATCCTTGCTTCTTTCATGACAATCCATTACTGTGTAGAAGATATTCTCAAAACAATTTTTCTCTATGTGCATGACATCTAGGTTGTGACGAATTACATTTGTATGCCAATATGGAAGCTCCCAAAAAATACTTTTCTTCAACCAATTATGATCGACACCGAAACCGGGAATTTTATGACAAGAGCTATGAACATGTCCCTCAGTATACTTTGTCACTTCATCTAACATCTGTAAACCAGATCGACGTGGAAAAGGAGGGAGCTCTTCAATTACTTCATTCATAAACTTATCTGCCTGGTATCTATAGGGGTGATTCATGGGTAGGAATCGTCGATGACAGTCAAAAAATGAAGTTTTCCCACCATGTTTTAACCTAAAAGCCTTGCTTTTTTCCATGCAATAAGGACAAGATAATTTTCCATGCGTACTCCATCCTGATAACATAGCATATGCCGGAAAATCACTAATGGTCCACATCAAAGCTGCTTTCAATTGAAAATTTTGTTTATTGTATACATCATAAGTTTCAACACCCACAGACCACAACTTATTCAATTCATCAATCAAGGGTCTTAGAAAAACATCAAGCTTCTTTCCCGGATTCTTTGGCCCGGGAATGATCATTGCTAAAAACATAAATGGTCTTGTCATGCACTTCCAAGGAGGCAAATTATACACTGTCACAATGACTGGCCAACAAGAATATACATTTGACATCATATTAAATGGACAAAATCCATCCGTGCATAACCCTAATCTCACATTTCGTGGATCTGCCGCAAAGCTAGGATGGATACAATTAAACTCTTTCCATGCATATCCATCTGATGGATGCACCATTACTCCATCATCTGACTTGTGAAAGTGATGCCATGTCATATCTTTAGCATGATGTGGAGACATAAATAGCCTCTGAAGTCTTGGTGTCAATGGAAAGTATCGGAGTTGCTTCTCCGCCTTATAAGAGCCTTTACTAGTAGGGTTTATAGGTTTATATCGTGAAGTTCCACAGAAGTCACAAATTATTTTCAATGCATCAACCCCGTAATACAACATACAGTAATTCGGACACACATCATATTTCTCATACCCAAGTCCAAGTGGGTCGCATAAATTTCTTGGCATCATAAAAATTTGAAACCAAATTTGCATCACCAGGCATACAACTCTTAGCAAATTCAGTAAATTTGTTGAAGGCATTAAGAGTTAAATTTAAATTTGACTTCATATTAAGCAATTGTACACAAGCAGATAGTTTTGATTGCTTGGTACACCCTTCCCACAAAGGTTCCTCTGCAGCTTTCAACAACTTAAAAAAATTAGATGCCTCTACATTCGGAGGTTCCTCTATGACAACAGTTCTGCAAACCCTATCATTATAGTATGCATCATCATTCCCCATTGCATCTAGAACCATATTTCTATACAGATTTGCTTCTCCCACATCATTCACAACACGACTAACCCCTCCCGATGAAGCTCCACCCAATATATCGGTGACAAAAGGCTCCCCATGTACAGTCCAATTTTCATAATAGGGTAAAAACCCTCTTGTCAATAAATGCTTACAAACATCATCTTCGTTTTGAAAGTTTTGATTTTTGCATCTTACACAAGGACATCTAATTTTCCCCTCTGATATATTGTTATCCATTGAAAATGCAAATTTGATAAATCTTCTAACACCCGCAATATATTCAGGATTCAGACGACCACTTCTCTTACAACGATACATCCACTCTCGATTGTCCATATTAATCTAGTAAACATTATGACATACAAACATTTTAGAATGATGAATCATTTTGTATTACGCAGGAGGCAAATCAAAAAATAATGTGATTTAAATAATTGATACATAATTTAAGTATTTTTTATTTCACAAATATATATAGATTCATGCGTAAGATCATTACGGTGCAAAGGGGACAACTATGCCATAGTTCAGTTCAATAGCTATCTCTAGTTTACAAATGATTCATGGCCAAGACAAAGAAGACAAAAGCCAACAACACAGATACTTAACAAAACATTGAACATACAATAGCAACAAACACACTTTTTCCCAGACACAACAATATGCAATTAATCGATACTAACACTAACTACAAACAATAAACATATCACACTGACCTTTTGAAGCGAATTTAATAGACTTTGCAACCAACGTTTATTGATCAGTGCTTGATGCTCCTTTCTAAAACCCTGAGCAGAGAGACATTGTTAGTACATTCAATATAAATTGAATATGATCACCCATCAACTAAAAGATTAAATTGCGAATATTTAAGGTAGAAAATACAAGTTCATAGTATTCCGAGACCCAAGATAATATGAAAAACAAAAAACCATGTCAAGATAAAGATAAGGTGCAGGATATAATTGCGAAGTTAACTATAAATGTTGTATCTTCATTTAACAAAATGTTTTATGTTCACCATACTTCAGAAACTAAAGCAAGTACATTGAGATCATATTCATAGATTAAATAGTTTGTTCAACATGTTTGGGTACAAGACATTGTGGCTTGAGTTTAATTTCCTGCAATCCATGCTTAAAGAAACCTCCTAGTTTTCTATAATCCTTTAATTGTTAAGTTGTAGAAAAACAGAACACAGAAATTAAAGAGCCCTGCTTGTGTATCCGGAAAATTCTGGCAAGTCAACAGCTTAAGGAGGTACCCAAAATCATAACCACTATGAAAAGTCACCCAGTACACGTTATCATTCAGCACAATCCCAAACGAATAACCATGTCCAGAAGAATAAGTATGAGATAAAATTTATCATAATTTATGATGATTACATCATAAATTTTCAGCATTAATACTTATACTGTCAAAGAAATTGTACTGTCAAATAAACTAAAAAAACAAAACACATGAATTTTGCTACAAGCTCTCGGCATAACCAAAAAAATGCTAAAAAATAAACTAAAAAAATGCATTCATATTTCTAAACTTATGCTAAAAAATACAGAAATGGCGTCAACAAGAAGCAACTGTTTGTTCTATGGAAAAAAACTAAGAAAAAAAAAACTCAGGATAAAAAAAATGGCAATGCTTACCGTATATGAAGGAGATCGGCGTTGTGGAGGTGATGGGTCAACTGTTTAACTCAAGGTCGACGCCGACAAGGTGGAACGGGAGCAAGAGCTGGAACGTGATTTTACTGCCACTGTTCACAGGCCTGAAGTTAGAAGGAGAGAAGGAGGGAGGAAGAGGAGTTTGTTCTGAGGAGGAAGAGAGATCGAGGGACGAAGAGACGATTGTTATGAGGAGGAAGAGAGATCGAGGGAGGAAGAGAGGTTTGATTTGTTCATCGGAAGAGAATTTGATTTGTTGAGGAAGAGAGATGGACGGAGGAGGAGGACTGTGTTCTGAGGAGGAAGAGAGAGGTCGACGCCGCGTTTTGTTCATTTATTAAAACGCGTCGTTTTGAGACTTTAGGATTGCAACGAATATTCCGTTGCATTTTAAATTTTGCAACGGAAATTCCGTTGCAACTGAAAAACCAAGTGCCATGGATATTCCGTTGCACATTATATATTTTTCAACGGATAATCCGTTGCAATATAAGTGCAAGTTGCAACGGATTTTCCGTTGCTCAGGGTTTATCACTTGCAACGGAATATCCGTGGCAAATTTCAAATTGCAACGGATATTCCATTGCACTGTGAATTAATATTGCAACGGATTATCCATTGCAAATAGGTATACATTGCAACGGAAAATCCGTTGCAAACATAAAATGAATTTGCAACGGAAAATCCGTTGCAATAAATTTTAATTTGCAACGGAAAATCCGTTGCAAAGGCATTGTATGTTGCAACGGAAAATCCGTTGCAAATGGATTTTCAATTGCAACGGATAATTCGTTGCAAATTACAATTGCAACGGATAACCCGTTGCAATTAGAATTTAAATTGAAACGGATTATCCGTTGCAATTGAAAATCGTTGCAACGGAAAATCCGTTGCCAATTAACATTGCAACGGATAATCGGTTGCAATTCGATTTTAAATTGCAACGGATTATCCGTTGCTTTTGGTTTTTATCTTGCAACGGATTTTCCGTTGCAATTTTCAAAAGGCAACGGAAAATCCGTTGCAAGTGAATTTTCAGTTGCAACGGATTTTCCGTTGCAATTTTGTTTTACCTTGCAACGGATATGCCGTTGCAAACTAAAATTGAAACGGAAAATCCGTTGCAACACATATGTTTTTTTTTTGAATTACAAAATGTGTTTAGCAACGAAAATTCCATTGCTAAACCAAATTCCGTTGCTATGTTTGCAACGGATTTTTGCCGTTGCAAAAATCCGTTGCAAACAGCCCCTTTTTTAGTAGTGTGCGCCTAGTGCTGCTGCTGCTGCGTTCGACTGAGACCACAGATGGGCGTCTGGCGTGGAGGGGGGAGTTTCTGGCGATGAAGGGGTGATGAACGGTGGTCGGAGACGGTGGCTGGAGTTGCTGACCGAGAGGGAGAGAGAGAGAGCTTGACTGGTTTTTTAGAGAGAGAGAGCGGGGCCTGTAGACCGAGAGAGAGGGAAGAAGAAGAACTGTTTTTCTTCGTGTTTTGTGTTTTTCTCTTCAGTTTTCTCTCAGTTTTTTCTCCTCCTGCGTAAAACTCATTCTCTTCTTTTTTCTTCTTTTCTGCGTCCCCCATTTCTTTCCCTTTCTTTTCCAGTATCTTATCCCCTTTTTTTCTTTCCTTTCCTCCTCCTTTTCTCCGTTTTTTCTCCTCTTCTCTCTTTTCTTTTTCTTCCCCCTTCCTCACTACTCTGCATGCTGTAAATTTATAGGGGGCGAGGCACTCTTCATGCACATTACATGAGGTTGTCGCCTCTGCCTCTGCATTTGCAGAGGGCAGAGGGCTGCAACATCGTGTTCCTGCCTCTGCAAATTCGGGTTGCAGAGTTGTGGGTTGCCTCTGCAAAGAATTTGCGAAGGCGATGGGATTGTCGAGTTGTGCTCGCGCCTGTTCGATGATCGAACGAGTGCAGCACATGCAATCTTGTTTTTTTTTGGAAAATTGCAATTTGGTCCTTCAATGTTTGATTGGTTCAATAGCATCCCCGATTAGTTTTAAACTTTTAATTTTATGCAATTGTATCCCCATCAAAATTTCAACAGCAACCTTAAATGTGTGCGCCTTTTTTATTTTGGTCTCTGGTTTTCGATTGCACAATTTAACCCTCAATTGTGCGATTTAACCTTCAATTGACTGTTAAATTCTCAATTCGTTCAATTTGGCCCCTGATTGACTTAAAAATTCAAATCGGTCTCTGAAAATTTCAATCTCTTCAATTGAGCCTGAATTAAATTCAAGAAATTGATTTCTCATTGACTAAGCCCTTAATAAAATTAATTTGACCAATTTAAAGTATAATTAAGTCCTTGCACTTAATTAAATCCTTCGATTGGACCTTAAATTAATTCCCGATCATAATTAAACTTTAAATTTGTTGACGATTAAATCGAATCAACCCATAAAAAATATAATTATATCGTTTAACTTAGTTTTTACACAGATTCATCCAACGATAAATTATTTTTGCCTTAAATATGTATTTTTCTCTATTTTTGGAACCAAAGAGATACGATTGGACTCGCGATAACAGCCAAAAATTCCAGATTGATTTTTCTACCCACACCAGCTCCTTTTATTTTATTTTTGTTATTTTTATTTTATTTTGGGGAGTAACCCAAAAATTGGGTTACGACAATGCCTACACCACTCACTAAGATCATCAAAAGACATGATGCGAATCAAGTCACGTCCAAATTTGGCCTTAAAATCTCTACTAATCAGTTTTGCAATATAAAACATATCTCTCAAACCATAAATCAAATTGCACTAAATTCTATAGGGAGATACTAGATATATGGAACTATTGCACAATAATATATTAATTTCAATGCTACTAAAATTTGCAGCAAGCCAAACATCATATTATCCTAACTTTGCAATCCAACATACTAATTGTTTGTTGAACATGTTTTAACTATTTGATGAATAATTTATTTAACATATAGCAAAAATATAATTGCTAAAATTTATCAAAGATTATTTTTTAGATTTTTTCTTCATATTATTATATTAAAAATATTTTAGAACACTGAGATTAAATTAATGTGAGATTTATAAAGAAAAGTCACTTCAATTTCTTATATATATTTTAAGACGTTAATATCAAAACAATATCACAATATATAATTAGTCTTTCCTATTTTTTAAGGAAAAAGTATAAAAAATAATACAAATAAAAATTTAGGACCATTAACAAATTTTGTTACATGTTAAAAAATTTGGTGTCAGCTACAACAAAACACAAGACAATTTTTTATTTTATTATTGTAGATAATTTGACATAATTTTTGTACCTGTCTTGTCTACGTGTAGTTTCGTATATTTATTTTTGTGATATGAGATATGAAAAATCATACATAAAAAAACGATGCAGAAGTTATTTTTCAAAAAAATAATATTGACCAATGATTTTTTTATCACAATTCATAAGGCACTAATATTAAATAAATATAAAAATATATAATTAGTCTCACATTCATAAAGAGAAAAACTTGCAAATAATTATTATCATTATTTTGAATGCCTTATCTATAATAAATAAAAATTTCAACACCTAATAGTATTAACAAAAAAAAAAAGCAATTTAAAACTAAATAAATGACAAAACAAAAATAAATATAATTAGTTTAAAAAAATTATTTGACTTGAAGAATAAATGTAAACATTAAAAAACAAATAACCTTAATAGTAGTGGAAATAATAAAAATTAGTGAGACCATAATTATTGTTAGAAAAAGAAATCCATTATTTTTTATTTTAAAAGATTTATTCCTCATATTATTATATTAAAAGTATTTCAGAACAATGATATTAAATTGTTTTTTATTGTAAAAACGAGGTCATATATATATATATATATATATATATATATATATATATATATATATATATATATAGTAAGAAGCTAATATTAAATAAATATAAAAATATATAATTAGTCCGACATATTTAAAAAAAAAACTTACAAATAATAATTACCATTGTTTTGAATGTCTTATCTATAATAATTAGAAAATTCAAGACCTAACAATATTAACAAAAAAGTAATTAAAAAACAAAATAGATGACAAAATAAAAATAAATATTATTAGATTTAAAGAAATTATTTGACTTGAAGAATAAAAAAAGAGAAATAATAATAATATTGATTTTCAAATAATCATCACCATAAATTAAAATTTGAACATTAAATAAAAAAAACCTTAATAACAGTGGAAAACAAAATTGGAAACAAAAACTAATAGTATGTAAATATATAAAAAAAATAAAAAATCAAATATTAAAAGTATAAGGGCTAAAATTAAAAATAAATATATAATAAATTTAACTTGAAGGACAAAATTGAAATAAATCTAAACATTGATACCAATAAAATTAAATAATTTAAAACAAAACTGGAGATTAAAAGAATGAGATCGTAATGAAACTGAATTATATAATCAATTTGGATGGAAGGATAAGATTGAAACAAATCAAAACTTTGATATAAAAAATATTAAGGATTTATAATCAATTTGCATGGAAGGATAAGATTGAAACAAATCAAAACTTTGATATCGAAAATATTAAGGATTTATAATCAATTTGCATGGAAGGATAAAAAATTTACAAATCAAAACGTTGATACCTAAAATATTAAGGATTTTAAAACAATCCGGAAATTAAAAGATTGAGAACTGAAATGAAACTACAATATATAATCAATTTCAATATAAGGACCAAATTGAAACAAATCAAAACTTATTTAATAGCAATAATGACCATACAAAATAATCAAAAGATCATGGATTAAATTGAAAATGCACAATCAACAGAGGTGCTGACGTGTGCTTGCGCAGGCAAGAGAGAGAAAAGAGGGAAAACAATTCAACTGACCATTGACATGTCACTGGCCACCTGTAAGCACACGTGTCGTAGTACGAGGAAGCTAACATGGGTGAAAGTCATTCTAGACGTGGGTTGGGCATTTGTGACGCTGTCATACGCTGCACGCGCTGTCCAGAACACGCGTGAGTACAGAAATGGATTGCGCGTTCGGCGACACGCCAACAGTAATTCAGTAGAAATAGAATAAAAATGGTAAATTACCAGTACACCCCTACAACAAATTCATGTATTTTGTCTTATATGGGAGTATTAACGTATTGGCTATTTAAAAAAACTTGTGCAATTACCCAACTGACCTTGTGATTTACTATTTCATTTTGTCTTATATGGGGGTAAATGTGTATTTAGTCATTTAAAAAAATATGCGCAATAACCTTTATGCCCTTAGTGGTCTGGTGTATTTTTATCTTATTCATGGGTATTATGATTATATTACTGTGCACAGGAAGGCAAAAAAACAAAAACACCCTCGAGCCTAGGGCAAAAAATGCAGTAGTCGGAGGGACAAAATAATAATTTTACTATTTTAATCTATAGTGCCTCTGAATCTAGATAAACAGTGCAAAAACACTATTCATTACTGTTTAAACTCCCATTTTGTTTTAGCTTCTTTAGTAATAGTAATATATTAGAGATTATTTGATCATATAATAAAAAAAATATCACATCATCAACGTTCTAATAAACTTAATTTTTAGCTTTTCAAATTATTATTCGACGTCATTAAAAATTATTTGACCTCATGATCAGGTCCTTATAGTTAGCTGAAGAGGTAAGCTCTAAAATTAGATTATATGATTTAATTTTTTACTTATTAGATTTAACTTTCTTAGCATAAGTTTACTTTGATTTGATTTTCAAATATTTCATGCTTGTAATCTAGTAGTTTCAAGTCTTAGAATTCCTTAGAAATATATTATATTAGTAGCATAAAGACTAAAAAAAATATTAATCCAAAAATCACTTTTGTCAAATCCTCGTAATACACACACAAAAAAAAAAAAACGAATTTAAACCAAACAAAATTATTGGCAAGTTTTAAAATCACACCCCGTATAAAATCTGAGCTCATTTGACGTTTCTTAAATAACCAAAATAAGAATTAAAATTTTATTATCAGAAAGCTAGATTAAGATAATATTTAAAAATATAATAGCAATTATTTTTAAAAAAATACATTGAAATAATATATATGTTTTATTTAAAAAAAAATAATTTGAACATTAACACATCAAAACAATTCTAAATTATAAGAAAATTAAAACCAAAATTTAGTAAAACATGCTTTAGATAGCAGTTTTAATGAGGCTCTGAAGTACACACCAAAGACCAAACCCTTAAGTTTGGGTTTTTATTTTAGAAGTACAACGGATCGGGGAAGACAGTGGCATCCACAAATAACACTCAGCAGAAAGAAGTACATTATAATGGAAACACAACAGAACCCTTTATTTAGTATCAGCTAATGGTGCCATAAATCCCAATTAACAGCTAATCATCATAGTTCTTTCGGTGGTGGTGGTGCTTCTTCTCCGTATCATCATCATCAGAATTGTCATCTCCCTGCCAATTTCATCTATTTCATTAAGATAATAACATATGCCAAGGGCAAGTTTATATGAACGAATTTGTTGATAGCAGTTATTATGGGCACTCAAACATTATATTCTTCTCAAGATAAACTAGAAATGGAAATTTCGATTATTTGTTTTCCCCAAGAAGACAAGCATACAAGTGAGCTTGTTTCGATCATCAATTCCAAACTGGAAGGTCCAGTACTTGAAGCAAACAATAAGTGAACTTTGTAAAATGACTGCACATCCTGTTAAGGAAGATGTGGTTACTAATTTATATTCTCACCAGTAAAACCTTAGAGAGATTAACAAAAATACGAGGAGTGGGTAGCAGCCTCACGAGGCAATAATTTATTCTATTTTTTCAATAATTTATATTCTATTTTGAGCTTGGCACCATAGGACTGAGCAAAATATTTTGAGCTTGGCTAAAAGATCAATGGACCTAAAAGTGGTTTGCAGCGACAAACAAACACACACACAAAAAAAAACATAAATCTTCTTGATGCAGTCATAGGATGTGCAGGAACAAGCACCTTCTTAATGTTCCTGATGTATTGCTAGCAAAAAAATAAATTTCTAACGTATGTACTTGAAACTGGAACATAAAGTCTGAGCTGCAACAAACAAGAGAGCTACTAAAAAAAGTCAAGTGCAACAAACAAGATCCGCCCATTTGAAGTTCAAATTTCTTTTCAGCTTAAACTAAATTTTATGAGCAACAATCCACTAAACCAATGCAAACATGTCCTACTTATGAGAATAATCACATTCTACCTGTGGGATCAAAGTCAAGTGCAATAATCTTACTGCTCATTGTTTCTCCTAATTTTCGTCAATCCTTGTTTTAGATCATTAGCACATATAAGAGAGCTACTAAAAAAACCTAACACAAGGCAGCAATTCAGAACATCACAAATGCAAATGCAACACAAAATCCTACATTGCCATGAACAGAAAATGATCTCACGTTGCATAAAAAACCATAAAGCATAATAAGTTGGAAATTTTGAGAGAAACCTACATATTTCTTGCGGCCATGGCCCTCTTCGCCACCATCACGATACTTACTACGACGATCCTCGTCGTCATCATCACTACGACGACTTCCATGAGAAGGCCTCCCAAACTCTCCTCCTCCCTCCTGTCTCCCATGACTAGACCTCTTAGCTGAATCATCTCTATAAATTGGCTTCTCATATCGGCTCCTTCCCCCATAGCCTTCTCCCTCTTCCCCACAACTCTCCTTCCATACCCAGATCCATATTCCTCACTCTGTGGCCTCTCATAGTCTCATACATAGACCCGTACTCCGATTCTTGTCTGCGCCCATAACCAGATCCATACTCGCTTGGCCTCTCATGGTCACCAGACTCGTATTCACTTTCGGGTCTCCTTCCATACCCAGATCCATATTCTTCACCTTGAGGCTTGCCATTCCCATCAGGTCCATAGTCAGATTCGGGTATCCTTCCATATTCTTCACTGGCCGGCTTCACATAGCCATCAGACCCATACTCCGACCCGGGCCTATTCATTCCAGGCTGGAAACCATAAGCCGGTTGAGGCCCACCATAAGTGGATCCAGGTGGGGGCTTGGGACGAGCATAGCTGTTGTATTCAGTTTCAAGAGCTTCATCAGCGTAAGCAGATGGTTCGGAGTAAGAGGAGTAATGTGGGCGATCGCAGTCAATTTCACCGGAGGCTGAGTTGATTGGGTAGCAGGTTTCATCGGACGATGGGAATGGGCGACCGTACGTTAAGGTAATGTCGTATCCGCCACCGTATGGGGTGGGATCGTACTCATCGTAATCGTCGACCTGGTCATCATCACCTCGCGAAAAGAACGGCATCTTTTCTTTTTTTGTCCTGGTTTTAGCTGAATGAAGATCAGGGAATGGGTAAAGAGAGCCAGGGGCAGGTTGTTTTTAATGTATATTGTTGGTGGTAAGGAAACGATGTCGCCTAGAGAAAAAAACTATTTTAAAAAGCTAAATTAATAGAATAATTTTGTTAACAGTGTAAATATAGCTTTTTTGTTTATGTATATTCTAATAATAAAAACTATTTAAAATAGATATTTTTTATATTATTTTAAATACATTACAATTATTTTATATATAATATAATTATGTAATCAACTACACAATTGCAATGATAATCAGGATTCTAATTACAGCAAGTTTATACAAGTTATTGAAGAGTTTTAGAAACAATTCCGCTCAGGATTCTAAGGGAACACGCACGAAATATATCCAAACATCATGGACTACAAACAACCTGTGAATATTATAGTTTTTTCTTGATTCACTGATTATAATAGCAAGTTCAATTGCAAGAGTTATTCTTAAGAGCTAAATTATAGAAATGGCTCTTTAAATAGGGTATAAATAGCTCTTGAGTTGATATGATCTCCAATGGTAAGAGCCATTTTTAAGAGCATGATTATTCACATTTAACTTTTGGCTTGGAACTTCAACTAATCTACTGCATCAATTTAAATTCTATTCATGAGCATATTTAAAGCAATTTCCTTTTAATGAATTTGTCTAAGAATCAAATAAAGAAGTGGTATAGCTTCAGTCTCATTAAAACAGCCACAACTATTTCAGCAAATCAACCCAAGGATTTATCAATTATGATTAACATTACCGGCATTCCTCCCCCTAATTAATGCTACTAATATAACCAGAAGAATCCAAGATGACAAATTAGAAAGCAAATACACTAGTCCAAATAAAACAGTATCAAACTCTGGATCGTAGAAGCAATTGTAAAAGAAGAGATTCATTTCACCGATGGGAATGATTCCTCTCCTTGTCAGCCCACCTACCTCTTCCTAACGAGCCCGATGAGCGTATCAATGGAATGACCCGAGCAGACAAGGATTAAGGATGAAACCAAAAACCCATATGCCCTGCTCTTTCGAAAGGGAAATTGAGATCGTTGGAAATGTACGAGCTTGCAAATTCTGTGATCTCTCTCAAGTTGCAGCACCTGCACCAGTATTCAAGAGGCAACAAAGGAAACATAAAAACATTGAAAAGAACCCACAAGTACACGAAGAGAGAGGGAGACTTACTTAGAAATGAAATCAATGCAATCGAGTGAGGCAACAAGATTTGACGATGAAAGCCTGATTTTTTTTGGAGAGAAAGAGAGAGCGACAGTAGAAACTTTGTTGAAAATCATTACAATGTTCAAAAGTATGTCATGAAGAGTATAAAGCTTGACAGGAGGCGAAGGAGAAGAAGATCGATGAAGAGTTCTAATTAGCTTGAAAGTATTCCAACAATATATGTACATCTTTTAGCTTTCTTGTTAAAATGTGTAGCAATAGTAACCGATGATCAAGATAACTATTTTAGTTATTTTAATAGTTTTTGCGTTAAAAGCAAAGTTATCAAAGTCGTTCCATTCCACGCATAAAACCGGCACAAAACGGCGTCGTTTTTGTGCCGGTTTTAATTCCGAGTCGTTCCGCCAATTCCGGTCGAATTCCAGCCGGAACGCCTCGGTTCGGTTCCGGGCGTACCGTTCCGGGTTCATCAAAACGACGTCGTTTCATGTCCCTTACAAAATACACTGAAGAAACAACCCCCGTCCATAATTCCCACATCAATTTCATTTCTTCAACCGTAAATCATCCGTAATCCCTCAAAAATCAACCCAAATCTCAACTCAAATCTCAAGTTTTCGAACCCTAATCTGTTCCCTCACCTAATCTGTATCTCTCACCTGAAAAACTCTCAATTTCTTCCACATCGAACCTGTTCTTCTTCATCCACACAGCAGCACCAAATCTTCATTTTTTCCCCAAATTTCAATTCAACGGTTGTTCACTTCTTCCCCAAATCATCTCACGGCAGCAACTTCAAGTGAAAGGTACACATTCCAGTCCCCAAATCCTTGAATTTATTATGATATTGAAACTGATGAATCATGAAACTGGGCATAAATGATATTGTTGAAACTAGGTTTGTGTTTGATTGATTGTTATTAGCTTTGTTTGATCAATTTCTGTGGGTGTAAAATTATTGGGTTTGTTTTTAGTTTTTACAACAGATTTCTATTAATTTCTATCTTGAACCGATTCTGTTGTTTGGGGTTATGAAATGACAATTGTTGGGTTATTTGGTATTGTTGAATTGTTATCAAACAATGTTGCTGAGGAAGATATATGATTGGTGGTGTTTACTAAGGAGTAATTTTCGATATCAATTTACTGTGTTTCGGTTGGATTATTATCAATCCCTATAGAGGACAGTAGGATCTTTACATTTGGAGTATTTTTGAGGTTCTAATGATGCAGCACCAAATTTTTTGTCTTCTAACCTAAACAAACTAGCACACTCGAATTGAACCCAGATCCCTGCCGGTTCCACTTCCAACAATTTTCAATCAAGATATCATATGTTTGTGCTGAAACTTCCGTTGATTAATGAACAATAAGATCACGACAAGGAGAAGGAACACTTGTCATGCCCAGTAGGTTCAAATCAGAAGCTACTTTTAGTTTAAACTTAGGATCTATGTTCTGCAAGTAGTTCTACATCTATGCAATATCATAACTCTGCTACATGATGCATTGCATACGCTTCTATATACTTGGTGACCATAAAAAAAACCTGATTGCTCTTGATTTCAATCATGTTTCTCAGTTGGTGCTTTTATAGGATGATAGGGTTTTTGCATGTTGATCTCCACCTTTGTACCATGAAAAAATAATAGTAAAGTTATGGATGCATGTGTAATTATATATGTGTAAGGTTGTTTGGATAACATGTTATAAAACTGGGCATTATGTATAGAACACATTTATGTATGATAGTACTTGGATTGTCGTTGATTATGAATTTTCTTCCTTGAGGATATGACAACATGTAATCTTGAACCGAAATTTCTATTAATTTCTAACTTGTGTAATTAATTTCTATTAATTACAACAGATTAAATTACATGGCTGAAAACGAATGTAGTGGTGGGACTTCCATTTCTTCAGCTCCAGCAAGATCAGATGATCCAGCATGAGCTCATGGATAGGTGGTTGCTGGTTCAAAGAATGCAAGTATATGCATTCATTGTAACAAACGGATCAATGGTGGTGGTGTTACTCGTTTGAAGTATCACCTTGCTAGTATTAAAGGTCAGGTTGAACCTTGTAAAAAGGTCCCTCCAGATGTTAAATGGCAAATGAAACAACTGCTAGATGACATGACAACGGAGAAAGAGAAAAGAAAAAGAGTTAGAAGTGATATTGGAAATTATCAATCAGTTTCCAATGATGAAGAAGTTGGAGAGGGTGATGCTGCAAATCCTCATTCGGGTGATACACGTTCACAAACAAATAGAAGATTGACAGTGCAAGGAACAAGTACAACTAGAAGAAGGATGCCTTTATTTGCTCCACGAACTACCCCAGGTTCGCAACCTAGTATTAGAAGTGCAATGGCTTCTAAAGAGATGGAACACAATGCAAGAAAAGCCATAGCAACATGGTGGTTTGATGCTAATATACCGTTTAACAGTGCGAGGTCATATTATTATCAGCCAATGATAGATGCCGTAACATCAATGGGACCTGGTTTTAAAGGGACCATCATATCATGATTTAAAAGGATCACTTTTGAGAGATGTAGTTCATGATGTCCATGAATACATTTTAAGTATCAAGGCTGATTGGAGATTTTATGGATGTTCAATTATGGCTGACGGGTGGTCAAATAAGAGGAATGCACCAATTGTCAATTTCCTTGCTTATTCTCCGAGAGGCACCGTATTCTTGAAGTCTGTTGACACTTTAAGACTTTGAAAAGATAAAGAGACATTGCTGGAGATGTTTGATGAAGTTGTCAAAGAAGTTGGACAAGAAAATATTGTCCAATTTGTTAGTGATAATGAGGCTTCATTTAAGGCTGCTGGGAAAGCTTTGCAGCAAAGGTATGACACCTTTTTTTGGTCTCCTTGTGCTGCCCATTACATTGATTTAATGCTAGAAAATATTTGTGATCCAAGATATTTTCCAATGATTGATGCAACCATTAAAAATGCAAGAAATATAACCAAGTTTATATATAATCATGCATGGGTTTTAGCTTTGATGAGGAAAGAATTCACAAATGGAAATGATTTATGTCGTCCTGGTATAACAAGGTTTGCTACCCATTTCTTAAGCCTCCAATGTTTACTGAAGTTTAAGAATGAGCTTCGACAGATGTTTACTTGCACAAAATGGGTTGAATCAAGTCATGGCAAAAATCGGGTTGGAAAGGAAATTGCTGCTATAGTTTTAGAAGATAAAGACTTTTGGCCGAGATGTGCACATATAGTCAACGTCGACGAGCCTTTAGTACGAAGTTCTAAGGTTAGCGAGGCGATGAAGAAAAAACCATCAATGGGATATTTATATGAGGCAATGGATAAAGCAAAAGAAGCCATCAAAACAAGGTTGAAAAATAGAATGTCTCAATATGGACCATATATTCGGGTAATTGATGCTAGATGGGATAAGCAACTTCATAGTCCATTACATGCAGCAGGATCTTTTCTTAATCCTGGAATATTTTTTAGGCCTTCTTTTTCAAAACAAAAGGAGGTAACTCGAGGTTTGCTTAGCACAATTATTAGATTGGTTCCTGATTATGATATTCAAGATAACATTAGTGCCCAAATTGAGGAGTATAAGAAAGCAACTGGTGATTTTGGCATCTCCCTAGCTATTCGTCAAAGAGCAAAGTTAAATCCAGGTAATAACTTTTATTTTTTACAATATAAAGTCTTTTTTTATCTATAATATTTGATTTGTTCAAATTTTCTTATATAGATTCATGGTGGGAGCAATTCGGCAATGATACTCCAAAACTTCAAAAGTTTGCAATTCGAGTTCTTAGTCAATGCTGTAGTGCAATTGGGTGCGAAAGAAATTGGAGTGTATTTGAATACATCCATTCCAAAAAGCAAAATAGGCTTGAGCACAAGAGATTAAATGATTTAGTATTTGTTCGCTATAATATAAAGATTCAACAGAGGTACAATATCAATACTATTATATTAATAATTATTTTCTATTACATTGCTATTAATTTTTTAATTTCTTTCGTGTTTATTCTTTGTAGGAATTTGAGCAGAACAAGAGATGCTTTAGATCCCATTAGCCTTGATAACATTGATCTATTGAATGAATGGATTTGTGAAGACCCCAATCTTCTTGATGGAGAGGACATAAGTTGGGAGAGTATCGAAGCACCTTTCTCTACTTTAAATTTTGATGATGAAGAGACGTGTGTAGCTGAGGAGAATGAGCTTGGTGGAAATGACCAACTATTGGAATGTCTTGTTGATGTCTTTCCTTATGTTCCACAGCAAGATCAAGATCCTTATTTTTATATTAATGATGTAGAAGATGTTTGATGTATATTTCTTTTATTTTAGAACATTTTACTTTCATAATATTTTGGAATTTTAGAGATGTTTCTAATTTTGAAATTATGTTTGTATTGTATAGTTTAAAGTTCATTTATCTTGAATTTAAATTATACTTGTTAAATTAATATTTTTTTTTATATATATATAATTAATTAAATATGAACAGTACAAAACCGGAACGGCACACCAGAATGCACCGAAACCGGAACGTTCCGTTCCAATCAAAAAACCGGAACGGCGCCCGGAACGGATTTTACAACTTTGGTTAAAAGTATAAATTTTTAGCTTAGGCTTTTCTTACGAGTTTGAGATGCTCTTATGTCAAGTTCAATGGCAAAATGTATTTTAAAGAGTCAAATCATAAAAATAGCTCTTTGAATAGTGTGTAAATGGTTTTTGAGTTGATATGCTCTTCAATGGTAAGAGTCATTTGGAGAGCCATTTTTTTAATCTTATTTTAAATAAAATTCAATTATTTTGTATATAGTTTAATTATATAATTAATGGGAGTAAGTTATATAATTAAATAATTACTTTTGAAAAATCCTCCAACAATAATTTTTTTTAATTATATTTAAATTAAAAAAATGATTTAAATATAATTAAAAGACCCACAATATTTGAGATTTGAAATTTAAGCTACTTATTGTATGTTTTTCAAGTAATTGTATGTTTTTTTTATGGTTGTTGTATTTGAAATTAATTAATGTTATTTATTGTCTTAAATTAATAGGATTTTTTTAAAATTATTTTTTTATGCTAATTATTAATTATTATTATTATTATTATTATTATTATTATTATTACTATTATTATTATTAGTAGTAGTAGTAATAGTAGTAGTAGTAGTAGTAGTAGTATAAAAGCCCCCCTATAGTAACCCTAATTCCCTCCCTTTGCTTGTGCCGCTGCCCACCCATCTCTCTCTCCTTGCACCGCTACTCTCTTCCTCCTCATCTCCTCATCCTCTTCTTCGCTGCCTCCCTCAATCTCTCTTTGTTGTGTCCTTCCTCTTTTCTCTCTTTCTCCACCACTATCACCATTACCACTACCAGCAGCCTCGACTACATTCCAAAACCCATCAATGGTAGCAAGAGAAGGAACAAGTGCATATGTTGTTGTTTTTGGCTAGCAATAAATTTTTGATTATTTGTGTATTTTTTAACTGTGGTTTTGTTGATTGTGATTGTGATTATTTGTGTATTTTTTAACTGTGATTTTGTGGTTTTCATTGTTGATTGTTGTTGCAATGCAACGATATAATTTCTTGAATCCCAACGGCTTCAATTTGGCTCTTCATCTTTCCATCTGTGGGAAATGCCTTCTCGGTTGAATAAAGGGCAAAATGTCTCTCCCGTTAGAGGCGTTAAATTGAACAATAAGAGCTAAAATTTAAAAAAATTGCCTTTGCCTCTCGGGATACCTCTCCCGTTGGACTTGCCCTTATAATGGGAATATTTGCCATGAGGGAATAAAAGGTGGGGAATATATATAATAATGGAAATCGAAAGGTAGCACAGTATTGGGTATGCTATTAGAAGTTGATTTTTATAGTTATTTTAAAAAATATATATAATAAAATAATATATGTTTATAATTTTTAAAGCTTATTTTTAATATTAGTACATGAAAATAATTTTTTTTAAAATTAATTTAAATAAAAAAAAATCAAAGTCTTGCATAACCTCAATTCAACTATTGGTCAAACATCTCTTTAATTTAAAAGATTGATTGAGGATATATTGATGTGGTCTTATTAAAGGTTTTGTCGTGAAAAAATATATAATAGAAAACAACTTGGAAAGCCAAAAGTCAAGTGAGATAGAAATTACCTAAAGGTAATCATGTACTTAAAACCCAAAGTTATACGGTTCAAGTTCAACATTAGATTCCTTATAGTGAGCATTCAATTATGTGTTTGATATTTTTTATTGATATGGTTCAGTATATGGTTGAGCCCAAGGTTTTTTATTATAGGTCTTTATCTAGGGATACATTTGATCAAATTGAGGTTCTTATAGATGATAGGTTCAACCAAGGTTGTCAATACCGTTCCGGTCGTCATTCTAGTTTTTCTATTGGAACGGAACTGATGCGAACCTCATGATCACGTGGTCACGCAACCCACAACCAAGAATGAGATCTGATCCCGGAAAGCCGAAAATAGGTCTGATAGGAGTGTGACATAATGGAAACCTGCTCCAAGGCACCAACACTATTGGAATGAGTAGAATGACGCCACGAAGCCAATTAATCTTCGATAAGTCGGATTCAAATCTTCAAGAACTAAAGAATGCAAGAATCACTCTTACACATAAACTGAAAAGTTCAGAATTAAAATTAATCAATGGCTGCCGAAATTAGGGTTACATGAGTTTAAATAGTTCTTCAAAAGTAACCCTAATGGACCCCTTATGTTGACTTAAATGAGGTCCACTCAAAACTGACCCAAAATCCTAAATTGAAACCCCATAACTTAATCCAAGCAAGCCTTGGATCCTAGCTGAAAACAAAGTCCTAATTAAGCCCAAACAAGCCTTGGGTTGTAGCTAACAAAATTAAATAAAACCATGTTTCCAAGTGGTAGTAGGATTCTTTTGGCTCCTTTGTTGTCCTCACTTCATGGCCCAAAGAACGTCGGGCTAGACCCCTCCTACACATAGATACTTCAATGGTCCTTGCAATTATGACTTGGGTGAAACCTTCAAAACCACGAATAAAGCCCCTAAACATGTAATGGGTCTTTGCTGGAGTTTCTGGGCCGGTTCGCATCAGGAACGTTTTGGTTTTAGAGCATTTCGGCGTGCCATTTCGGGGTTGTACTGTTCATATATAATTAATTATATATATATGAAAAAAAATTAAAATATTAATTTAACAAGTATAATTTAAATTCAAGATAAATTAACTTTAAATTATACAATACAAACACAAAGTCAAACAAACTTAATCTTAAAATTAGAAACATCTCTAAAATTCCAAAATATTATGATAGTAAAATGTTCTAAAATAAAAGAAATATTATGATTTTGAGCCAGAACATCACGACCGGAACGACACCGAGACGTTCCGACCGGAATTAAAATCGAGATGAAAACGACGTAGTTTCATCTCGGTTTTTTTAATGGCATGGAACGTTCCGGCCGGAATGGAACGGAATTAACAAACCTGGGTTCAACCCAATTCTTTTAGTGGGTAATTCAGTCATATCAAAATTAGGTTATGCATGTGATTTTTTTAGGCCACAAAGAAAATTTTAGAGTATATTTTGGGTTTGATTTGGTTTATATTAATGAATATGGTTTTGAGTCATATGAAGTCTAAATTTGGCTTGGATTAATTAAGATCTTAGAATCAGATCAAATTCCCTAGTCTATTTAGGATTTTTTAAGGTTGACAGATCTAACTCTAGTATATCTTGGATATTAATTTCTGATTTTTATTATTGTCTTCTTAGTTTTTGGTTTATTATTATTTACTTGACTTAATTTTGTAAGTGGACTCATATAAGCCCACATATAGAAACCCATTAGGATTATTTAAAGCAATATATAAGTGTTTTGTATTCTGCAAAGCCTATAACTATGAATTTATGAGATAAATTTGTGTTTTATATGCTGGGAAAAAAACAAAATATGACTTATCAAGGAATAACTGACCTTGTGGCGTCATTAGATTCAATTCTAATAATATTAGTGTCGTGTCACAGGTTTCCATTATGTTATACTTCTCAAACCTGATTTTTAATTTTCTTTAGGGAAGCATCATCTTCATTTGGGATTACTTGACCACATGATTAAGAAGTTCACATCGGTTATTGTTAGAATTAGGCTCCAAAATCAAGTTATACCTTTTTTCTTTTATTATCTTATTTGTTTCGCGTCAGTTTCTCTTCATTTGCCTTCATTTTGTTTTGGGTCAGTATTTGTTTTCTTTTCTACATTTATTATAGTTATTTTTGTTTTTATTGTGTTCTATTTAGAGCAAAGAAAAAAGAAATAAAAAGAAAGAACTCAAAAAACATTATTTGAGTTAAGACATGTATATGACACATCTGTTTTACGACAGCTTATCAAAACTTATCGTAACTAACTCAACATTGATATTCTAGTTATATAGGGTGAAATCATCTCAATATCAAGTTTCAAGTCACTTGGACATTGCTTGACCCAAGT
Source organism: Salix viminalis (assembly GCA_029228465.1). Classification (NCBI taxonomy): domain Eukaryota; kingdom Viridiplantae; phylum Streptophyta; class Magnoliopsida; order Malpighiales; family Salicaceae; genus Salix; species Salix viminalis. Next base: position 9,366,581 of record CM055429.1, on the reverse strand, counting down.
TCTAAATTCGAGTTTTAAAAGCAATTGTTTTGTGTCACTTTTGAGTCCATATATTAAATCAACTCAATATTTATATTTTATTTACTGGGGTCCTAATCACAATAAATTTTAAATTTGAGAATATTTGGATATCTTTTTCTTTAGGTTCTACAATTGCGTTTTGTCTTGTTGTAATAGGTCTGGTTGTGTTAGCTTTTAAAACTTGATTTGTTTTTGTTGATTTTATTCCTACCAATATATTATCATTATATTTAGGATATTTTAACTATTTTATGTGTTTTTTTAATCAATTTTGGTTCAAATAAAAGTCATTTGAGATTTCAATTCTAAATCAATGTTCTTCCTATCATGAACTTCTATTCTATTTGTGACACGTATTAAACAAGGGAGAAGGGACGAAGGAGGATTCTAGCTCAAGGATGTGAAAACTAAGTCATGTTTTGGGGGTTTTACAATGAGAAATTGATATTGATGTGAATCAACCCAAAAACACCAGTAAGGACCCATTACATATTTCAAATGGTCCAATGACCCGGTCAAAGACAAAGACATTGAATACATTGGTTTTAAAGGTTTCAATCAAGTCAGAATTGCAAGGTTCATTGGAGTATCAAGAGGAGACTCTATTACATCTTATCCATGTGCAAGAGGGGTTCAATACAATCTTATTTGGTCCATGAAGTGAGGACACCAAAGGAAATAAAAGAATCTTACAACTTGAAAATAACATGGATGGCTACCTTTTCCTTTTGTTTCCTACAAGTAATATTTCAAAAGGTGTTACAAGCTAGTCGTTTTGAAGGTCTAAAAATCCACCGTCTAATACTGTTGCCCTATGACATAAACGTCAAGGTCAAATTTTACATTCCAGTAAGTCAGCCTATTCTCCAATGAACTGTTAGCAATTTTAGGTTAAATTATCTGTAAAATGGAATGTTTCAACGGGATAGTCATGTAACTTTATGATTGTCCAGGTTTCATTTGAGATGTTTAGAACAACTGGAGCAAGCCAATACCCTTTTGGGACAATTTGCAACTTAGCTAATTACGGTCCGGTTCATGGCAATAACCTCTTACAGTTCCTCGCCTCCTCGCCAACTATATATTTGACAACTCCCCATTCATTTTCCTCATCAACACTGGCATTTCTTCCAGCAATAACAACGCAGCCAGCATCATATCACGCAAGGCATGTTCCAATTACCAAAAACACGGTCACATTCATTGAAACAGGAGACCCTTTTTTATTTTTTTCTGACAAGATTATAAAACCAAACAATCTAAGGAATATTTTTATTACTTATCAATCACAGCAGAATACTGATGTAACATCGACCAGCACACCAACAAAAACCCTTACAAGTGCCCCGCAGTTCAAAATAGATATAAGTTGAAGACTGGGTGGGAATGGTCAACTTTCCTGTATTTGTTACTCAGGTGGAAGCTCTATGTATAAGAGACTCTCCTCTCCCGGTCAAGTTGTAGATAGGAACAAGTTGAGAGAATAACCCTGCAAAGCCCCTCGACAAGCATCCTTCAACTGCACATGGAGATTTCATGGACCCCAGCGAATTATTCTGCTTAGTGATATCCATGCCAGGTGAATTATCCTCCCAGTTCAATGGTCTGTAATCAATCAGCCTACTTTTCTTTGAGTTCAATATAAAATATGGGCTGATGGAATCAAGTAAGACAGCATCCGAGGACACCATTTCCTCCATTTGAAAGCTAGACAACTTCCTCTTCAAACCAGGAGTAACTTTCAATCCTGCAGCAAAAAACAAGTTTTCAGGAAGCAGCTTACAGGTAACATAAAGGTGAAAACAAAAAGGCATGGTACAAAAAGGAACTGAAAGGGAACTTTCAAGCAATTACCAGGAAGAGGGTCTTCGAATGTGCATGATTGAGACTCTGTATCACCACAGTTACAGAAAAAAATTGGCTCCCTATTTGACCCCAATACCCTGCAAGAAAATATTGTAAATGCATGTGAGTTTGCAGTACAGTGACAAAGGAGGGAAAGTTGGAACAGCAGTCGTAACATCCAAATTCATGTATCTTTGTTACTCGTTCTAGAATGAGTACTAAACTACTCAATATCATTCTTTCAAAAACCCACAAGTTTACATCCACATGCAGGACTCTAGAAGAGTGGAAACTATTGATTGAGTAGTTACCGAATATATTTTAAACAAGTTAAGCAATTGATGTAAGTTTAATTATTTTGACTCCACTACTTTCCTATCTGTGACTCAAAGTCATGTTATGTTACACACTTTCTAAATCTTTAGTGAAAGTCAAAATTATAGCAGGTACAAACTATAAATAATTTGTTCAGTTGAATTTCAAATTTCAGGTATATATCATGTTTCATGGGCAGAGTGGGGAATTCAAATATCCAGACATGAACCGCTATCGAAGTTTTCTTTTTCAGGGATACCGATCCAAGTTTTCAAAAATGAAATTTCAGAAATGATATACAAACAATAATACTTCTTAAGTTTCCATGTTAGAAGGCCGTTGGGTAATCAGCACTTTGACCAGATTAAAATACTATCATGGCTACACAATTAGTCCCGGGACAGAATAAAAGACAGCCCCATTCTTTCTGATTCAAAAAAGAAGAAAAATAGCTGACTTTCCTTTAAATAAAAGGAAAACTAACTTTTGCGCATGAGTAACTATGAATGTCAAATGTTGTCTTCTTTCTTTATGTCACTGTTAGCACTAAAATATTGAAATCTGTGCCTTCAGGTTTCTCAACTGCTTGAAATTTATACTATAGGTGTAGCTGTGAGGAAGAAATGAAGTTTATAGGAGGTGGTCACCACGCCCCATCTTGATTTCTACCCATTCAGTGACTGACAGAAATCAGATTTTCTTTGCATGCCGCAGAAAAGGAAAAAAAAGTGATTGGTAGACAGCAAATTAGTTTTTCTTGTAAATCAAAGTTTCTTACTAGGCTAACATCCAATACATCAAGGGATTTAGTGAAACACAGTTGAGGATATAGATATCAAACCTGTACATGTGCTCAACGAAGTCATCTATTAGGACAGGCCAAGCACCTGCAAACAAGAAGCATACGATTGGGTATCACTCTGTTACACATAAAGATATAACAAAACCAAGTGAAGCATCCTCCTGTAAAGCAAACACACAGAATCAACAAAGAGAAAGGAAAGCACAAGAATGCCTAAGACCTTATTTTCTATAGCCTTATTGCTTATTATTTTCCAGAAATTCCTCAATTATGAAACCTTGGTAAAGATTCCCATACTCATCATACCATGATCCTGCTCACTCACTGTCAGAACAAAATACAAAATGACAAGGCATAAGAATCATTTAGTTTCACATGGTTGATAAAGGCTTCCGACTAGTGATGTGATCCTCACTACAACATCAAAGGATCCATTAAAAGTGTCTATTAGGTCTATTCTAAAGCATAAAAAAAGTGGACACAGAAGAGTTTAATGGACTAAGTTAAGAGACTTGGATTAACAAGGTTTAAATCTACTAGTGTGAACCTTTATCCACTTTCTTGGTCATATTTGAAGCTACAAGAGGATTTTGGATGTGTTTATAATTGTTTTAACAACTAGACATGTGTATCTTTCCAACGATATACAGTAGGTCTGTAAATTCATCTGGACGAGAGAGAACGTGTTTAAGTTGAGCTAAGAATCTGTCATCAAAGAACGAAGTACAAAAAACAAAAAAGACATTGTTTTCTTAAGATTTATGAATTTCATTCACTTCAATGAGTCATTAATGTCATTGAAAACTTAGGTAACAACCAATAACTTATTTTACAATGATTTCATATCAAACAAGAAGAATTAATTTGTCAAAAATTAATTCTTATTTTACAAGGCACCAGACTTTTGTTCACCAAGGATTCTTCAACAAATATTTATCTCAGGTATTTATCATTATCATATGGGGCAAAGGTTAAAATAATTTTTGACTATTGTTTTATTTGTTTTTAATATTTTTAAACCTTATTTTAATTAGTTTAGACTTTATTTGAATTAAGTGCATTTTTAACCCATTAGTGTGGAGTTTTATTTTTTAAAGGATAAACTCTTTCTAAGCTCAAAATATTAAGACTTGACAAAACTACTGCTGTTGAATTTGCTCAGCTTGTGTGAGGGATTTTTGCATTCTTTGCTTCTCTAATGAACTTAAATGAATTATCAAATTAACTGACTTTGTGGTATCTTCCTTATACTTCTTATTCATTGATTGATATTTGTAGGATGGAGTTTTATATTCCCCAATAATGTTGGTATCTTGGGACAGGTTTTCATTGTGTAACATTTCTATCAGACTTGTTTTAACTTTCTGTGATTCATTTTTAACCTTGTTATGGATCACGTGACCACGTGATTACAAGGTTCACATTATTTGGTATCAAATCTAGGCTCCAAAATCAAGTCATATATTTTTTTTAAAATTGTAATGTTCCATAATTTTAGTTGTGTTTTTCAATCTTCTATGATTTTGGTATCCTAGTACAAAATACAATATTATTTTGTTTTGTTATTGTCCGTAAACATATCAATAGCATAGAAAATCAGAAGAAAAATAGACATTCAAGCTTGTTTCAGTTTTGTCGCAAAAAAACAAACAATAGAGAAACCAAATCAAACCATCTTGAAAATTGATAAACTTCGTTAAGGATAAAATAGCAGTATATATTATGTTTGAGCTTCTTTTGATATCATTTGATTGGTGTTTCAGTGTTAGGTTAAATTCTACCGCAAACTGATCGCAGATGGATATTAGATATTTCGGCATAAGAGATCGACCTATAAACTTAGATATGTTGTTTATTAGGTAGAAGGGTACTACATATAAAATTTGAGTTTTAATTTTGATAATTATAATTGCATAACGGGTCTATTTTGCGTCAAGTTATAAAATTTTGATAATTATAATTGCATAACGGGTCTATTTTGCGTCAAGTTATAAAAAACTATTTTTACTGTTTGTTTCGATCTATTCAATTTATCTCTAACTTCTGGATTATTTAGGAGTCAGTGTTTTTGTTTTTTTTTATATTCTATCTTGGTTTTAATCATATCATTCATATTTTGCATGAATTCACTTAGTTACTCATGATCATAATTGTGGTTTTGTTTTGCTTTGTTTTCAGTATCTTATTGATTCTCAAGTATATATATTTGTATTTTGTTACGATAGCCTTTGACTTTTGTTCATTGATTTTCAATTACGAAAAAATTGCAAAAAGATGATCCAAGAGAAAAAAAAGCTTGGTGAGAACAATTATGTAAAAATCCTTGAATCGTGTGAAACACAAAAGTTGAGGTATATTTTTCTTTCTACTAATCAATTTTTGCATATTCAAGATGTATGAAAATATTGAGTTTACGTTATCGAAAGCAGATAAATCCTTTCAAATGCAGGTTTTCACCCGACTTGAGTTGTTGACTAAGATGACGAAAGATGGGATGACCTCGATGCAACAGCAAAATAGTAGGATAGATTGATTGAGAATGGAGGTTTATCGAAGAGGAAATACTATTCAAAAGACCAAAATGGAATGTTAAAACTGACTTGATTTTGTGGTTGAAACGCAAATGTTTATGATGATAACCATGACTTTGCATCTATAAGTAATAGAGATTGAGTTGGGCAAAATCAAGCCAAAAGAATGTTAGTTTCGGTCAAGGTGAACTTTTAGTAAAAAAAAAACCCATCCATACATGTCATGTACAAAGCAAGTTGCAGTTTAGTTATAAAACATGGAAGTTGTGCTAAAATGTAGCTAGTATTATCCTTGTTAGTAAACTAAACTTGTGTACAATTAAGCATAATAAACCTTATAGATTGTAATTCTTGAATGATTATGGTGAGATGAAAATGACTAAACACATCTTGATTTCATTTTTGATTGGAAAGCATATAACAAGGTTATGTGTGATTTGGTTCCAATGCATGCAAATTACATCTTGTTAGGAGACCCTGACTATTTAATAGGAAGGCCAAGCATGATGGATTTAAAAATAGATATTCTTTTGAAAAGGATGAAAGGATATACACATTTGCATTATTGTCTCTTTAACAAGTTTATGAAGACTAATTAAAATTCAAAAAGAAAAGTGAAGTTGAAATGGTAATACAACAATGTAAGGTCATGATTACCATGCAAAAATACATAAATAAGTGGTTAGCAGGACGAGCATATATGAAACTATTACTAGCTACTATTTTCATTTAGTATTGGAGACAAAAGTTGACATAAAAAGAGTTTTAAAGGCTTAAACAAGACCAATAACCAATTAAAGCTAAAAAAGGGTGGGAAGCCGATGAGACAAATAAACCATGTCAAGTCATGAGTTTAAAAAGTAAAAATAAAATGATCTATAAGAAAAAGAATAATAGAGAAGACTAGGATTTAGCGAAGGAGAGAAGGTCTATTGAAACCAAGAGTGAAGAGAAGAGAAAGAAGGATGAGAAAAAAAGTGTAGAAAATATAGGTAAACACTTAGTTTATATATAGAAAAGAATTGAGATATAGAGTGTTTATTTTTTCGACACCTATGATTTTATTGTATAGATAAACATATTTTAGCACTAACAATCTTGATTTTTTTATTCATGATGTTGTTATATCTCTGTTACAAGATTTTGAGGATGATACAAAACAATGAACTTCGGATTTGAGCTTAATTTGTCCTATTGTGCAGCTTTACACTAACAAGCATAATTCTCGCTCCTACCATTGGATCAAGTTAAAATTTTGCTAGAAGTTTTCAAATATAATTTTTTTATCTCGAATTAAAATTTCAAGATAATCGAAGTTTGGTAAGGCTTTCTGATAGTAGGTCAAATTTGTTTTCCATATCTTTCTATGTATTTCTTATTTAGATCCATAATGGTTTGTCATGGATAAAAGATGCAATTAACAATAATATGGTAAAGATTAGACTTAATGGAAATAGAAAAGAATAAGCGATGAAAGCATTGCTTACGATATTACATGTTGAGAAAAAAAATAAGTACACATTCCAAGCAAACAAGTGATAAAAGGTTGTCTTCAAACGAGAAGATTGAGATTGGATTCATATGAGAAAAGTTTCTTAGATATAGGAAATCAAAGTTGATGTATTCAGGTTCCTTGAAAGAGTCAATGCCTATAAAGTGAATCTACGGGGGGGAGTATAATGCTAGTCTTACATTCAAAGTTTCTGATCTTTTTTTGTTTGATGTAAATTATGATTTAAGATCGAATCCTTTTAAAGAGAGATAAGATGATCTGATCCTGACTACAACATCAAAGAATCCATTAGAAGTGTCCATTGTATCTATTTTAAAGCCTAAACAAAGTGGATCCAAGAGAAGTTCAATGGGCTAAGTCAAGAGGTTTAGGTTAAAAAGGTTCAAATATGTCAATTTGGATCTTTATCTACTTTTTGAGTCATATCTAAGGCTCCAAAAGGATTTTGGATGTGATTTTAATTGCTTCATAAACTATACATTTGTATTTTTCCAACTATGGTAGGTTTGTTAAAGCTCCAAAAGACATTGATAAATATTTTTTGTATGCACAAAATATCAAGACTTGATAATACTATTGTTGCCAATTTATTCATCTTGTGTGAGGGATTCTTGCATTCTATACTTATCTACTAAACTAAATTGACTTATCAAAGATTAACTAATTTTGTGACGTCTTTTTTTATACTTCTTGTTTGCATTGTGTCACTCCTTTTAGCTTTTTGGGATTCGTTGTTAATCTTGTTGTGGGTTGCATGATCATGGGGTTCGCATCAACTAGCAATAGCACGATGCTTAAAAGTGGAAAACATAGAAAGCAAAAGTCCAGCAAATATAATGAACAAACATTTGGAAAAATTGTTCAAAATCTCAAGGAAAGGAATCAATTCTATCAGTACAAAAGCTGACAAAGGAAAGGGCACAAACAAATTGTTCTAGATAAATGATGTCAGCTTTATCGTATAGCTTAAATGTGTTTGACTAAATCATTGAATCCTTTAAGATATTGTACCTTCAGGATCATACCCTTCAAGATTTTCATGTACACACCGGCTGAATGCTAAAACTTGCTGCCAAGTATCCTCAGATATATTGTGTCGTTGATTTTCCTAAAAGCAATCAAAAGGTTAGTCGCTTCAGAAAGACTATGAAAAATAGGAGAATGCGACCACATATAATATTTATAAGGAACTGGCATGCATAAATCACTTATTGTTCATCTAAGAGACTTTCATAAACTTAATTATCCATGCATAATAATCAGATACATAAACATTCCACAAAGTACTCTACTCAACAGGAAAATCCTTCCACGAGAAAAACACAAAAAAAAAAATGAATCACAAATCACAGTTATCAAGTTAGCTTAGTATCACCCATACCTGAACAAAGTCACACCATTGGTTTAGCAACCGAAACCTCCCAGCTAAAACTAACTTCCACGCTGAAACAGCCTTGTTTACAGCTGCAAGAGAAATTCAGGAGAATATAAGTCACCGGTTTAAAAGAATTCATTAAACCATGGCTATTTATCAAAGACATTAGAAATGAGAAAACCTACTGATATTTTTTTGACCATTTTCACGGCACATGAAGAATACAAAATCATAGAAACGAGAAAATTCTGAGAAATCCGCCTACAAAAGGTAAGAATTATAAACAAGAAGCATAATATTAAATATTCGTTTCTTTTGCTGCAAATAAAAACAGATTTAGGAGTGACATTTCTAAATAGAAAGCATCAATGAGCAAATCAAAAGAAATGTCTCCAATTCAAGACCTTAATAAATGAAACTCACCATAAGTTCTAGCTCTGACATGAGCTTGAGAAGTTCATCAAAAATTGAAGTTCTGTCAAAGGGAATGCTGTAAATCTTTGCAGGAAATTCAAAAAAGAAAAGAAAAAAGGAAGTACATATCTAGCTAAACAAATGACACTCAACTGGAAGAGTTTACATTTATATACACCAGGTATGATTTTAGAGCATGTTAAATCCTATTAGCATCAAGAAAAGGCTCAACCTAGAAAATTGACAAGTTTGCAATCTTGCAATGTTCAGATTCAACCTATGAGTTAGGTTGCAAACAGATATTCCCATCATCAGAGGCTAGTTGCATTTGGGTCCAAGACATTTTGAGCAAACTTGGCACTACTTAAGTCCTAATGTACAATTACTAGAACTTATCATGCTAATTTTTCCAAATGTGTACGCATCTTCACATACAAATAGCAGCATCCAATAACTAATAAACAAGATAATTAAGTCCTGACATGATTTGATTTCAACAGAAAAATAACATTTCACAACCAAATCTCAATTCCCATGTCACACGCATCTCACCATGAATACTAAGATAAAAGGATGACCAAATTATTTCTATAATCTTATTATATAAGGCTTATAAAAAAGAACAATCAACTCACTGTTAAAGGCTCTTGATTTACAAGAAACACGTCTTTTCTTTAAAAAAAACACTAAAACTCAGGTAATGGTCATCAGAAATACCCAAATATCCTTAAACTTTACATTAACATTAAGGCCTAACACCAACAGTGTCCAAAACCATAATAAAAACCCATCATTTATACATAAAAGTCAGTCCCTAAAACCTACCAAAGAACCCAGAACCCAAAACCAAATCCTACGCAAACATCAAATCGGTTAAAGATCATCTAAAGGATACTTCCAAATCCAGCAAAACAGTAAATCTAACTCAAAAAGATAAGTTTTTTTTCCTTACTAACCTTGAATGGAATTTTAAGTTTACGATTTTCAAAAGCTGAGCCAAAGCATCCCTGGAAGATTTACCCTCGTGTTCATCATGTCCATCGGATTGTAATGATTTTAGTGATCTGATGTCATAGTAACGGATGTAAATCTCGAAGATTGAATCCGGTGAGTCCATATCGATCGGATAATGGTTTTAAGGAAGAGATAGATGATTGGTGTTTGTTCGGAGCCTAAAGAGTTAAAACCACAACTTCAAATTGAAGCCATATATTTTCTCACTGCAGTAGAGTTCTACAATTAGAAGCTGCTTTCCTTTTTTACTAACAGAATGTACTGTGAGAGCGAACCGGATCTACTACTTTAACCGATGGCTGACGTTTGGGCTGGATTTCCTCTTCTTTTCTGTGGTCACTTTTTTACTTTCTAGTTGATTTCAACCGTGTTTTCTTTTGGGTGAAATAAATTTTTTGAAATAATTTTTCTATAAAAAATTAGTCTGATTATAAATTTCAGATTTTATGCATGTATTTTAAAAAAAAATTATAAAATTTTATTTATAATTAATCAAAATTAATCATTCAAACTTGTTCTATTTGAGATCGTGATAAACATACACATATCAAATTAAAACAAATTATGATATCCTTTTTATCAACTTAGCATATTACATAATGAAATTGAAAGTAAAATTATGGTGATTAAAATAAAAAGACATGAATTAACCCCAAGCAAACTTGGCACATCCATAATCTAGGTCATGCACCTCACTTGAATTAACTTTGATGCAAACTTCTTGAACATGCGGTCAAGAAACTCACGCTAAAAAACATCCCTTCTCAAAAAGTTAAGAAAACAAGGTTTGATAGAAGTGTGACTGATGTGGACCAGCCTAGAAACAGTAGCAATGAATCATTACATGTTTAATGCAAACTTTGATGAACATGCGGTTAAGAAACTCGCGCTAAAAAACATCACTTCTCAAAAAGTTAAGAGAACTAGGTTTGATAGAAGTGTGACTAATGTGGACCAGCCTAGAAACACTAGCAAGGAATTATTACATGTTTCAAATGGTCTAATGACTCGATCTAAGACAAAGACATTGAAAGAGACATTGAATGTATTTGTTTAGAAGGTATCAACCAAGTCAAAATTGGAAGGTCTAGTGGAGTATCAAGAGGTGATCCTAATACATCTTATTCATGTGCAAGAAAGGTCCAATACAACCTTATTTGGGTCATGAAATGAGGACACCAAAGGAAACAAAAGAATCCTACTACAACTTGGAAACAACATGGGTACATGGAAGACTATAAATAAACTTTGAATCACCTTTGTAATATTTTAATTCATTCTCTTCTCATGGCATAACATGGATTTAATATTATGGGCTTTATTTTATTTTGTTAGCTAAAACTCAAGGCTTGTTTGGGCGTAATTAATCTTTATTTTTGTGTCAGGATCCAAGACTTGTTTAAGTTATGGGCCTTCCAGTTTAGGATTTTGAGTCAGTTTTAAGTGGACCTAATTTAAGTCAACATAAGGGGGCTATTAGGGTTAATTTTTCAAGAGTTATATAAATTCATGTAAGCTGAATTTCGACATTCTTTGATGATTATTACTTCTGAATTTTTTAATTTTAACGAGTGAGAGTGATTCTTGCATTCTTTAGTTCTTGAATTAAATGAATCTGACTTATTGAAGATTAAATAGCTTCATGACATCATTTTACTCATTCCAATAGTGTTGGTGCTTTAAGGCAGGTTTCCATTGTGTCACATTCCTATCAGACATATTTCAGCTTTCCAGGATCACATCTCAATATTGATTGTGAGTTGCATGACCACGTGATCATGAGGTTCACATCAGTTGGTATCAGAGCTAGGCTCCAAAACAAGGTCATATCCTTCTATTATTTTCAATATTTTGTGTTCCTTAAAGTTGTTCAGTGTTTGCGTCCATCTCCTTATTCTTCATGTTTGCAGCATCTAAGCAAAAAAAAGATTATATTTCATCTTTTTACTATCTCATCATATCAGTATTTTGTTTTTTAAAAAAGAAAGAGAGATAAAGGGATTAGTTGAAATTTGAAGGTCATTCATTTTTTGTCGCAGAAAACACAACTCTAGTGAAACATAAGAAAACCAAATCACAATTGATTGAAAATTCGCATTCAGTGTATTGGAGGTGAGATCGCATCATATGTCAAATTTGGGGTTATTTTGATATTCTTTACTTAAGGTTTTAATTCGAGGTTCAATTTTGCCGTAGAAACACTACCTTAGTGAACCCTAAACAAAACACCTTAGAATCAATTGAAACTTCATATTCTGTGTATTAGGTTTACGATCATACCATATATTAAATTTGGGTTTATTTTGATATCGTCTACTAGAGGTTTTAATTGGAGGTTCAATTCTACCGCAACCTCATCACACAAAGGGTTGGGTAATTAGAAGTAATAGTGTAACAACCCCAATTTTTTCCCTATTAGTTTATTTGTTAATCTTCCCCCCTATACAGGGTAGATGAGACATAATTTTTTTCTCTCACTAAAATTTTAGCAGAGTCTCCCCTATATCGGGAGATCCCAAGTTATCAACAATGCAACCTGCACACAATTTGAATCACAACTCATCCACAATCACATCCATATTTAGTATAAATAGCTGCATAACTCATTTCAAAATATGCTCAAGATCATATTCATTCCCAAACTCCATCTTACATCACACGCATAAGATAATAATTAAAAGAGCCAATTCGAACATGAAGATTTCATATATATATATAAAACAACACAATTTAATATTCTAACATAATCTTTCTAATATCCCAAACGTAGGTTGATACATTTAATCTTCCGAAAACAAAATATTACGAATATAATATTCTATACAGTTTACATGTTTTCTACATAACAAAATTATACCACAAATCCCTAAGTTCCCAACTTATACAAAAAGGGATCATTGACTTAAAATCTATTCCTGACGGGAATGGGAGGAACCTGAAAAATATAGATTTTCCATATAAGTAAAAACAATTAAGTAAATACAAGCAATTTACAAAAGAAATTTAAACAATATATCTATCAATCTACTTAAATAATGAGATTCTAAATACAACTATATACACCTTTTTAAGGTTATATAAAAGAAAATTTGTTTCTTTTGACTACTTCTCCATATTTAGTATAAATAGCTGCATAACTCATTTCAAAATATGCTCAAGATCATATTCATTCCCAAACTCCATCTTACATCACACGCATAAGATAATAATTAAAAGAGCCAATTCGAACATGAAGATTTCATATATATATATAAAACAACACAATTTAATATTCTAACATAATCTTTCTAATATCCCAAACGTAGGTTGATACATTTAATCTTCCGAAAACAAAATATTACGAATATAATATTCTATACAGTTTACATGTTTTCTGCATAACAAAATTATACCACAAATCCCTAAGTTCCCAACTTATACAAAAAGGGATCATTGACTTAAAATCTATTCCTGACGGGAATGGGAGGAACCTGAAAAATATAGATTTTCCATATAAGTAAAAACAATTAAGTAAATACAAGCAATTTACAAAAGAAATTTAAACAATATATCTATCAATCTACTTAAATAATGAGATTCTAAATACAACTATATACACCTTTTTAAGGTTATATAAAAGAAAATTTGTTTCTTTTGACTACTTCTCCATAGCTCAGCATTGAAATGACTATAGCCGACACTAATGACCTCCATTAGTGTCTTTAGTTGCCTGTCCTGGAAATAACTAATCAATTTCATGAAAATATCGACATGAATGTAACTGTTTGTGTCATTAACTATTTTAAAAGCCAAAATAGTTAATCATTGTTTCATATTACCTTGGGAGGCTTTAGGGTATGTCGATGTCAAGAATTCTTGACATCATTAGCTTTCACCTCGGAAAGCTAATCAAGTCTATAAATTTTGTCGATATCGACGTCACCCGCCGATATCATTAACTATTCCAAAACCGAATAGTTAATCATGTTTATAAATTTTCCCGACATCGACGTCACTCGTCGATATCATTAACTATTCTGAAACTGAATAGTTAATCAAGTTTATAAATTGTGTTGATATCGACATCGCCCGTCGATATCATTAACTATTCTGAAACTGAATAGTTAATCAAGGTTTATATTTCGCCTCCCACGTACCGGTAATGCTGATGTCAACCAGCTTGTTTCTTTCTTTCTATATATATATATATATTTTTTTCCATCCCTTAACCTTTCCTTTAGTCCTTTTCTTTTCCCATCAATAAGCACCAAATTGTTTCTTACAGTTCAAATAATTAGTAAAAATAATTATTGGCTAGAGGAGATATAGGTACCAAGTACCTACCTGCTGTGAACACTCGACTTGCGTTCCCCTGTTGCTGTACTCCTCCTGCGGTTCCTCCTGAAACCACAAACACCCACCATTATTTCATATTAATTAACATATTGCACACAACAACAACAACAACAATGATAATAATATTTATTTCTCTTTTACCAAATCTTTTCTTTCTCACTTACATTCCTCATTATCATCCTTTAACGTTTCAGCTCATTAGTAGTCCAAGTGGACATCATGAATTCAATTTTAATCACCGTTTATTCTCTTCTTTTATTTTTTGAAGATCAAGACACACTTTATGAAGGGTAAGAAAACAAATTCTACCCTTAACATGGCCAATTTTTGCTATTTTATCAACTTGGGCGAATCTGCCAACAGGGGTGACAACTCGACCTTTCCTCAAATATTTATCCATATTTATCCATATTTGGTGACAACTCCATATTAGACGGGGTCAGACTCGTTGGAAATATAACACTCCCGGATACAACTTATATGAAGGGACCCTAAGTATTTTTCAGGTCTAAATTCCTCCAAGAAACAGGGCAACAAATCTGCCATATTTTACAAAAAAGGAGGAAGCATCTCCAATTCATTTCAATCCTTGCTTCCTCATCAATCACAACCATGCCTTACCTTTATTCATGAAAACCCTACTCATTTATGCATTTTCTCAACATTTTGTGTTAAGAACCCTAATTCCCTAATTCAAGAAGAATCATGAACTTCTAATCAAATTGAAGTTAATTTCATAGAAATTGGAATTATAACTCCTTACTTGGTTGGAATCTAGACTTTACTTCACAATTTTGGAAGAATCTTAGCATTCTTCTCCTTGTGTATAACCATCCACTCTTCTCCCTCATTTCTTCCCTAATTCTTCACTTTCTTCTTGGTAATTCTCCATCCAATTATGTTCCTCCACTTTAGGATTCCAAGGCTTATATGGGTTTACAAATTTTGGGTGTTTACTCCTAGTTTTATGAAGTGAAACTTTGAGATTCTCCCTCCCCTCTTTCTTCTAGTCTCTAGTCCGGCCATGGATGAGAGAAGGGATGGGTATTTATAGTCCCATCTCTTCTTAATTCCATTTTGGCCCTGTTTTTTTTTTATGCTTTTCTTTTGTTTTCTTTGCATAAATTTTGTATTATGACAACAATTTGAATTATTATAAACCTCCTACCTCTTTGTATATTTTATTATCAGGTTTCACAAATAGAACGACAAATATAGTTTTTTTTTGGTATTATAATACTAAATATTGAATTGGAGGTCATTTCGAGGTCGTGTGGTTTGGGTTTCAATTCTATTATGTAAAGATTGCATAGGAGGTTAGATTCGCATCTAGTTTCAAAACGTGATCCTTACTATTTAGTTTTATCCAAATCTATGTTTTTATTATATTTGGGTTATCTAGGAGTCAATTAATTGTTTTTGCTAATATTTTCTTATGTTTTATTTTGTGTCTTCGTTTTGTCCACAATTCATACGAATTTGCATTGCTACTCGTGAAATCATAATCGTAGTTTTGTTTTGTTTTTGTTTCAGTATTTTTATTGATTCTTGAGTTTGAAAATTATAATGAGAGTGCGTTGCGAAGCCTACTGACTTTGATTTGTTAATTTTAGTTTCTAAAGAACTAAAAGAAAGCAAATTGTGAGACAAAAGTCATAGTGAGCTTATTAGAGTGAAGTGCCCTGATATATTTTTCTGTGTGTGATACACGAGAGGTGTGATGATATATTTTTTGTTACTAACCAAATTTTGTAGATTCAAAGGATGTCTGAAAACAACGAATCAGTGACACAAAATGTTAACATAACTTTCCAATTGTGATCCATAGGCCAGAAACTAGAGTTGTTGTCTTGGATGTATAAGGATCTGAAAGAAGAGGTGAATTCGATAAAGTACCAAAATAGTGGGGCAGATCGCCAAGAAAATACGATAAGTAAGGTCATATGGAATACCAGATCTGATTTTAAAAATGAAAACGCAAATATGGGTGATGATGACTATGATGTTGATATGGAATTTGAAATTGAGAAATTTGATTATAAAGGCATGCCACCATTGGAGGATAGTGATGGGGATGAGTTATCATTACCGGTTGCAAAGTCATTGGTTACAAGGCATACATTTCAGGTTCAAGTTAAGGAAGATGAAACGAATCAATAAAGGGAGAACATCTTTCATACGCCTTGTTATGTACAAATCAAGGTGTGTAGTTTAATTATAGATAATGGAAGCTATGTTAATGTTTGTAGTACCAACCTTGTTAGTCAACTGAATTTGTGTGCTAAGAAGCATCCTAAACCATATAGATTGCAATGAGTGAATGATAGTGGTGAAGTGAAAGTGACTAAACAGGTTGATGCAACCATATTATTTGATAGTTTCACCCATATCTATCTAGTGTTTTGCATATGTTTTGTATATAAAAGGCCTTGATATTCTTTGTTTTATGTTTTGAAGGCATTTTTGGATGAAAGATGCAAAAAGAAGGTAATTGGAGCTGATTGATAGATTTGACCTTTAGTCAATGTTTTGTGCAGAGCGGGAGCTCTAGAGATCAAAATGAAATGAATCTAGTGGAATTCAAAAGATAACATCCATAATTTTTTTGTAAAAATAAGTAAAAAGAAATAAAATAAAGAAGAGCATGGAAATCACAGCCTTCAAAGTTAAATCTTGCAATTTGTTGATATCAACCTTTGTCTGTTCCTACTTCAATATCTGGAGCTGCAGAAGTCCGATTGATGCACACCTATTTTTTTTTGGATTCAAGACGCAAATACCTATACGAGATCCAAATTTCAGCTCAAAAACGATTTGTTAGTAATGCGATATGATTTTTACAAGGGACAACTAAATTTTATCAACTTAAGGAAAGACTAAAATAGAGACTAGGGTTTCCAAACATATATAAAGGAGGAGAGGCAGCAAGGAAGTTTCGTCTAGAAGCAAAGAAAACACAAATCTTTCTCCTCCAAACCCTAAATCATGTTTTCTTCCATCTTTTTAATTAGTTGTTCAACAAACATGCAAGGCTAAACTCTTTTTCTTGGTTGCAATGACGCAGAAACCTTCAGATTTCAAGAACTATGAGATCTATTTTACCTTTGTTTTTTTAATTTATATCATGAATATATTTGTTCTTCTATGCTTATTTTTCCTATGATTGTTTATTTAATTGCTAAGAGTGGACTCTAAGTTATTATTGTAAGCAATCTATTCCCAAGTTTGATATCAAAACCGGAGTTGGGGTATTTGAATTTGTGAAGAAACTAAGTTGATAATTATGGCGGATCTACGTTATTAATCTTAGGAAGAACATTCAATCAAATCAAACATAGATTGCAGACAATTATGTTTCTTGATTAGTCAATTTATCTATTTTTTAAGGCTGCCAATGAATCAATTTACTAGTGTGGACACTGTGGTTGTTTGATGGTTAGGCTAAGTTATACAACAGATCTATTAACGAACCAATGTTAAGAAAATATAAATATTCAGAAAATAAATTGATGTTTTGTTTCCATGATCAGTTCTGATTTTGTAGGTGGATATTGACTTGCGACCAAGGTTTGTTTTATTGATAAATTTCAGTTTTATATAATTTTTGTTTAGTTTGCTTTAGCCTAGCCTAGGCAACTTCCACCCCCCCTAATTAGCATATAGCACGAAAATCATCCTCGTGGGATCGACCCCTTGCTTGCTCTATATTATCTTGTGTGATTTGTTTTAAGCTATGGTAATTAATTTGTGCAACTATGACATCGCAACACAAGTTGTGGCTCCATTTTTTATTGGGAAATATATTGATGAAATTATGTGGCATGGTACCAATGCAAGCAAGTCACATCTTGTTGAGATGACCATGACAATATGATAGGAAGGCAATTCAAGATGGGGCTAAAAATAGGTATACCATTGTAAAATATGGTAAAATCATCACTCTTATACCTTTTACACCAAAACAAGTGTATGATGATCAAATAAAGCTAAAAAGTGAGCATGAGGTGATGGGGAGAGAAAATCAAGGTGAGGACCAAGGGGAGAGAAAACAACCATTAGATTCGGCTAGAACCCAAGTTTTTCACAAACGTCCTATAAAAGCTAGCAAGTCAATGAAAACTCATTACCTCAGCTACAAACTTAGGTGTGGGCCAATCACAGATGACCTTGATCTTGTGTAGTTATTACATATCTACAAAACTCAATTTTCTCCATGTAAAAGTTATACTTATTGAAATTAGCATATAGTTTTTCATCTCACAATACACTAAGCACACTACGCAAATCATCAAGATGTTTCATTCAAGTTCTTGCTATAAATTAGAATATCATCAAAATACACAACCACAAACTTACCAATAAATGCACGCAAAACATGACTAATAAATCTCATAAACATGCTAGGTGCATTTGTAAGCCCAAACACCATGACTAACCACTCATACAAATCATGTTTAGTCTTAAATGTTGTTTTCCATTCATTACCTTCTTTCACCCTAATCTGATGGCACCAACTTTTTAGGTCAAATTTAGAGAAAATACATGCTTCATACAACATGTCATCAAGTCCAGGGATATGATGTTTGATGATGACCAATCCAACATCAAATGTAATCACGCAAATGACCCAATAGTTGTGCAAGTGTGCCTATTATAAGAGTTAAGACAAAAAGACTTAAAGAGTCATTAAGTGAGCTAATTTAGAGCATATGGACTAAGATGGACCTGGAGGGAGAAAGGACACCTATGGAGCTTAAAGGATAGTCTCTAATTCACATAATCTAAGTACAACAAGGGTCTCGTTCAAGTTCTCCAAATAGCTGGTGTGTTAGGCCCAATGACAAGCTTTATTTGGGCTAATTTTTTTTAATATGACATGGAGTCCAAGTCCAGATTATTTTTTAAATAAAGGAGCATTTTAGAATTTAAAAGAACAAGTTTCCTAGTCTAGGAAGGAAACCTAAGAGTCAGCAACAATCATAACCAAATAAATTTTCTATATCTTATTTTTATGTGGCTGAAACTTATACGTTTTATTTTAAATTTGTAATTTATGTTTTAAGGTTAATAAACATCAATTGGGTTACATACTTAGGGATTTGATTTTGATTGTAAGTGGGCTATATACAAGTCCACATCTTTGGGTATTATAGAGTTTAACTTAGGTTAAAAATATATATGTAACCTAAGTTTCAAATCAGGTTTTAATGTTTGATGATATTCGAATTATGATTGCAACTTTGAGTGCTTGTGAGGGTGAGAATTATCTCTTTCTTGGTTGTCTAAAGCACTAAAAACATGTTGGTGGGGGTTCGATTGACTTTGTGGCATCAATCCATACTTCTCATTTGTACATTTATATTCGTTGGGTGGGGGTTCGATTCCAAAAGTATTGGTGCCTAGTTATCTTTTTGTCACTTCTATCAACCCTGCTTAGCTTTCTGGGAATTTGGTTTCTTGATTACATGTTCAAGAGGTTCGTATGAATGTCTAAACTTTTCTGATATATTGATGACAGCGCGACAGTCAACACATATCCTCCAAGTTCCATTTTTTTTAGGCATAAGAACAGGATAAAGGCTCATGCTCTCATGAATATACTCATTTATCATCAACTCATCTACTTGCCTTTTAAGCTCTTAAATTTCCTTGGGATTGCTTCTATAGGCTAGACGGTTAGGAATTGACGCTTCAGGTACAAGGTTAATCTGATGTTAAATTCCCTTATTGATGGTAATCCACTATGGATTTCTCTAAGGAATACATCATCATACCCCGAAAATAAAGAAACAACCACACTAGGAACAACATAATGAAGATTGTCAGTATTTAAATAAGTCTCTTTAAGTAAGATCATCGACTTGTTAGCGAAAAACATAGATCTGATTTGAGCTCTTTTTACATAAACCAAACTCTTGAACCAATAACTATAAAGAATCAATCTCAACACAAACTCTTCATAAGTTAAACGTTTACAAATTAGAGTAATTGTTTCAGCATGTAAAGGAGAACCTAAAGCACTCACAACATAACTCAACTTTTTAAAAGTCTAATATTCTAATGGAATATTTTGAAGTTTGATTCATACCTGTATTTTGGACAATTTATTTTTAGAGAATTGCATGTTTGGTTTCTAACGTCTATGCACCAAGTGCAATTGGCCATGCTTGATAGATATCACACTAGATTATCGCCATGAGTAAAAAAAACAAGAGGTATAAACCATTATCTGAAAACTATATTTATATTAAGAGATCACGTAACTTTGTTATCTATGGTGCTAAACATTGAGAAAGGAAGTTTCGGACCAACATAGTGTCCAATAAGGATGGATTGCTATAAGTTGCAACTTTCTTCAAACACTTCAAAGAGAGGACTAACAACCACTTAGTTTGATTCCAATAAGGGGTTAAAAGGTTAAATTTTGGTTTGGTTATGAAGTAGACTCTCCTTTCATATCTGACTTTACATCACTTTAATCCACGCAAAAAATTAAGTTTTTCTCCATTAGGCACCTTAGTTCATGGTTCACAACACTTTGCATTATAAATGATAAACATTGAGGGGCTGGTGGTTTTTTAAAATGTTAACAACAAATTAAGTTTTTTGGACAAAAGAGTGGGTGTTGTGATATGACCAAATTATCTTTATTATCTTCCACCTTTTCCACTTTTGCAAACTGGTTAAAGTGCTTTTGTCCATTAACTAAAAAACTAAACCACGTGGAGAAAATATAGTAGCAGTAGACTCGAATTACCATGGATTGTAATGGTGGAATTACCTTTTTGGCCCTCAGTGCACTGAAATTTAACTCTTGGACTCAAGAGTATTTTTGCCTTTTCACAAGGATCGATTGACATTTGTGGTTGTTTGGGGGTATTTGTGTCTTTTACTAGTTTTTGTACAATGAAACTACAGTTTTACCCCTACTATCAAACAAAGCAATGTTGAGTGGGCAAGGGTATTTGCAGTTTTTTTGTCTATCAATTAGTAGTAAAATAATTGTTATACCCTTAGATAAGACAAAATTTAGGTTTACCGGGTGAGGGTATTTTAGGTTTTTTATCGTTTGATGCACAATAAAACTATAGATGTACTCTCACAAATGAAAAAAATGGAAGAATTAATGTTAGGGGCACATGCATATTTTCACATTCATTGTATTCTTCTTTAGATGAAAAGTTGCAGGTGCGTCTTGCGGATGCTGCTGAGAGTTCTCTTTCGCCATGTCTTTAAGACGGTGTATTTGGTGTCCTGTGGTGGCTAAACATGTCTGATGTCTTTAGTGTTGGGGGTATATGTGTATTTTCACATTCATTGTATTCTTTTTAAAATGAAAAGTTGTAGGTGTGTCTCGCGGATACGCCAATAGTTTTTGTCCACATCTTTAAGATGGCGTTTATGGTGTCCTATAGTGGCCAAACATGTCTGACTGCCATATCACATGATGTGACGTTATGTCCCGTTTCAGCATGGTGGTGTGCATATCCTTTCATGGTGGTCGAAGACGTGTCGATGACCGACTTATTTTTTTCCACTTTTCTCTCTACTCATGCAAGCTAACTTATATGTTATTCTTCTTGATTTAAGGGTTTATCATTGCAGTCCCTTGACTTTTGATTGTTTTGTTTCATTCTAATTTTTGCTATATAAGTTTTGAGTTGTTTCAATTTAGTCCTTCAATTGAAATTGATCAAATATCTATTTTCATTTCGGTCCTTATTCTTTTAATTTTAGGTTTGGTTTTAACTTCCTTAATATTTTCGATAAAGAAGTTTTGATTTACTTAAGTTTTTGTCAATGAATTGAAATTGACCATATATTTTTGTTTTTTATTTCAGCCCTTATTCTTTTAATTTCTTATTTAATTTTACATCCTTTAATTTTTTTCATTCCTTAAAAAATATACTCTCTTATTTGTACATGTTTATATGTATATACTCTTAGTTTTGGATTATTTTTACTCAATACCTTTTAATATATCATTTTCAAAAGTTTTTTAAAATGCATGCTTTAATTAACACCCCACCATGTGTTGCTTTTTTGCACCTAAAGTATTTTAAAAATGAGACAAATTAATTTAAGTAAAATTGGTTCTCTAAAAAAAGAATTTCTTAGGAGATTAACATGATTTTTTTTAAAAAAAAAATACTTGACATATTTTATATTTTTTTATTAATTTAAATAATATTTTTAAAGACTAAGAGAATATACATTTTAAAAAATTATTTTTTCAGTTGAAATTGACCATATATTATGTTATTCATTTCGAAACTTTTTCTTTTAATTTTTTTAAAATTTTTAATTATTGAGATTTTTTATATATTAATTTTATTATGGATAAGATGTAGAAAGTAATGATAGCAATTATTTTTACATTATTTTTTTATGAAAAATATTTTAGGTTAATTATATATTTTGATATTTGTTTAATATTAACACATTTTAATAATATAAAAAAACAAACAAAATATCTTTATAAACTCTATTTAAAATCATGTTAAAATTATATTTCTTCTTTTTTTCCCTTTGTTCATTTTTTGTTTGATTATTATTTTTATTTATTCTTCATGTCAAATGTTTTTTTTATGCTAATAATATTTATTTCGGTTTTATCATTTATTTTTGTTGTTTTTATTTGCACTTTTGTTAAAGTTTTTTGCTCCTTTTTTTTAAAACAATTCTTCAAGATAATGTTATGGTTTTCATTGTTTGCACAATAATAGTAATAATCTTGGTGATTGTGCTTTTTATAATTGTTTTTTGTGCTTTTTATAATTGTTTTCTTGTTTGCTCTTTTACTATAGTTTTTTTATCCTTTAGAATAATTTAATAATTTTATTATAATCCAAAAAATTATATTAATTATATTCATAATAATAATAACACTAATTTTGCTTTGGTCCTTTAATTATTTTCATTTATTATTCAAATCAAATAATATTTTTTTATGCTGTTAATATTTTTTTGATTTTGTCTTTAATCATAGTAATAACAATGAGAATAATAATGCAAATAATTTCTCATTCAATGTTGTATTTATTAAAAATTAAATTTTATATCATCTCTATATATAATGGTTCAAATCTAATATCTCAGATTAATAGTTTTAAAAAATTATGTGACTCAATATTGTCTTTAATGATAGTTTTGTTAATTTATAGTGTGAAATCTTGTGGTTGTGACTATTGAATAATTAGTCAAATAGTTAATACAGACCCAATAATCAATTAGTTTGCTGCTGAAAGCAAATAACTTATCTTTAATGGATTTTCTCGATTGCAGTTTTATTGTCGCAATATATTTCATGCACATTTTTACTTTGTCTGTAAAAATAAACATGATATCAATTAAATGATTAGCCAAACAATTAAAACAAACTCAATAATCAATTAGTTTGCTAGGAAAGCAAATAACTCATATTTATTGGATTTTATCAATTGCAGTTTTATTATCTACCAATTGAATATTTAGCCAAATAGTTAAAGCAAACCAACAATCAATTAGTTTGCTGCACAATTGTCTGCTCATAAATCTACTGGTGTAATTATCTTTAGTCTGCTGAGAAGCAGAAATTTGACATGGATCCCACACAATTATATAAGAGAAACACAAATCTAAGAAAAGCAGCTAATAAGTGCTTTTTTTATTTTTAAAGTACACACATAAAAGTGTTAACCAAAAACTTCAATAATTAACCTTAAACTCTACCACAGTTTTAACCAAATACTTCAATAATTATTTTGAACCATAGCTAAAAGTGTTTTTTATTAAACTACTTTTTAAAAACCTCAACCACAAAAAACAAAAATAATATCAAACATTTCCTATAAGTGTTCGGTTTATAAAATGGTAGAGGAGCGCAGAATTGGTTGGATTTAACGTGGTAATTGATAGAAGGACCAAATACTTATAAAATGTAAAGTACGAGAATTGGATAAAACAAAATTGAGGGATCAAACAAACAATTGAGTAGAGGCCCATGGCAACATTAGATTTAAGCCCTGGAAATTGCGTGCACTATGGAACCCTAGCAAATCTGTACTAGCTAATGGTCTTCCACGCTCTCTGTCACCAGCATGTTGCTGCCCTCCAATCATCATCACCACCTGTATAAACGCCAATCCGCCAGCTTTTTCTTTCTTTTTCTTCACAGGCGGTCTTGATCTTAACAAATCAACACAAAAAAGCTTAATATTTTCCGACATTAATCTATGGCAACGATGTCTAATGGTAACCCAAACATGATGCAAGATCCAGAATCAAATTCGCATCAACAACCCCAAATTCTTCCTGGAAACATAAGACAAATATTCCAACATGCCCTCAATGATGTTTTTGCAATAAGAGCAGCCTTTCGAAACACCAACCCAGATGGTAATCACAACACTGCTCCGAGGCGCTTGCCAGCATCGAAGGACGCTATTGATGCCATGCCAAGAATAACAGTACAAGAAAGTGGGAATGATTGTGCAATTTGTTTTAATGACATTGGAATCGGTTCTGAACTTGGAGAGATGCCTTGTAAACATGGGTTTCATTCGGGTTGTATTGAACAGTGGTTGAGGATTCATGGGTCTTGCCCTGTTTGTCGGTTTGCGATGCCTGTGGAAGGAGGAGAGGTCGGGGCTAGTGGATCTGAATCTTAGTTATATTTTTTTTATTGCGGGTTTTGTTAAAGACTTGTTAATAGCATTGTAAGGCCAAATTTGTTTCACTAAAAATTAGCAGGCATCAGTAAGGGTTTATATTGTACTCAATTAATTGATGAAAATGTTGTCATGAGATATGGTTTTTGTCGGTTAATGAGTTTTTATATAATGTTTTTGTTGTCATTTGATAGGAAAAAAAAACAAACTCAAATGGGCTCAAGCTGAAGTATTCAATATGGAAGGGATTAGATGGGTTCGATAATAAGAGCTGAAGCGAAATAACATAATGTAGATTTGTTGATTTCAATATAGATACAACATTTAATGTAGATTTGTTGATTTCAATATAGATACAACATTTAATGTAGATTTGTTGATTTCAATATAGATACAACATTCAAAATTCTCCTTTTCTTTCTCTTATTGAATTTGGAATTTTTGCATCCAATGATATCTTTTCCTCATTTCTTTAGCTGTTTTTCGTGCATGTTTTTTTTTTATTATTATTATCAAATTAAGCTCAAACTTTCAGTTTTTATCAAGATATTTTCGGATTCGATTTCAAGATTGGTTCCCAACTACGGAATTAGTTACGACATTGGTTCTGCTCCGAACTCTATTCAGATGATCTTGGTTGTTTTCTTGTATGAACCAAACAACAGGACGTGGTTCTCTTGCTCGCTTCCTTTTCTCGATTTTTCTTTCATCTTTGGCTAGTGGTGGTTCCCTTGCTCGCTTCCTTTTCTCATCTTTGGCTAGTGGTGCTGTCGGTTCAGTTCTGGTTTGGAAAACAAGCCGAAGACGAGGGAGAAGGAGGGGAATCGTTCTCTTGGCTCAACAATAACAGTTCTTGATGCTATCTTACCTTCTAGAGGCCATCATAAAGCTACAAACACGTGAGGGAGAGGAGCTTACTACCCATGATCTTCAGCTCCAGTTGCAGATGCTAATGCACAATTATGTTGCTCCTCCCTCATCTTCTAATGACAGTGCACAAAAAGTTTACTTGAGAATGCGGTTGTGATTGTTTTTTAATATGTTTTTGTATCTAGAAATATATCAAAATAATATTTTTTTTATTTTTTAAAAATCATTCTTGATATTAACACATGAAAATGATATAAAAAAATTAATTTAAAATAAAAAAAAAATCAATTTTTTTCAAAAATATTTTTGAAATAGAATTACAAACACCTCTAAATGTAGGCAAACTGACCGCAGACCCTGGGAACAACATAACAGCTGTGAGTGTGGGTGGAAACATGCAGACTTTGAGGGAAACAAAAAGCATGATCAGTAGTACCCTTTGATTATTACACAAAGGAAGGATGATAAGGCTGCTACAACTTCTTTTAATCCAGCGGGCAGATCAACTTCATCAATTAAGTACCGGTTTGGCATTGAGGTTCTATCTAGGTTTCCTCCAAATATAGGTAGTAGGGGTGAGCATTTTCGGTTCGGTCCGGTTTTTTATCAAAAAAAATAACCAAACCGATTTTTTTTTTAAAAAAAATTCAAACCGAAACCGAACCGGATCTTTTCAAAACCGACCACTTTCGGTTCGGTTGGGTCCGGTTTTTTGGGTTAAAAAAATCATAAAACCGAATTTGGTTATTGGGCCATCTGATGGGCCTTCTGACGGGCCTTCTGATGGGCTTTTTGATGGGTTTTCTAATAAATTTTCTGATGGGCTTGAAAAACTATTTTCACACCAGAACTCAAAGTATTTTTAAATTTTTTTTGCAACAAATATAAATATTAATGTATTAAATTGTTAATATAGTGTTTATTAAGTTTTTTTTTCAAACTTTCCAATACTTTTGTTTTGTGTAATTTAGCATGATGAGAAATAATTAAAACTACACAAGTGAACAAATTTAAATTTAAATTACAGAAAATGTCTTCAAAAGACTTCAAAATAAACAAGCAACATTAACATAAAAAACTTCAAGAAATACAGTCGGTTTTGAACTAATTATCATCCGTCGCTAGATTTAACTTTCCGCCAAAATCTACAAAAAAAAATAATAGAAATGTTAGATTGCAAATAAGTTGATAATTTAAGAGCCAAAATCATTGTGTGCTTTTGACACATAGGAGTTCAAACCTGCAGAAGCAATCACATTTGGTAGCAAACCTTTGTCCTAAACCTATTTCAACTTGAATAAGAATTTTGTTAAGTAAATTAGATTGTCTGCAAGTATTAGCAACTCCCAGTTCTGGATTTCCATGTAGATGTTATACTACAACAATCAGATACCGAATTTCGTGAAGCAAAAATGAAATGAAAAAGAAGCAAACAAGCCCCCCCCCTCATCAACGCAACCAATTTCAACTACTTAAATTAGGCAAGAATTCAACACAGAAACCAAAATGAAAAACACTTAGATTTAAATCTCACTTCATTTCCCCAATTTATCAAAAAGATAAACACCAAATAAAATCAGTCAAGACCTAATTTAGTTGCAGAGATGCACAAAGAAAACCATAAATATCAGTCAAGAAAACATTTGTTGCAGAGATGCACAATTTAGTAGGAGCCCTAATTTGTTGCAACCATATTTGTTGCAGAGATGCACAATTTAGTGAAACCCTAATTTACCAGTCAAGACCATAAATATCCTCATTATCAAATACAATGACTTCTAACATCTCTAACATCCCGAGAACCACGTGAAAAACCCTAACATCCGGAATCATGATCAAGCACACAAACAAAGTGAAACATGAAAGAGAAGAAATAAACAAGATAAAGAGTAGTGAGTCGGACTCGAAAGACAGATGACAGTCGAGAAGCGAGAGGCGAGAGGGATGAGATTTATGATGCAGAGACAGAGAAGCGAGAGGCTGCTTGCTAAGGTAGAGAGGCGAGAGGCTGCTTGCTAAGGTGTTAGTACCGAACCGAGAGGCTTAGTTTAGTTGCAGAGATGCAGAGCCAGAGGGAGGCGAGAGGAGAGAGGCGATGTAAAACAATATGATTTCAGAATAATCCCTCTGTTTCTCTCATTGATCAAGTGTGAATTACATACAGTATTTATACTAGTTTGACAGTTATAATTAAACTTCTATTCTAATAGCAAAGTCACTGTTGTATTAGGAAACAACTGTCTGTTCAATTAGGAAAGAATCCCTCGTCTGTTTAGGAAAGAATCCCTCGTCTGTTGTATTGAAGTATAACCGGTCGACCGCTTGGAACCGGTCGACCGCACGTGAGTTATAACCGGTCGACCGTTTGCTCATTCGGTCGACCGCTTGATTCAGTCCTTGTTACGTGAGTGGCAAGGCTTTGGCAGAGTCTTCTTCTATTGCTGTTACAGGCGAGAGGCGAGAAGAGAGAGGCGAGAGGCGGAGCCGGTAGTGTTTCTTAGGTTAGGGTTTCTTAAGTTTGTATTTATAGTATATTTCAAACCGAACCGATCGGTTTTGTCCGTACAAAACCGATACCGAACCGAACCGGACGGTTTTTTATAATTTTGCAATCGGTTTAATCGGTTTGTTTTTTCGGTTCGGTTTTTTCGGTTTTTTTTCCGGTTTTCTCGGTTAAATCGGTTATTCGATTCGGTTTGCTCACCCCTAATAGGTAGTTCGGTGTTTGGTAAAGGGTGAACCACAGTTTTTTAAATTGTGGAATCCACTAAAAAACGAGGTTGAACCTTAATTTTTGAGGCTGCTTCTCATGTCTCGCACCACAGTCTCTCTCTCACTAAAAAACCATTACGGGGCAAAATTGAATCAATTAGTTTATAAGTTGTGCTCCTAACAACACAAAAAATAGGGAACAGAGAGAGAGACCAAGCTGTGTAAATATAAGCATCCTCACGGACATTGGCAACAACAGAATCACAATGAGGATGCTTCCCCTCCACGCCATAAGCTCCACCGTGACCTCCTCGGCAGCAACAACAAGCCCCAGTGTAAGCAGCGATGGCGGCAGCAACAACAACCTTTCAACGCTTCTCCCGGCCACCACATACCACCATTTCTGATGTCACCACCATAGGAAGAACCACCTCGGCCTCCTCTACCCTTCAACATCGTCCGTTGAGCCTCTCGTCACTATCGGTCGACCACTACTATTCACATGAATTAATTGATGTGAGCAGCCGCTACGCTGTTCATGTTTTAAGAAGACGTGAACAGTGCAGCGCACCGTTTCACTAAAACTAATTTAGGTACTGGACTTGGGCTAGAACTGCTATCGGCCCAGCCCAAGTAAAACAGAGTTGGGCCTTTTGGCCCACATTGGCTGGGCCGACCCATTTTGTTGGGTCAAACCCATATCATTTTAAATATATATATATATATTTAAAAAAAAATGTAGATAGACATCAGTCCAGCAATCCGTGCATTGAAGTCGGCATGACGCAAAACTCACCTAGTTAATGCGTTTCAGCGAGTCTAACATTAGTCAACAACTTTGGTGTTGATGCATACCCTTTTTTGGCTGAATTTCGTCGTTTAGGCCCCGAAATCATCATTTTTGCCATTTTAAGAAAGTTTTGTTTTCACCATAACTCTTGATTTCCAGGTCCGAATTGACTTCCGTCAATTCCGGTTTGCTCAAGATCTCTAGTAGTTTTCATTTCTATAACTATTTTTCTATTTTGGTAATTTTAATAATTAGTCTCGTTTTCTTGTCCAACAAGGATTAGGGCTAGGGTTTTCGCTTTAAATATGATTGTAAGCCTTCTAGACGAGATACTGAATTATTGAATAAAATTGCAAACTTTCTTGAGAGTCTCTCATTTCCGTAAATCCCATAATATTATACTGAATATTGACATTGGTCGTATTCTTTTATGTTTTCCGCTGCGTCAAACTGGATTTGACATTGGAATTATATCTACAACTGGGTCGCAAATGTTGTTACTGATAATATTGTTACCAGATGTTGCTCCTCGATCAAATAGCAAGGGATCACAAAGGCATTCATGTATCGATTTAGTTCATGATGAAATTGCAAGTAGTTTGACGGGAGAATAAAAATAAATGTCTAATATACTTTAATTATTAATTACATTTTATTGTTATGATTATTAATTTACAATATTTAAAAAACAATATATATATATATGTGTGTGTGTGTGTGTGTGTCCTTTAAAGTAATTTCACAAATTGACAGCATTATGAAAAACATGATAACCAAACACACGAAACTGTTTTTCATCAACCTCAAACTCAACCACAATTTTAACCAACCACTTCAATTTTAGTTATGAACCACAACTAAAAGTGCTTTTCATGAAACTTCTTTTTTTAAACATCAACCACAAAAGCAATCTCAATCCCAAACACACCCTAAAGGTTCAGATGCGGCAGCTGTGCACCGGATATCGAACAACAACCCTCATCCATTTGAGGTATGATTAATAGTGTTTGAGGTTGTTTTTTAAAATATTTTTATTTATATGTATATTAAAATAATGTTTTTTGTTTTTTTAAAAAAATCATTTTAACATTATTATATTAAAATAATTTTAAAAAATTAAAAAACAATTTTTTTTCAAAGGCAATTTTGACAAATTTTTTTTACTTTAAATTATTTTTTTGAAATATTTTTATATCATTTTAATGTGATTATATTAAAAAATATTTTTTTTAAAAAAAATATTTTAATAGATTTTTAAATAAAAAAACATTTTAAAAAACAATTTTAATCATACTCTCAAAATAGACTCTGGGCATATGTCCCTTATGCAAAACTGTCATTGATGTTGACGCATAGGACGAACCAACTCAAACCATTTCCAACACCTCTCTTGAAATTCCACCGTAGCAATTGGCATGTATGTGGATGGACAAAACCACCCTTGTTTCAACCATCTCCTAGCATAGAATTAAGATTTTTACAAGCTTGTAAGGGTGTTATCACCTTAACTTTTCTCCTCCATCTAGTTCGGATGGTCATGTAATGGTGTTCCCTCCTATTAATATGTTTGAAGAAGGATGTGAGCATTAGCAATCCACCCTAATTAGTCACTTTACTGGCTAAAAACTTCCATTACGGCGGTGAACTCGGTTGCTAATAGAGCTTGAGGCTCCTACGGACTCTTGGAGGTTCTTTCATCTGAAAATGGTTTCTTCCTTTTGAAATTTGACTCGGTCAATCATGCAAACATTATCCTGGGGATATAACTCCTTGGCATAAGGCAAATAGGCCTTTGGTACTTAAATCAAACCTGCAATTCTCCAAATATGATCTAACACGAATTATGGTTTGAGTTAAACTCTACAATGTTCCACTTAAGTAATTGATTGTTTGGGAGTGCGATTGTGGTAGCTTTTCAAAGTGCTTTTCGTGCCGAAATACATTAAAATGATGTTTTTTTTTATTTTTTAAAAATCATTTTTGACATCAGCACATCAAAATGATCTAAAAACACCAAACCGCCGGTTTTTAAAATGAAAAAAAAATTCAATTTTTTCCCAAACGCCAGTTGCAACGCACTCCCAAACAGGGTCTATATAATGGGCTAAGTTGCGTTTCTAGTACTATTAGAGTTGCTCTTCGTGCTGATATTATTATCTCATCGTGTAAGGGTTGAACCATGCGAGAATATATATTGAGATAAATGAAGAGTGACAGTTGTTGTAATGTGAATCACTTGAATACATGGTCAAATAATCCACATGTAAAAACACCAATTTCTGAAAAACCAAGTACATCAAGTTTGATAGGAGTGTGACACAAATATAACTTATATATAGACACTATAATTATTGGATTTGAACCCCTACCCAACAAATAACAATTCACGATCGAAAAGTATAGATTAATGTCATGAAATTAGTTAAATCTCGATAAGTTTTTTTTTAGTCCTTTTAGAGAATCAAGAAAAAAAGAATTTTCACCCTCACAAGTAAACAAAGTGCAGCTATAATATGAAATTTATGTTACATGTGTGTTTTAACCTATGATAAACCCTAGAAAATGAACTTCTATCAAGCCCACTTATAATCAAACCCAAATCCCTAAGTATTTAAACTCAATTAATGTTTATTACCCCTAAAATACAAAATATTAATTTCAAATAAAAACTTTTAAGTTGTGATGCAACCATATTATTTGATAGTTTCATCCATATTTACCTAGATTTTTGCATATATTTTGCGTATAAAATGCCTTGATATTCTTTGTTTTATGTTTTGAAGACATTTTTGGATGAAAGATGCAAAAAGGAGGTAATTGGAGCTAATTGACAGATTTGACCTTCAGTCAGTGTTTTGTGCAGAGTGGAAGCTCTAGAGATTGAAATGAAGTGATTCCAGTGACATTCAAAAGCTAACATCTATAAATTTATATAAATCTAAGTAAAAAGAAATAAAATAAGGAAGATCATGGAAATCGCAACCTTCAAAGTCAAATCTTGCAATCTGCCGATATCGACCTTTGTCCATTCCAACTTCAATATCTCAAGCTGAAAAGGTCTGATTGATGCAAACTCAATTGTCATGGATTCAGGACTCAAATACCTATAAATGCTACAAATTTCAGCTCAAAATGATGTGATATGAAGGAGATATAAATTTTACAAGGGACAACTAAATTCTGCCAACTTAAGGAAGAACTATTTTGTAAAATAGACACTAGGGTTTCTAAGCATATATAAAGGAGGAGAGGAGCAAGGAAGTGGCGACCAGCACCAAAGAAAACACAAATCTTTCTCCTCCAAACCCTAAATTATGTTTTCTTCCATCTTTTTTTTTAGTTGTTCAATAAACATGCAAGACTCTCTTTTGTTTGGTTGCAAGGACACGGAAACCTTTAGATTTCAATAACTGTGAGATCTATTTTTACCTCAATTTTTCAATTTATAAGATGAATATGTTTGTTCTCCTATGCTTATTTTCCTATGATTGTTTATTTAACTGCTAAGAGCGAACTCAAAGTTATTATTGTAGACAATCGATTGTTAAGTTTGATATCAAAACCGAAGTTGTGGTATATGAACTTATGAAGCAACTAAGTTAATAATTGTAGCGGATCTATATTATTAATCTTAAGGAGAACATTCAATCGAACTAAACATATATTGCGAACAATTATGTTTCTTAATTGATCAATTTATCTAGATTTTAATGCTGCCATTGAATCAAATTACTAATGCAGACACTGTGGTTGTTTGATGGTTAGGGTAAGTTATACGGCGGATCCGTTAACGAACCAATTTTAAGAAGAGATAAATATTCAGAATATAAATTGATGTGTCGTTTCCATGATCAATTCTGATTTCTGTAGGTGGATGTTGATTTGCGACCAAGGTTTGCTTTATCGATAAATTTCAGTTTTATATAATTTTCGCTTAGTTTGCTTTAGCCTAGCCTAGACAACTTCCAACCCCCCCATTGCATAACCTATAGCACAAAAATCTGAACTAAATCGTCCTCTTGGGATCGACCCCTTGCTTGCTCTATACTATCTTGTTTGATTTGTTTTAAGCTAGGGTAATTAATTTATGCGACCACGACATCGCAACAAGTTGCCACCACATATAAATTTTATAAAAGAAGATTTATTTGGTCTTGGATCATTAAATAAC
Organism: Salix viminalis; assembly: GCA_029228465.1. Lineage (NCBI taxonomy): Eukaryota > Viridiplantae > Streptophyta > Magnoliopsida > Malpighiales > Salicaceae > Salix > Salix viminalis. The sequence continues at coordinate 9,333,224 of CM055429.1, read as the reverse complement.
CCCCTTGCTTAGAAAACAAATATGACAACTCATTAGTTTTTTTATAGACAGAGAAACTTTTTCTTTTAAATGTTAAAAATCCACCCCTTTATGGAAGTAATTTGGAAGAATTTCCTTGTTTACTTAGAAAATAATATGTTGATTTCAACTCTATATAATATTAGTAAAAATAAGCCCAAATCAAGACTAAGTTGGGTCCTAACACATCACCCATCTTCAGAACATAAATGAGACCCTTCTTGGACTTGGATTTGATGAATTAAAGATTGATGTTTAAAGTCCATAGGCGTCATTTGTCTCTCTAGTTCTATCTTTCTCTATGTGCGTTGAACTAGCTCATTCAATGTCTTTTTAAGTCTTTTTGCCTTATCTTATCTCTTGTAATAGGCTCACTTGACACAATCAATGAGTTATTTGGCGTGATTATGTTTGGTGTTGGGTTTATCCTCATCATCCCCTCTCTTTGCAAAGGTATTCAACCTTGAATCATCATCACCTACATCAAATAGAGTAAGATAAAAAACTTTAAAAATAGCAATGACACCATACTCACCTAACAAATCAACTTTATATGCAATGTCATTTATCTTTTCCAAGATTTAAAAAAAACAAATCTCCTTGCAAGTCTAACTTGGATTTCATTTAAATTAGAAAATGCTCTTTATGCATATGCACCCAAAACCAATCACTAGACTGGAAGAAAATGTGTTTGTGCCTTTATTGGCTGTATTTGCATACATATGGTTTTTATTTTCAATTTGTTGGCATACACTCTTATGGAGTGTCTTCATTACCTATACTTCATGATTTCCATCCAAACTATCAATAGGTAAAAAGTCAAACTCATGAGAGTTAAAAGGTTAAATCCATACATAATCTCAAATGGTAAAAACTTAAAGTAGAATGCAAGCTATAATTATATGCAAACTCTATGAATGACAAATATTCTTTTGAATTCTTCAAGTTCTTTTAATGACAATAAACAAAAAATATGTTAAATTCCAATTAACTACTTTAGTTTGTCTATTTGATTGGAGATGACATGTAGTAAAAAATAACAACTTAGTACTCAATTTCCCTCATCACACCTTCAAAAAGTAACTAAGAAATTTAATATCTGTATTAGAAACAATGTTTATCCGTAGTATCTCCTTAAAAACAAATCAACAATATTAGTCAATCCCTAAACCAATTAAACATTAAACTTGCATGCACACTCATTCATTTGATTTATATATTCATCTATCTCACTTAATTCTCATACATAACTCATATTCTCAAAAACCAATGAGAGTTCAAAAAGACCAAACATAGATTTTTTTTTATTGTTATTTGTTTTAATTTTTTGTTTAGGGAACAACAAATAAAATCAAAATAAGAAACTGACATTTTCTCAATACCTCCACACTTAAAACACAACATTGTCCTCAATGTTGAAATAAAAGAAAAGAATATAGGAGAATGACAAAAAAGAAATAAAATGTGAAAAATAAAAGATAAGGGAAAAAGAAAGCAAATCTGATTTATTTTTTTTTGTGCAAGGGTTGCCTCCCAGTAAGCACTTTTGTTTTATGTCATTGGCTCGACATGTGACATGCTCATTCTTCATAGATTGGTTCAGCTAACTTCATAATTCCAGCTTTCATAGAAAGATTTCAAGCGATGTTCATTGACCTTGAGTACTTTATTGGTTTCTAAACTTGTAATTTCAACTGCACCATAATGAAAAACATTAGAAACACCAAAGGTCCCAATCCAACGAGAATACAACTTTCCAGGAAAAGTTTCAAACGCAAATGATACAGAAGGACTTTGTCTCCAACATGAAACTCTTTTCTTATAATCATTTGGTCATGAAGACTCTTAGTCTTGGCTTTGTAAATCCTTGCATTATCATAAGCATCATTTCAAATCTCTTCCAACTTTTGCAATTGCAACTTTCTTGCAATCTTAGCAACATCATAATCCATGTTATAGTTTTTAATGGCCTAAAAAGCATTGTGTTCAAGTTCCACTAGTAAATGACATGTTTTCCCGTAAATCATCCTAAAAGATGATTTCCTATTAGTGATTTGTAAGCAATCAAATAAGCCCAAAGTGCATCACCAAGTCGCAGACTCCAATCTCGTCGGTTGGGTTGCATTGTCTTCTCCAAAATGCACTTGATTTCTCAATTTGAAATCTTAGCTTGGCCATTCATTTGAGGATGGTATGCTGTAGAAGTCCAATGAGTTACATGGTATTTGTATAACAATGCTTTCATTGAATGATTGCAAAAATGAGTATCACGATCACTAATGATAACTTTAGGGATTCCAAACCTGTCAAATATATGACTACTGACAAAATCTACAACAACTATAGCATCGTTAGTTTGTGTGGCTTTTGCCTCAATCCATTTGGAGGCATAATCAACAACAAGAAGGATATAAATAATGCCAAAAGAAGAAGGAAATGGACCTATAAAATTAATACCCCAAACATAAAAAAATTCACTTACACGAATATTCGTTAAAGGCATTTGATTCTTATGAGTGATATTAACTGTTTTTTGACATTTTTCACATGATTTACAAAAATGATATCCATCCTTAAAAATAGAAGGCCAATAAAAACCACTTTCAAGTATCTTATGGGCTGTTCTTTTTGCTGCAAAATTTCCACCACAAGAATGAGAATGAAAAAAAATTGAGAATGGAATGAAATTCATCTTGTGGTAAACATCTCCTAACTACTTGATCCACACAAAATTTCCATAAATGAGTATCCCAGAAATAATATTTAGCATGAGCTCGTAACTTGACTTTTTGGGATGTAGACAAACCTGGAGGGAATTCTTTCGTGACTAAATAGTTCACCAAATTAGCATACCATGGTCTTGTAGAGGAATGTAACACAGACACTGCTCATTAGAGAATGTCTCTCTTATTGTTTTGATTTGTATATCCTTGGTCCTTAGTCAACTCAAGTGATCAGCCACATGGTTTTCAACATCTTTTTTGTCTTTGATTTTAAGATAAAATCTTGTAAAAGCAAGATCCACCTAATCAATCTTGGTTTGGACTCCTTTTTCTTCATAAGATACCTTAAAGTTGTATGATCAGTCAAAACGACTACTTTTGTACCAAGTAAATATAACCTGAATTTTTTTAGAGCAAACACCGCTGCAAAAAGTTCCTTTTCAATTGTATGGTAATTGAATTGTGCTCCGTCTAACATGCGAGAAGCATATGTTATCAAATGCAAATTCTTACCAATTCTTTGCTCAAGGACAACCCCTACCGCATAGTCACTCACATCATACATTATCTCAAAAAGTTCATCCTAGTTTGGTAATTGGATGATAGGGGCATATGTAACACGCATTTTAAGCTCATTATGGAAATTTTTACTTGCTTTATCAAACACAAAATCCACTTCTTTAGCTAATAGTTTACACAAGGGTGTTGTAATCTTCGAGAAATCTTTGATAAAACATCGAAAGAAACCTGCATGGTCAAGAAAAGGATGAGCTTCCTTCACCCATAAAGGGTAAAGTAATGATGAATTTTAGCTTTATCAACCTCCAATCCACGTGAAGACACAACATGCCCAAGAACTATTTGTTAGTCTACCATAAATAACACTTTTCATAGTTCAAGACAAGGTTAGTTTCAATACACCTTTTCAAGATCAAAGATAAATTTTCTAGACATTTATCAAAAAAATTACCATACACCGTGAAATCATCCATGAAAACCTCAATTATTCTTTCAACATAGTCAGAAAAAATACTCATCATGAATCTTTGAAAAGTTGCAGGTGCATTACAAAGACAAGTAAACGTAGTTTTTTCTTAATCTTGCAGATTAATAACAATTTGATTGTATCCACTATATCCATCAAGAAAGCAATAAAAAGACTTACTTGCCCGGGATTCAAGCATTTGGTCCATGAATGGTAATGGGAAATGATCTTTACGTGTAGAAAGATTAAGCTTTCTATAATCAACACACATTCTCCATCCACTCGAGATGCGAGTAGGAATGAATTCATCATTTGTGTTTTTTACCAACGTGATTCTAGTCTTTTTGGGCACCACAAGGATTGGCGCCAACCACTTACTGTCTGTGATGGGGTAAATGACTTATGCCTATGCATCTAACAATTTAAAAATTTCAGCTTTCACGACCTCCATCATAGGCGGGTTCAACCTCCTTTGCATTTCCCTTGTTGGTTTCGTATCATCCTCCAATAATATATGATACACATTGAGGAACTAATGCCCTTGATGTCGACTAAACTCCATCTAATGGCCATCTTGTGATCACACAACAACTTCACAAGTTTTTTCTCTTATGCACTTGCCAAACCTTTTGCTATGATAAAAGGAAGTGTATTGTTGTCACCAATGAATACATACTTCAAATTATTTGGCAAAAGTTTCAATTCTAACTCGGGGGCCTATAAAATAGATGGCAAAGCCTTTTATATGAAAGCACTAAAACAACAAAGACATTACCATGGGGAATGGTTTGTAAAGCTTACAAAGCCAATGCTGCTTCGTGCATATTTTGGAGAGCACATGTGTGCATCTCCATCTCCCTAGTTCTGCTCAGAACATCGTTTCCCTTCAGGAAACAAAAGGCCAACACCGAATTCCACCAAAATTTTTGTTTTGAACAATATCGTTGCAAGCACAAATCTATTTTCTTTTTTGTAGAATAAATAAAGATCACAACAAGTAGAATAAATCATAGCATAACACAAGAATCAACTAATTTAACATCTCTAACAACGATGCCAAAATTTGTTGCGATCGCACAAATATTTTTTTCCTTAGCTTAAAACAAATCACATAAGATAGTATAGAGCAAGCAAGGGGTCGATCCCACGAGGACGTTTTAGTTCAGATTTTTGTACTATACGCTATGCAATTAGGGGGGGTGTTGGATCTAGGATAAAACAGAGGATAAAGAAAACTAAGAAAAAATTAAATAAAACCAAAATTTATCAGTAAAACAAACTCTAGTCATAAGTAAGCATCCACCTACAGAATTAGAAATGATCATGGAAATGATCCATCAATTTATATTTTGAATATTTATCTCTTCTTTGCATTGGTTAGTTAATTGATCCGCTGTATAACTTACCCTAAACATCAAACAAGCATAATAGTAATTTAATTCAATGGCAACCTCAAGAACTAGATAAGTTAATTAATCAAGAAACATAATTGTCCGCAATTTATGTTTGATTTGATTGAATATTCTCCCAAAGATTAATAACGTAGATCTACCACAATTATTAACTCAGTTGCTTTACAAGTCCATATGCCATAACTCGGGTTTTGATATCAAACTTAGCAATAGATTGTCTACAATAATAACTTAGAGTCCACTCTAGCAATTAAAATAAACGATCATAGAAAAAATGAGCATAGTTGAGCAAACAAATTCATCATATAAACTAAAAAGAAAAAGGTAAAATAGATCTCATAGTTCTTGAAATCTGAAGGTTTTTGTGTCTTTGCAACAAAAAAAAGACTTTAGCAATGCATGTTTGTTGAATTCATTAAAAAGAAAAACTAAAACATGATTTTTGGGTTTGTTGAGGAGAAGGGGTGTTTTATCTACTAGTTGTCCCACACTTCCTTTTGCTCTTTCTTTTTATACCACATAGGAGACCCTAGTCTTTAAAATACAAAATAGTCCTCCCTTAAGTTGACAGTTTACATTTATGTACTTTAATAACTATTTTCCTAAGAAAAAGAAATAGTGTTGCATGGAAACTTCAAAATTTGAGTTAGAGGAGCTGAATTGCTAAGATAAAAACTTAGATGCCGGTTTAGATGCTTTGGAAAGTAATTGGAACTCGTTTGTTTCACGAAACCTGTTTGCTAATAGTTTTTAGTTGTTATCTCGAAAAGTTCATATATCCCTCATATGATAATGTTTTTGTCTTAAATTTGGAGACTTGATATATGCTTAAGTCAGGAATCCAAAACAATTGAGTTTGCATCAATTGGATGTCTGTAGCTTGAGATATTCAAATCGGAATGTCTAAAGGTCAACACTAGCAGATTCTGAGATTTGATTTTGAAGGCTCAAATTTCCATGTTCTTTTTTTTTCCTTGCAATATATTTACAGAAAGGTATGTATGTTAGGTTTTTAATTCCACTAGAATCACTTCATTTTGACCTTTAAAGCTTCCGCTTTGCACTAAACATTGACTGAAGGTCAAAATTGTCAATCACCTCCAATTACCTCCTTTTTACATCTTTCATCCAAAAATACCTTCAAAACATAAAACAAAAAATATCAAGGCATTTTATACACAAAACATAGGCAAAACACTAGGTAAATATCAAATAATATAGTTGCATCAAGTATGATGATGTATTCCCTGGAGACATGCATATTGGATTACCACCATTAAAAGGAATTGAGCATGAGATTGAACTTGTACCTAGTGCATCAATTCCTAATCGTCCAGGCTATAAAAACAATCTTAAGGAGACAAAAGAGTTTCAAAGACAATTATAAGATTTGATGATGACGGGGGGGGGGGTGTACATCCGTGAGAGTATAAGTTCTTGTGTTGTGCCAGTGTTACTTGTGCCTAAAAAGGATGGAACATGGAGGATGTGTGTTGATTGTTGCACCATCAACAACATAACAATAAAGTGTAGACATCTTATCCCTAAATTTGATGACATGTTGGGTTAGTTATATGAAGCATGTATTTGATCTAAAATTGACTTAAAACTAGATACCATCAGATTAGGATGAAAGAAGGTGATGAATGGAAAAAACAATTAAGACCAAATATGGTTTGTATGAGTTATTAGTCATGCTGTTTGGGCTTACAAATGCTCCTAACACATTTATGAGATTGATTAATAATGTTTTGTGTGTTGTTATTCAAAAGAATTTGATGATTTAGGAAGATTGTTTGTCATTCATAGAGTTTGCATATAATCGTAGCGTGTATTCTACTACTATTTTTTCACCATTTCAAATTGTGTATGGATTTAACCATTTAACTCCCATGGATTTTATTCCTTGTTGATGAAATGTTTAGTTTGGATGAAAATCATAAAGCACAAGTGGTGAAAACACTCCATGAGTTTACGATAACAAATGAAAAGAGAAACCATGTGTATGCAAATAAAGCCAATAAAGGGCGCATACAAGTTCTATTTCAACCTGGTGATTGGATTTGGGTGCATATGCGCAAGGATAGATTCTGGCCAAAAAAAAGTCCAAGTTACATCTGTAAGGAGATGAGTCTTTTCGAATCTTGGAAAGGATAAATGACAATGCATATAAATTTAATTTGTTAGGAGAGTATGGTGTTAATGCTACCTTTAATGTTTCTTATCTTACTATGTGATGTATGTACTTTTAAAGAGGAAGGAGATGATGAGGACCAGTCCAACACCAAGTGTAATATGTAAAAGACCCATTGGTGGTTTCAAGTAGGCCTAGTATAAGAGCTAGGGAAAAGAGACTTAAAAAGACATTGAATGAGTTAGTTCATAGCACATGAAGTAAGATGGATCTAAAAGGATAAATGACACTTATAGAGCTTAAAGGGTAGCCTCCAATTCATCTAAACCAAATCCAAAAAGGGTCTCATTCAAGTTCTAAATAGGGATGATGTGTTAGGCCCTATGACAACCTTTGTTTGGGCTTATTTTGTTTTCTAATATGACATGGATTCCAAGTCAAGATTAATTCCTAAACAAGGAAAGAGTTTTAGCATTCAAAACAAGAAGTTTTCTACTCTAAAGAGGAAACCTAAATAAATCTTCTTTATCTTATTTTTATGCTGCTCCAATTTATATTTTTATATAAAAATTGTCTTTTTGTGTTTAATGGTTAATAAACATCAATTAGGCTTAGATACGTAGAGATTTGAGTTTGATTGTAAGTAGACTTTATACAAGTCCATATCTTTGGATATTCTACGATTTAGCTTAGGTTAAAAACACATATGCTACCTAAGTTTTGGATTAGAGTTTTTTTATGCTTAATGACATTGAGATTACCACAACAACATTGAGATTACTTATCAAGGTTTAACTGACTTTGTGGTGTCAATCCATACTTCTTGTTCGCGAATTGCTATTTGTTGGATAGGGGTTTGAATCTAATAGTATTGGTGCTTAGATAGAAGTTATTTTTGTGTCACACTCCTATCAAATTGATTTACTTGGCTTTTTGGTAATTGGTGTCTTTGCATGTGGGTTACTTGACCACATGATCAAGAGGTTCACATCATTTGGTAGGTCACCCCTCATAATGAGATTGTTATTGAAATTACTTTCATGTATTTCATAAACGAGCAGATTGCCTAGAACAATTAGACCACTTTTGAAAAAGTCTCCACCTTTCTCATCGAAGGGCAAATCACCTAAAACGATTAGACCATTTTTGAAAAGTCTCTAACTTTCTCACCAATAGACAGGTTATCTGGAACAATTAAACTTGTTTTAAAAGTCTATGACTTTTTCATCAACGGGTATGTCACTTGGAACAATTAGACTACTTTTTTAAAAGTCATACTTTTTTACCAACAGGCAGATTGTCTTGAACAAATAGACTATTTTTAAAAAAAATGTATGACTTTTTCACCAACAGGTTGGTCGCCTGAAACAACTAGATCACTTTTAAAAAGTCTAACTTTTTCACCAACTGGCATGTCACTTGGAATACCTAGACCATTTTTAAAAAGTCTTTGATTTTCTCACCAACAAGCACATCACCTATAAAAATTAGACCATTTTGAAAACCCTTAAATGCTTCGAGGAAGTTCGCCTCTCAAATGACTATATTTGATGTTTAACAAGTGAAATTTTTTTTCTTTCTTACTTTACAAGCTTGCTATATAAAAGTCTTTTACAAGACTATATACCGTAAGTATTATAAAGAGGGGGCAACTGTTATAACTTTGTTTTGAACCCTTTTTATTGTTTTATTTTTAGGGGTTTATATTTGAAATTAAGAGATTAAGGACTAATTTTGATCAAAAGATAATCCTATCAACTTATGAAAAAATAAGAACTATAATGTTTTTTTGTCATTCTCTTAATCTTTAATTTGGAAGAGATTATAATGATAATGTTAGTTATTTATCTTTATCCTCATGTTTGGAATTTGAATTATAATCAAATCCAAAAATCAAAAAAAGAATTGCTTCCTATATGCTACGAGACTTTTATATTATAACACACATAAAAATAGGAGGAGAAACTGAAAAAATATTTAGATATACAAAGAAAAAAAGAGAAAAATAAATAAAAACAAAGAGCAAGAGAAAAACATCAAATTAAACAACACAATTTCCTCCATTTGATCTTCAACTACAATACTAATATCAAATAAGTCATTCTTCCTTCATCATCTTCATTCTTTTGTTCTAATCTCAAACCAATTTGGTCTTATTATTATTATTATTATTATTATTATTATTATTATTATTATTATTATTATTATTATTCTTGTGTTCTAATCCTAAACCACAGTTTAGTGTTCACTGTTGACCAAACGAAAATCTCAGGGAAAAAAATAAGGCAACATGAATTAATTCACGACGGCCAAGCCTTCCTGGAGTGAGAGAGTGAATTAATTCACGTTGTGAAGGTTAGCGGGACACAAGCTAACATGAATTAATTCACGTTGTGAAGGCTTAGCCGAGCATAAACATGGATTAATTCATGCCAGTCTTATTGAGTGTTTGACTCTATGTTTTAATAAAAAATGAAAAAAAAATTAATTTTTATTTTATTTTTTTATTTTTCACTTTAATTATTTTTTGGTGTTCTTAGATTATTTTCATGTGTAGATATCAAATATGAATTTTAAAAAATAAATAAAATATCATTTTGATATATTTCTAAACGAAAAACATTTTCTAAAGCAACCGCAAGCACTCTCGTATACCTAGACTTGCCTTCAGAGTTAATTAATTAATGCTATTTTTTCCCAAGCCTACGGCATGGGTGATTTATAACCCTATAATTCACGCATGCTAATTTTTTTCTTTTATTAATTTTTTCCATTTATTTAATACCCTATACATAGAAAAAAAACAAAACAAAAAAAAGTTAAATGTTGTTGTTTTATGCATGGTAAAATACTTTAAAAAATCATTGTAATGTCATAGATATTATATTTTTATTTTATTTTCACGAAAAAAGTCTAAACATTTATGCATATTTGAACCTTTTTTACCTTATCAAGTTTATAAATTCCATTAGCACTTTGCGAAAATTAAAAGACCATTTGAATTGGTAATTCTGAATTTCCAATAAAATATTCTTATGGTGTTAGAGTAGTATATATTTATATTCATAAAACTAGTATTGAACATACACCTAATATTCACTAACATCAAAGTTAAGAGTGTTAACATTAGAATGAGAAATTACTCACACCCCAAATATTCATTGACACTAGAGTTATAAATATTATATCTTTCTTCATATAATACTTACCAACAATAAAGTTGAGAGTAATTTTGGTTGAATATTTATTAATGCTAAAACCATAGATATTTTTTTTCATATAATATTTATCAACACCAAAATTCATAGTATTTGTAGTTGAATATTTAATAATACTAGAGTTAGAAATATTATAGTTGGACCATTGATAACATATAAACAATAGTCCTTGGCAATTTAAGGCAACACCCATAAATGCAATCTATCTCGGGTAGGGTATTTAAGTAGTGATAATATCTTCCATTTGCGTAATTAGTCTTGTACTATAGAATCTCAATTGACCAATTAGGGTTTTTTTCTTGTGACCATAATAATAAATAACGACTCCTTAAACCAGACTTTTTCCTCTAAGAACAAGATGTCACATATATGTTCTTTCCTAAAAAATATTTAAGATCTATGATGTCGAGGACAACAAGTTTAATCCATATTCTATTAATTATTAATGTTTTTGTTTGTCAAGATTTTATTTGAATCATTTTTTAATTTGATTTTTGTTTTATAATTTTACCCTCATTTGTTTTTTTCCATTAAACTTTCATCCATATTATTTTGATTACTAATTTTTTTGCTTTGAAATTTTTCTGAAACGAATATTTTTAATTTGTTTATAATAAACTTCTTGATTGGACATCAATCTAATATTTCATAGGTTGCTGAGTTTTTTTAGATTTGATTAGGTTTGAGATTTTTTTTCTATTTATCCTCCTTTTTTTTTGAATTTAGTTTTTATTGTTCTCATTGCTATTTATTTTAATTGAGATAAAAATTATTTTTACCGTCTATGCCCCGAGTCATTTTTTTTTTTGAAACATGCTTGCATAATAAAATCAAAATTTCAATCTCACCCTCTTCTATATTTCTTCTATTTTTAAATTTATTTTTTTAATTTTTATTGCTATTTGTTTTGTTTGAGATTATTTTATATATATATATATATATATATATATATATATATTTATATATTTACATTTTTATCGTATATGGTTTTTTTTATATCAAATATGATCCCCGTGCTTTCTATTGTTATCATTTTTTTTTTGTATTTGCAAGTTCTTAAAATTGATTATTTTCCTTCAATGAAGGTTCTTGATTCAACCTGGGTCTATGACTTCACAGGTTGCAAGTTTTTGATATTCAACTAAGTTTAGGAGGTTTTGATTGGATTTCCTTAGATTTTTTTGTCTCTTTTTTAATTTATTTAATTTTTGGATTTTTTTTGCTTCCTTAGTTCTTGGCATTCTATAGAGTTAGTCTCGTATTTATGGCAAAGACATCAATTTCAAACGTTAACAAGGGTTGATTTCACTTTTTTTTTTTCAATTATTTATTTTAATTTTATTATTCATCATTTATGAATTAAAATAATATTTTTTTGTTTGTACTTCTTTCCTTTCAAGCAGCTTTTTATTTATTCGAGATTATGCCAATTCTATGTTCATTGTTATAAAATTTATAAGTCAACCTAGTTTAACTAGGCTTTTTCTTGTTTTCCATTTTAACCTTAAACATTGGTGTTTTTAAATTTTAAATGGGTTCATGGCAGTTTTTTTCTCTCTTTCAATTCTATATTTGTTGTTGGTATATTTTTAATTTTTAATATTTAAATTATTAATTAAATCAATAACATTATTTTAATTTTTTTCTTAATATTGTTTTTTACATTTTAATTTTTTTTGTCTACCCGTAGAAATCACTTGCTATAAATCTACTTAAAAATTAAAAGTAAAACTAAAAAAAGTACTAAAACAAACGAACAATCCCAATATTCTACTAATTATTTTCCTTTCCTCCAATCGATCTCCATTTCACACACAGAACGAGACTTCTATAGGATAATCAATGGCTAGTCGAGTGGTGACGGTGGCACAAGACGGGAGTGGAGACTTTACGACGGTGCAGGAAGCAGTAGATGCGGTGCCACTCTGCAACACGTGTAGAACTGTGATTCGTGTGCGACCTGGGGTTTACAGGCAACCGGTGTACGTGCCGAAGACCAAGAATCTAATAACTCTTGCGGGTCTGAAACCTGAAGACACTATCTTGACTTGGAACAACACTTCTTCCAAAATTGATCATCACCAGGTGAGTCCATTTTCTGGATTTCTAGCTTGCACATCTGGGTTTTTGACACGTGTTTTTGGAGGCACTTGATGCTGGATTTTGGGGCTACAGGCTTCGAGGGTCATTGGGACTGGGACGTTTGGGTGTGGAACTGTGATAGTGGAAGGAGAAGATTTTATTGCTGAGAATATCACTTTTGAAAACTCTTCTCCTGAGGTAATGTGAACTAATCTTTGTGCTTAATAAAGTCTCTTCCTTTTTTTGTTGTCAATTTTGTTGTTATACTAGTAAGTATGGAAATTCATTGGTGTAATGTGTAATTTCAATTCTTGTTCATTATTCATTTGTTTGATTGAAATTGAAGGTTAAATTGCATGAGCATTGGGAGTGAATATGGTACTTTAGAGCGTTTTCTTTTAGCCATGGGCTGTGTCAAAAAGTATGATTTGAGGTGTTTTCTAGGCTGTTGAAACTGAAACATTTTGAACTGTTAATAAATGATTTGAAACTATTGATCTGTGTTTTTTATATGCTTGTATCCAGGGTTCAGGCCAAGCTGTGGCAATTAGAGTGACTGCTGATCGGTGCGCATTCTATAATTGCCGGTTCCTTGGGTGGCAGGTATATTAACTTTCTGCAATTTGGTGCGTTTCATGGATCATTTACTTCATCATTCATGTTTATTTACAACAGATTATTAAGAATTTCATTTCCTCTCCAAACATGTTAACTTATGGGATGGTAAATAGAGTGACATTGGTTAATTATCTCTATTGGTAAACTAAACTTCCTATGGAAACTTAATGAGAGGGGGATGCCAATTATAATACTACACCGTTAATCAAATTGCTTTTGCACATATTTACTAACCATTGATAAACTGCGGGCATGTTATTCGAGCTATGCTGTAATTAGACAAACAACATGACCTGGTTTGAAACATCTAAGAATGGGCTTGTTCCTATAAGGGGGAAGTAGATAATAAAATGGATGAGCTCACTGCTCTATTGATTCCATAGGATTATGACAGCTATGGCTAACAATTTTCTGAGTCAATAATTGAGCCAGTGTGTATGCTTTGGTATCCTGCAAGTGTATTATTGGGTTTCTGAACTATAGGAGGAGGTATCGTACGTACACAAACCCAAAAGCACCTGCTCATGTATTTTCATATTGTAGGATACCCTCTATTTGCATTATGGGAAGCAGTATTTGAAAGATTGCTACATTGAAGGAAGTGTGGACTTTATCTTTGGGAACAGCACTGCTCTCATGGAACATTGTCATATTCACTGCAAGTCAGCAGGTTTTATAACTGCTCAAAGCAGAAAATCTTCTCAGGAGTCAACTGGTTATGTATTTTTGAGGTGTGTTTTACTGGTTTTCACCTTTATTTTCAATTGTTCCTGCCTCCCATTAAGTTCTCAGTCAAGGTTTTTGCAATGTTAGCATTTTTTTTCTGGAGAAGTTGTATAGCATAGTATTGACTCAATAATATTCAAAAGTTGTCTAATAACTTTTTCAATATGAATCAATATGAATTTTTATGCTGATACAAACCCCCTAATTACATGGTCACGCAATCCATAACAAGATTGACAACGAATCTTGGAAAGCTGAAACAAGTCGGATAAAAGTGTGATATAATGAAAATCTATCCCTAGACACCAACACTATTGGAATAAGAACCCTCATCCTACAAATACCAATTTGCGAATAAGAAGTATAAGGAAGATAACATGAAGTCAGAGAACCAAATAATGCCAAAATCTCTCACACAAATTGAACAAGCTCGCTAGTAGTAATATTATTATGATGCAAAACTCTTGATCATGTGGTTAAGTAACCCCCAACAAAGATACTTCCCCGATCAAGCTGAAAATCACGTTTGAGAAGTGACACAATGGAAACCTGTCCCAAGATACCAACACTAATAGAATTGAATCGAATGACGCCACAAGGTCAGTTATCCTTGATAAGTCATTTGATCTTTGTCCCAGTAAAGAAAATGTGTTGCATCACGCGAAACACAAGTTTATTTTATTAATCCATGACTGTTAGGTTTGCAACATACAATTCACTTATATAATATTTCAAATAACCCTAATGAATCCCTATATATAAGCTGATTTGAGTTCACTTATAAATTGACCTAAATATGTAATAATAATCCAAAAAAGTAATAAAAAAATAATGAAAAAAATAAAAAATCCAAAATTAATATCCTAGATATGCTAATATTAGATTTGTCATCCTTCAAAAGTCCTGAATAGACTAAAAAATATGATTTGATCCCAACATCTTAATTAATCCAAGCCAATTTCGGACCATATGGGATCTAAACTCAAATTTATTAATATGAACCAAATAAGACCCAATATACACTTCAAATAAGATTTCTTTGTTACTCAAAAGGATTTGAATAACAAAACTCGTAAAGGCTGTTATGACTTATATCGCAAGGCTTTCCGAAATTTGATTGATCTGACATTTCACCCCACATAGAAACATAACTTTAGAACCGTTTAATAAAGTTTAAGCTCAATCCAATAATTATATATGAAAATATGCTCAATAGAGTAAAACTATACACTATGAAACTTTACAACAAATTCTGAATTTGACCATGTCTGGATCATATCATATCAAGTCTTAAGATTATGTTCTTACAAAGAGTATTAATACTCTTGAAAATAAAACCTAACACTGATGGGTCACACATGTACTTAATTTAAATAATGCTCAAACTGATTAAATTAAAGTTTGAAAATAATAAAAATAAATAAAACAATAGTCTAAACTTATTTTCATCCTATTTTGCTTATGATAGTGAAAATGATCAAAGATAACTAATTGTTCAAAAATTCTTGCAGAACAAAAGTCTGATGCCTTGTAAAATAAGAATTAATTTCTGACCAATTAATTCATCTTGTTTGATATGAAATCCTTGTAAAATAAGTCAAAGACTGCCATATAATTTCTAAATAACATTAAAAACTTTGTAGTGAATGAAAAAATCTATTATTCTTGAGGAAACAATGTTTTTTTATGTTTTCTAATTTTATTGACATATTTTAGGCCCAACATGAAACATGTCGTTCTTTCTTATTTGGATGAATTAGCAGACCTACCATATATCATTGGAAAAATAAAAATGTCTACTTTGCAACCTAATTGCAATCCCATCCAAACTCTTGTAGCTTCAAGCATGACCTAAAAAAGTAGACAAAGGTCTAAACTAATAAATTTGAATCTTTTTAACTCTGGCCTTTTGACTTAGCCCATTGAACTCCTCTTGGATTCATTTCGTTTTAGGTCTTAGAATAAACCCAACGAATACAACCGATAGATCCTTTGATGTCGTAGTCTGGACCATATCATCTTCTTTTTTCAAAAAGATTCAACCTCGAATTATCACTTACATTGAATAGAAAAATATTTGATTTTTTTTAATATAACACTAACATTATACTCACCTAATACTTTTTTTTTTAATTAAATATAAATTAAAAAAATAATTAGAAAATAAACAAGTATAAAAATGAGTAATAACCCAATAGAGATTTGTACGATTCAATATCAATTAAAAAAATAATTAGAAAATAAACAAGTATAAAAACGAGTAATAACCCAAAAGAGATTGTGGTACGATTCAATTCATTTTGTTTTTGTTCAGGTTTGATTGTCATAGCTTTATAATTAATTTAAATTAGGTTTACTATTGGATGAACTGCATTGCTGATATTGACCCCAAATAATAAACGATAAATACATCTAGTATGTGAACAACATGCCTTCCACTGTAAAATTTGATAGGTGCAATCTTGTAGTAATGCTATGAATGACCCAATATCAAATACTAGTATTAATATCATTGAAAGAACATTCTCCTATGTGTTTAGACATGTGAGCTCCACATATTCTTGTATAGCCAAAGGGTATCCATTTTGGAAAAGATGATGAGATTAGCTAATGAAAATGTATTGAAATTCAATCATTGTGAGATCATCAATGTCATACCAAGGGTTTCTTTAAAGTATATCAAATTAGTATATCTATCTTTCTTTTGATGTAGCAACACAACTTCAATCAGTATCGAAATGAAATCCTATATAATTTCTTTAGTCTTTTCTTTTTCTTGTTATTGTAGAACAATGTACCATAGATTAGAGAAAATGTTAATTTGACGGGTCGTTTTCTAATAATAAAAATTCATAAAAGAGATCAGCCTATTCCTGAATTCATAATTCAATTAGATGCAAAATATAACCCCCTCCTTTCTTGTAGAATAAAAGTTTTTTGTTGATTTTTCTTTCATTTTAAGGAATTGCTTAGTTGCCCATCAACAAATACTGACAATGGAGGATGTTTGAGAGATCAACGAAAAAAGTGTTGTAGCAATCATTTCTGAATGTGTGTATTCTTGTTCTTTCAATGCAAAAGGTTTTTCTTGATACTTGATTAAAATACAAAAAGTAAGTTTTTTTCTTAATATGAAAAGAAAAAAAAATGTAAATCCTAGAAAAGAATAATAGAATTCCTAGTCTTAGAAATTAGTTGGACAAAAACAAAATAAAGATTTGGTTTTTTCGAGTGCTCTGATGGTGCAATATTTTTACATTTTATTCGAGATATTATGTCAATGAATCTACTAAGAAAATTATATGAATAAATCAACTAAATCTAATAAGTATATGTTAAAATTATCAAAAAGACAAAGATATTATAAAAAAATAGAGGGATACCTTTTGTTCTAAAATCTAAAAAAATGGATTCAATTCTAATAAGTAAATAATAAATAAGCTAAAAGAAGTGATGAACATAGAAATGATTTTCCAATTTTTTTCTCGTAGAGTTTTCTGTAGTGATTTGATTCAAAGAAAGAGTCTTTGAATGAAGTTATCCAACAAAGTTCTAATATATTATTATTTTAATATTTAAATTTTTTTTTGATCTCTTAAGGGTTATCCAATGAATCTTTTGTTTTGGAGATAGGATAGATAGATTTTTATAACACAATTTTTTTTTATCTCTTGATATCTTTTTCTACTTATAACACAATTTTTTTTCCGAGTGCAGTCTATAATATATAATGATAATGATTAACAAATAAATAAAAAACTTTCAATTGATATTTTTGCTTATATCTCTAAAAAATTGAATTTAGGAAAGTATTTTACAAATATATAAAAAGTAGTTTATTTACCTTCATTCCCACTTGAACTAGTTATTTTATTTTGGTTTCTTGTTAATATTCTTAACCATATCTTTAGTTCTATTTATACGACTTATTTGAAATTAATTATGAACAATTCATAAACCCCATATTCCATTTTCTTGTTCCTTTGTCAGTTCTTGGTTATTGAGATTTATGGACAATATGGATTAACAATAAGGGTATATATTACCTCCCTTTATTTTTCAAACAAATTGTAATAATTGAAAGTTTTTCTAGTTGGAATCATCTTAGGTCTAGTTTCTATTACTTTGGTTGGATTGTACAAGGAGCCTCTTGAGGAAAATTTTGAAGTTTCTGGACTTTAAAACCACCTCATTTTGACATCTGTTAGAACAACCAGGCCAGGTACCTATAGTTATTGATTGTCACATTTCCAAAGTAGGTTTCTTCTTCCAAAGAGAAAGTTATTTGTCATTCTTGTTCTACTTCCAATGACCACTTGTCAATACCTTTTTCTCTTTGGTTGAAGCATGTAAGGTAGAAGTTATCTGGTTTTGTTGTGTATTCTGCAGTTAGCATTCACGGTTTTGGTATGTTCCTAGAGTCATGCTAGGTGGTTGGGCCTCCAATTAAATGTATAGTTATGTAACTTTCGCTACTTCTATCTGGTGTTTCTATAAGTCCAGGTTAATGACAATGTCTATGTTTATTTAGGAGATTTTCCTTTGTTTTTGATAACCCACACTGGTAGTTCTATCCAAATACTGGGCTTGAAGTTCATAAACTATGTGATTCATTGCTGAAGTACAATTGTACAGTTATTTAATTTGATATTTAATGTTTATATATGAGATATGAGATGCAGAATCAGAGTCCTCTGATTTTTCATCACATCAGTCACTCAGAATATTTGATTTTCAGCCTCTTTCATTGTGTCTCAGAAATTTGGCTTTATTAGCTTTCTTAAGTTGTCATCTTAATATGAGATAATAGTCCTTGTAACTTTTGCCTGCTGAAACCTTGCTGGGACAATTTGCTTATATCAACACCATCACCTTTAATACATTATTCTTGTAGGGTTTCATGTCTGGCTAGGAGATCCTATCTTGGTTCTTTTGGTATTCTTTGTTGATCAGGTTTGTGCTGCTGTAATTAATTATCACATTGATGCAGATGCGTGATTACTGGCAATGGAGGGACTTCATATATGCACCTTGGACGTCCATGGGGCCCCTTTGGAAGAGTGGTCTTTGCATACACATACATGGATCATTGTATCATACATGCAGGATGGAACAACTGGGGTAAAGCAGAGAATGAGAGAAGTGCTTGCTTTTATGAGTATAGGTATTTTGGTTTAAATCATCATGCATCATTTTGACTCTGGCAGATTTCTATTAATTTGAAATTCGAGGGATAACGTCAAATCAAATTTTGATCTAATGAACCATATGCATATGTTCTCAAGTAAGCCTAGGACTGACAAATAACCTTTGGCTTTGCCCGATGTTTGATGAACTTTTACTATTCTTGAAGGAAGAATTGTCATATTCTCCTGCTAAAGAAGAAGAAGAAACCCTTGAATGACCTGCTTCATACCGTTCACTTTTCCAGTGTATGATGCTAGTTAATAGGAATGCTTGTGCGTTATGTGACTGCGTTAGTTGAAATTGCAGGTGCTTTGGGCCAGGTAGTTGCCCATCAAAACGAGTGACATGGTCAAGAGAACTAATAGATGAAGAGGCAGATCAATTTCTGATGCATTGTTTCATTGACCCGGATCCAGAAAGGCCTTGGCTATGCAAAAGAATGGCCTTGAGCATTCCATACTCCGCATAGGAACTATAAGCTTCAACAATAAGCATGAACGAACAGTGTAGAATGAAGCAAACTCGCACCAAATAATGAAGAATGGAGGTTACCAATACTTCTATGCACGGCTAGTTTATGTGTGCAAGACTTGGTCACCATAGCACAATGCTTTTCTTCGGAAGAGTGGTTCTAAAAGAATAATAATACAATTTTCCCCTAGATTTCAAATATTTGCTTTCTTATGTTGTTTAGTAAGCTTGGCTTGTATGATTCGATTTTGTCATGTTCCATGTTGATATATTGAATATTCTGCTATTAGAACAAATCATGAGTGATTGTTTTGGGACTTTGGAGGAGCAAGAGGATTGCACATTTTCGCAGGTTAGATCATTAAAACACTAATACCTGGATGTTTAGCGCTTTTCTCCCTATTTTCCTCTATTCATGCAAAATGGAAATTCATTACTTTTGTAGAATTCAAGAGACAATTACAAGTCCTTGGATCCCCTTTTGTTGGATTGGATGAGTAGGATGTGCTCACTCACACGTGGACAATTGTGAGTAGCCATGCTAACTTCAACATAAGGGTTCCATATCTTCTCGAAGATAAAACCAAAATTAAAGAAAAGCATGAAAGACTTAAAAATTATCGGGTATGTAGAGGTGGGTTCTCCCCACTACGTGAGTGTTTTATAACGTATAGTTTCTTTGTAAAAGTATTGAGAAAGTATTAAAATGTTTTTTTATGCTTGATATATATTACGTGAGGTTAAATTGTATGGATGAAAGATAAAATATTTTATTTTCACTAAAAATGAAAGTTTAAAATATAATTATATTTAGGATTTAGCATAAAAAATTGTTTGATTAATTAAATTATTATTTTTCTCAAAATGAAATTTCATTTTGGAATTAAAATCTGGGATTATGCCGTAAAAAATCAAGTTCATTCATAATCAATTTGTTGTGGTCCATTCTCACCCTAAGGAGAATCATTTTATATAAATCTTATAGCTTTAATTGGGACCTAAATCATTTTATATAAATCTTATAACACTTTATGTAGCTCTCATTTTTCTATGTTTTCGTTTTTCGACTCCTTGGATCATATGATAAAGAACGAAAGGATTCTATTGGCAATCATGCCCTTGCTCCCCCAAATTCACAATACATATACAGTATACACACACACATATCATACGATGTAACACCTGTACAAATACTAAATATAAAATTACAAAAAGAGTGAGAGCAAAACCCTATCTTTTTGCCTCTTTTGTCCCAATTCCCAACCCCCAACCAAACAGGCTTTTAAGCGTGTTGATGGCATACAAAGCCTAATCACCGGCGGTCCCAATAACGTTAAAATAATATTTGTTTTACTTGATATCTTAAGTCACATCTTAACACGAACAGAGAGACAGATATTTTTTATAATTGTTAGGATTGAAATAATTAATAGATTTTCTAGTTCAAAAATAAAAAATAATATTTATAGATGTAAGGTTTGATATAATAAAACATATCGATACACTCTATTATAACAACAACAACATCAAAAACTTAATATCTAAAAATATCATTATTATTATTGCTAAAATAATAAAAAAATATTAAATTATTCCGAGGAGAAAAAAACTCGAAAACATTAATAAAAGAGGAAGTAAGAAAAAAAACTAAAATTATTATTATTATTATTATTATTATTATTATTTCGTAAATAATTGGAAAATAAATTCAATAAAAGAATAAAAAAGACCAAAAACTTTAATAAAAGAGAAAAAAATATAAAAATAAAAAAACAATTATTCGCTAAAAAAATCATTTGATGTGAAAAAAAAACAAAAGGAAAAAAAATAAGAAATAACAATTTTCAAATTATCATAAACACAAACTAAAATTTAAAAGCAACATCATTACTATTACTACTAAAATAATAAAAAATATTAAATTACCCCGAGAAAATTTTTTGAAAACATTAACAAAAAAGTAAGTAAGAAAAAAAAATTATTATTATTATTATTATTATTATTATTATTATTATGTTAATAATGTGGAAAAAATCAATCAAAGAAAAAAAATGCAAATAGCTTTAACAAAAGAGCAAACAAAGATTCCAAAAATTGAGCAACACTGCTGTAATCCAAAGTGATTTCACTCATAAGCTACAGTAACCCAACCATAACCTCTTTTAGTATATAGTATAATGGCTGAGCCACTAGAAATAGAATCTTTCTAAAATCTTGGATGGATGCTTCACCCGTATAATAATTGGGAACAATTGTGATAAAATTAAGGAAATTCAGTTTTGTTTGGCAGTGTAAGTATATTTTTAAAAGTATTTTTTAATATATATTATATGTTTTTTTATTTTTAATATTAGAATATTAAAATTATAAAATAAACTATAAAAACTCATTTAATACTTTTGAATGCAAACACAATTTTAAAACATACTAAACACAATTTAAAATACAAACTTTTACTTATAGTGACAGGGTATTTAGAATATGTTCTAACATGGCAGAGAGTTATTTCTATCCTTTTCATTTTATTTTATAGCTAATGTATTTTATGTGTGTTACCCATTTGATTAGAATAATTTATCTCAAATATAAATCATAATTGTAAATAAAATAAGAATAGATAAATTAAATTATTTAATTGATTATCAATTCAATAATTGTTTGACTTATATTTTAAGATCAAGTACAATGTTTAGTAACCTATTATGGTCCATCAAATCTTAAGCAAGTCATAAACAACTTAACCTTTTAGTAATCAGTTTCTTAATACAATTATTATCCATTTATCATGAATGTTCTGATTTAGACAATATAACATGAAATATAATAATTGATTCTTTAAATAATTTTTTTAATAAACATTATAGCATAAAGTATGTTTGATTTGTTAAATCATTTTAGTTCCTAATATTATAGTCATTGATTATTTAAATAAGATTTTGAAACAGTTTTCAAAACTTATTCTACCTTGACCAATGACATCACAATCAATAATATTTTAAAATAAAAGGAATATATTTTTGAATTCACCTAGGGTAATGAATTATATCTTGATTATTCAAATACCTTCATATGTAATACTTAATAATTGTCTATCTGTTACCCTTGATTAGGACAATATATGGTTAGGATCAAAATATAACACTATTTATATAAGATAATTTAGTGATTTCAAGTCTATGGATTACTTGAATAACTATCATGAGAGTCTTTCCAAAACATATGTGATCTCTCCATATGAAAATCTTTGGGAGGTTAGTTTAGTGTACATGTCATCTGATAAACACTTATATATTAGTTTTCTATCCTTGATTCCTTATCTTGTGAGAGCATCTGCTTCCTTTCATTAAAAAATGAACATAATATGTATTGGTCTCGACAACTCTAGTTAATATGAAATCTTAATAAAACATTGACCTAAGTATTCAGGAACAATGCTTTTATACAATATGAACATTATAATTTCTTAAACACTTTTGTCTCAAGAACTTTATATTTACTCTAGATTCATTAATAAAATATAAATGAATATTAAAAATAAAAAATCATTTATTAATAATAAAAATATTTTATATGAATAAAATTAGTGTTACATTTAACCAATTGAATGACTATAAAACATATTCACTAATAATCTCTCACTTCACTATAACAAATTATTCATGTATATAATACAATATCTGTCTATATAGTGATCATGTTTTTGTTGGGATAATGCTTTAGTAAGAGGATATGCAATATTCTTTTCAGTGGGTACTCATTCTATCTTTGCATCTTTCATCTTTATGATTTTTCTAATCAAATAAAATCACCTATGTACATGTTTGGATTTTTTATGATACCTTGGTTCCTTTACTTATGCAATGACTACATTGTTATGACATTATATGATCACTAGATCAACAATACTAGGAACCATACCTAGTTTAGTTATGGACTTCTTGATCCAAATAGTCTTTTGTGTTATCTCATACACAAAGATGCATTCAAATTTAGTTGTATAATTAATTATGGTCTTTGTTTGGAACTCTTCTAACTCATAACATTTCCATGTCAAATAAAATATATCCTACCTAAAATTTATTGTCACCAATATCTAATTGAAAAATAGAATATAAAAAACTATGAACTTTTAGTTCATGTCATCTATATACTAAAAAGGAATCCTTAGATCTTCTAAGTACTTAAGAATATTTTTAATTATCTTTTAATGACTCTCACCTGGATTATATTTGCATCTACTTGCTTAAAGTATAAGATATATCTAGTCTTGTACATAACATCACATACATAATGAGTATTATAGACAAATCGTAGGGAAACCTTTCTATTAAATGTCTCTTAATTTGTGTCTTAGGACATATTCTCTCCTGGAGAGACATATTCCTTGTGAAATAGGTAAATATTCTCTCTTGTATTCTTCTGTGCTAGATCATTTTAACATTTTTTCTATATATATGGATTGAGACAATCAAACAATCTTTAATACCTATCCTTATAAACCTTTATTACTAATATATACATTGCTTCTCTTATACCTTTATGATTAGATTCTTGGACAATTGTATCTTTATTGACTGTAGTAAGGGAATGTATTTTCTATTAATAATATTTAATCAACATATAAATTAAGCAAAATAAGTCTACTGCAACTAACTGTTTTTTATAAACATAGAGTTCATCCATATCTTTAATGAAATCAAATTATTTGATTATCTTATCAAAACAAATATTCAAACTCTTGAAACTTGCTTAAGTCTATAAATTGATTTTTTTTACTTGTATACTTTATTGGTAATTTTTTTTATATTTCAAACCTTGAGGTTGTGTCATATACATATTTTCATGAAGACTTTTATTTAGTGATGCAATTTTGACATCAATTTGTGAATTCTCATAATCATGTTATACAACTATAGCAAGCAAAATCTTTATGGATTTTAATATAGGTATTGGAAAGAAAGTTTCATCAAAGTTATCCCCTTGTCTTTTTCTATAACCTTTGGAAACTAGTATAACTTTATGTATTTGTACATCATCATCCATGTTAGTCTTTCTTTTGAAAGACCCTCTTACATCCAATAGGTTTTATCTCTTCAGGTGGATCAACCAAAATCCATGCATGGTTGGTTTACATGGAATCCATTTTAGATTTCATGTCTTTAAGCCATTTCTCAAAATAAATATTAGATATTGCTTTTATATAGTTGGTAGGCTCATAATAAAGTATAAGTAATTCTCATCACCAACTTCCACTAGAAAATTGATATCTTAATGATATATGAAATGTCCTACCAAATCTATAGAGTTCTTATATTTCCTGAGTTTAAGTTGAACATAAAATATTATAGCCTCACGCTCTTATTCTATTTGGATATCTATTTGTGATTCTTAAACTTTATTAAGTTTTATTTTCCTCTCACCATGTTATTCACTAACAAATTCTTTTTTAAAAAGATAACATATTTTGAGACAAATTTTTTTTAATGGGATGGTAGAAATAATATCCAACATATTCTTTACGATATTCCATAAATTTACAATTATCTAAGAAAGCTTCTACCTTTGAGATACTATATGCTTCACATAGAGGTTACATCCTCAATTCTTTAAGTATGGTTGAAAGAACTCTATTTAAAAGATAAGTAGAAGTTTGTAGGGCATATCCCTAGAAAAAAAGTTGGAAGATTTCCATAGTTCATCGTGGATTATACCATGTGTAATAAGGTATAATATTTCATTTCAAAAACTCTATTAAACGGTTGTTTTTATAAGGTTTCAATTGTGAGAGAATCCTATTATTTTTTAAATAATTTTGAAATACTAAACTCAAATATTCACCACCTTGATCTGATCGAGTATTTTAATACTCTTTCTAGTTTGTTTTTTTAATTTTATTTATGAATTCTTTGAAACTTTAAAATAATTAAGACTTATATTTCATTAAATACATGTAACTATATCTAGAATAGTCATCGGTAAATGCAATGAAATAAGTATACCTATATATGGCACAAACTATTATCAATACATAAACATATGTATGTATTAAACTTAATAATTATTTAGACCTTTCACTCTTTCTACTAAAGGGTTTTATGGTCTTCTTACTTAATAAACAAGCTTCACATGATTCATAATCATAAAAACTAAAATATCATTCTTTT
This sequence comes from Salix viminalis, assembly GCA_029228465.1. Taxonomy (NCBI): domain Eukaryota; kingdom Viridiplantae; phylum Streptophyta; class Magnoliopsida; order Malpighiales; family Salicaceae; genus Salix; species Salix viminalis. Next base: position 9,307,486 of record CM055429.1, on the reverse strand, counting down.
TACACCTCAATAATTGTTGTTTCATTGATATGACAATCTAAAATGCCACAAATAATATGGATATTGATTATCTAATATATTCTTCTTGCTATTTATATTAAATATAGGTATTTAAATATCAGATATTTACAAATCATTTGTATAATAACCAAATCTATAAAACAATATTATTATAAAAAATCAACATTTGTCCTTAATAATAAATTTAAATCCATTCAAAACTACATAAAAAGTGGATATAATATTTCTAGAAAGTACCAATACAAAATAACAATTATCAAGTTCTAGTATCAATTTATTTGAAAAAATAAAATAATAAGTTCACAAACTAATACAACAACCTTTTCTCCATTTCCAACTCGTAAGTCTAGTTTGCTTTTATTTAATCTTTTATTTTTTTTTGTATCTTCTGTATATTATTGTAAATATGAAAACCACATTTGATATTCAATACCTATGAACTATTATGTGAAGCAATTTTTTAATCATGAAACCATATCTTCTACTTCATAAGTTTTTTTCCCTTGACAATTGTAAGATATTCCTTGTGATTCCTCCTCCAATAGTTATCATTACCACAATGATGACAAGTACCTTTATCTTTCTTAATGCCCCCAGTAGGTTTCTTTGCTTTAAAGACAAAACCTTTATTCTTTTTGTTTTTCTTATTAGACATTATAAAAGATTAAACTAGAAGAACAAAGGTTTTTCTTTCCTTTTTAAAGGCTCCTTAAATAGTTTTAAGTATGTGTAAGTAATTATGACAATGTACTATCCAATTTATTATGTGAGTAAATTATAAAAAGTTTTAGGTTAATGATTGTAAGATTACGTACACTTAACTCTTGGTCTATGATAAAACCTAATTAGTCTAGTTTCTCAATATAACCAATCATTTTCAAAACATGGATGTCCATTAAGGAACCATCAATCATCTTGGAGCTGAATAATTTCTTAGAGGTCTCATACCTCTTAATCTTATTGACTACTTAAACAACTTTTTGAGATGCATGATTATAATATGGACATCCATGTTCTCATGTTGCTTTTCAAGTATAGATGTCATGTTGGCTAACATTAAACGCGCACCTTGCTCATCGTCATCAATATGATGTTGATAGTTATCTCAAACTTTTTTTACTAGCGTCCTCATCAGGGATAAAAGGAATTGAATTTTTAAGGACTTGTGACATTCTTTCTTACTTGAGAATAGTTCTCACATTATGGTACCAATCTAAGAAGTTTAGTCCAATCAATTTGTTACCATCATCGAGTATGTCAAGTAGAGATATGTTACTTTTATATTAATTTATCAACATTTAGTTTCATGTATATATATTCAAATTAAGTTGTTTAATCTTAACTTAGTCTCTTATTATTTTCTTGCAAATTAATAGTACTCTATTAATTTGAGAAATCTTGCTTAGATCTTCTAGTAGGCCAGGATCTCATTTAATTTGTATGACCTTAAGTAACTCAACAAATCAAAAAAATTAAATTAGATAGATAACATATCTCATTAATCATATATTTATGTGGTTCCTTGACCAATCAGGGGACAAACTCTTTGTCTATACATATCATATATAATTTGATTTAACCTTTCAGCGACCAATTTCTTAATGTAATTATTATCCCTTCGTATGAATGTTCTGATTTAAATATTATAACCTGAAGTATGTGTACTTTATTAAATTATTTTAATTATTAGCAAAACAATTATTAATTACTTGAACAAAATTTTAAAACTCTTTTCAAAACTCATCTTACCATGGTCAAGGATTTCAAAATCAAGACTATTTGAGAACAAATGAAGAATTTCCCTAATTCATATAAGATGTTGAATCATTTCTTGATTACTCAAATATCTTCATATAGTTTATGATATACATAATATTTGCTTGTTTATTACCTTTGATTATGACAACTTATGGTTAGGATCAATCATAACACTCTTTATATAAGATAATATAGTGATTTCAAGTCTAAAAATACTAACCAACTACCACAAAAAGCCTTTCAATAAACATAAATGGTATCTTCATATGAAATAATTCTGTTAATCAATTTAGTTTACATGTCATCTGATAAACGCCTATATAATAGTTTCAAATATCTCTCATACCAAGTATAATAAGAATATCCATTTTCTTTCATAAAAAAAGAATATAATATGTATCAATCTCAATAACTTTAATTAATATTCATTTTTAATAGAGCATTGACCATGAATATTTAGAAACATTACTTTCATGCAATAAATATCTCATAATTATAATAATTTTATAGTTTTATTTACAAATATTTTTGTCTCATGAACTTTATGTATCCTTACTCTAGATTTGTTAATTAAACATTAAATTCATTAATAAAATATAAATGAATATTAAAGATGAAAAATACTTTTATTAATAATAAATATATTTTATATGAATGGCATCAATGTTACATGTAATAAACCAATTAACTACAAGATATGTTCATTAACAAATTGATCCAAAAATATTTTTATTATCAAATAAAAAAATCAAATGCATTGATATATAAAAATGAAAAATATATCGAATTAATAAGTTCTTGTATTTGAGATGTTTAATTATATTTCGGGCTAGCATCTGAAAAATTGCGGAGTAGAAGTTATGGATGTTTGGAAGCTTTCTCATTTATTATTAAATTACGTATTGTTTTTAGAAAGAAAAACAAATTAAATGGGGAAGTCTTTTTTTCGAGATATGTTTGTGAGTTTATATCTTCTGCATGTGTACGAGCACAGTCAAGTGACATTTATAAAATGAGCTGCTTTTAAATCTCACTTACTTTCGAGAAGAGAAAAAAAGAAGCTTCCTATTTATTCTAAACTTTAGATTTGGTAAACCTCTCAGTCAATCAGAATATTTTTATGCATTTTTACTAAAATAAAAAAAGAGAGAAAAGATAAAGGTTCCAATATTACTTAAATAGAGACTTTAAGTCAAGTGATTTGTATATTAAAACTAATACCATTAATTTATGTAAAAGAAAAGTTATTTGTATATTCTCATAGTGTTATTTCTTCATTTTAAAAGGAGATGCGATCACAAATATTAAATATCAAATAGTTAGAGCTATTTATGTATTTATTTTTATTTTATTTTTTTTAATTGAAATTTTATTATTTTAAATTATTTTTTTTATGTTTTCATATTATTTTGATCTACTAATATAAAAATATTTTTGTAAAATAAATATTTTAAAAAGCAACTAATATTATAATACCAATCAATTTAATTTAAAGTTCCACAAAAATATTTGATTGATAATAATAAAAAAAACAATAATAATAATGATGAGGAACCGGGCATTTGAAAGAAATGGAAATGGGGTGGCTGACTAGGATTGAAACGAAAAAGAGGGTTGCGAAGAGAATAAAAAAGAGAGGAAAGTGAAAAAGAAAAAGAAGAAATATCTTTCCTTCAAGGCCACAAACAAAACTTGTGGCTCAGAATTACTCTTCTTGCTTATGTGGCACCACTCACCTACCTGCCTAAATGGATCAAAAACGTAGAGCAAAAGACTTTTAACACCAAAAACTTGACCTTATTGTCAGATCTCTTTACACACTTTCTCTCTCTAAAAATTCCAAGTCTCTCTAGAATCTTACAGTTTTTTTAGTTGAAAAAAAAAACGACGCAGAGAGGAGGAAGCAGAAATGTTGGAGCCAAAAGACCCGGCTATTAAGCTGTTTGGGAAGACTATTCAAGTGACAGAGATCTCTGTTACCACTGCTGTTGCTCCTACTACTACTACTACTACTACTTATATTGATGATAGTCAAGATCAAGACCGTATATCCTGTGCAGACTCTTCTCTTTGTGACACCGATACTGATAATAACAAGAGAGATCATGGAGAAGAAGTTATAGAAGCTGATGCTAAGGTAAATGTTTATGATATTTTGAGAGACCCATTTCTTAGAAAGTCAAAAGAATGAATGGGTTCTTCTTAGTTTTTGCTGAATTTGAAATTCACATGCTTGCTGTTTTGGTTTCTAAACGTCAGTGTTTCGGGGATGTTTGATTAGTGGTGCTATTATTGATTTGGTTCAGGTAGCTTGTGTAAATTTTCTTTCGTTCGGAGATTGCAGGTCTATAGAAGTGTGTTTCAAATTAATAGCTAGATGATTTGCAGAAGAATTATATTTGATTTATTGATTTTATTTCTTAATGGAGATTTTATTTGTTGCCCTTTGGTGTTTTCTCTCCTTAAATCAACTTCAGTAATCTTTTTTACAATCTGGATTTTGTATGCTGAATTGTTAGATCTCAGTGGTATAATTTCTTCCATATGCATATCTTTGAAAATCCATGTCCCCCCCAAATAATCCTTTTTCTTGTATAAAAAGTGGCTGATATTTTGAATTGTTCCTTAAAAGGCTTTCTGCTATTTACTTTTTGCAGTTAATTTTCGGTTTGACTTTTCTTTATAGCTTATCTAACAGTATTTCCTTGATTCATCTAAATAAAGGGTGGAAAAAAGGAGTGTCCTCGATGCTATTGGTTGAAATTTCATACCACCTTCCATGCTTCCTGTCTACCTTACCTAACTTTACCTTACCTCATTGTAGAGGTTTCTGTCAATTTTCCATTCCTTAAAGTACACATGTTTGGGGGAATACAATTGCTTCTTACTTTTAATTTCGGAGGAACTTGGATCAATGTACTTCTGGCTGTAGATTCTCATTATAGTGATCAGCAAAATCTTATTTCATCTACTAGTTTATCATCCTGTAATTCTGCTTTATTCAGATTCACAAAAATTGGGGGAATACAATTGTTTTTTCCGACCATTCTGACCAATCAAGTGTGTTGAAATACAAATGCTCATCATTTCTTGGCTCTGTTATTTTGAATGAGAAATGCATCAACCTTGTCATACAAAAATATCCTCTCTTGCCATATCCAGATGATTGGAAAATACTTATTGTCGGTGTGAGTAATTGAGTTATTAATGGGACATCATCTAGTTTAAGGTTAATGGTTCAAGGAAAAAAAATGTCACTGACCCCAAACTGCTATTAATTGGAGGAGTTGAGATAGGATAAACCTCATTTTAACTTCCTATAAGAAAACTGAATTCAGAATTACACTCTACTAGCCCTGATGTCTTTCTTCTGTGTTACTTCTTGCTCAACTTTAATACACTTAAAATATGTATTTTCCAGGAAAATTCTGTCATTGTTTGCGGTAAATTTATCTGGTTTCTCCGTTCACATTCTTATTCCCCTTTATAGTTTCTCAAGAATCTAGTGCTTTTTGTATTTAATATTTGTATTATATATTCAGGACCCAGTGGAAAAACAACTGACTGAGAAACAGGAAGATGGAGTTTCACCTGTGGCTACTGAAGAGCTTTCAAATCCAGATGCAACCTCAGCAAAGAGTGAAAACCGTAAAACAACTTCCATTGAGAAAGAGAGTGCAGCATTGAAAACATCAAAGACAGAAGAAGAACATAGTGATACAAGTAATTCACAAGAAAAGACCCTGAAAAAACCTGACAAGATCCTTCCATGCCCCCGCTGTAATAGCATGGACACCAAGTTCTGTTACTACAACAATTACAACGTGAACCAACCCCGACACTTCTGCAAGAATTGTCAGAGATATTGGACAGCTGGGGGGACCATGAGGAATGTGCCTGTGGGTGCTGGTCGTCGCAAAAACAAGAACTCAGCTTCTCATTGTCATCACTTGACCATTCCTGAAGCTCTTCAGAATGTTCGAGCTGATGTTCCAAATGGAGTCTACCATCCTTCAATGAAACCTAATGGAACAGTGCTAACCTTTGGCTCGGACAAGCCTCTTCACGAATCAATGGCTTCTGTATTGAATCTTGCAGATAAAACAACATGGAAATGCACAAGAAATGGGTCTCATAAACCTGAAGCAGTGAGGGTTCCGGCTTATGGAAGTGGAGAAAACAGTGATGACCATTCTAATGGATCTTCAGTCACAGTGTCAAATTCAATTGACGATGCAGGCAAAAGTATGTTGAAAGAATCAGCTGTGCAGAATTATTCAGGGCTTTCCCCCTGAGATACCATGTTATCCTGGAGTTCCCTGGCCTTACCCTTGGAATTCAGGGAGCTGCCCATTACCCCCACCTGCCTTTTGCCCTCCCGGTTTTCCTATGCCATTCTATCCTGCAGCAGCGTACTGGGGCTGTACTGTACCAGGAGCTTGGAATATCCCTTGGCTTCCTCAGCCATCTTCTCCAAAACAAACCTCCTTGAGCTCTGGCCCAAACTCTCCTACCCTAGGGAAACATTCAAGGGATGAAAACATGCTCAAATGTAGCAACTCTGAAGAAGGGGAGTCAGCAAAAGAAAAGAACACTGAAAGATGCCTTTGGATTCCAAAAACGCTGAGGATTGTTGACCCAGGTGAAGCTGCAAAAAGCTCTATATGGACGACTCTTGGGATTAAGAATGATAAGCCTGACTCGATTGGTGGGCAAGGACTGTTTAAGGTGTTTGAATCAAAGGTCGAAAAGAATCATGAAGCCGAAACCTCTCCAGTCTTGCAAGCTAATCCTGCAGCATTGTCTAGATCACTCCAATTTCAGGAGAGCTCGTAATTCGGGTAGCTTTCCACTTAATATTTGCTCCGAGTGGTGGAAACAGATTCTGGTGTTTCAACTTTACAGCTGTATAAACCCAAGGTTCACAGTTCAGCTACTGTCCTCGTTTGTCAATAGTATCTTGCAGTCAAATCTAGAAGAGGAAAGAGCAGGAGAAGAGAACTGTCCTAGTTAGCAGAAGTAGCCACTGAAGTATTTATCCAGGACGATGCTTTTTGTGTCCAGTAAGATGGTTTGGCAAGTAGATGTACATATATTTATATGAAACAGTGAGAGATTGAGAGCTTAGCACATAATTGAGTTTGTGTACTATAAATCCCATTTTGTACCAAAATAAATTTGGGAATGGAAATCCAACTTGTTTCTACTGGCGCTACATCTATATATATAGGGAAGACTCCCATGTTTACCTCACCCCTAGATTGTCCAGTACAGGCTTCTTCTATGCTAGCTAGCTCTTTAGTTAAAAAACAACACTATTTTCTTCAATTTAAAATAAAAATAAAAATAAAAATATTTTGTTTCAATTTTTTTAAAGATCACTTCCCAAATATATTCCCAAACACCGAGGTGCTAATGGGACCCAATGCACCTGATGCCATTAAGCTTCTTGACTTGCTCCTTCTCGCATGTCGTTTTGCCACTTTAGATGAAGGGTAGGGAAGTGATGGCCTCCCTCCTCTTATTTCCCCCTTTCTTTCTAATCCTCATAGTAGTTTTCATTTCTTTTGGTATTCAGGCATTGTTAAACTCTGGCCCTTAGATTTATTATATCTGCCTTCTCATGTTACGTAAGATGATTTTGACTCTTCATGTTAATGGGGAGCCGGACCTCTCGCAAGTCATTATGATATCACACTTGAGAATCTAGTGGTTCTTCTTTCTTCCCCTTCATGAATTTCCTACTCTTATTTGTCTTGGGTGGTGCCCCAACTAGTAACAGTCCATGTCCATGTTCACGTGAATGGACCTCCAATCACGTGACAAATTCCTTTCCTTTATCACATGACAAATTCTTCTAGTATTAATTGTGGAAAATATATAGTTTTGTGTCTAATACACAACTATTGTTTTTTAAAAATAAGGTATAGTTTACTATCTGAAAACCCTATAAATTAATAAAAAAAATTAATTTGCTCCCTAATTATTGTTCATGTATTAATTCGGGATGGATTTATAAATTAATTCAATCAAGTTTTTACCTGATTTTTCTAGGTATAGAAATATAATCCATTTATTAATTATACTATAGTAATTAATTTCTAAGATATATTTTAATCAAGTCATTCATACTTAATTAAATTATCTCGATTTAATTTTTAACTAATATTTCTTAATGTGTGTGACCCATTAGACTCTTAATATGTTAGCCCAAATAAAAACTATAATTATAATTAAATAAAATTAATTAAATAACATAATTTAATTTATTATCAATTCAATAATTGATTAATCTATATTTGAAGATCAGGTGTATCGTCTAACATGTCAAGATCCTTAAATATTAGAAATCATTAGAGCTTTGACTTAACCTTTCAGTGATCGGTTTTCTAGTGTAATTATATCATTTTATAAATGATGTTCTGATTTAACATTAAAGCATGAAGTATTTATTTCATGTTAAATCATGTTTGTTCTCTTGATGTAGAACAAGTGGCAGAGACGTATATGCTCAAGAGGGAACACCCAAAATTTAAAGGCAATTGAATTTTTCTGCAGTCCAGGCTTTGAAGTCGGAATGACTGAAACTCACCCAGTTGATGCATCTCGGCGATTTTGGAGTTAGACAACAGCTTTGCTGTTGATGCATATCATTTTTTGGCCAAATTCTGTCATTTAGGCCCCGAAATCATCGTTTTAGCCATTTTATGAAGTTTTGTTTTCGTCACAACTCTTGCTTTCCAAGTCCGAATCGACTTCTGCCAATTTCGGTTTGCTCAAGATTTCTAGCCTTTTCGATTTCCGTATTTATCTCAATTTTTCCATTTTTGGTAATTTTAATAATTAGTGTCGTTTTCTTGTCCAGTAAGGGTTAGGCTAGGGTTTTTGCTTAAAATATAGTTGTAAGCCTCTAGCCAAATTATTGAATTATTGAATAAGTTTTTGAACTTTCTTGAGAGTTCCTCTCATCCCAGAATTATTTATGGAATATCGACGTTGATCGTATTCTTTGTGTTTTTCTGCTGTGTCATCTCTATAAAATGTTCATTGATTATTTGACTAAGATTTGAAACTCTTTTCAAATCTCATTCCATCTTGGGCTAGAGTTTCTCAATTAATACTATTTGAGAACATATGAAATATTTTTTCTAATTCACCTAGGATGATGAATCATCTTTTGATCAATAAGTACCTTAATATAGCTTACACAATATACATATTTTAATCAAAATTTAAATAAGGTCTTTAATCTTGATTTGGTCTCCCTTTATTATCTTGCAAATTAATAGCCTTCCCTATTAATTTGGGAAATCTCGCTTAGGTTTTTCTAATGGGTTATGATCCCATTTAATTTATTTGACCTTAAATGACTTAAAAAATCAAAGTAAATAAAATAAAATAAAATAAAATAATATAGTTTTTCAATCATATCTCGATTTGACTTAGATTTGTTAGGTGACAACTCTTTGTCTAAAGTATCTTGTATATTTTGACTAACTCATGCCTTTAACCTTATGGGTTAGTTAAATATATTTAATTAATAGTAATTTTGATTGATTCGATAGATTAATGATGAATAAAACTCAGTTTCTATCCATATAAAATTGAAAGACAACCTATATGTAGGCTTTATATATATGTAGCTGAGATACGTAATCTTGCCTCAAAAAAATCATAAACTAAGCTGAAGAGCATAATTGTAATTCTACCCCTTTTATATGCAGCAGCTGTTGCTACCGTCCACCTTACCAATGACAACAAGGATTGCCACTGGTTTGTTATAGCGTGAAGGTTTGCCCTCACGCTCCGTTGCCAATGCAAAAATAGTGCCTTGCGCTAGTTGCCTTCTTAATGTTGAGGAAAATATCAGCCAAGGATTGATTGCAGGAAATCAAGCCAAATCTTGCAGATCAACAACAACAGAGATAAGTCAGGAAGATAATGCTAATCACGGGAAATCATCCCTCACAGCTATCAATACCTTTGACTATCACAAGGGAGAAGATTAAGATGAATATTTGGAGATCAGATAAATCAGGAAGGAGATTTAGTGTTACTATAATTGTATCTCTTGTAAAGTCTATAAATCCTGTAATTGATGTATTCACAATTAATCAATTGAAACCATTTTATTCTTTTATCTTATATGGTATCAGAGCCTCCAAAGAAAGACTAACGTCTTATCATGTCTACCACTTCTTCTCCTTCGTCTGCTGCAACTCTAAATTCTGCGTCCCCCACCACCTCTATTATTCCACTCTCAAATGTTGTCTCAATGAAATTAACCCCGGATAATTATCCACTATGGAAGACTCAGCTTCTTCACTACTTTCGTGGATAAGACCTCTATGGTCATCTTGATGGTACACTTATCCCCCCACCATCAACAGTCACTGTATCTCATCCCTCGATACGTGCATTACAACACGTACTCCTAATCCTCGCATATTTTCAATGGTTGCGGCAAGACGACTCGATTCTTTCCACTCTCATGTCTTCCATGATCGAGAGTGTTTTAGCTCAAATCATCTCTTATACCATCGCACAACAGGTTTGGCAAGCCCTTGAAACCAATTTCTCTTCTCAATCCCGAGCCCGTACCATACAGTGTTCGCGACTCAATTGGCCAATGCAAAGAAAGGCGATCGATCCGCCAATGATTATTTCTTAATGATCAAGAGATTAGCTGATGAGCTTGCTATGGCTGGGCAATCTCTTAGCTGTGATGACATAATTTCATACATTCTTGCAGGGTTAGATCATGAGTATGATAGCCTTGTCTCCTCTATTTATGCTAGAACTGGCACTGTTACACTTGAAGAAGTGTATTCACTTCTCATTGTGACTGAATCACGGCTCAACCGTCATCATCAATCCATTCCAACACCAATTGCAGAAGCCAACTTTGTGCAGCGTTCTAACTTCAAAAACAGGAATGGCTATAGAGGCAGGGGACGACCCAACAATTATCGAGGAGGACAAAATTCCTTTCAAAACCGACAAGACTCTCACAACTCCTCTTCTCTGGTATGTCAAGTATGTGAAAAACATGGACATACTGCCAAGAAGTGCTATCACCGTTTTGATCTAACGTATCAAACCACCTCTCCTCACAACAAACAAGCATTCCTGGCAACCCACAATTGGGACAATGATTGGCATGCAGACACTGGCGCAACACATCACATAACACGTGATCTGCAGAATTTGAACCTGAAAGAGGATGAATACACTGGAACGGATCAACTTCAAGTTGGTAATGGTCAAGGTTTGCATATCTTAAAAACTGGCAATTCCTCTCTTAAACTGTCATCTCACTCTTTTCTTTTAAATCGAATTCTCTATGTTCCACAGATTCAGAAAAACTTGCTCTCGGTTTAAAATTTTTGCAAAGACAATAACGTGTATTTTGAATTTCATGGTCAATATTTTCTTGTGAAGGGATACTCGGGGATCGTCCTTCATCGAGGCCATGTCAGTGATGGATTATATCACTTCCTGCCGAAACACAATCTCCCTCAAGTCTACTCTGCTGTTCGTATTCCTTTTCACCAGTGGCATCGTCGCTTGGGGCATGCTTCACCTTCGGTTGTTCTTCATGTTTTGTCTTCCAATAAGTTTCCAGTTGATAAATTAAAAAGCCAATCTGTATGCAGTGACTGTCAATTAGCAAAGAGTCACTCTTTGCCATTTAAGTCCTCTGATCATGTGTCCAAAAATCCACTAGAACTCATTTTTACAGACGTTTGGGGACCAGCTCCTGTGGCCTCTACTACAGGAGCTCGCTACTATGTCAGTTTTATGGACCATTATTCTAAATATCTATGGCTATTTCCTTTGAAATTCAAATCAGATGTTGAAGATACATTTCTACGTTTTCAAAGTTTCGTGGAAAAACAATTTTCTCATAAAATCAAAGCCATACAATCGGACTGGGGTGGTGAATACCGTAGGCTGCACAAATATTTCCAAACTCAAGGCATAGCACATCGAATTGCTTGTCCTCACACACATCAACAAATGGGGTCTATTGAAAGAAGGCATAGGCAAATTGTAGAAGTTGGCTTGAGTTTATTAGCACATTCACAGCTACCTCAGCTATACTGGGAAGAGGCATTCACCACTGCTATATTCACTATAAACCGACTTCCAACTCCCATTCTAAATAACAAATCACCATATGAAGTCTTGTACCAAAGAACCCCAAATTTCTCATTTTTACGTGTCTTCGGCTGTGCATGCTGGCCTAATCTTCGGCCCTATAACAGACACAAAATAGACTTCAGAAGCAAATCATGCTTGTTCATTGGTTATAGTGAAAATCATCATGGCTACAATTGTCTAGATTTATCAACTGGTCGTGTTTACGTTTCTCGTAATGTCATCTTTGATGAAAATTTGTTTCCCTTTCATCAAAACTCTTCATCTGCGCTATCCTCCAATTCCAGTACTTCCATCACTGATCAGTCCACACATGTCACTCTTCCTTCATCTTCTTCACTTTCTAATCCTGCCAGTTTTTTCTGATATTCAACCTCCTCCATTACCTACTACTAATGCTCCTTTTCCAGTGATTAATTCCCCTGCAGGTACAATTGTTGAAGTTCATCATGCTGACACAAACCAGCACACAACTGCTATAGTGCCCATTACTGCCACCTCACCAGTATCTTCATCTGCTGCTCCAACCGAGATCATCCAGTCCACTACAGTCTCAGCACCACCACCAAATCAGCCAAGGACTCATACCATGACTACAAGATCCCTCAATAATATCTTCAAAACAAAGGCACCATCCGATGACTTTGTAAGGTATCCCTTACCAAAAGCTCTTCTTGCATCTGTTGATATCTCTACTGCAGAACCTACTTGCTACACTGAGGCCATCAAGCATCCACATTGGAGATCAGCTATGAATGCAGAATTTGATGCTCTTCTACGAAATGGGACTTGGTCCCTAACTGTTCCTCCATCATCTGCCAATATAGTTGGCTGCCGCTGGGTATTTAAAGTAAAACGCAAAGCCGATGGTTCCATTGAACGCTACATGGCAAGGCTGGTTGCCAAGGGCTTCCATCAACAAGAGGGGATTGACTATCATGAGACCTTCAGTCCGGTGGTAAAACATGCAACAATTCGCATTGTTTTATCACTAGCTATTTCGCATGACTGGAAAATACAACAAATTGATATCCAAAATGCCTTTCTTCATGGCATCTTGGAAGAAGATGTTTATATGGTACAACCTCAAGGCTTTGTTCATCCTCAACTGCCTAATCATCTCTGCAAATTACATAAATCCATCTATGGACTTAAACAGGCTCCAAGGGCCTGGTTCTCTCGGCTGACTGACAAGCTACACACCATCGGTTTCGTGGCAAGCAAGGCAGATCCTTCCTTGTTCATCTTGAACACAAATCATGCTTTGGTTTTAATTCTTATTTATGTTGATGATATCATTCTTACAGGCTCCTCACCTGCTGCTATTCATCAAGTTATACAAGATCTTCATATTGATTTTGCTGTCAAGGAACTCGGGGAACTAAGCTATTTTTTTTGGGTGTGGAGGTATCACGCACCCCTCGATTCTCTATACCTCACACAGCAGTAAATATGTAGCTGAACTTCTACATAGCACTCACATGGCAGAATCCAAACCATGCTCAAGTCCTATGTCAACCAATTGTCATCTCTCTGCATGACGGATGGAGCACCATTTTTCCGATCCTCACCTTTATCGACGAGTTGTTGGGAGCTTGCAGTACCTGTCTTTCACTCGCCCAGAACTCTCATTTTCAGTTCACAAGGTCAGCAAATTTATGCAAAATCCACTTGAACCACACTGGCAAGCTGTTAAGAGGATCCTACGCTATCTCAAACATTCAATCTCAACTGGCCTTCATCTCAGCCGATCAACATCATCTGCTATTCAAGCCTTTTCAGACTCAGATTGGGCAGGTGATCGGGATGATAGACGATCAATTGGTGCTTATTGTGTGTTCCTTGGTACCAATCTTATATCCTGGAGATGTAAACAACAGATCACTGTCGCAAGAAGTAGCACTGAAGCTGAGTACAAATCTCTTGCGGACACAGCTTCTGAAATCCAGTGGATTCAATCTCTCCTATCAGAAATTGGTCATAAAAATCCAACAGTTCTAAAGTTATGGTGTGATAATATTGGGGCAACGTACTTGACAGTTAATCCCTTGTTTCATGCTCGAACTAAGCATATAGAAATCGACTTCCATTATGTCAGGGATCAGGTTCAACGGAAGCAACTCTCGGTTCAATTCCTCTCCAGTGCTGATCAATTAGCTGACTCACTTACAAAACCAGTTTCCCCACGCAAGTTTACTGCTATTTTAACCAATCTGAATGTTCGTCCCCTTCCCTTCAGATTGAGGGGGCGTGTTGAGGAAAATATCAGCCAAGGATTGATTGCAGGAAATCAAGCCAAATCTTGCAGATCAACAACAACAGAGATAAGTCAGGAAGATAATGCTAATCACGGGAAATCATCCCTCACAGCTATCAATACCTTTGACTATCACAAGGGAGAAGATTAAGATGAATATTTGGAGATCAGATAAATCAGGAAGGAGATTTAGTGTTACTATAATTGTATCTCTTGTAAAGTCTATAAATCCTGTAATTGATGTATTCACAATTAATCAATTGAAACCATTTGATTCTTTTATCTTATACTTAACAACGACACCAAAGGTTGCCACTGAGTTTGGCATAGTACGAAGGGCTGCCCTCGCGCTGCAACACCTCCAGCATGAGGCTTTTACCTCACGCTTGGTGGGTTGGGTTAGGCTTTTATCTTTCCTCTATTATGCAACCTGTTCTTTATCTTTGAATCTCTAACTAGATCCGTACAACTGAGTTGTTTAATGACCCTCAATAACTAGGTGGCGACTCCACAACACCAACGAGACCCTCCCAGGACATCGCGCTGTGACGTGCAACAATACCAATGCTGGGATTTCTATATGTCATACACGTAGAGAAAATTTTGAAGTTCCTATGACCTTGTTAGACAAATCTAATATTTTTTTTAAATTTATTACTTGAATATTTGATCTTATTTGATTTTAAGTAATTTTTAAAGGCCAAGTTAGCATAAACCACAAGTCATGCAATTCTCTGGTCTCCAACAATAATTCACATTAACAACCGTGAGAAATCCCTTAAGTCTCTATTTAGGAGAGACAAATTGTTATGCCTAGAGTGTTGGCTTTCTATTATGTGACTTACATAATTTTTCTATCTTACAAACAACTACTCTTTTTGTAATGTCCCCTTCTTTAGAGGATAAACAAGTAATCTTATTAATACATATTCATCAAGAAAAGAAGGCGTAATTTTTTCCCACAAAAACACACAATTTCCCAATAGAAAACACATGCAATTTCCAAAAAAAAACACATTGAACCATCAAATTCGGCATAACACTTTTCAACAGTTCACAATCGAATTTTCATTTTATTCATTTTTTTATTATAATTTTTCTAAAGTTGTCTTCATTTATCTATATTTCCTTGTTTCTTTTAGCTAAATTTCGGTTCCCTTTCCAATTAGTTTACGTCTTGGGTCTTGGGTCATCTTCCTTAGGGTTTTCTTCTTAATTTTTGAGGAGAAGAGGAAGGGGTTCCATGACCATACCTTTGGATTCAACAAATTTTGAGGTATGTTGGACACTTCTCTTCCTCTTCCCTTGCTGTTTTTCTTCCCTCTTCTTTCCACTCCCCTGCTTTTCTTCTTCTTCTTCTTCTTCTTCTTCTTCTTCTTCCTTTTCTCTCCTACAAGTAACCCTCCAAATCTTATCTCACAGACCTAATTTTTCCTTCACTCACTCATTCACAAAACACAATTTCTGGTTGCTTTTGGGTTGGTCTGGAATTTGCAGCGGAAGGGAGAAAAAAAAACGGGTCCTTGTGCAGATTTTTGGAAGAGAATCCTCCCCCCTCTCTCTCTCCTCTTTGTATTTATACTTCCTATGTAAAGTGGAGGTTGTTTGGAATTTGTTTAGTTGTATTCTTATTCTTGTTTGGTCTTACCTAAAACCGGTTTTATCTTATCCCTCCCTCTCAGCTCTTAAAAAAATCGGTAGCCAACTGATTCGCGAAACTGATTTGTTGCTGATCGCTAAACGAAATCGGAATGACGTGAAACTCACCCGGTCAATGTGTTTCGCCATTTGCGGAAGAAGTCAGAGGCTATGCCGTTGATGTCCACCAGTTTTTGGCCAAATTCCATCGTTTCGGCCCCGAAATTGTCGTTTTTGCCATTTTAGGAAAATCTCGTTTCAACCAAAATCCTAGATTTTAAAGGTCCGAATCGAATTTCATCAATAAATGTTTATTCAGGGCTTATTGACATATCATATTATAAATTTATCCCACATCTTTCCATTTATGGTCATTTTTTTTTGTTCATTATCGTTTTCCTTTACGATATGATTTATGGTTTATATTCTAACTTGTAAAACCTCTAGTCGAATTTATCCATCAATTATTCAATAAAATTTCATGAACTATTTTGCAGTTCATCTTGCTGCAATCTATTTATGTATGACGTTGGTCGTATTCCTTTACGATTTTTACGCTGCGTCACCCAAGCGGCAGCGAAAACTAAGTAAATCTCTATTATATATATATATATATATAATTATTTTCCTTTCGGGTGTTTACACTAACGGTTGACGATGGTGGAGAGTGGGCTGACTGGAAAAGGGGAGCATCTCCCGGAGCAAGGAACTGACAGGAATGGAGGAGAAAACAAAGGCTGAGGCCATGGGGGAGGAAGGAGAGGCCATCGGCGTAGAGGAGTTGACCACCGATGGCTAGAGAGGAGAGAGTGGACAGCGCTGCCAAGAGGAAAGGAAGCACCGTGGAGGGCTGCTGGGTGGCCAATTGAGACTGCTGTGGTGGTAGGGAAGCCGATCTGGTTGTCGTAGAGGGAAAGGAAATGGTGGCTGGCCGGAGAGGGCTGGTTGTGAGAAGAGAGAAAGGGAAGCTGAAAGGGGCTCGCTGGCGAGGAGGAGGGAGATCGGCTGGCCAAAGAAAAAGGAAAAAAAAAAGGAGAGGTGGCCGAAGGGGAATAAGAAAAGGGAAAGGACAGGAGGGGCAGCAGCTGCCTCCTAAGGGGCTGGCGGCTACAGCCCCAAAAAAGAGGATATTAGGGTTTTGATTTTTAGGGTTTTTGATTTTTTTATTTTCAGGTCCCTATTTTTAGGCAATTTGATCTCTATTTATAGAGAGAAATTTGCCCATTCTTTTCACTTTGGTCTTTGGTTTCGGATTTGTGCCATTTGATCCCTAATTTCGCGCAATTGGATTGGAAAAATACAATTCGGTCTCCGAAAACTCCAAACTTCTCAATTGAACCCAAATTAAGTTCAAGAATTTGATTTTTTATTGATTAAGCCCTTTAATTAATTTGATGAGACCAATTGAAAGTATAATTAAGTCTTTGCACTTAATTAAATCCTTCAATTGAACCCTAAATTAATTCTCAAACATAATTATACTTTTAAATTGGTCGATGATTAAATCAAATTGGCCTATAAAAATATAATTATATTTTTCAACTTAATTTTTACACAGATTTATCCGATGATATATTATTTTTCCTTAAATCTGTATTTTCCTCTATTTTTGGGGACAAAAGAGATACAATTAGACTCTCGAAAAGAACCAAAATTTGCACATTGATTTTTCTACCCATGTCGGCCCCTTTTATTTTATTTTTGTTATTTTTGGGTGGATTTTGGGGAGTAATCGAAGAATTGGGTTATGACACCTTCATTCGGGATCCTAGCATACATTAAATATATGTTAGCCACCATCATGTATTGTTCATGACATTTTCAAACTTCTTTAACACACATGCCTTAAATATTCTTATTGATAAATCATATCTTTTCAAACTTTCACCAAAGCTTTAAGCATAATTCACACATTTTCATTTTGAAAATTAAATCAGAAACATAGGCATGAATCACCTACCTACTGTGTATGCTTTGCTCGTGGTCCCTTCTGCAATTACAGGAAATTCTCATAAATCATTTTCAATCACCGATACACTTCCTAATAACCACATCGAAACAATCCAATATGCCTTTAAATTTGTTATTCTTTTATTTTTATTTTTTATAAGTTTTGTCAATCAAAATATCATTACGAATACTCATTTTTGAACATAACTTGTTTATTTTTCTTTAACGCGTTTAACTTCATTGTTTCATGACCTCCCACTTCTTTTTCTTCTTTTTTGTCTCAAAGCTTCCAATGACCTCTGTCCAGATTTGTCATTATAACAGGAGTTATAGAACTATGTTTTGAACATAATTAATCTTGTTGGAAAGCTAACATACAAGATTACAACTCTTATGAAGGAAGGAAAACCCAGTTCTTCCCCCACAATTCACGAAATCCATCACAAATGTGACAAACCTGTTGTTTTGCAGAGTTTGCCCTGCATAGTCATGTTCGGTGACCCTTAACTAGAGTTATAAAATTCCAAATTAAATGAAACTAGTTTACTTGGATAGTACACATCCATAACTGCAACTCCTATGAAGGAAACCGATCCTAATTCCCTTGTTTTCCCACTCAGATTCTCTCTGAAAATCAAGAGATGAATCTATCCAGATTGATGGTTGAAAGCACACTAAAAAAGAGAGATAAGGTTGAAAAACACACTATTTAGGATGCTTGAGGGCTGAAAAATGTTGCATGTTATAGTCGCATAAATTAATTACTCTAGATTAAAACACACAAGATAGTATAGAGCAAGCAAATGACCGATCCCACGAGGAAGGTTTAGTTCAAATTTTCATGCAATTAGGGTTTTGGTTGGTGATTATTGATGCACCCATATTCCTCGATAGTCTGACCCAAATTTACTTTTGGATTTCTAGAACTGTGAAATTTATTCTTCCATTTATTTTCAATTTAAATGAAGAATGATTTTTTCTTACCAATGCATATTTCCTATTGGTAAGTTTGCTATTGTAGAGAAACAGGTACTGTTGACAGATTTCAATGAGGCACATTCAAGTGAAGACGATGAATCGGCAAAGAATGAAGACGATGAACGGGTGAACATAAAGAACCAAAGAGCGAGTATTAATGCCGAAAGCAGAGTTATCAATTAATATAGCACTAATCATCAATTGAAGAGGAATTAATCCTGCACGTTAAGCACAATTAAATCAACACGTTACCTGGCAGTTACGTGTAGCTTTCATGTATATATAGAGTGCCGAATGTAAACCGAATGTATGTAAGAAATTATATACACTCGAATCTTCTTCTCTAAACCATCGAGTATTTTAAACCTTTTATGGTATCAGAGCCCAAAAAGACAAACGCCTAACAAAATGTCTTCTTCAAATATTCTCACAACAAAGAACTCATCCTTCGCTATTTCTATGCCAACCATTGTCACGGTAAAACTAAACCATGACAATTTCCTTCTTTGAAAGCACAATTGGTGCCATATCTCAAAGGCCAAGACCTTTTTTTGGATACATTGATGGAAGTATCCCTAAACCACCCAAAATTATCTCAAGTAACCAACACCGAAACTCGCAGCCACCTCTCGAACAATTAAATCCAACCTTCTCACACTCGGATTCGCTAAGATAATCTCATTCTCGAAAGACACTCATGACTTCCTTTGTCCGAGCCAATTCTTGCCCTAAGTTGTAAATTACACAACATCAATGGCTGTGTGGAATGCCTTAGATGATACCTTCTCCTCACGCATCTCGTGCTCGCGATCCTTCAAATTCAGACACTAACCGCCATCGCCACAAAAGGCGACAAATCGCCAGATGACTATTTCCAATTTATAAAAGGCTCATCGATGAACTAGCAGCTTGCTGGACAACCATTGTGTCATGATGATATAATAACATATGTTCTTGCAAGGTCTTAACCATGAATATGATAGTTTTGTGGCATCAATCTCAGCTCGAATCGACAGCATCACACTTGAAGAAATTTACTCTCTTCTGCTGACATTTGAGGCTCGAATTTCTCGGCATCAGCTCACCCCCAACATCCCACAACAAGCAGCGTATATGGCTCAACGCCAATATAATTACCCAAGGCGTGGAGGCTTTCGTGACAGGGGGCGATTTCCTAATCGCGGTGGATACACTGTCAACCAAAGGAATCACAATCAACCCTCACTCAACTGCCAAATTTGTGGCAAACCAGGACATAATGCTAAGAAATGTTATTTCCGTTTTGACATGTCTTACCAGGAATCTCCATCTCTGCAGTCAAAACAAGCAATGGCAGCAATACGCCATGGTTCCAACTCATGGGACAACTCATGGCATGCGGACACAGGAGCCACACACCATCTCACGAATAACAGTGGTGACTTGAATTTGCAGAAAAATGACTATACTGGTTCTGACAGTGTGCAAGTCGGTAATGGGCAAGGTTTGCAAATTTCTAAAATTGGGTCTTCCAAAATCATAACTCCTTACACTTCCTTTTTGTTGCGTCAAATCCTTCTTGTTCCAGAAATACGACAGAAATTACTTTCGGTACATCAATTCTGTGTTGACAATAATGTCTATTTTGAGTTTCACTCCTTTTACTTTCTTGTGAAGGATTACTCGGGAAGGTCCAGTCATCGGGAGATATCTCCATGATGGTCTTTATCAATTCACCAATCACAATTTCAAGAGTCCTCGAGCATTTTCCAGTATTCGCACTCATGACTGGCATCGTAGATTGGGTCATGCCTCCAATTCTGTGGTCAATCAAATTCTCACTAGTCTTCAAATTCCCGTGGAAAAATCTAAAACTCCTCAAGTGTGCCCTGAATGTCAAATGGCCAAAAGCCATAATTTGCCTTTCCAATCATCTCCATTTATTTCTTCGCGAACCTTTAGATTTAATTTTTTTACGGATGTATGGGGACCCACTGCAACGGTATCCACATCCGGTGCAAAATATTATGTTAGCTTTCTTGATGATTATTCAAAGTTTTTATGGTTGTTTCCCATTCAATTGAAATCTGACGTTGAACAAGTCTTCTTAAATTTTCAGGCCTTTGTGGAAAAACAATTTGACCGCAAAATAAAAGCCATTCAATCAGATTGGGGTGGTGAGTATAGACGTCTACACACCTACTTCCAACTTAATGGGATTCACCACCGTCTAGCCTGTCCACACACCCACCAACAAAATGGTTCAATTGAACGAAAACATCGCCACATTGTCGAGGTCGGTCTAAGCCTTTTGGCCCATGCAAAATTACCTATGATTTATTGGGAAGATGCATTTCAAACCGCCACCTACATTATAAATCGGCTTCCAACTCCTATTCTAAATCATAAATCCCCCTATGAAACACTCTTGCATCGCCTTCCTGATTATCAATTCATGCGGGTATTCGGTTGCACTTGTTGGCCGAATTTAAGACCATACAATAAAAATAAACTGAATTTCAGATCTAAAACTTGCATTTTTATTGGTTATAGTCCTTGTCATCACGGGTACAAGTGTTTGGATCTCTCTACGGGTAAAGTCTATATCTCTCATCACGTTGTTTTTGATGAAAATCTGTTCCCATACTCTTCCTGAAAAATACGCCTCGTCAAGTACACCTCCACTCACGCCTTCATTACTCGGTCAACTCAATGTGTCCTCTGCTCCATGTTCCACGAATTTGCAAACCGACCATCTTACTACATGCACACCATCTACACAGCTTGGTCTCTTTTTTCTCGCAGATACAAACACTCGTTGTTCTTCATCAATTCCAGCCGATCCCACAACTGTTACATCTCCAGCCCGGTGATGCTCATGTCGCTCCAACAGATCCACCGGATTTTTCAGTTGCCTCCTTCCAACACTCACCCCATGGTGACCCGGATCCAAGAATCAGATTCACAAGCCCAAACAACTCGGTGACGATTTCATTCGTCACCCCTTACCTAAAGCACTCCTTGCAGCAATTGATACAAGTCGATGGAACCTTCTTCATTCGGTCAAGCCTCAAAATCTCCCGACCCTGGGCGTGAGGCCATGAATAAGGAATTTACAAACGATCTGTTACACAATGGCACATGGACATTAGTATCACCTCCGCAGCAGATGAATGTAGTGGGATGCCGTTGGATTTACAAGATCAAAAAGAAAAGCAGATGGTACAATTGAGCGTTATAAAGCCCGATTGGTTGCTAAGGGTTTTCATCAACAAGAAGGGATCGACTTTTTCCGAAACATTCAGCCCCGTCATCAAGCATGCCACCATCCGCTCTCGTTCTTGCCATTGTCTGTCTCCTCCAACCGGAACATCAAGCAACTCGATGTACAAAATGCATTCTTGCATGGTGATCTACAAGAAACTGTCTTCATGTCTCAACCATGGGGTTTTATTCATCCACAATATCCACATCATGTGTGTAAATTACACAAATCCCTCTATGGATTACGGCAAGCTCCAAGGTCATGGTACTCCAAACTCTCCACAACATCGAAACTTCGATTTGTTGAAAGTAAGGCGGACCCCTCACTTTTTTATTCAACAAACGCCCACATGTGTTATGTATCTACTCATATATGTTGATGACATTCTTATCACTGGGATCCAATCCTTCATCCATAGCAACCATTATTCAATCCTTACGAATACCTTTGTCTGTCAAAGATCTTGGAAACCTCTCCTACTTTCTTGGTGTTGAAGCCCTTTGGTGTCCTGAAGGGATGTATTTAACTCAACGCAAATACATCGTGGACTTACTCCACAAAAGCAAGATGGAACATGCCAAACCATGCACAAGTCCCATGGCATCCAATTGTCATCTTATCGCCACGTAAGGTGCTCCGCTTTGTCGACCTTAGTCTCTATCGAAGTGTGGTTGGCGACCGCAATATCCGGCTTTTACAAGACCGGACTTTAGCGCTTTGCGATCCACAAAGTGAGTAAATTCATGCACAATCCCCGTGATACTCATTGGCTTGCTGTCAAGCGTATACTACGCTACCTCAAACACACAATCTCGACTGGTTTACTTCTCACAAGAAGTGCAGATTCCCAGTTACAAGCTTTCACGGATTCTGATTAGGGCAGCTGATAGGGATGATCACGATCAGTTGGGGCATATTGCATTTACATGGGGTCTAATTTGATTTCCCCGGAGCTGCAAACAACGACCAACAATGAGCTCGAGTAGTAATCGAAGTCGAATACAAGGCCATAGCTAATGCTGCCGCCCGAACTCGGTTGGTTCAACCGTTCTTACTGAACTTGGCTTACCATTGCGCGCAGATCCCATTTTATGGTGTGATAATATTGGGGCTACATATCTGTCCTCAAATCCTCGTTTTCATGCTAGAACCAAGCATATTGAGATTGACTTTCACTTTGTTCGGGATCAAGTCTCTAACAAAGAACTTGTGGTCCAATTCATCTCCAGCAAAGACCAATTAGCGGATGCCCTCACAAAACCCTTGCCACCAAGCAAGTTTTGGCAAGTTCAACTCAACCTGAATGTTCGTGACCTACCCTTCAGCTTGAGGGGGAGTGTAGAGAAACAGGTACTCGCTGACTGATTTCAATGAGGCACATTCAAGTGAAGACAATGAACGGCAGCAATGAAGACGATGAACGGGTGAACATAAAGAACCAAAGAGCGAGTATTAATGCCGAAAGCAGAGTTATCAATTAATATAGCACTAATCATCAATTGAAGAGGAATTAATCCTGCACGTTAAGCACAATTAAATCAACACGTTACCTGGCAGTTACGTGTAGCTTTCATGTATATATAGAGTGCCGAATGTAAACTGAATGTATGTAAGAAATTATATACACTGAATCTTCTTCTCTAAACCATCAGTATTTTAAACCTTTTAGCTATCAAAATCAGAGTTCTGATATATAAATGTGTGAAGCAACTAAGCTTAATAATTGTGTCAAATCTATATTATTAATTTTAGGTAGAACATTCGAACAAATGAACATGAATTGCAAACAGTTCTATTATATAAGTTTATCAATTTATCTAGTTAAAGTGCACACTAATTATTTAGTTCAATGACAACCTTAAGAACTAGATAAATTGATTAATTTATACAACATATTGTCTATAATTAAAGTTGATTTGTTTGAAAATTCTTTCTAAGATTAATAACTTAGATATGCTATAATTGTTAAGCTCAGTTGCTTCACAAGTTTATATACCATAACTATAGTTTTGATAGCAAACTTAGCAATAGATTATTCATAATAACAACTTAGAGACTACTCTACCTAGAAAATATGCATAGGAAAAAAAACATATTCATTCATCATATAAATTGAAAATAAATGAAAGAATAAATCTCATAGTTCTTAAAATTTGAAGGTTTCGATGTTCTTGGAACAAACAAAAAATAGTTTAGCCTTGCATATGATTAACTACTCAAGAAAATAGATTAACTACTCAAGAAAATAGAAGAATACTTGAATTTGGGATTTTAAGATAGAGTATTTGTGTTTTTCTATTCCCGCCCTCTCTTCTTCTTTCCTTTTGCTCTTTCTTTTTATAGCCTAAAAATCCTAGTCCATACTTAACAAAATAATTTTCACTTAAGTAGATAATTTTAAATTTAAATACTTTAATAACTATTTTTCTAAGAAGAAAAAATAGTCTTGCATGAGATCTTCAAGCTTTGACTTATAGGAGCTAAATTATTGAGATAAAGATTGGATGCTTTGGGATGTAAGTTGAATTTGTTTCTTCATAAAATCTATATGTTGACAAAATTCATATAATCTCTTTTTATGCTTATAGGTATTTGAGTCCTGAATCCAAACAAATTCAGTTTTCATCAAATGGATTTCTCTAACTCAACACTAACATAATGCAACATTTGACTTTGAAGGCTATAATTTCCATGCTTTTTATTTATTTATTTATTTTTCTTTCCACAGATTTATAGAAAGGTATGAATGTTGGTTTTCTAATTCCACTAGAATACTTTCATTTTGACCTTTAGAGCTCAAGCTCTTCACAAAACATCGACTAGAAGTCAAATGTGCTAATTATGTCTGATTTACCCCTTTTTGAATCTTTCATCCAAAAGTACCTTCAAAATATAAAAAAACAATATCAAGGTATTTTATATAAAGCATAGGCAAAACACTACGTGAAATGTACCAACTTCAAGATTTAAACCTAAAAAAATGAAATATATCTTGTTAATCTAAAGATCAAATCTCTTGATATTAAAAGAAAGAATTGACATTTATTTCTTTTTAGCTAACAAGGATTTTATTCTTTAGAACTCAAGAGTAAGAAATGGGTAAAAGTATCGAATAATATGGTAGTATCTAAATCAAAACTTGAATATTTCATGCAACCTTTTTAGAAAAATAATTATTGAAGTATTTTATGAAGTGGGGACTAATTTTTCCTAGGCTATAAAAATAAAGGTAGAAAGTAAAGAAGAAGGAGGAAGGTGGCGAGGAGAGAAGAATCACAAATCCTCTCTCCCAAAAACCTGAATTCAAAAATTCTTTAATCTTTTGTAGTAGTTGTTGAATAGATATGCAAGACTAAACTATTTCCTATGATTGTTTTCCTAAGCATATTTTAATGAATGAATATGTTTGTATTCCTAAGCATATTTCCTTATGATTGTTTCTTAGTTGCTAGAATAGTCTGTAAGTTGTTATTATGAACAATTTATTGCTAAGTTTGCAATCAAAATCATGTTATGGTATATAAACTTATGAAAAAAATAAGCTTAATAATTATAGTGGATCTACATTATTAATCTTAAAGAGAACATTCGAACAAATCAATATGAATTGCAGACAATTTTTTTGATATATTAATCAATTTATCTAGTTTTTAAGGCTGTTATTGATCTAAATCACTTAGTGCAAATATTATGATTGTTTGGTGGTTAGAGTTAGTTATACAACATATTTATTAACTAACTAACTAACATTAAGAAAAAATAAAAAATCTTAATATAAATTGAAGTTTCATTTCAAGGATCGATTTTGATTCTTGTAGGTGGATGTTTACTTGCGATCAGTGTTTGTTCTCTTGATAAATTTCAGTTTTGTTTAATTTTGCTTTATTGTTTAATTATTTTTTAGTCAAAATAATCACCAACTAACCCCTCCCAATTACATACTTATAGTATGAAAATATGAGCTAAACCTTTTTTAAATGGGTGGAAGAATAAATGCTATAATTGTTATACATTTTGCCATTATATTTCTAATTATGAAAATCTCTCCAACAATGAAGAATAAGCATACTGTATAGATGAGTAAAAAAAATAAAAAGTTAAAACCCTTCGCGTATTTGAAAAGATTCAAGTCTTAAATGGAAAAGGGAAATGGCTATGACATTAAAGCTCTAAGATTTACGGAGAGTGAGAGTTCACTTGAAACAATTTCAAGAGTTTTTTTAAACTTTCATGGTCTTTAACATCCTCTAACTATTTCAAGTTCACCTTAATAAAATGACATCTCAAAAAGAAAGAACATAACCATTTTTAATAAAGTTCGCAACATGTTAAAGTAAAACAAATCTACAAAGAGTTTTAAGTTGAGATTATCGCTAATGTTGTATATTTAAAAAAATTACAATCCTTTAAGAAGTGTAAAGAATATACCATAAGAAGCTTGGAGTGAAATGATGTCGAGAATTCTTTATTTCCATGTATTTGGTAGGATTGTTTATTCTCATGTCTAAAATAAATAAAAAATCAAAGTTGGATGAAAAAAATGACAAACTTGTTTTTGTTAGATATGGCTTGAATTGTAAAGGCTATAAGATATATTATCCCAATAATACAAGAATTGTGACTCATTGAGATATGGACTTTAATGAAGATTGTTTATGGGATTGGAATGTTCAATATAAAACCATATATAAAGAAGAATCTAGTCAAACAACTATATTAGAATTTGTTACTCCACAAAACTTTCTGACATTTATTCATGATGGAAAAAAATCCAATTTTTCCTCAAAGAAGCAAGCCTATGGAAACTAGAAATCACTTTATTAGAGAGTGCATAAACCAAAAAAAGGTGTAATTAAGTGATGTGATGTCCATGGATCAAGCTACAAATATTAATGCAAAGGCTACTTTATTAGGAGTTACTAGAAACAAGTTTAAGGAAGGATGTTAAAGATAAACTTGTTCCTAGAAACTAATAATGGTTCTTATATACATTTAATTAATGCATAAGACACATAATTACTTTGTATTTGGTATAGTGCATGCATTGTTATGGTACATGTATTTGGTCGAGTGGTTATATTAATATGGTATATGTATTAGAAGTATAATTTTAAATAGTTATGCATATACCAAAAGTCTTATATATACATATGTAAGTGTTTAAAATGAGTTGTGAAAATAAGCTAATCAAAGTCTTTAGCTTCAAAATATTTCTCTTTTGTTATTGTCTTTACCACCTAATTTCCAACACTTATATCTCAACTGGCTTTGAATCCACCTCTCCCTAAAACTTTTAGGTCAAGCCTCTTTTATTTACAATTTTTATAACTTCAAATAAGTGTTATGATTGGCTAACTAATGTTTAGTATATCACCTAACATAGTTTTTCCCTTTGAAACTAATTAGTTAGTTCTTCCATTTCACACCAAAAAATGGACCTAAATTGCCTGCCCTATATAATTTTGCCTTCCATCACACATTGATCTATCTTGCTTATAATAACTTGCTTGAAATGGGATTAATATCTTATTTATCATAAGAGTACTCTTCATATTTTTACATTTGTATGTTTCTTAATGGAAATGTCTTTTCAAGAAATTTTCTAATAGAAACTAAACAACTTGTTGTTTAAGAGGACTGTTAGTTGTTCCTTGTTATTCTTTATATTTAGTTCAAATAATTAGACTTTGAAACTTATGAAAAAGCATACACCTTTGTAAATACTAGCCATAGGCCTATATCATTAATCCATATGGTTGAGATATGTTTATTGAAATTATATATGTAAAATCTTATATATGTACATATGTGTGTTTTTGTTTTCTAATAGCATGTGTGAAGTTTATATAATATATTTTTAATAGTGCAAAATCTATATTAAGGAAGTTTATATATAGTTATCAAGCTTAATTATCTTTAGAGATCAATCTAACTAGTTTAATATTGATGTGAACTAGCCCAGAAACACCAGCAAGGACACATTACATGTTCCAAATGGTTCAATGACCCGGTCTAAGATAGAGACATTGAAAGAGGCATTGGATGCATTGGTTTTGAAGGTTTCAACCAAGTCAGAATTGCAAGGACCATTGGAGTATCAAGAGGAGACTCCAATACATCTTATCCATGTGCAAGACAGGTCCAATACAATCTTATTTGGGTCATGAAGTGAGGACAACAAAGGAAACAAAAGAATCCTATTACAGCTTGGAAACAACAGGGGTGATTACCTTTTTCCTTTTATTTCTAGGATTAAGAGGCTGGATGGAAGATTATAAATAAGCCTTCAATCAGCTTTATAATATTTTACTTCTCTTCTTCTCATGGAATAACATGAATTTAATATTATGGGTTTTATTTTATTTTGTTAGCTACAACCCAATGCTTGTTTGAGTTTAATTCATACTTTGTTTTCAGCTAGGATCCAAGGCTTGTTTGGATTAAGTCATGGGCTTTCTAATTTAGGGTTTTGATTTAGTTTTGAGTGGACATCATTTAAGTCTACATAAGGGGTCCAGTAGGGTTAGTTCTTCACGAACTATATAAACTTATGTAAGCTAAATTTTGGCAGCTTTTGATGAATATTACTTCTGAATTCTTCAGTTTTATGTGTGAGAGTGATTCTTGCATTCTTTAGTTCTTGAAAGAAATAAATTTGACTTATCGAAGATTAGCTGGCTTCGTGACATCATTTTACTCATTCCCTGGGCTAAGTTCACCTACAATACTTTTGTTCACTCCTCCACTAAGATGACACCCTCTAAAGCTGTTTATGGAGGTTCCCCTCCCCATCTACTAGCTATGTGCCTAACATTTCACGTGTCCAAGCTGTTGATGAGTATTTACGTGACAAAATTACCATCCTACAGGAATTACAACATAACCTTCTATTGGCTCAGAATTGGATGAAATGTCAAGCAGACCAACACTGGCGCGAGGTATCATTCGTCATGGGAGATTATGTGTATTTAAAGCTCCAACCATATTGGCAAATTTATGTGGCTTTTCGAGCCTCTCTTAAGCTTGCCCCAAGATTTTTTGGTCCTTCCAAAGTCATTGAAAAGGTCAGTCCAGTGTCTTATAAACTGGCCTTGCCTCCAGGTTCTCAAATTCATGATGTGTTTCATGTCAGTTTGTTAAGGAAGCATTTGGGTACGGTTAGTCCTTCCTCTTCCACACTTCCTCCTGTCTCGGCTACTTTAGTTTTCTTCCTCAACCCGAACTTGTCTTAGATCAACGTGTGATATAAAAAGGTAAATATCATCTAAAATCATCAAGGTGAAATGGATCGGTGCACCTACAGAGGATGCTACTTGGGAGAATGAATGGTGTTTCCCCAAAACTTATCCGGACTTCCTCTTTGTGGACAAGGTTCCTTAAGGGGTGGGGAATGCTATGTGCCACTTCCATACAACCACTACTTCCATGAAGCAACACACGATGGAAAGTTTACATGCAACTACTTTCATACAGCAACCCACGATGGGGAGTGACAAGAGGGAAAGCCCACGACATGTAGTGGCAAGTAGAAGACTTAGTTTAATCTATCAGTTGCTTATTATTTATTGTGTCAGTTTGTTTCTGTTTTGTTGATTAACATTATTTCATTCACGATAGTTATTATTACCTTTACCTGTATGGCTATATATATAGCTGAAAAGTGTTCAAGAGAAGGCATGATTTTTTCTTAAACAATTTCTTTTTTCCCTTAATTCCCTTTTGTACTAAAAAAATCTCTTATCACCTAGAAGTAACCAAACAACTGCTTTGGACATATATATGTCATGCACACACTCTAGCAGTAAAAATGAAGCCTCGACTCATAGGAAAATGGGAATTCATAAAGATATTGACCTAGGCTTCACCGTATATTTCCACTCTTTCAACTGTATTCTGTCTCGCAACAAACATAGTACTACATCTTCAAATTAACCCATAGTGTTGCCAACAATCGTTCCTTGATAATACTGCATTTATTGTCTTTTTCCAAGATAGGCAATCTTTAGTACCTAAAATGCCCTCCACTATATGTCTGCCCAAAGGACCAACCAGCAGAGGCGACATTGTAAGAAACCATACTGCGACTATCACTTGTAGTAACTACTAAGGAGAGATTTTGTCCATTAAGGTAAGAGTTACTCTACCAGTTTTGGCCCCAATTTCTTGACATTGATTGCCATCCAATTCTTGAACCTTTAATGGCCACTGAATGCACATCACCAGAACAACCAACATTGGTAACAAGACTAAATTTAAGTATGAAAGACCATTGATGGTGAACCTAATGCATCCACTCCTTCTGCATCTTACCCTACAATAAACCATAAATTCATTAGTTATGTTAAAAACTTGTAAGCAAAATTAATAATACAAATGGAAACATATAAAATGGTTAATTAATTTATCGACCTTCTGTAAATTACTAGGACAATTCCAGCTCTATATTAGGTGATGTGCTGGAAGACAAGCTGAGAGAGATAAAAATGATGATTGGGAGGATCATACCAGCCTCAAGGAAGGCAAAAGTTAGTAGCAATGACGACAATTACACCAAGCAGGCACCATTATGGATCATTTACACATTTGATCTCAAAGCAAGCCCCGCAGCTCAAACCATTGTCGAACAATGCAGTGCTTAGTGCTACTATGTTAGTTCCATAACCTTGGCTCTATAAAGATTTTCATAACCACAAGCACCACCTTAAAACACAACCAAGCTAAGGTAAGCCAGGACTATATTGTTACAAGATTATAGATGATAGACCTTGCATGTGTAAAATAATGAATTTTGTTGTAATTTTCAATGAATAAGTTTTCCACACTTTCATTGATTCAGTTTCTGATATATATATATACAAAATAATGTGTCCCAATTTTGGAAGCAGATAAATGATAATTGTTATAATATAAAATACAGTTGTAGAATCATTTTTCTACTCGAATGGAAGAATATTAGACATGATTCTAGGTTGGATATACTCTATCTTAGCTTGAATGAGATCTGTGCATATCCTTGTCATCATCTTCCCTTATACGCCCCCACAAGATTAAGCTTCCATGAGAAAGAACAATCTTGGTACGTAACAATTCGGTGCGTTGTATGGACAGTAGCTTTGTTAACAGATCAACCAATTGATCCTGAGTATGTACATGCATCACTTAAAGACTTCCTTTGTGCACTAAGTCACGCACAAAATGAAGGTCGATTTGAATATGTTTCATGCGCGAGTGTTTTACTAGGTTGAGGTTGAGATGCATGGCACCGAGATTATCACAAAGCAGCTGAGGAGTAGCTGGGACCGGAAGTACTAATTCCTTGAGGAGAGTGGACAACCATATTGTCTCAGAAGCTGCATTGGCTAAACCCTGATATGCAGCTTCCGTTGAGGAGCGTGCATCTGCTCGTTGTTACTTGGAGCTCCAAGAGATGGGATTAGAGCCGAGAAAGCTGATGTAGGCAGAGGTGGATGTGTGATCATCGACATTGCTAGTCCAATCAACATAGAGTATGTCTGTAGAATAGGAGAGTTAGCTTTACACAAACGGAGACCATGAAATAGGTTTGTTTTAAGTAGCGGAGAAGCCTTTTGGTTGTTGTCCAATGAGTAGTGGTCAGCTTATGCATAAACTGAGACAGTTTGTTGATGGCAAAGGAGATGTCGGGACGCGTCAAGGAGAGGTATTGAAGACTACCAATAATCGAGAAAAATATGAGTTGTCCACAACGGTAGTTCCATCAAACAACTAAAGAGATTGAGTGGTAGACACAGGAGTGGAGATGTCCTTTAGCATCACTCATACTTGTGGAGGCTAAAAGATCCTTAACATATTTGTGCTGAGAGAAAAATAAGCCATCCCGACTGGGAATTGCTTCAATTCCTAAAAAGAAATGAAAGGAACCCATATCTTTGAGTGAAAAATGATCACCCAATTGCTTGATAACAGCTGCCACAAAAGTAGGATTATTGCCAGTAAGAACAAGGTCATCAACATATACCAAACAATAACACAGGGTAGAGCCATGAGTGTAAATGAAGAGTGAGGAGTCGGCCACGGAATTGTGAAAACCAAGCTGAAGAATGGCTGATTAAAGTGTTGTGTATCAAGCCCGTGGAGCCTATTTAAGGCCATAAATTGCCTTGTTTAACCTGCAAACATGGTGAGGTTTGGAAAATCTTTGAACCCCAGGAGTTGAGTCATAAACACAACCTCAATTAGTTTACCATTGAGAAAGGCATTGTGAACATCCAGTTGTCGCAAATCCCACCCATTCATAATAGCAATAGATAACACAATTCTAATAGTTGCTGGTTTAATCACAGGACGTTGATTATAACCCTTAGTAACTAAACGAGCCTTGAACCTGTCATGGACCCATCAACATGTTGTTTTACTCGAAAAACCCGCTTGCAAGCCACAAGATGATAGTGTGGTGGAGGGACAACAAGGTCCTAAGTTCCATGTTTTCATTAGGGTTGTAAGTTCAAAAGAGATGGCTTCTCGTAAATGTGGTTGAGAAATAGCTTGGCTCACACTCTTTGGCTTGATGATGGAAGGCAGAGCATGTTTGAAAACGGTATGGACCTGTTTTGGCTTAAAGATGTTCATGGATCTAGTGGTCATGGCATGGGTACGGAGAGGAGGAGAATAGAGGTGGATTGGGAATTCTAGATTTGGATTGGCAGGATTTGAACCTAGATGGGTAGCCATGGGAGGGCCCGATGGTGGTAGCGAGGGATTCAGTTCAGGCATAATCCTAGAATCTTCTATAGAGAAATTCAAGATAGAGGGGTTGGGATCCATGACATGCAAGGAATTATGAAGTACAGAGCCTGAGGAACAGAGATTACCTATGGGAGCGGCAACAATGGCAAAGGGACCAACCAGAGGTGATGAATATGTTGATGCGACGGACAGTGGTGATGGTGGCATTATGATTTGTTGGGCACCGAGAAGGTGAGGGAGAGATTGGGGTGGAGGTGAATTTGTGTGGTTATACTAGGGATCTAGAGGAGGGACAACAGATGGGTGGTCTGGTTTCATCAAATATCACGTGTCGGGAGATAAATTTGGTTTCGGGATCAAGGCACTTGTATATGTTTTGAGTGGAAAAGTAGCCAAGAAAAAAGATAGGCTTTGGATTTTGGCTGCATTTGATTGGAGTTATAGGGCCATGTGAGAGGGTAACAAGTACATCCAAACTTTTTTAGTTTTAAATAATTTGGTGGCTACCGAAAAGAAAATCAAAAGGGGATTTTCCCTGAAGGAGAGCTATGGGTTGTCTGTTAATGAGAGGCAGTTTGAAAAGCATAGGGCCAATACCCAAAATCAAGATTGGCATCATGAAGGAGTGTAAGTCCGATTTCAACGAGGTGGCAATGACGATGTTCAAAGACACCATTTTGTTGCGGTGTATGCAGAGCAGTAGTATAATGAGTGATGTCATGAAGCAAGAGATAAGATTTAAGGCAATAAACTCGGCACCATTGACTGAGTAAAGAGTTTTGATCGATTTTTGAAACCGATTTTCAACAAAAAATTTGAAGTGTGGAAAGATTTGAGAAACACTTGACTTAGTGACCATGAGATAAAATGAAATATACTGGAGCCATCAAGACCAGTATAACTTGTAGGACCCCACACGTTAGTGTAAATAAGATCAAGTGGTGCATCACTTTGGAGACTATTGGCATAAAAAGATTGACAATTTATTAATAAAACATGAATGACATAGTGAAGACAAATTTTTATTAGATGAAATAGGAAATGAGAAATGTTTAACAAGATGATGGATAATTTTATCGAAAGGATACCCAAGATGTTTATGCCATCCATCCATAGAAGTCCGTTCAAGTACATTAGCAACTTTCGAAAATAAAAAGGGGTGAAGTACAACAAAAATATGATTTTGTTTAGAGAAATGATGATTAGAAATTAATTTTTTGCGAAGGTTTGAACACAAAGAGTATCACGCAAAGTAAAGATGCGGTTAGGGGAGCTCAAAGCCAAGGAGACAATGTGCGAGACTTTCAAATCTAAACCATCACCGAGAATGACTTTGTCAGTTCCATCATATTCAGAGTGAATAGATAAGTTTGACAGATTACCCGTGATATTATGAGAGGCAACTGAATCTAGTAGCCAATTTTTGTCCATTGCAGTTGATGTGTTAACACAATTGATGGATACATTCGAAGAGTTGAATTGAGAACAAAATTTGGCAGTGTGCCCCCAATGATCACAGAGTTGACACTTGGGCTAGGAACGCTGATTTAAGTTATTGGATCGGCCCGAGTAGTTGTTGGGCTCCATAAGAATTTTCGTGTGACCCATGAAACCCACGGTTAGTGTCGTTCCTTTTAAACGACCATGTTTGGCTCTCACTTGTGCAAATGTTTTTGTCTTTCAGAAATTAGCAGAGGCAACCAACTGCTGAGTTGTGACTTCCAAGCGTCTTAGGTACGCTTCGTGGCCAACTAGGAGATCATGTAGTTGTTCAAAACCTAGTGATGTTTTGCGGGCTCGAATGGGTGTCGCGATCTCTCAGAAATCTAAACCTAACCCATTTAGCACATAGAGAGTTAGCTCATCATCCAAAATCGGATGATCAATAATGGCGATTTCATCAGCAAGGGCCTTCACGATGTGGAGGTATTTTGTGATTGATCGAGTTCCACGCTGTATGAAGGTGAGTTCTTCTATTAAATGCATAGCTTGAGTTCAAGATCGGCTAGCATATAAATTTTTGAGTTTTTTTCCAGCCATCATGAGAAGTCTTTTCTGTGGATGCTAAGATAGCATTGAGGATAAGCTTATCCTGTGAAACCCAGTGAGTTTTACATAACTGATCGGCAATGGTGCTAGTGGAGGAGGGACACCGTAGGGTACCTTCGACACAGTCGAGCAAATCATACCCAATGAGAAGTACTTCAAATTGAGCATGCCATTGAGGAAAGGTGAAGGGTGTTAACTTTTCATTGATTTGGGCAGTGATGTCGAATGCAATTAGTGGTTTGTCTGTTGTGAAAGGAGGTTGTGATGTGAACGTCGTGATCACGTGGTCACGCAACCCACAAGCCAATTAATCTTCGATAAGTCGGATTCAGTTCGTTCAAGAACTAAAGAATGCAAGAATCACTCTAACACATAAACTGAAAAGTTCAGAATTAAAATTAATCAATAGCTGCCGAAATTTAGCTAACATGAGTTTAAATAATCTTTTAAAAACTAACTCTAATGGACCTCCTATGTGGACTTAAAAGAGGTCCACTCAAAACTGACCCAAAATTCTCAATTGGCAAGCCTTGGATCCAAGCTGAAAACAAAGTCTTGATTAAGCCCAAACAAGCCAAGGGTTGTAGCTAACAAAATTAAGTAAAGCTCATAAGGTTTTTTTATAGTCTTCCATCAAGCCCATTAATCCCATGTTTCCAAGTTGTAGTAGGATTCTTCTGGTTCCTTTGCTGTCCTCACTTCATGGCCCACATAAAGTTGGGATGGACCATTCTTGCACATAGATAAGATGTACTAGGGTCTCCTTTTGATACTTCAATGGTCCTTGTATTCTGACCTGGTTGACACCTTCAAAACCACGAATCAAGCCCCTTAACATGTAATAAGTCCTTGTTGGTGTTTCTGGGTCGTCTTCCTTCATAGCATGTACATGATTTCCTAAGAAAAACAAATACATGTCTCACATACCCATTGTCCCTGAAGCATCACCACCTCCATAAAAAGTGGCATGAGCATTAATCCAACCTCCATAATATCCATGAACAGAAGAGGCAAAGGAGAGAAACCCCACTAAAAGAGACCCAAGAAGAGCCATTTTCCTGCATAAAATTAGAAGAACCCCCTTGGGATCAAGGCTCGGCCCTCTATAAGGTCTCTTTGGGGGCCGTGAGGCAAGGTTGAGCCATGGGCTCTTGTTTTAGCTTAGGAAACAAGCTGCACCCTCTTTTAGGGGATCTTTTTCTGTAAATTGTTCTCTTTTTTTGTTAATAAATGAAAGTTTGTTAAAAAAAAACATTGTAGCTACTTATAAATTAATAGAAGTTGTAAAGCTATTAATTATTTTCGCAAAAACTATAGCTAGTAATTAAGGAAAACAAAAGGATTTCAATGGTAAACAGATAATGTTACAAGAAAATATGGTGAACCTTGAAAGATTTTTCTTGAAGGGAAATAAGAGAGGAGGGAGGATTGAAGAGAATAAATAGAAGTCAGTCAATATCACATCTGATTGAAAAACCGGACTAGCTATCTGCTGATGGGATCGTAGAGTTGTTTTAATCAAATTTGTGTAAACTGACATGTGCTTCGTTGTCGTTGGTCGGATAAAAGATTTTTCAACATTAAAAAAATTATATAACAACATTTATATATATATATATATATATATATATATATATATATATATATATATAAAAGCTTAATTATAATTTAAAAATTTATGTATGTATTTAATTGAATAAATTAGAGTTATTTATACAAATAAATAAAATAAATAGTTTTTATTCTTTATTTTCATAGCTCTAAGGGGAGAGTTATATTCAAGAGATAAAATAATATTTTTAAGTTGATGAATTATTCCTACATATTTTATCAAAAAACCAAAATTTGTTAAATATATTTCTATGCAAAAAAGTGTTTTTGATTTTATTTATATTAGTTATTTATTATTAATAAATAGTTATATTAATATTATATATATATATATATATATATATATATATATATATATATATATATATATATATATATTTACACTATTTAAAAACCATATTATTAATTTGGTTTCTTAGTAGATTTTTTTATTGGAGGTAACAAATGTTGTACCTGGATCAATAATGGAAGATTACCGCCTCTAGACACTAGTAATAGCTAATTTTGTATCAATTGTTCTTCAAAAACAAATATATTTAAAAATACATTAAAATATTATTATTATTATTTAACATTTATTTTTAATATCGATATAAAAAAATTGAAAACAACCAAAAATATTTATTTTTAAAAAAACAAAAATAAATAAATTCTAATTATATTAAAAACAAACAAGCTATTACTTCCACTTTCATGTGTTCGCACAAAGGAAGAATACTTGTGTTGAGAGTGAGAAAAGAAACATCATTTATAAGAATACTAGCTATACTAGCTATATAATTTAACATAAATACATCCACAACGATAAATTTATGTGATATAACAAAATAAAAGTTATAGATTAGGAGATAAAATATATAAATTTTTAATTATGGTTTGTTGCGCAAGCATAGAATACATCTTTTAGAATATAGATATTGTGCCATAAAAGATCAAAAAACAGCGCGAACAAATATTAAAAAAAAGAGCATAATATTTTTATAAGAAAAAAATAAAAAAAGTAATCACTAAAATCATCGTCATTATTGTGTAGATAGTAAAATTATAAAATCATTTAATACAAAGAGCAAATAAAAATAAAAATAATGGGGGAAAGGAAGCAATATTAATTTAAAATGTTATAACAATAGCAACATTGGAGTCTTAATATCTAAAATTATTATTGGTGTTACTATCAAAACAATAAAAATTATCAAATTATACTGATGGAAAAAAATAAAAAGCATGAAGAAAATAGCAAGCAAGAAAAACAATTAAAATATTATTATTATTATTACTATTACTATTATTATTATTAAAGAATAAATGAATGAATGAAAGATGAAAAAATTTGTAAAAACTACAAAAAAAAAAAAAGATCAAACAAAAAAACTACAATGAAAACTATGAATTATCATTTTTATCATTTTGAACACAATAAAATTATCAAATTGTTCTGAGGAAAAAAAACCCTCAAATTTATTAACAAAAGAGTAAGCAAAAAAACAATTAAATTATTATTATTATTATTATTATTATTATTATTATTATTATTATTATTATTTTCATTTATTTTTTATTGTGTTAGTAATGAAAGGGAAAAAATGGAAGAGAAAAAAATTCCTAAAAATTTTAACAAAAGATCAAACAAAAGAATAAAACAAAAACTATCGTTATTATCACTGCAAAACAATAAAAATTATAAAATTATCCCGAGAAAGAAGAAACTAAAAAACATTAACAAAAAAGTAAGTAAGAAAAACAATTAAATTATTATTATTATTATTATTATTATTATTATTATTATTATTATTATTATTGTGTTAATAATGAAAAAAAATAAAATAAATGAAAGACTAAAAAAAACATGAAAACTAAAAATTATCATTGTTATCATTGTCAAAACAATAAAAATTATCAAATTATTCTGAGGAAAAAAAACTCTCAAAAACATTAACAAAAGAGTAAGTAAGAAAAACAATTAAATTATTATTATTATCATTATTATTATTATTAAAGAACAAATAAATAAATGAAGGACCACAAAAATCCTAAAAACTTTAATAGAAGAAAAAAAAACAAATAAAAATTGAAATTATCATTGTTATTACTGTCAAGGGAATAAAAATTATCAAATTATCCAGAGGAAAAAAACCAAAAAAACATTAACAAAAAAGTAAGCAAGAAAAACAATTTTATTATTATTATTATTATTATTATTATTATTATTATTATTATTATTATTATTATTATTATTATTATTATTATTATATTTGTGCTAATAATGAAAGAAAAAAAATGAATGATTTAAAAAAACCCTAAAAACTTTAACAAAAGATCAAATTAAAAAATAAAATATAGGGATTAAAATCTAAAATTAAAAGTATAAAGGCCAAAATGAAAATCAATTATATAATCAATTTTAATCAAAGGATAAAATTGAAAAAATCACAACTTCCGTACCGAATATATTAAGGTTTTTTAACTCAATCCGGAAATTAAAAGGAGGACCTAAGTGAAACATTAACATTTCATTAATTTCAATCGAAGGACTCAATTAAAAATTCAGGGACCGAAGTGAAAAGTCAACAAACCTGGGGGCCTCAACTGTACATTTGTATGCAGGAGAGAGAGACGGAACGAACAACTTTAACCGGCCACCTACCCGTACACGGCCGTCGGAGGACAGAACGCACCGCACCGGGAGGAAGACCACGCGGAGGCGCATCGACTGAGACGCCAGTAGCCCATTTCCAGTGACTATCAGCCTGCACACGCGCTACTTTAACAGGGCGTGAGGCAAAATACTGTCGGTCGCGTGGACCACACACGCCAACAGTATTCCAAGAAAAATAAAAAAAAAATGTTAGTGATTACCGTCCCACCCTTGCGTCTAAGTCAGTGATTTTGTCTTATTGGAAGCTATATCCGTATTTAACCGTTTTTTTTTAAAAAAGAGTTGCGGCGGACCGGGCGAACCGGACCGGTCCGTACACGTGCAATTACACCCTTAACCCTGAGCGCATAACCCTATTTTGTCCGGCTTGAGGGACAAAAATGTTAATACACTGTTCATATCTGATTAAAATAAAAAAGGACAAAAAAAAAATCCCCCATTTTACCCGCACAATGAGCCGAGAAGACGAAGGCTAAAAACAGAC
The DNA here is from genome assembly GCA_029228465.1 of Salix viminalis. Taxonomy (NCBI): domain Eukaryota; kingdom Viridiplantae; phylum Streptophyta; class Magnoliopsida; order Malpighiales; family Salicaceae; genus Salix; species Salix viminalis. The sequence continues at coordinate 9,267,954 of CM055429.1, read as the reverse complement.
GCACACTGCCGCAATCCACAGTGATTTCAGAGGCAATGCACAGTGAATTCCACAGTGTTTTGGCCACGCCTTTTAGTTGTTAGGTAATAATAGTTACAAAATAACAAGAAAAATGAAGAAAATCCTCGTCAAAAAGATTGCCCTAATCGATGGATTAAAGATAACCTGTCACTAGCTTAACAGAAAAGAATGCGATACAGTAAGCAGGCCCTTCAAAATAAAGGTTGATGCATCACCATTTTTATTTTCATGAGCTTGATTAGTTCTACAATAAAAAAAAAAAAAATGAGGAAAAGGATGGTGTTAACAGTTACGGAGTGAAATAACTTGGTCCATCACAACAGGAGGTAGGGGTAGACATCTCTCCAATTTTATTTTATTTTTATTGTCTTGAGATAATAATCAAATACTACCCCAAAAATAGATGAACATTTTTTTAGTAATATATAACTAGAAAAGGATTCTTACGATCTACTGTTGCTACAGGATGAGGGTATAAAGCTCACGAGTAATTTTCTACATCTATACTGAACCAGATAAAGCTGGACCAAGTTCACAAGAAAACAAATACTGGAAAACAGAAGATACATGTAGTAGTAGTAAAAATAAGAAAAAATCTTTAGAACCAATCATGAAAAGCTCACAAAATAGGGTTCCCGCAGCATATTAAAGATTATCATCATTACCAGAAACAAATACTGGAAAGGCAAAAACAAAAAATGTTTAAACGGGGAGAAAACATCATCATTGACCATAATGTGGTGGCTGACCAGGAGGTGAAGCACCACTAGGTCGCAAGTTTGACTGCGCACCTGGGTGGCTCATTGCCATAGAAGCCACACTATGAGAAATTGGGCTGCTATGTGAAAGGGGAGAGGAGCCTGCAGGTATTGCAGCAGTAGCATAAGCAGACACTGGAGGTGTTGGATATGTTTGACCAGGATAAGTGCCAGGAACTGATGCATAGCCTTGTCCACCTGCCTGCATGGTTGGATCCCAAGCTGGCACTTGCCCAGGAGGAACTTGACCTGGAACAGCAGCTGTGGTAGCATAGTTATTCCCAGGGTACAATGAACCAGCCTGAGGATTCTGCCACATCTTAGGAGCGGCGTGAAGGCCAGGAGCTTGTGCTGCAATCAAACTTGCATCTGGGATGGTGTAATCTCTACTTTTATCACTATAGGCCTACCAACAAAAGCAACTAATCAGATTCTCCACGGACTGGAAAACAAGAAAAGAGGATTGCATTCAACCAGAAGGTGAAAGAGGATTGTCAAGAAGCATACATTTTAAGGACCGAATCTTCTTTTTTTATAAAGAATAGATGCAATTTTTTCTCCATCAACATCTCTCATTTTTCCATTTACTTTTTTTTCTCATGACATTAAATCAAAAGCATATATGTATACCTTTACATTGAGATCAGTATGACGAGAGTATGATAGATGAAGCTTACAATAGCCACCATCATAAATGCAGTGTCCCTCCAGAGTTTCTTTGGCTACTGCTGCAGTTGGAACGTCTGGAAAACAAAGAAGACATGATTACTGCTTAAGCCTATCTAACAAATACAGCATGTGCATTGTTAAAACCCTAGCCTACATATACGCAAAGAGGATCATAAATGGTCAAAATATTTTAACAATGAACCTAATGTCATGATGGTATTATCAAACAGTTTCAAATAAACATAAACTCTAGAAAAGATGATTTTGAGATCATTTGTAATTTGGTAGCATGACAAGATTTTTAAAACAGATAAGAGGTGATAAATTGTTACTATCAAAAAGGATTTGGTATAGCTTAAACAAAAATTAAATAGACAAATGACAATCGTTCAGCCAACCCCAACAACTATGGTATAGAACCTTTTCAAGCAGGGAAAGGAAATTCTGGCATGACTAAAGCTCCTTTTATACCCAACCAAAACCAATATAGGAAATAAATGGGTAAGAGATGGGAAAATGAAGAATCTAAATGAAGTTCAAAGTCTGATTAACTGAGTGTAGAATATTTATTTCAAGCTAGACCAAGATGTATCTAGCCCTAGATGATTTACGGAGCTAGAAAACCAGATAATCTGGCAACTAAAGAACTGCATTAATCAAAAGGCTTTCAACATGATGCAGGTAGTCAATGTAAATATACACAAGTTGCAAGCTAAATTTGTGAACAATCAGTAATGACAGAAGAAGGCATACCTGGGTACTGAATTAGCGCCTGTGTTCCACCATTCTTCTCGAATATAGCAATCTTCTGGACAGTACCAAATGCAGAGAATACCTATAATGAGCGGGCTGAACACTATGAGTAAAACTCATTAAAATTCCATGTCAAGGGAACATGTAAGCACGTAGGTCTTCCTCACAGTGTAAAGAACATCGATGGTGACGGCATACTGCATATTCTCAATCGATGCAAGAAGCACATTGCTCTCAGGTTCTTTCTTCTTTCCATCAGCACCCACAGTAGGCTGAAGAAAACAGGTTATCAGTGAAGATTAAGTAATGCAATTCAAAAAGTAATCAGAAAAGATTTACCTGAACATGTCCCTCGATTGCAGTAGGATTCACAGGGAGATATGGATTTGTATAGTCTCTGCAAAATTTGGAGATAATATCTATTAGTATCATACAAAAAAATATCAAACACTATCCATGACTATTGATGCATAAATTTCAGAAGCTGCATCAAAGAACAAACATAGCAAAAGATTTAGATAAATGATGAATAAGTAGAGACATGACCATGAAAAAATATGTTAAACTTTTGCAAAATAAATTGGCTTGCTTCTTTTCAATCCTGTGCTAGATAGAAGATTCAATAAAGATTAGGATAAAATGGGTTCTCCAAATGAAAATGAAAGTTTGAGAAATTCCAAATTTACCTAAAGATGGACAAATATCATCAAAGAAATGACACAAGGAAGACAAAAAATTGATCAGCCAATTGATTGTTAATGATTTGTTTGGCCTTGTTATATGGTTTGAAGCAAACAGTTGCTATGAATAGTTTGTTATGCAAATTAATATTTTGCCACCTTAACACTTTAGGAAACAAATTAGCATTGACTTCAGAATAAATAAACTTGCTTCAAAAGTAGACATCAAAAAACAATATTGGCAAAATCCATAATAGCAAGTAAAAATGCAATAAACTGCAACCAGAAATTGAATAATGCTTGTATGAACATTTTTTTCATTTAATGAAATTCAGCAATTATACACCAAACATTTTTAACTATAATGGCAAGTGCAAATGCAATAAACTAGTATCTAGGGATGAAGGAAATTACTAAGCGTTCATGACAATACATCTGTGTTCTGGTTATCAGGCTTCCCTAATCCCCTAAATGACAAAAGCACACACCAATTAGCAAGGCCTCAAATTCAAACACAAATGATGTACAAGAGTAGTGGTGAAAGATTTTGAACAACAAATGTAATAAGAAACAGTGAGAAAACATCTACGCATTTGACCTCTTAATAGCTGGGACAATCTTATTACCTGCTCCTATGGGACTGGAACTTAATATTGAGATCGGTATGTGCAGAATATGAAATGCGCAAGTGGCAGGAACCAACATGCTCTGGAAGCAAGTACCTGAATTTTTAAAACATAATATCATACCATTACAAATTTACTATACTTGCCATACTAACAGAAAATTCCCAAAAAAAGAAAGAAAACAGAGGATGGGGAGGGGGGTTATTGAAGGTTAGGAAAGAAGAGCATGCCTGGGTATGCTTCTCCCATCCAAGGCATTTCTAGCTGACGATGCAGTTTCAGCATCAGTGAATTGAATTAATGCCTGCAAATGTATTGGGGAAAAAGATGATACTAATATGGGGGGGAGGGGGGCGTAATCCCAAGAAGATCAAAAGCATTTTTTGACAACTCACCTGGAAACCAGCAGCCTTTTCGAAAGTAGCAATTTTGTGCACATAACCAAAAGCAGAAAACACCTGCAACAAGTTTTAATGATATGTATATCAGATTCTGTAATGATGATAGAATTAGGAATTCAACTATACACCATTTGGGACCACCCCAATCATTGGCAAAATGACATAAAACAAAATTTCCAAATATATAAGAAATAAGTGCAGAGTGACACCTGTACATGTATGCGTCAAGATAGACCTTAGAAAGGAGAATGACGTATGATAATATTTCCAAACTGTCTCCAACAAAAGAGTCTAAATAAGAGGCATCATCATATGTGATTCAACTGACTTGAAATAAAATTAAAGCTCTATTTAATACATAATCCAATCATGGTGCAATTTCCATGTAAAAAGTAATAAAACAATGAAATGAATCTTCCACCAAAGCTATAAACCAAATTGTCTGATTAAAAACTGTGGAAAGTTGATTCAAACCAAAGTACTGAGAATACCAACTCTTAAGATAAATAAAATTTTCAAAGCAACTAAGGAAATTATTAAACGAGTACCCATCATCTGCACATTAGGTATGGTACATCTTATAACAAGCATAATTACAGAGAATAACATTAATGTTATGCTTTTTCCTCCACTCTTGTATGAAATTCCACTGAAAAGAAAAGAAGATAGACAAGATAATGAAATATTTCCCAGTGCATTATATGAAATTGCACTGAAAAGAAAAGAAGATAGACAAGATAATGAAATATGTTCCAGTGCATTATATTGTCAGAAATTTGTCGTCACCAACATAACACTAGTGAACAAACATGCAGAAATCACATGATCTAGGAGCCAATTCTACAATCACAAACCTCTAGTAGGGTTACATGTTAATGACCGATGAAATATCATAATGATATACGAGCCATTTCCAAAATCGTGAGCCTCTGGTAGGGCTAGGTGAAAATCCCTCCAAAAACAAATATGCATCAACTAGTAAGCTATGCTCCTGAGGGTGCTTGTTTTCTTTATCACATTTTTAACTCCAATAAAGCATGCATCAATTGCCTAAAATCCCTAATTCTAGACAGCTTTTTCATGATTTCAGCACATTTAACCAACTTAGTGCGTTTAAAAACTAAGAACATATATCAACAGAAATCTTGAGAGATGAAAACAAATAAAGATTAAAAAGAAAAAGGCAATTACCAAGTGAATGACATCGATGCTGACATCACCAGCTTCAACACCCTCGATGGTTACCAACAATACATTTCCAGGATTATCACCTGGACTCTTATTGTTCACAATCTCGTGCCTATTCGAATATTGAATATACACCGTTTTACCCCGAACCTGCGCTGGCTCCGACGACGACGCATAATACGATACCATTTGTATTGCCTGGTTTTGGTCTACCTGAAATCAGATTCACGACCAAATTTACTAAATCAAATTATTCTCTCACCTAATTTACCTACCCTACAGATTATGAATATACATTCTGTACTGCTAATATACATTACTTACGAATTCGACGAATGCTTGATTCCGATTGGCGCCAACATTGCATTTAGTATTTACTATCCTTCCGAATGGTTTACAGAGCTCGATTAACTCTTCTTCTGTGCACTCCCATGGAAGGTTTCGCAGATGCAAGACCTTCGATGGTGTTTGTGTGTATCGGAATTGTGGCTGTCCCGACGTTGACATCTATCTATCTATTCGAGATTTTCTTTTTTGTTTGGATGTCTAGAAAGAGGTGTAAAGATTTCCCCGGATAATTATTTTCTGGGTTTAGGGATGGCGTGTCGTATGACAGGAGATTTTTGAGGTTAGGTTAAGGTCGGTTGTGATTTCTCTCTCTGTGTGTGTTATCTTCTTGGCTTCTAGAGTTTTGGGTGGAATTACTCATGTACCCTTAACTCGTGGATAATATCTATGTAAATAATTTATCCTTCAAAGCCTTTTCGGAATTAACTGTTTTAAGTTTATAGATTTTTTTTAAAGTAGGAGTGACATTACCAATAATATAAACCGTAAGTGTTTTTATTATAGTATTTTTTTTAATTTTAGGAGGGACATTGTAGATTGTAATAGTTAGATTTTAAAATAAAATAATATGATCCTCAAAATTTTTTTTTATAAGTGAGTAATTTTTACTTAAATTAAAGTCCAATTGCATATTTGTTTTTTTTATGAGAAATGATTAAAAAGATAAAGAACAAAAAAACACAAGGAACATAAATGGTGATTTAAAATTTATTTCAAAAAAAAAATTTTATTCCTTATTTTTAGGCCGGGAAGCTTTAAAACTAGGATGGAAGACATCTTTTGTTTTATCTCATCAAATGTCGTGGCGGTCGCAAGAGTCCACTTGAAGATATTGGACTTCAAGCACTTAGTAATGAGAGTTGTAATGATGTTGAATCCTTGGGCAAATCTGTGATAAAATGTTGTCAAACCCACAAAGGTGTGTATATAAAAAATGACTGAGGTTTAAGCCATCACGGATTGCTTGGACCTTTAACGAGACAACTTCAACACCTTTACAATGAATCCCAAGAAATTGATTTTCTCTTCAAGGAAGGAACATTTATCTTTGTTGATGTAGAGATGTTCTTTTTTTAACGTCTTAAAACCTGGTGTATATGCTCTAAATGCATCAAAACAGACTTGATAAAGATGAGAATATCATCAAAATATACTATAATGAACTAACCAAGGAAAGGTTAAAGTGTTTGTGTCATGACACACATAAACGTGTTTGGAGCATTAGTGAGGTTGAATGCATGACTAATCATTCGTACAACTCTTCTTTTGTCTTGAAAGCGGTTTGTCACTCATCCTCGGGCCTGTCTCAGATTTGGTGGTAACCACTTTGTAGATCAATCTTTTATGAAGATCATGATATTGCCTAGTTGGTCCAATATGTCATCCAACATGGAATTAAAAACCAATATTTAACTGTAATTTTGTTCACCGCTCTATTATTGATACACATTCACCAACTACCATTTTTTGGGGGTGAGTAATCTAGGTACAATGAAGGAGTTCAAACTTTCATGGATGAATCTCCTAGTTAATAAGTCATGTACTTGTTTTTGAAATTCAACACGTGTAGTTAGGCTCATTCTATAATGAGGCAAATTGGGTAGAGACAAACCTAGAACAAAATCGATGGCGTGTTGAATGACTCGTAATGATGGTAATTGTTGGGAAGGTCTTCTAACATCATATCTATTATCATAGGCACAACATTCATGCTATTATCATTGTCGATGACAACATTCAGAGCTTTGTCCTTATATATGACTCTTGTGTGGAAGATGTTAGTTCTCTTCGAGCCATGGTCCACGTCCCTTTTGGTTTTGTGCCCTGTCAAAACATGTTGAATCATACAAATGGGTAGGTCAATGGCTTGCAATCGTTCTTCCTCGGGATCTTTTTTTTGTTGGATATGGTCATCCTCATGGTCAATTTTATCATTATCGACCACCAGGTCCTTACATACATAAGCCACTCTCTGATCTTGAATGGGACACACGATACACGGTTAGAGAATAATATAAATTATATTTTGGGACCTCATCTAAAAGTTTAAGTTTTTAGGTGAGAAGGTCTCTTAACATGATATCAGAGCATTGTTGACCCAGCGGTCACGAGTTTGAATCTCACCACCCCCATTCTAATTGTCGTAACTCAATTTTTGGGTTACTCTCCAAAATAAAGTAAAAATAACAAAAATAAAATAAAAGGAGCTGGCGTGGGTAGAAAAATCAATTTGGAAATTTTGGTTGTTTTCACGAGTCCAATCGTATCTCTTTGGTTCCAAAAATAGAGAAAAATACAGATTTAAGGCAAAAATAATTTAATATTGGATGAATCTGTGTAAAAACTAAGTTAAATGACATAATTATATTTTTTATTGGTTGATTCGATTTAATCGTTGACAAATTTAAAGTTTAATTATGATCGGGAATTAATTTAAGGTCCAATTGACGGATTTAATTAAGTGCAAGGACTTAATTATACTTTAAATTGGTTAAATTAATTTTATTAAGGGCTTAGTCAATGAGAAATCAATTCTTGAATTTAATTCGGGCTCAATTGATGAGAATGGAATTTTCGGAGACCGTTTTGAATTTTTAAGTCAATTATGCGAAATCAGGGACCGAATTGAACGAATTAAGAATCTAATGGTCAATTGAGGGTTAAATCGCGCAAATCGGAAACCAAAGACCAAAATAAAAAAGGCGCACACATTTAAGGTTGTTGTTGAAATTTTAATGGGGATACGATTGCATAAAATTAAAAGTTTAAAACTAATCGGGGGTGCGATCAAACCAATTAAACATTGAGGGACCAAATTGTATTTTCTCACACCCTCCTTAAAATGAAATTTGCATGTTCCTGCACTATTCGACACCCGAGCAAAGTGCAGGAACAGCTCTGAATCGACGCCCTCGACCCTCTCGCAAAATGCAGAGGGCAACCAACAAAATCACACAACATGCATGCCTATCCCCTATAAATACCCCGTTCACAGACGAACCAAAAGGGGGGAGAGGAGAAAGGAAAAGAGAGGAATCGACAAACAAAGGAATTAAACAGAGAAAAACTACGAGGGAAGAAACGGAAAAAAAAAGACAGAAAAAGGAGGGAAAGTGCTAGAGATTCAAAGAGATTCTTAGCAAATAAAAACAAGAAAAATCACACGAAAGAGGAGGATCATCTTCGTCTTCTTCATCAGCTCTCTCTCTCCCCAATTTCAATAGCTCGTTTCTCTCTCTAAAAAACAGCCCCGGTTGAGCTTCCTCTCTCCACCGTTGCAGGCCATTCAACCACCCAAAGACACCCTTATCACCACCGTGAGTTTCCCCTCAACTCCAGCTGCTCAGCTGTCCTCTCCGGCGAAGAAACAGAGACAGTCCCGACGATAGCAACGCCAACCCGTCACCTTCCGACGACCACTCCGACCACCACAGGCCACCGTTGACGGCTCCACCACGACAGGAATCATCATCTCGACCTCCTCTACACAAAGGTACTAACAGTTACACATTTTGTCACACTCGAAAAACATCCCTGTTCATCGTCTTCTTCCTCTAGCTCGCTGCATGCCAGTGGGACGTGATTTGCATCCCACTATGCATGCGGGCTAGGGCTAAGGAGGACGGGCCGGGCTTTGTGCCCGACCCAAACGCTTAATCCAGATGGGCTTCCAACCCACTGGACTATAGACCCAGTCCATAAGTATCGGCCCACCCCAAACTATTTGGGCTTCCAGCCCGTGAGGACTGGAAGCCCAGCCCAAACATATGCGGGCTTCCAGCCCAAACACTCTAGGCTTCCAGCCCATGATGGCTGGAAGCCCAACCATAACCTTCTAGGCTTCCAACTCGTGAGGGCTGGAAGCTCAGCCCACTCAGTGTGGGCAGTCAGCTCACTGTGGATGACAACCCAGCCCAGAAAAAAAAAATACAAATTGACACAAAAAAAAGTATTTTTATTTTTTACTACTATTATTATTACAAAAAAAAATTCAAAAATATAAAAAATGTATTTGTTTTTTGTGCATACGACCAAATTCCATGATTTTTCCATAAATATTTTTCGTAAAAATTATGTTGAATCTTTCTCATATTTTGAAACGAAAATTGGATATCGTAACCGGTTTATGATTATCCGTTGGAATTTGGCCAAAATATCAAAAATAATTTTAAATATTTTTGTTTCATCTATGAGGGTGTAAATTTACATTGTAAAGTACACCCGCAGATAAAAAAAATAAATTTTACTACAGTGTAAATTTACATTGTAAAGTACACCCGTAGATAAAAAAAAAGATTTTTACTACGGTGTAAAATTACATTGTAAAGTACACCCGTAGATAAAAAAAAAACTTGTAACTGCGATGTAAAATTACATTGTAAAATACACCCCAAAAAAAAATGTATTTTTAAAAATGCAGTATAAAAATTTTAACTTAGAAAAACAATCAAACAACAATGCAACTTACCTTAGGTAGGGTGCACTGGGGGTGATGCGTCTTCCCCTTGCACAACAAGTCCCCTTACCCATGACTCTCGCAGACCAATAGGTTTCTTAGTGACCGTAATACTAGGTGGCGACTCCTAATAATTATAGTCGTAAATTTTACGGCTATAAACAACCCCAAAATCACCGTCGCGACACTAATTGATAAATATCAAGCACAAAGTAATGTGGATCTATATGCAAGTTTCATGCCTAAAGAGTTTTCACTTGAGGAGACGTGTTAGAGAATAATATAAATCATATTCTAGGGCCTCACCTATAAGCTTAAATTTTTAGGTGAGATGGTTCTTAACACATACTACTGCAAACTGTTCATGCCCTTTGCATTTGTAACATTTGGGACCCTCTCCAAAAGCCTTTTCCTTGCCTTTACATCACCATTCACGTGTCCTCTTGTTAATTTGGTTGTTGGCTTTACACTAGCAGAGGATGAATGACGAAAGTTCCCAGAGTTAGCAGAATAAAAACTACGTGTGTTACTTGAGGTCTCAATCTCTTCAAATACTAAGCTAATACTTAAGGCTCGATTTTGCTGGTCTTACTCCTCATTTTCAGTTCATGAGATCGTTTGTATACTGGTCCACTTTAGTTTTGTTGTTTTGGCTCCATTATAATATGTCTTCATAGATAAGTTTATGGGCATGTATTTTGCTTTTAGTCATTCCTTCATATCTCCCTACTCTGTATTAGTAGCCTGACGGGTTCGCCTCAGTCTCTCTTCCACACTACTCCACCAAGCACGAGTTGGACCTTTAAGCTTTAGTTTGACAAATTGAACCTTGTGTTCCTCAGGTACTTAAAACTAGTCGAAGTAATCTTTAAATGAAGTAATCCAATAAAAAAATGCCTTCAGATTGAGTTTGCCATAAAAATCTACTACTTCCACCTTCATACATTTGTTAATTCATCCAAAATGTTTCTTTGTATATCCATATCGCGTGGTTGTCCATGTACAACTTGTGTTTGACCGCATCCAACTACACTTCCTTAGTTTCATCTTCGTTGTCTAGCTTCTCGAGGTGGTCGTCCCACTTCTCGATTGCTTCATTCATCAATCACGAACAAACAATGCATCATCATGTTCAAATTTTGAGAAAACTAATCAAGTTGTTGAAAATTGGATGAAGCTTGGAAAGTATTGGTGTTTGGGTTTGGGTTTGAAGAATTGGAAATGGTGGAACCTTATGCATGATATTGTATGATTGACCACTTTTGGTTTTTATCATAAGAATGTAATGTTAATTGAAATGAGTGCTTTGATAGCAATTTGGTGACACTATAAGCACAAATTAATTAGCCCTAAGAAATTAGAATCTCACCAATATCTTGAAAGCTCACTTGGAATCTCTGCAAATAATGAGCATGAACTTTATAAACTAATATGCCTTTACTAATCAAAACGAGGCTTTAAATAGCCAAATTACAAGCAACAAAAGTAAAAAATATAGCGTCTAACTATCTGTTATGTAAAGCAATAGCCACGTTCCACCACTTCATAAATCAAGGGAAAATGGCCAGTTATTGACAAATAAAGAAAATAACAAACGTACACAATCACAATAACACAAGGGTAGTGGGCAATTAGTGACCAGTAAAAGGAATTACTTGGATGGCCCCTTAGCGAGACAAATACATCAGAATGAATATTAGGTTCCAAGAGAGAGGAAACAAACAATTGATCATCGATAATTCTCTGACCATCATGCGTTGACATGTGCCCCTACCATGGGAAAGAAGAAATGGTGGCACATCTGGTGAGATGAAGAATGATCATTTTTAGCCACCCATGGAGCGTCACGTGCCCCCTGTATAACGTGGGTGACTTAAAATCATTGGCGTGTCTGTCATACGCATCAACAATGTTTTTAATAAAAAAATATTTAAAAATATAAAAATACCAAAACACCCATGAAGCACGTCCTAATAACAAAAAAATACATATGAAAAATATAAAATACCTCTAAGACCAAGGGTAAATTAGTGCTTTTACTATTCATAGAAAATGAAAACATAAAAAATATTGTTGTTGACAATTCTTAATTTTTTTTCTCATTTAAGGATAAAATTTTTATTTAACTGCTCATAAAAAATCAAAATGCTTAGAAGAACCTTGCGCATCAAACAATTTTTTCCCCGTGATTTTAGAGGCAAAACCGTATATTTAGCAGAAGTTGAAGGACCACAATGGAAAGAAAAGAAGTTTGGGAATTTAATTGTAGCAATATAGGGCTTAAATGAAGAAAAACATTGAATATTGAAGATTGGGATGAATTTGCAAAACTTGGAAGTCTAGGGACTCAATTAAACTTTTAATATTCTAAATTGGCTTAATCACAAGTTTAATTAAAAAAAATATCAAGTTTTGAATCTAGTTGAGCAAGTTCTAAGACTTATTTAAACTATTTATTGGCTATAAATAATGCAATGAGGGGCTTGAAGAAAAATATCAAAGTTTGGAAGACAACTGAGTCAAAATTCCAAGAATCAAGAGTTTAGTGATCAAAATGAAATATTACCAAAATTGTGAGAGCATAAGTGATTTAATTAGGAGTGAAATTAAGGATAAAATCAAAGAATTGAAAACCCAAGGACAAAAGTGTAAAGGACACCAAAATACAAGGGTCTAATTGAAAATTATAAGGGCATTAATTGAGATGATTTCCAAATATTAAGATCAATCGAGGGTTCAGTTGCAAAGATACAAAGACAATGAGCTTAAAATTGAGTTTAGAAAATGTCAACCAAACAATAATGTTTTATTTATCCACTATCCATCCTCTCCCTCGGTTTCTTTGAAATAGAAATAACAAAGAGGATCATTCCATACCGTTCTCCAACCTATTTTCCTCACAAAATCATGTCAATAAGCTCTTACAATCAGCAAACCAATTTTACTCTCCGCAATCCAACTGTTCCTAAATATCCCAACAAAACCCCTACCCAACTGTCCCGGGCCCGACCTGCAAGGATGTATGAGAAGTTTCAAAAAATGAAAAATATTTTGCATGCACACTTGGGCTTAGTAACAAGTACATTAGTCCCTTGGCCAAATTAAATGTTTGTTTGGTCTACATATCCAAATTTTCAGAAAAATAAAGATCACTTTGAATGTTTAGGTCAATGAACTCACAAAACCAAGAGATGTAAGTGAATGGACGATGCCAAAAGATGAGCTGCGTTTTTAAACATGACAGTACCCATATAGAAGATGAACACTGCTTTTAAATATGTTAGCCTGGACGTGCTCTGGCTTCCAATTCTCAGTTGATTCAGGCAACCACACACGCACACGCACACGCACACGCACACACGCACGGACCAATCTATATTAGTGAAGGAAAATTGAATCGAACACCGAAGTTGAGACAAGCGTGCAAGAGAAAATAGCTTGCATAGGGTCTCGTTTTAGACTATTTATATTCTCCTTGTTATAGACTGATCGTCGATCGGTCAAACTTTGCACGTACTGTCAACCACTATTAAAGAATGGTATTCCATTCTCTACGCTTCTAATTTTAGATCTCCCACGTACGTACGTTACTGGATAGTATTTAAGCATGCCCACAACATCAAACTTGTGTGTTCAATTCATAAACTAAACACAAGCTATGCAGATAGCTTAGAAATTGACCTAGGTTCAATTTTTTCTGGTCTATTTCGGTCTGAACCCATACAAACATTTACGAGCCCACCGCGCCAGTGGTTCAACCGTAGACCTTGATCTCTACGGACCTAGGTCCAGTACTCCTACTTTCGGTCATTACTTGTGAGCATTCATTACGTACATATAAAGAGAGAATGGCAGGGGGCAAGGCCATGCTGATCATTGTTCTTACTCTTGCAACATTGATTCCAAGCCTGTGGGCAGACATTGGCATTTTCGATGATGTGTGGCAAAAACGAGCAGAGGAAGCTAAGAAGATGACATTGGAAGCCTACGTACCCAACCCAGAAGAGGCAACCGATGCTTTCAACGTTGAGGTGAACAGGTGAGTTCCCATCATCCATCATTTAATTTCTCCATTTCATTATTGATTATGATCAGCACACAATACATCACCATTTATTTATTTATTTATTTATTTTTTAAAGTCTTAATTTCTCTCTGAACTAAGAAGCAAGCCTAGATCGGATAAGATAGATATATAGCAACTTGCTATGCTAAGGTATACGCTTAAGCATGCAGAATTAAATTACATGCCACATTTACGAAATGTCATAAAGATTTTAACAATCTTTTTTATTTTATTTGGGGGATACTCTCTTGCAAGGCATAGCAGTGCCCTTACAAACATCACGAATTGGGTCCTTGATGACGATGAAAACGATGCCGATTTCAAACAGCTCGCTAATAACAGCACGAGAAGGAACCTGAGGCAAGGGAGGAAAACATACGTAGGCCCATGCCAGGTGACCAACCCAATTGACAGGTGCTGGAGGTGCCAGAACAACTGGGCAAAAAACCGTAAGCAGTTAGCAAAATGTGCCCTTGGTTTTGGGCGGAGGACTAGTGGAGGAATGGGTGGAAGGATATATGTCGTGACAGATAACTCGGACAAGAATGTTTTGAAGCCGAAACCAGGGACTCTGCGTCATGCTGTGATCCAAAAGGAGGCGTTGTGGATCATATTTTCAAAGAGCATGAACATTAAGCTGTCGAAAGAGTTGATTATGACAAGCCATAAGACGATTGATGGCCGTGGGCACCACGTACACATCTCTTACGGTGCTGGCATTACAATACAGTTCATCCATAATGTTATCATTCATGGAATTCACATTCATCACATCATTGCAACTAGCGGTGGAAGTATTAGGGACTCGGTGGACCATTATGGAATCAGGACCAACAGTGATGGAGATGGAATTTCCATCTTCGGTTCCACCGATGTCTGGATCGATCACGTTTCCATGTCTCGCTGTACCGATGGACTCATTGACGCAGTTATGGGATCCACTGCAATTACCATTTCTAATTCCCATTTCACCCACCACAACGATGTAATTAAGCTACGATATCATTTCTTGATTATTTATAACCTAGCCTGAAGATAATTTCCTTATGTATTGCTCAGATCGAGCTAGCTGATGATGTATATTGAAATCTGCGCGCAGGCGATCTTGTTGGGAGCAAGTGATAGCTACTCAGGCGATCATCTTATGCAAGTCACAGTTGCATTCAACCATTTTGGTCAGGGACTTGTCCAGAGAATGCCGAGATGCAGATGGGGTTTCTTCCATGTTGTTAACAATGACTACACTCATTGGCGCCTGTATGCTATTGGTGGTAGCAAACACCCTACCATTATCAGCCAGGGTAACCGCTTCATCGCACCACCTGAGCCTCATCTAAAACAGGTAGGTACCGGTAAACAAAGCAAAACTGTGCATTCCAATTACATTTCATATATAATACAATAAATACATATTTTGATGATACCTACGTACAAAATGCAGGTGACCAAGAGGGACTATGCAACTAAGGAAGAATGGAGTAAATGGACATGGAGATCAGAGAATGATCTAATGATGAATGGAGCCTTCTTCGTTCAGTCAGGCCAACCGAGAAACAAGAGCCCGAACAACAAGTTCATGATCAAAGCCAAACCCGGTGCAGTTGCTACAAGGATGACTCGCTTTGCTGGGGCACTTTATTGCCAACCAGGTAGAAAATGTTAGAAGAATCCTGTCTCGTCATAATTTGTGGAACCTTAACTTCACGAACAATTAAGGACATGTGGAGGAGAACAATTCTAACGTTGTTACTGTTATTAATTTGCATGGTTGTGCTTTTTGGTGGGAAGAGAAATTGGAATCGGAGGGAAAATAGGGAACCAAAAAACTCATTAAATATTTTTTTTATTATGTAAGCATAAAATGTATTATTAATGTACTGCGTTGTGTTGTCTATATAACTTTCTTCTTTTTCTTATTTATTTGATGAGAGAAACCAAAATATTAATACAATTCAGTGTAATTGGATTGAATTGACTCATTTATGAGTATAAAAATAAGATTTTGATCAAATTTGATTTCATTGAAGCTTAGTTGCCAAATTTATATATAAATGTTCGGATAAAATAGGACATGACATATTATATTTCTCAATTTACTCTCTAAAACAAGGTTCTTAATTCTGTTTCAATTAATATTTTATTTTTAATTGGAATTAATTTTTTTAATTCACAGCATTTTGACTTGTGATTTCGATTGTATACTATTATATATATATATATATAATTTCAATTAAAATTCAAAGATAAATTAACCTGAAATTGTTCAATTCAAATTTCAAACATAACTAAAAAAGTGAGAGTTAAACTAATATGACATGATCGATTCATCAGATATTGATTAAAAAATTTGATTAAGTTTTTTTTAAGATGACATTTAAGAAAAAAAATTGAAATAACAATATATTGGAACGACTCAGGTTAACTTTTCATATTTGTGACATGCTTCATGAGATCATCATAACCCTAAATAAACACAAATTAAAATAAATTATAAAGCTTAGTTCCTTGTAAATCTATTATTGAATAATAAAATTGTGAAAAAAATTATTTAAAACAAGGACAAACATAATTTTTTTTTTATGAGCAAAGTTATGAATTTGGCCAAAAATTGAATAATACCATAAGTAGACATGATTTGTTTTTTAATCTTTGATTGCTCTAAACTCTTAGTATGAGATATAACAATATGTTAAGAGAATCATTGTAATAAAATTTTAGTTCAATCCAATAGTCGGATTAAAAGATATAATGAATATTATAAAATTGAAAACTATTTTTAAGAAAAAAGAACAAAAGAACAAAGCACTATTTGAATGAAATAAAATGAGCGAATCAAAATTAGAACATTCTAACTGGAACTTGGATAGAATTTTTGGAATAGGCTATTCTGAGCGAGATAAATCTGTTTTGGTTTGTTTAGTTTTTTTAAATGAAACAAGATATACTAATCATCTCGAACATAATACAGAAATTAAAAATATTTGTCTAAAGATTAAAAGAAAAAAATCCATTCAAGTAAACATTTTTTCAATTATACTAAAATTAAAAAAAAATCTATTCAAATTTTTCTACAACCATCAAACCAAAGATGGATTTTTTTTCTACATATGTATTATATGAGCACTAACAATGAGGGCATATTTGGCAGAAATGCAATAGATCAAGTATCGTATCACATAAAAATAATCACCTATATATTGAACTATTACATAATTAAAAGTAACCATGTAGAAACTTAATTGAAAAGGGTGTTTTATCATAATAACTAAGTTTTGATTTTTATAAAATACAAGGACAATATTGTAAATAAAATAAAATGTAAGAATTCAAAATTTATATGATAAATAGCTGGTGCAAAAGCTAGCAAACATGGTAGTTTCGCACTAGACCGCTGTTTGCTAGCTCGGAAGCTAATACTGGTCAACAAACCGTTTGCTAATATTGGTCAATTATCAGACTTATTTTGGCTTTCCGGGATCAAATCTCATTCTTGGTTGTGGGTTGTGTGACCACATGATCACGAGGTTCGCATCAAGAGTCGTTGATGGTTCAGTTTTACAAATTTATTTTCTCTCAATTGTAACTTTATTTTCTCTCTCATGATGAGATGTTGAATGAGAATGAAGCAGGACGTGTAATCTGGGACCATGACCAAATATATAGGCAATAAGCTACCCTTTGGTATTCATGCATTCTAGCATTCTTACCATTTGGTATTCCTATCCTTTGGTATTCATGACTTCTGACATTCCTATCATTTAGTATTCCTTACCTTTTGGTATTCGTATTAGCCAATCACTAAAATAAGAATAACTTTTTAGTCTCTACACATTAAATGTTCATAGCCTATTAGATACACCAAAAAACTCTATTGCCTAAAAATACTTCGTAGATCATTTTGAATCATGCTTCACTTTATTTGACAGTTTTCAAACACATAATAATTCTCACATAAGCTCAACGTTGGTTAATGATCCAACAATCTCCTACTTGGGCTATATGTATAACCTTATAATTATGTTTCACAAAAAATAATTGCAAATGAGCTCAATCTTTAGTGTTATTAACAAATGTATCTATAACAATTTTGTCTCTGGATTTCTTGTTAATCAATAGAGACAAAATATAGGACTAGTCAAATCTCATCCTCTTTGCATTTTTTCTGTATTTAGTTTTGCTATTTTTTTTTTACATTTTCATGGTTCAAAAATAAATGTTTAAGAGTTAAGCTTTTTGATTGAATCCAAGTTTAAAATTTCAAGAGTTACGAGTTTTAGAGATTAGAGGAGGATTAGGAGATTTGCTCAAGTTTACTTGGTGTTTTATATTTTTAAGCTAATGTTTTTCTTGTTTTTTATTTTTTATAATTTTTGCGATTTTATTATATTGAGCTAGCCAATATTTTTCAATTTCACACCTACAATTTCTTAATATATAAATAATATATCAAATTATATATTGTTTTTTAATTTCATCCATATGATTTTTTAGTCTTTCAAAGTTAATACTGATTCTTTTATTTTTTTTTAAAAATTCCATCCTTTTTAGGTTTTTTTCTCTTAGATTTTATCCGTATTTTTTTTTTGTTTTAAAAAAGTTTTCTTATTAATATTCTTTCAATAATTTAATAAATAAAATCCATGATTTAATGAGTAACAAGTTTTATAAATTAAGTCGGGTTTCGAAAGAGGATTTGCTTGCTTGTTTTTTTTTTTTTTGGCTTTTCTTAAAAAAAAATTAAGTTTTACTTTTTTTCTCGTTATTGTTTACCTTCTATTTGATTAAAATTGAATAATTAGATAATTGAAGGGATTAAGTTACGATTACCTCTATTTGTTGCCTGGAAATCGGAATATGCCTTGTTACTTTTATTACCACTCCTTTTCTCTCTCTTGCCCAAGCTGCCTTGCTCGCTGTTTCGAACTGCCCAAACTACCCCATGTTGAACACTTTCCCTCTTTCTCAAGCGTGTCTGTCTGTCTCTTTCTCTCAAACCTCCTTTTGACTAAAACTTCACAACTGGGCATCACTGATTTCCTCTGATAATCACTTGTTTTTGTATTTTTTATTATTTTGATGATTTAAAGTTTGTATCTTTGAAATACGTCTTCTTTGTTATGATTAATTTTACAAGTTTTGATTGAGTGTTTATATTATGAAGATGAAGATGGGTTTGAGTCCAGATTCTGTAAAGGTAAAGAATTTTAAGGAGAAATCAAAGAGCAAGAAAAATAAGAAAAATCAAGGAAATGAAAAGGACGAGGAGGATATTGGATGTTGGTTTAAATTCAGGTTGACGAGAAGCTGCATGCCTTCAAGATCAAAAGTTGATAGCTCTTTAAGTGGCATCTCAACTCACTATGGTAAAATCTCTGTTTTTTGTATATTTTTTTCTGTAATGTTTTGACCAACTGATATTTTATGCAGAACTATATGTCTATAGGGTTGGTGGGTATTTTTTTCAATAGTTTTTCTTATAAAAAGTCATGGTGATTTGGTTCAAGGAAAATTAAGAAAAAGCGAGTTAAAAGTGTTCCCGAATTTTCATCCTCTTAGATAGCTCCGTTAATCAAAGGGCGTGTTCAAATTGATGATTTTGGTGCGGCATGTTGCTCCTTGATTAACAGGTCTATCATGATCAGTTACAATACTATCCATGCATTGAATAACATGACTGCAACTAGTTCTTCAATGAACTTTATTAAAATTCAGCAATTTGTCACGTTTCCAATTAGTTCTTTTGAAAAACGTTTGTAATAAGTTGTTATATATAAATACTTATGGATTTGAATAATATCAAGTAATTGCCCATTACTTTGATTTTCAGTGCCAAGTAAATCTAAAAACGAGATGAACAAAGACCGACCTATTGTTCCAGCAATGTCTTCTACTACTACGACTAGCAATGCAGAGAGTTCATCCTCACTTCCAACATTCAGTGAGGAATTGAAGCTTGCTTCTCAGCTCCGAAAATTTACATTTAATGACCTGAAATTAGCAACTAGAAACTTTAGGCCTGAGAGTCTTCTTGGGGAGGGTGGGTTTGGATGTGTCTTCAAAGGTTGGATTGAGGAGAATGGAACTGCTCCTGTGAAACCTGGAACTGGGCTTACCGTTGCAGTCAAAACCCTCAACCATGATGGACTTCAGGGTCATAAAGAGTGGCTTGTATGATCTCTCTCTATTTGTCACTCCTATCATGGTCTTTCAAATGTTAGATGATTTTTGTTGGAAAAATAAAGATGTTGCTCTTTATATTAGTAGTCATGTTTTTTCACAATATTTCAGGCTGAAGTTAGTTTTCTTGGGAACCTTCTCCATAAAAACTTGGTGAAATTGGTTGGTTACTGCATTGAAGATGATCAAAGGTTGCTGGTGTATGAGTTCATGCCTAGAGGAAGTTTGGAGAAT
Source organism: Salix viminalis (assembly GCA_029228465.1). Taxonomy (NCBI): domain Eukaryota; kingdom Viridiplantae; phylum Streptophyta; class Magnoliopsida; order Malpighiales; family Salicaceae; genus Salix; species Salix viminalis. The sequence continues at coordinate 9,247,577 of CM055429.1, read as the reverse complement.
CACCTCTTCAGAAGTATGTAACTGCAAAGCTTTAGCCTAGAATTTCCCCTATCTATGTAATTTCTTATCAAATTTGCACTTTGTGCCAAAATTAGTGTATGTTATCATGATGTTCTTTGCTCATAAAACCAATACGTTGACACACCTAATATTAAGATACATCATCTTACAGGAATATTTGATAAAAAGTCGAAGCCAAACATGTTCACGCAGAATCTTTGAGCTTCAACTCTTGCCATGTTTTAAAGATAGTACATTCATGATTTGCTTATTTTACCACAGAAAAGACCAAGATCTCCAATGCGCATAAATTAGCTTATAGACTTGAAGTCTTTTAGAATGTGTCAAGGTTCTTGTCATGTACATGATGCACTTTTCTAATACTTATTCCGTAAGTCTTGGAGCCTTCAAATTTTATGGACACAATGTTGTAGAACTTTTGGAGATTAGCATCCTTTAGATGTGCATCAGTCCACTTGAAGGTAAATAACTATTAGGCCATCACTTGAACTGGTTTCTGTTTATTAATTTCCCAGTTTAGTGGATATTGTCTTGGCCAAATGAGCAATAGGTCCAACTGGCTGAAGTAGTGTTTATAGTCCTGCCTAAGAACCAACATCACTGTAATATTGTTTATTGCTTTCTAGTCAGGTAGATAGATGTCTTGTTTCGTAAAAGTTTATTCAAGTTTAGGAATTAGTATTAACTTATGTAGTCTTGAATTGTAGGAGTCCGCCATTGGGCTGCTTTCTTTTCTGTGAAACTTGTCAGCTATTGGCAACATATTCCTCACAAAATCTATAAACCACCTCTAGATGGAGCTCATCACTGCCACTTTGGAAGAAGGATCTATAGATTTATCATGTAGAAATAGGTTTCAGTAGTTGATTTTGAATGTTCAAGGGATTTATAGATTGGCTTCATTGTTTTTTTCCATTTATTACAAGGTTTGTAACCTTTTATGATAAGTAAAAAGTAACTAGAAATTATTGCTAATCTATGATCTACCCACAGAATTCGGCCTATTAAGAACCTACTTCAGATTTTATCTTTCTTTCAGCAAGTGATTCTAGAGCTCCCTAAATCTACAATCTCTTTTCTCATATGCTCTTGTTTAAGATATTCATCTACAATTGATGTTTAATGTTCTCTGGTAACAACCATGTTCTGTGCAGAAGGGTCCTTGCCCCTTCCGTGGTCTATCAGGATGAAAATTGCTCTTGGTGCTGCACAAGGTCTTGCTTTCCTTCATGAAGAGGCTGACAGACCAGTAATATATCGTGATTTTAAAACATCTAATATATTATTAGACGCGGTATGTGCCTTAACATGTGCATGTATTGGAAAATTACTTCACTAATCATTTCCTCTTTCTGGTCCCTTTCTGATTCTGATACAAGACATTACTATTTTAGGACTACAATGCGAAACTTTCTGATTTTGGACTTGCCAAGGATGCTCCTGATGGAGGTAAAACTCATGTGTCTACCAGAGTTATGGGAACTTATGGCTATGCTGCCCCCGAATATGTGATGACTGGTGAGTGATCTCTAATTCCTTTTCCTTGCTACGTGTTTATGTATAGATTTATGCATGCCTTTGAATGAATAATTGTAGGCTAAATAGTAAAATACCTCCTGAGCTAAAAATTCCCTGATTTTCCAAACAAAACAAAATGATATTTGAATGGGGTATATTATGGTTTTGTTGGAAAATTGAAAAAAGAAAAAAAAAAAGCTCCCTATTCCTCTCTTTTTTTCTTATCAATAATAATAATTAGGGAATATTTTTCAGCTTCTGGCAATTGGAATCAAAGATGACCTTATATAGAGCTTCATTCTATTGCTATAATTATCTCAGCACCACCACATCCCAATACATGAGTGAAGGGAAGAACATGTTCCAATGTGTGATGCATGTGGGTTTGAAAAGGCCAGAAATCCAATATCACTGAGAGTCGAGAGTGTGAGTTTTGTGGTCCTCACCATGCGTGTTACCACTCAAATCTTGTTAGCCATCTCCTGGCATCATTGATATTAAAAGTGCAACAATAGTAGTCTTTTTGGCTTGAACCCAATGGTTTATACAGCCATCTCCTGGCCTGTAGTCATATAGACTCAAGCTTTTCAAGAAAGGTGGAATGTGAGATGGAATTTGGATTAAGTTTCCAATTGAGTTTTAATTCCTGTGTTTCTGTATTTCTTGAAAATATAAGATTAGACACCCTGGTTTCAAATGGGACCAACTCATTTGTATCATAAAAGTCACTCCATATTGCTAGAATCAATCATACAAAACTTTTTCTTCTGCATAATGGATGCTATCACTGAACTAATTTTCATAACTGGCAACTGGCTGTCTTTTGCCAGTGTCTTGTTTGTTGATCACTACGTATCCTTGTTTGTGGTGCTTATTTAATTCTTAGGCATTTTGGAAGGCACTTAAGCCATGGTAATCAAACAACTTCTCATGTCATGTTTTGAATATCCATTTTTTTTTGTCATATCCGACTAGTATGGTTAGCAGAATTCCGTGCAAGCGACTCTTTTTTATAAATATCATGGCTGTAATGTTTTTAATATCTGATGTTATGCCACACTTATATCTTCCACAATGGTTTAGGACATTTGACATCAAAGAGTGACGTCTACAGCTTTGGAGTAGTTTTACTTGAAATGCTCACGGGCCGTAGATCCATGGACAAAAACCGCCCAAATGGGGAGCACAACCTCGTGGAATGGGCAAGGCCACATTTTGGGGACAAGAGAAGGTTCTACCGCTTATTAGACCCCCGTCTTGAAGGTCATTTCTCAATCAAAGGAGCTCAGAAAGCCATTCAGTTAGCTGCCCAGTGTCTAAGCCGTGACCCCAAAGCCAGACCCCAGATGAGTGAAGTTGTTGGAGCAGTAAAGCCTTTACCAAACTTAAAGGATATGGCTAGCTCGTCATATTACTTTCAAAGTATGCAAGCAGATCGTAACAAGTCAAACATGAATGCTAAAAATGGCATTAGAACACAGGCTGGATTTGTAACAAGGAATGGACAACCATTGAGGAGCTTAAGTGATGTACGTGCTTCTCCATATAACCAGTCTCGGCAGTCACCAAAAGCTAAAGGGAAAAGTTCATAGCACTACAGTATAATTGCATTTATATTGTATCTGGTTTCAGCTTTTGGGCAGTAGCTTCAGCAGTTTGAAATAGCACGAGGGTTGTTCCATCATTTGTCCTAGCAGCAAGGGGTGATCTTTAGTTATTCATCCACCGTTTTCTCAGTAAATTGATGGAACAAGCCTTCTGCCTTATGTGATGGCTTGTGGTTGGTAATCATTGAATCTGGGGAGGTTCATTCTGCTTTACTCCCTGTTTCTTACCTCTCAAATGCATCGACTCTTATGAAGTCATAAATTGGAGACTGGAAAGATATTGAAGTCAAGTTGAGATTTTGATGGAGGTGAAGGGTATGAAGAGATGTTAGTAAGCTTGATTTTACGTTGATGAGAAGAGAAGTGTGAGGCTGATTTATGTAGCTATTTAATTCGGACTCGTCATTTAATGATATATATATATATATATATATAGGATGCTTTACTCTCTTCCCATCTTTAATTGCTTCTCTTATCATCGTATTCCTAAGTTGGTTTGTTGCAGATGGGTTTCTTTATCACCGAGTTGATGGAAAATTTAAAGATAAATATATAAAAGGTCTAGACTGGTTTCACTTGGAAGTATGAAGCTGCTTTATGGGCAAGATTATTAATATTTGAGCATGTTTCTTGGTCTCTGCTGAGTGCTGACAAACACGGATATGTTATCTGCAAACCCGGCTGCCCAGATCAGGCCAGGTTTGGAGGGAATTTTGTATTCACGAGGGGTGAGGCTGGCACCAGTTTTCATAATAATTAGATGGTCAAATCAACTTCATGGATGCCCCCGTTCCCATGAAGGTTGCGCTACTGCGATGTTGTTAACAACGCCATCATCATAACTCTTTTATTTATTTATTTATTTTTTTCTGTTTGAGGCTGCGCTTTTTTATAACAAAAACTTGGTGTTTTTTCTCATATTTTTTTTTGTGAGTAACGTAATCTATCCAAGATTGTAAATTTTGTTTTGGTTGGTTCTTTGTTTTTTTAATTGGAATGAAATGTTTTGGCGTATCGTTTCGGGGTTGTGTTGTGTATATATATATATATATATATATATATATTAATCCAAAAGTTTTTTTTAGCTCAAATCCAAAAATAAAATTATTTAGAATTGTGCAATTTAATCTAAAAAAGATGATAAAATGATTTTTTGAACAAAATTATGAACATGTATAATATTATGAAAATATTATCTTCAATCTCGCAAGTTAGGTTATTATATTATTTAATTGTTATGAAATTTTAACATAATATATATAAATATGTCAAGAGACTTGTAAAATTTCATCTCAAACTAACGGTTTGATTGCAGAACAGTGGGATGACGAAGTGAATTAATTCACTCCCCTCACTGTTCACCACAATGGTGAACAATGAAATGATGGTTGGTGGAGGGTGCTGATCGGCGTACCTGTCATTCCCACCGTGTAGAGGAGGTTGAGGTGATTCTTCCTATGGTGGTGTTAGTAATGGTGATCTGTGTCGGTTGGGAGAGCCACTAGAAGTTTGTTACCTTACGTTGTTGCCGTTGTTGCTACTTCTATTGCCTCACCAGTGGCCATGGTTGGGTTGCTGGCATGGAGTAGAGGTTGTCGGTGATGAGGGGGTGGTGCTAAGTTGTCGGACGACTGTAGGAGAGAGAAGGAGGTGCCGACGTGGTTCTGCTAGTACCAAGGAAGAGTGAGAGGTGGATGTTTGTTGTTTATTTATGTGGCTTGGATAAAATTCTACTGTGTTCGTCCTACTCCAGTTACCGTAAAAATTCTCCCTTTATAGCTGTAAGATTTTCTCCACCCTGTCCATTCTTCTGAGGAGGCAACCCCTTTCACTGCCTATTGCGTGCAACGATAGGTTGCCTCTTGGTCACCTGTCACAGCGTGTCTGCATTGTTCAGGTGACTGAACACTGTAGTAATGTCTACAAGATTTAGGAGGATTTGCTAGATGGTGCAAATATGATTTTGTCCCTCAATTTATAATTGTTCTAATTACACTTCCAATTGGCTATAAACTTTTAAATTCGTGCAATTGTATCCCCATAAAACTTTCAATAGCAGCCTTAACGATGCGCGTCTTATTTATTTTGGTCCTTGATTTCAAGATTTATGCAATTTGACCCTCAATTGATCATTAGACTCTTATTTTTCTTCATTTCCCCCTTAACTCCAAACAATTGACTTGGAAAAATCAATTTGGTCTCTAAAAATTCCAATCTTCTCAATTGAACTCGAATTAAGCTCAAGAACTTGATTTTTCATCAATTAAGCCCTTAATAAATTAATTTGACCAATTTAAAGTATAATGAAGTCCTTTCACTTAATTAAATACTTTAATTGGACCCTAAATTAATTTCTAAACATAATTAAACATTCAATTGGCCCACGATTAAATCAAATTCGCCCTATAAAAAAAAATATAATTATGACTTCTGAAATTAAGTTTACACAGATTTGATTTATCCAATAATAAATTATTTTAGCTGTGAATCTGTATTTTCCTTCATTTTTGGGAACAAAAGAGATATGATCGGGCTTTCAAAAACTTCCAAAATTTTCACCTTGATTTTTCAGATAGATTGGGGGAATGACCCAAAATATGTTCTGACACCAACAATTAAAATAAATAATCATAGGAAAAATAAGCATAGGAGAGAAAACATATTCATCATATAAACTAAATAGAAAAGATAAAATAGATCTCAAAGTTCTTGAAATTTGAAGGTTTTTGTGTCCTTGCAATAAAGAAAAAGAGTTTAGCCTTGCATGTTTGTTGAACAACTAATAAAAAAACAAAGAAAACATGATTTTTTTGGGTTTGTGGAGGAGAAGGGTTTTTTTTTGTTGCCTCCGATGGCCACCTCTTTTCTCTTCTTTTTATATCCTCATAAACCCTAATTCCTATTTTAGATATTTCTTCCTTAAGTTGTCAGTTTTACATTTAAACACTTCAATAACTATTTTTCTAAAAAGGAGAAATAACCTTGAGTGGAATCTTCAAGATTGGACTCAAAGAAGCTAAATTACCAAGATAAAGAGTTGGATGCTGGTTTGGATATTTCATAACGCAATTTGGACACGTTTCTTCATGAAACCTATTTGTTTGAAGAATTCAGTTGTTATATTTGAAAAATCATATCTCCATCATATGATATCATTGTGGTCTGAAGTTTTGAGCGTTGATAACCCTTGGGGTCAGGAATCCAAAACAATTGAGTTTGCACCATTGGACTTCTTTAGCTCAAGCTATTCAAGTAAGAGTGATCGAAGGTCAACACTAGCAGAATGCAAGATTTGAATTTAAAGCTGTGATTTCCATTTTCTTCCTTATCTTTGAAGAAAGTTGTGGATGTTAGCTTTTTAATGGTACTGAAATCACTTCATTTTGACCTCTAGTGCTCACATATCTATATCGGCAGCTATAAACATCATGTTAAAAAATGAGAAAACAAATTATTGAATGTCAACTACTTCTTCAAGTATATATGTATTTAATATTATTTGATTATTAGAATTAATGAAATTTTAAATGTTAACTTATAATTGTCAATGTTGATTAATATAGCTCTAATCATTGGAGCATATTCATATCGGATGTCCAAAACGTTGGGGTGAGAATATGTTTGACACTATCACTAAAAGGCTACTATTTATCGGTTCCAGGTAATAATTAAATAAAGTTGATTCTTGTCAATATATTATTTATCAAAAATGAATGTAAGAAAATATAGTAACTTTATAGCTTATCATGTCCAATAGTGTTGGGCTACACATTTCATGATAAAATCCTCTTATATCCTCGAGTTTTACCAGGATGAGTTGGACACATGATGCAGACCAGCCCAAAAACACCAGCAAAGACCCATTACATGTTCTAAATGGTCCAATGACGTGGTCTAGGACAAAGGCATTGAAAGAGGCAATGAATGCATTGGTTTTGAAGGTTTCAACCAGGTCAAAATTGCAAGGACCATTGGAGTATCAAGAGGAGACCCTAGTACATCTTATCCATGTGCAGGAGGGGTCCAATACAACCTTATTTGGGCCATGAAGTGAGGACAACAAAGGAGCCAAAAGAATCCTACTACAACTTGGAAACATGGGATTAATGAGCTTGATGAAAGAATATAAAAAAATAATCTTATGGGCTTTATTTAAGTTTGTGTATTGTGTCAGATCGTGATGTTGAGTTCCTTAGTTACTTTTGCAAGAACTTATGGGGAAAGTTGGGAACCAAATTTTTATTTTCGATAACATGTCATCTTCAAACAGATGGGCAAATTAAGGTAGTCAATAGAATATTATCTCAACTTTTGCGTGTTGTAGTACAAAAGAATTTGAAAAGTTGGGAAGAATGTTTGCCATTTGTTGAGTTTGCTTATAATAGAACTATGCATTCGACTACTGATTTTTCTCCTTTTGAAATTGCTTATGGTTTTAATCCACTAACTCCTATGGACTTAATTCCTTTACCTTGTGAAGAAAGGGTATGTTTAGATGGTGAACAAAAGGGTAAAGATGGTGAGACAACTCCATGAAAGAGTTCGAATACAAATAGAGAAAAAGAACAGACTTTACGCTTCTAAAGCAAATAAGGGACGTAAACTAGTTGTTTTCCAACCCGATGATTGGGTTTGGGTGCACATGCAGAAGGAACAATTTCCTAACCAAAAGAAATCGAAATTATAGCCTCGTGGTGATGGTCCATTTCAGGTTTTGGAGAGAATAAATGATAACGCATACAAAATTGATCTTCCAAGTGAGTATAGTGTTAGTGTTACCTTTAATGTTGTTGATCTTACATTGTTTGACACAAATATTGATTCGAGGTCAAAACCTTTCGAGGAGAGAGGGGATGATGCGAACGAGCCCAAAAACACCAGTAAGGACCCATTACATGTTCCAAATGGTCCAATGACGCGGTCTAGGACAAAGGCATTAAAAGAGGCAATGAATGCATTGATTTTGAAGGTTTCAACCAGGTTAGAATTGCAAGGACCATTGGAGTATCAAGAGGAGACCCTAGTACATCTTATCCATGTGTAGGAGGGGTCCAATACAACCTTATTTGGGCCATGAAGTGAGGACAGCAAATGAGCCAAAAAAATCATACTACAACTTGGAAACATGGGATTAATGGGCTTGATGAAAGAATATAAAAAAAATAATCTTATGGGCTTTATTTAAGTTTGTTACGTATAGCCCAAGACTTGTTTGGGCTTAATGAAGACTTTGTTTTCAGCTAGGATCCAAGGCTTGCCTGGATTAAGTCATGAGCTTTTCAATTTAGGATTTTGGGTCAGTTGTGAGTGGACCTCATTTAAGTCCACATAAGGGGTCCATTAGGGTTAGTTTTTAAAAGACTATTTAAACTCATGTTAGCTAAATTTTGGCAGCCATTGATTAATTTTAATTCTGAACTTTTTAGTTTATTTGTGAGAGTGATTCTTGCATTCTTTAGTTCTTGAATGAACTGAATCCGACTTATCGAAGATTAACTAGCTTCATGACGTCATTCTACTCATTTCAATAGTGATGGTGCCTTGGGGTACATTTCCATTGTGTTACACTTCTATCAGACTTATTTCGGCTTTCCGGGATTAGATCTCATTCTTAGTTGTGGGTTGCGTGACCACGTTATCACGAGGTTCGCATCAACACACAACAACCACATGAGGGGTAAGTGTTACAAATATATTATATTTTTTATTTCAATGTAGATTATTTATTTTTGATGTTTTATTTAATTATTATTTTCATATGTTCTAATAGGTTATATGAATGTCATTTACAAAGGACTTAATACTTTTGGTTTTGTTATATATCATATGGGATACGACATTTAGTTAACACAAGTCTTATTACATTGCTTTGATATTGTTGAGATGTATTGTTCACATTATATAATGCGACAGTTTGGAGGCATATACAAGATTATACCGATATCAATATCGAGTTGTTAGGGTAAGCGCAATGAGAATTGGATGGTGATTCATGCATCTTACTCAGATATTTAGGATGCTAGGAGAGATAAGGTTTTTGAGTATCGACTTCTAACAATTAATGTAGATACCTATATGAGATGGTATGTATTCATTATGTGTCGTTTCATTACACTACCTCGTGAGGTGTCCATAAAATCCTATGTATTATGTGCCTTGATATCCAAGGTATAATTGACTGGTATGCAATGTTGTTTTACATATAACATTTTATTAAATACTAGATTACTCTTATTATGATGATGACTGCAAATTGATTTTTAATGTATGTATATAAATTCATTACGTGGTACAAGAGGCTTGGAAATCAGTAATGGCTATTTGTGAAGGTGTATGGGATACATTATGACAAACAATATCTGTAATTTTTGTAGTGATAGACTTCAAGAGGTTTGGGAGGCTAAACGTTTTGAAGTGGCATCAATAAAAGCTGAAATTGCTTATCATGGGAGTGTTGAGCATGTTAGTCGCAAGACCATTATTAAACATTTTAGACACAATCATGAGCATTATAAGTCCATCAACGAGCTGCAATGATATTGGTCCTTCACATATTTACATGGATATTATACTTATTCTCGAGTTGTAGTGGTTGGAGTGGTATTGATGCGAACCCTAGTGGAATTTAATGGTATTCACGACCCTCAGATCAATCTAACCCAAGTTTTATTAAGATTTGAATGAGCTTATCACAATTGAAGACTTTGCTCTAAGGCGAAAAGATTATAAACCGACTCGATCACAACGCTAGGGTTCAATAATAAATTCACAACAAAGAATGGTTAATTCTTTGAAGAGTTGAAAGTTCAATCAAGAACCAAGAAGGAGAAACGAAAGTTGGCTACAATGCTGGAAAATATTGTCAAAAAGTTTCCCTAACATTATTCCTAAAGAGTATTTATACTCCAAGCCAAAACCTTAGTTTCCCTGATCGGCCTCACATAAACCCATTTTAAATTATAATTAACCCAAGATAAGACTAGCCCAAACTAATTAAAATAAACAAATATAAAACTCAAACAAATTGTCTCCTCTCAAAATAATTAAATTTTATAATCCAACTAATTAAATAAGACAAGTTCGTTGTTTACGTATTATGTCTGGCAGCAGCAAGGCCCAAATTAAAATGATGGTTCTCTCTTGTCATAATGAATTAGAAGGCGTGCTATATACCGTTGGAAAGGTATGGAAGTGATGTTTTCAGAACAAATAGAATCACATCAAAATTCGATCTGTAGCTCCATTTATGACTAAAAGAATAACGAAAGGTAAACTATCTGAATCTAGTCTTCTTCAACCAATCCTGGTGTAATGGTCTTGTATCCGGCAACAAGCCCCTCTTAAACATGAATCAGATTAATCAAGGCTTGCTCTTTATTATTACAAATCCTCTTGAAGTCCACCTTAGCCCATGTATCTTGAAGAAGTCCATTGAGAGCTTCTTATAACTTCTTAGCCCTAAGCCTAGTAACTGGACCAACTAGAACCTCTAATTGATCCTTTGATAGTTGGATCGCATCAGGTACTCTAGACCCTTCCACGAGTGTTGCAATCCTTTTTATAGCTTGATACATTATTAGATATAGTTAAATCTAAAATATATTATCATAATTATGAATACATGTATAATTAGTTTAATTTTAATAAAATGTTTTGTTATGTTAATCATTAGTCTAATTTTGTTACTTGAGATTGAGGATGTTGTGGGATACTTATATGAATTATGTTTTGATCCTAGAAAATTGGTTATTTGGATTGTTTAAGTTGTGGGTTTGTTACACGAGTCACAATTGGAATCTATGACACTTAAGTTGCATATAGCATCTGTTACTCGAGTATTCAGATATTATCTGCGATTCTTAGATCCCTAAATTTTTTACCTATTCTATTGATACGAACTTCTTGAACACGCGGTCAAGCAACCTACATGCAAAAATACAAATTCCCGGAAATCCAAGCACATGAGGTTTCATAAGTATTACACAAAGATAAGTTTTACCTAGGCCCCATCACTATTAGATACAAGCTCCCACACAATGAATAGCAATTCGCAAATGAGAAGTATAGATTGACACCACGAAGTCAAGATAATTCAATTTCAATCCTTTATATACTTAACTTAAAATCTCATTTAGAAAAAAAAACATAATTTGAAACTTATGTTACATGAGTATTTTTAACCTACATTAAAACCTTGATACCCAAATATGTGAACTTGTATAAAACTCATTTACAATAATATCCAAATCTCTAAGTATTGAAGCTCAATTGATGTTTATTAACTCTAAAACACAAATTATGAATTTAAAATAAAAACTTTAAGTCACATCCATATATAAATAAGATAAAGAAGAATGTTGTTAATTTTTAGGTTTCCTTCCTTGACTAGGAGAATCATTGAATAATCCCCCTAGTTTAGGGAAACCAATTTCCAACTCATTAGATTCCTTTGTAGAATAAGAAACTTCTTCTTTTGCATGCTAAAACACCTATATTCTTTAAAATTAATATGGATTAGGACTTCATGTCATATTAGAAAAAATAAGCCCAAATCAAGGTTGACATAGAGCCTAACACATTAGCTCTTTTACAACTTTAATGAGACCCTTCTTGAACTTAGATTTGATGAATTAGAGGTTTCCCTTTAAGCTTCATAGGCTTCCTTGTCCCTATTGGTCAATCTTACTCCTTCAACGCCTCTTCAAGTCTTTTTGTCCTTACTCTGGTCATAGCCACTTACCACCAGCAATGGGTCATTTGCGTGATTATGCTTGGTGTTGGATTGGGCCTTATCATACCCTATTCTTTAAATGGATTTTACTTTGAATCATCATCACCCACATTAAATAGAGTAAGATCAAAACATTAAAGGTAACTCACCTGGCAAATCAGCTTTATATGCATCATCATTTATCTTTTACAAGATTTAAAAAGACTCATCTCCTCATGGATGTAACTTGGACTTTCTTTCAGTTGAAAATCACTCCTTGAGCATATGCTCCTAAACCCAATTACCAGGCTTAAATAACACTTGTTTGTGCCCCTTATTAGCTTTAGTTGCATACACATGATTCTATTTTTCAATCTGTTGTCGTACACTCTCATGGAATGTGTTCACCACTTGTGTTTTATGATTTCCATCCAAACTAACCTTTTCATCAACAACTAAAGGAATCAAATCAATAGGACTTAAAGGGTTAAATCCATACACAATCTCAAATGTTGAAAATCAGTAGTAGAATGCAAGCTACAATTATATGCAAACTCTATGAATGACAAACAATCTTCTCAAAAAAAAAAATGAATGATAGCACACAAAAGTTGTGTTAAAGGCCTACTGATTACTTCAGTGTGTCCATCTGTTTAGGGATGACCTATCGTCGAAAATATCAACTTAGTAGCCAATAACACCTTCCAAAAGTAATTAAGGAACTTAACATCTCTATTAGAAACAATGTTTGTAGGAACCCCATGAATCCGTACTATCTCTCTAAAGAACAAATCAGTAATATTAGTTGCATCATCAGTTTTATGACACGATATGAATGTGTCACCTTTAAAAACCTATCTACATTTACAAAAATTGAGTCCCTGCCTCATTTTGACCTAGGTAAACCTAAGATCAAGTCCATTTAAATGTTTATCCATGAGTACAAGCAAAGGGGTATACAAGTCATGCGGTTGAATCTTAGACTTTGTTTTTCTACATGTTAGGCATTTATCACATATGCGTTGCATATATGTTTTTTTTATTTTTGGCCAATAAAAATGCTAATGCAACACAACTACAATCTTAGTGACACCAAAATACTCCATCAACCCGCTTTTATGTGTTTCACGTACAAGCAATTCACACATAAAGATCAATGGACACACAAGCGATTTTCTTTAAACAAGTATCCACCAAGCTTGTAATACTTTCCAAAGTTAAAAACCTTACATGCATTGAAAAAAGTAGCAAAATCATTATCATCATCATGCAATTCTTTTATGTGTTCAAATCCTAGCAATATAGCATCTAAAGTGGATAAAAGAACATACCTGCATGAAAATGCATCATCCACAATATTTTGTTTCCATTGCTTATACTTGATCACATATGAAGGTTTCAATAAATTAAACTCATTTGACATGCCTCCTACTCATCTTACCTTGCCCTTTCAAATACTTCAAGAATTCATGATCTAAATGTATCATGAACTTCATAGGCCATAGGTAATGTTGTCATGTCTCTCAAGTTTTTACTAAGCCATAGAGTTCCTTGTCATATGTAGGGTGATTCAAGGTTATCTCATAAAGTTTCTCACTAAAATATGCAATGGGTCTCCTATCCTGCATTAACACAACTCATATATCTATACATGAGGCATCATTTTGACCTTTAAAAGCTTTTGTAAAATCTGGCAAAGCTAAAACAAGCGTCGAACATTGTTTACCTTTCAACAAATTAAAAGTTCTGTCTTATTCATCATATGATTTAAATCCAATAGACTTTTTACAATTCTAGTTAAAGGTGCTACAATAGTACTAAACTCTTTCACAAATTGTTTATAAAAGCTAGCAAGGCTATGAAAACTCCTTACCTTAGGTACAGACTTGGGTGTAGGTCAATCTTAGATGACATTGACCTTCTCTTCATCTATCTCAATAACTTATACAACTACTATATATTTAAGAAACACAATTTTGTCCATGCAAAAGGTACATTTATTGAAATTAGCATATAGTTTTTCATCTCATAATGCACTAAGTACACTACAAAAATGATTAAGATGCTCATTCAAGTTCTTGCCATAAATTAGATGTCATTAAAATACGCAACCACAAACTTACCAATGAATGCATCCAAAACATGATTCATCAATCTCATAAACATGTTAGATGTATTTGTAAGCCAAAGCAACATGACTAACCACTAATACAAACTCTATTTAATCTTAAATATTATTTTCTACTCATCACATTTTTTATCATCCTAATCTAATGGTACCTATTTTTTAAGTCAATTTTAGAGAAAATGCATGCTCTATACAACTCATCCAATCTGTCATCAAGTTTAGGGATAGGATGTCTACACTTATCATTATGTTGTTGATGTCACGATAATCAACACACATCCTCCAAGTTCCATCCTTTTTAGTCACAAGTAACACTAGCACACCATAAGGGCTCATACTCTCACGGATGTACACCATCATCAACTCATCTACTAACCTTTGAGGCTCTTTTATCTTCTTATGATTGCTTCTATAGACTAGACAAATAGGAGTTAACACTTCAGGTACATGGTCAATTTTATGCTCAATTCCCCTTTTTGACAGTAAACCACTATGGATGCATTCAGGGAATACATCATAATACACATGCAATCAAGAAATAGCCACACTAGGAACAGTAGAATCAAGATTGTTAGTGTTTAAATAATTCTTCTTATACACAAGTAAGATCATTGGCTTGTTAGTGAAAAACACATGATTTGAGCTCATTTTGCTTAAAATTTGGTTGCTCTTTAGTTTTTCACACTATTATCATAACACAAGCTTAATTTTTTCACTCCTTGGGTTTTACCTCCTGATGTGAACCTCGTGATCATGCAACCCACAACCAAGAATGAGATTTGATCCTGGAAAGCCAAAATTGGTTTGATAGGAGTGTGACACAATGGAAACCTGCTCCAAGGCACTAGTACTAATGGAATGAGTAGAATGACGCCACGAAGCCAGTTAATCTTTGATAAGTCGGATTCAGTTCGTTCAAGAACTAAAGAATGCAAGAATCACTCGCACATAAACTGAAAAGTTCAGAATTAAATTTCATCAATGGCTGCCGAAATTTAGGTTACTTGAGTTTAAATAGTCTTTGAAAAACTAACCCTAATGGACCCCTTATGTGGACTTAAATGAAGTCCACTTAAAACTAACTCAAAATCCTAAATTGAAAAGCCCATGACTTAATCCAAGCAAGCCTTGAATCCTAGCTGAAAACAAAGTCTTAATTAAGCCCAAACAAGCCTTGGGCTCTAGCTAACAAAATTAAATAAAACCTATAAGTCTTATTTATAGCCTTCCATCCAACCCCTTAATCCTAGAAACAAAAGGAAAAGATAGCCCATAAGTCCTTGCTAGTGTTTCTGGGCTAGTTCACATCACCTCCTCTCTGAACCGATTTAATTAATGATTTAGATTTAGTCCAATTTGATGGTCTTTTCTCACCATTGTCCTCACGTGAATTTTCACTCGTCCCATCCTCATATTCCATTTTTAATTTCATTTGATCACAATACACTTTTTTTGGAGACAGAGGTACAAAAGTGATGGTTTTACCAACCTATAAACTAGTGAATCTATTTTTAAACTCATCATGAATCGTCTTCCGATCAAACTGCTATGGACGCCTAGTAAATGACTAGCATACATTGGGACTACATCACACATGCCCATCAGAATACTTCCCAATATAAAACACAATCAAAACTTGTTTAGTAATGTTCATTTCACCACATTAATTCAACCATTGCAATATACAAGGTCTAAGATGTTTAATGTAAACTAGATTCAATTTCTTCATAAGAGTATCATTAGTTATATTATCATAACTACCACCATCGATTATCATTCTACACACCTTGTTTTGTATGTGGCATCAAGTGTGGAATATGTTTTCTTGTTGCTATTCTACATCTTCTTTGATTTGCATATTCAGCACACACCTTATAACCAAAGTCTCTCCCCAACAAGATATTCAAAGACATCACTACTATCATCCAAAAGTGGTATCTCTTCACTTCCAGATTCAACATTGTAATTGTCTTTTGTATGCATAACTCTTTGGTTTCGACAATAAATTACAATGGGCCCCTATATGCATATAAGGCTTTGGTTAACAAACCCCTTCTCTCTTTTGATTTAGCCTTCATGTTAAGGAAGATGAAGTTGAATTTGTCTGGAAACATGTGTGTTGCCTAATCTCTTTACCTGTCTCTCTATTTTTGTTGTCATATGGACCATTTCCTTTAATTCTATATAATGTTGTAATTTTACAACATTCACAATGTCTCTATTCAGACCATTTAGAAATCTAGCCATAGTAACTTTCCTATCCTCAATCACATTGGTTGAATCATTTTGATTTTCATCTCTTTAAAATACTCATCCATGGACTTAAAACCTTGATTCAAACTTAGTGATTTCATACACAACTTTATAATAGTGGTTAGGTATAAATCACCTTTTCACCAACATTTGCATCTCCTCTCACAATGCTATTGGCCTTTCTCCACTCTTTTTCCTACTAATCACTTTCTGATCCACCAAATAAGTACATACTTTGTGAATTCAATGTCTACCAATTTCACCTTCTTTGCCTTTGAATAGTTATGGCAATAAAAAATCCAATACACCTTTTTCTCTCCAAATATGTTTTGGGATTCTTTTTACCTAGAAAAGTAGGTATTTTTAGTTTGACAATATCCAAATCACCATCTATATCATCATATCCCCTAAACTTATGAAAGTTACCTCTTTGGATGAATTGGCCCCTACTCCTATTCCCAAAATCCCTTTGGTTTCTAAGATGCTGAAAACCTTTCCTATGACCTACGGTCTCATCCTCAAAACCATCATCATCAATACCATCAACGTTCTCCTCAAAAGCCTCATAATCAGTCCACATTGGTCTTTTTCAGCGCTATTGTCATTGTTTGATTTGAGTTCAACCCAAACCTTCTTTGCATCATGTATACTTATACTTACTTCATTACCGTGTTTGTCCACCCTATCAAGCGTATCAAAAACATTTTCCATCACAAAATTCATCAACATCATCATCTTTGTCATAGCTTGCATTTGGAATTTAAGCTCACCCTCGAGAAGGGAAAAAAATTATCCTCATAACACTCGTGTTTTACTCAACCACTATTCATGTCCTCACACACATTCGTG
Source organism: Salix viminalis (assembly GCA_029228465.1). NCBI lineage: Eukaryota > Viridiplantae > Streptophyta > Magnoliopsida > Malpighiales > Salicaceae > Salix > Salix viminalis. Next base: position 9,230,491 of record CM055429.1, on the reverse strand, counting down.
CGGTTCTTATGGGACTGGAATTAACATCAAATAGAATCAATTTTGCAGCACAATCCAAATAGGTGTATATGACTCAGGAAGCAAGAAAAACACAGAAAACTTGTGAAACAAAATTGCAATAATAGTCTCATGAGTAGCAACTGAAACTATGGATGAAACTGAATACTAGAAAAAAAATAGAAATGAAATAAGCAAAACAATGAACCAACACCCAAATATATTAGATATGTTGTAAATGTGTGGTAAAAATTAAAAACAACACAAACAAAATTAATTTCAAAGATGACAAAAAACATAGAAATAAACAAACCCATTTACGACAAATTAAGTTTGAATATGGATCATAAGGTAATGATGTCCAATTGATTTATAATTTGTGACGAAGTGAGATTTCAACCCAAATAGACATAATATTCAATTTGAGCAATTTATAATAACGTTTGATATGTTAATGCAAAAATATTATAATTCAAACCTGATTAGACTCGAAATTTAATGCCTAAACAAACGATATCCAATTAACCCTAAAATTAATATTTTGAGCTAGTGCGATTAGGACCCCAGTAATTATACTTTCAATTTTGAGTTAATTCTGAATTGATTTGTCCTAATTTTCCCTTATTGAGATCTCTTCGGCCAAACCAATAAATGTCTTTGATTTAGTTTTTTTTTATATTTTTTTTATGCTACCATTATATTTTGGACAATAATAAAACAAAATAACACCTTTTTTAATATGCTACAAATTTAAGGAGAAAAAGAAATCGGGCACTAAGGAATTTTATGCAGAATCAACAAGAAATAATTTTTTTACAAGGATATAACCTGATTGATGGAGTCAAATTTTGATACCATATGATGTAAACTTCTTGAAGACGCAGTCAAGCAACCCACACGCAAAGACATCCATTCTCAAAAAGCTAAGTAAATCTGGTTTGATAGGAGTGTGACATAAAGATACCATATGATGTAAACTTCTTGAACATGCAATCAAGCAACCCACACGCAAATACATCAATTCTCAAAAAGCCAAGTAAATCTGATTTGATAGGAGTGTGACACAAAGATAACATGTACCTAAGGCACTTGCACTATAGGATTTGAACCCCTACCTAATGAATAACAATTCCCAAATGAAAAGTATGGATTGAAATCACGAAGTTAGTTGAACCTTAATAAGTCGTTTTTAGTCCTTTAGAGAACCAAAAGAGAGAATTCTCACCCTCATAAACATACAAAGTTGGAGTCATAATTTGAATATCATTAAGCAAAAAAAAACATAATCTGAAACTTAGGTTACATATGTGTCTTTAACCTAAGTTGGACCCTAGAGTACCCAAAAATGTGGACTTGTATAAGAACTACTGACAATCATAACCAAATCCATAAGTATTTAAGCTGAATTAATGTTTATTAACCATAAAACACAAAATAAATTTAAAATAAAAACTTTAAGTTGCAGCCTTATAAAAGTAAGATAAAGAAGATTTCCTTGGTCTTGAATGTTACTGATTTTTAGGTTTTCTTCCTATACTAGGAGAATCATTAAATAATCCCCCTAGCTTAGGAAACCGATTTGATACTCAAGATCCATGTCATATTAGGAAAAATTAAGCCCAAATCAAGTTTGACATAAGGCCAAACATATCACCCCTTACATCTTGAATGGGACGCTTCTTGGACTTGAATTAGATGAATTAGAGCCTACCTTTTAAGCTTCATAGATGTCCTTTATCCCTCTAGGTTCATTTTACTCCATGTGATCTAAACTAACTCATTCATTGCCTCTTTAAGTCTCTTTTCTCTAGCTCTTGTAATAGATCCACTTGTTGGGTTGGGCCTCATCATTTATTTTATTAAAAAAATAATTATGTTAAGTTTCCATAAGACTGTGAAAAACAAGGGAGGGAATAGGGTTTGACTATATAAGTTGATCATGATAAACATCTTTTGAAAATCTTTCATGGGACAATTAGATTCTATATATGATGTGATCTATGAAGCACAAACTTTTGTTTCTCTGCATAAACATTGGAAAATGTAGGAGATAGACAGTAGATAGATTAATGTAAAACTTTAGGGTGATAAATAAATAAGATTTGCTTATCCTGCAACTGGCATGGTATGGCTATTTATTATCTATACTATTAAAAAACCTAGCAAGCACATGGGTTGTTGATAAAACTTTGAATTTGCATTTGGGACTTGTTAGAGCCTTCTGATCAGGCAAAATAGTGACAACTGAAAAAATGCATCTTCATTGCCTTTGTTCCTTCATTTTTACCCTTTCTAAGCCCAACAATATTATTATTTTTCCTAACTCATAGGCCAATTTAGATCAACAATGACATGAAAACAAGCAAAAGTATTATTATGAAAAGATATGTTCCAAGAGTATGAATGATTGCTGATGTTAATGATGATCCACCACCAATGATAAATTATTTCTTAATTTTCTCCATCCCTAGAAAGAGGCAAAAGCAGATTAACACGTAGAGATTGACGCATAAAGCATTAATTGATTAGGTAAAGGAATCAAAACCGAATGGTAAAGAGTTTTTAGGTGGCTAACATAATTGAAAATTAGTGCTAATAACAAAGAAAGATCATGATTACATGGGTCTATTGCCTTAGTTGTCTCCAAGCATCATACTATCTTAATTCAAGAGAGTATAATCATCCTATTTCTCCAAGCAACATCTGCATTTCATAAGTGATGCAAACCTCGTGATCACGTGGTCACGCAATCCACAACCAAGAATGAGATCTGATCCCGGAAAACCGAAATAGGTCTGATAGGAGTGTGACACAATGAAAACCTGCTCCAAGGCACCAACACTATTGAAATAAGTAGAATGATGCCACGAAGCCAGTTAATCTTCGATAAGTCGGATTCAGTTCGTTCAAGAACTAAAGAATGCAAGAACAACTCTCACACATAAACTGAAAAGTTAGAATTAAATTTCATCAATGACTGCCAAAATTTAGGTTACATGAGTTTAAATAGTCTTTGAAAAACTAACCCTAATGGACCCCTTATGTGGACTTAAATGAGGTCCACTCAAAACTGACCCAAAATCTTAAATTGAAAAGCCCATGACTTAATCCAAGCAAGCCTTGAATCCTAGCTGAAAACAAAGTCTTAATTAAGCCTAAACAAGCCTTGGGTTGTAGCTAACAAAATTAAATAAAAACCATAAAGCTTGTTTTATAGCCTTCCATCCAGTCCATTAATCCCATGTTTTCATGGGAAAAGCCCATGACTTAATCCAAGCAAGCCTTGAATCCTAGCTGAAAAACAAAGTATTAATTAAGCCCAAACAAGCCTTGGATTATAGCTAACAAAATTAAATAAAAACCATAAAGCTTGTTTTATAGCCTTCCATCCAGTCCATTAATCCCATGTTTTTAAGTTGTAGTAGGATTCTTTTGGCTCCTTTGTTGTCCTCACTTCATGGCCCAAATAAGGTTGTATTGGACCCCTCCTGTATATTGATACTCCAATGGTCCTTACAATTCTGACTTGGTTGAAACCTTCAAAACTATGAATCAAGCCCCTGAACATGTAATGGGTCCTTGCTGGTGTTTCTAGGCCGGTTTGCATAAATAAACCTTGTGATTTTGTGTATCTACCAGTACTTTGGATAGCTCCATGAGAGATAAGACCAAGACAAATACATGTATTAGGGAGCTACAGACAATTGGTTTTTTTATATAAGATATTGAGGCATAACCTCAAAAATGATGTAGATAGATATTTAGTCTCAATTTTTCCTTCAAATTGTTAAGATTTATTTATTTACTTAATTGTTTTATTTATGTCAATTCAACTGTTTGTTTTATAATGATTAGTCACAATGGACCTAGTCTTTTAAGAGTCTATTATAGTGGCTAAGAAAGTAGTGTTTATGTTGCTAGAATCATGTGTTAGTGGGTTAATTGTTATGTGGATTAGTGGATTAATTATGCATTATGTAAAGCCTATTTATAGACTTATCTTTATCAATTTTAAAATACAGCTGAGTACAAATACCTTATACATACAAATTTATTGTCTTTTGAGTAACAGTGGTATCAAAGCCAAAATCCCAAAAATCCCTAAATCATGAGTTGATGAGAGAGAGACAAAATCCCTAAATTGAGTGTTTTTTCCCAATTTTCTTAGCCACAGTGTTTCTTCACAAATTTCACAACCAATATCCCAACAAGATTTTACAAAAGAAGAATGACAGTGTTTCTTCACAATCTTCAAAGAATCAAGAAGAATGTTAATCGCAACAGAATCAACCTTTGTGAAAGCAGCCATCCCATTGGAGTATGTTAATGGAGAATTTCCTTCGGTTGAAGGAATATTGGTCGATTGTTGAAGCTGGCATTGAAGCACTAGCACCAACTACAGTCTTGACAAAAGCCCAGGAGACAGAGTTGGAAGGGAGAAAGCCTAAAGATATGAAGGCAAAAAACTACTTTTTCCAGGCAATCGATCGTCCCATCCTGGAAACCATTCTTAGCAAAGAAACTTCCATATATATATGAGACTCCATGAAGATAATGTATCAAGGATCTACAAGGGTAAAGAGTGCACAACTTCAAGCATTGCGATCGGATTTTGAAACCTTACAAATTCAAATTGGGGAACCCATCATGCATTAATGTGCCAGGACGATGGAGATAAGCAATAAAATAAGATTCCATGGTGAGAAGGTGAAATTGTTAAAAAAAATGCATTCTCTAGCACCAAAATTTGACTATGTCATCTATTCAATTGAAGAATCAAAAGACATAGATCTGCTCTCCCTTGATGAACTGTAGAGCTCCCTACTAGTTCAGAAACAAAAGATGATTTGAAGCTCAAATACCGATGAGCAAGCTCTGAAAGCTTCTACTTTCACTCTTTTATCAACTTTTCAAGGAAGAGGCAGAGGGAGAGATAGAGAAGGCAGAGGCAGAGGAGACTGTAACAGACCCTACTTCAGGTCATGTTGAAAATCATGATAGAGGCAGAGAAGAAGGAAAAACAGACACTTCAAAAACTGAATGGATTACACAATTTGACAAATCCAAGGTTTAATGTTTTTGATGTCACAATTTTGGACATTATTGCTCTAAATGTTATGCTAGGTTGCCTAATAACAAGGGAGAACTATCACATTTTTGCTGAAAAGAAGTGGAAAATTTATTTATTGTTGTGGAAGCTAATCAGAAACTGGAATTTACAGAAATCACATGTGTGGATATAAGTCTTCTTTTATTTATTTAGATGATGATTTTAATTCTATAGTAAGTTTTGGTGATAACACTACTGTGAATGCAATGGGAAAAGGTGATATTGAGATAAGAACCAAAAATGGTTTTGTAGAAACAATTTCTGATGTCCTTTATATTCCTGACTTCAAAAGTAATTTATTAAGTGCTGGTCAATTGCAAGAAAAGGGGTATGTGATAACTATACAAAATGGAGCATGTGAGATATATGATCCTTTAAAAGGAGCAATTGTTATAGTTAAGATGAGTTCAAATAGGTTGTTTCCATTGAAGATAATGACATCTCAGCCTTGTTTCATGGCTGAAATAAAAAAATTCTTCATGGCTTTAGAATTTTTGTTATGGACACTTCAACAAAAGAATATGGTGAAAGGCCTTCCTAAAATTGACACTCCCTCTCCAATCCTTGAAGAATGTGTTGTTAGCAAACAACATCGTTCTCAATTCCATCATGGAAAATTGTGGAGAGCAAAGCATGTTCCGGAGCGTGTATATTCTGACAATTGTGGACCGATTAGTCCATCTTCAAATGGAGGTAAGAAAATACTAAATTACCATCATTGATGATTTTACATGAAAAACATGGGTTTATTTTTACAACACAAGTCAGAAGCTTTTGTATGTTTAAAAGCTTTAAAGCTCATGTGGAAAATGAAAGCAGGAAAGTCTATTAAGACCCTTTGAACAAATCGTGGTGGAGAATATTGTTCAAACGAATTTGAAGCTTTTTGTGCAAACCATGGTATTAGAAGAACTCACAACCGCCTATACACCATAGTAGAATGGTGTATCCAAGGAAAAATAGAACAATTCTCAACATGGTGAGGAGTCTGCTAACAAGAGAAAAAAATCCAAAGATTTTTTGGCTAGAGGCAGTCAATTGGAGCATTCATGTGTTGAACAAAAGTCCTGCTTTTTTTGTTCAAAACATGACACCTAAGAAAGCTTGGAGTGGGAGAAAACCAATTGTTGATCACTTCAGAATTTTTGGTTGCATAGCTTATGCACACGTCCCAGATGAGAAGAGAAAGAAGCTAGATGAGAAAAGTGAAGAGTGTGTGTTTCTAGGCATGAGTGAATGTTCCAAAGCTTATAAATTGTACAATCCACTCACAAAAAGGATTATGACCAACAAAGATGTTGTTTTTTTATGAGGAAAAGACTTGGAACTTGAATAGGCAACATTGTATACAAATTGTTCTTCACATTAATTCTAAAAGAGAGCCAACACCAACAGTCATAATGCACAATAATTCCTTAGAATCTCATACAACAGCTGCTGAAATATTGTTAATAGTAGGAGCTCTATCTTTACCTACTCTAATAACTGCTGAAATTTTACCAACCACGAGAGAAGCTACTGTTGTAGTAGCTCAATCTTTACCTCATATTTGTAAAAGGACTGCTTGGATGGAAGACTAAGGTAACTGGCATTGAAGATCCAATTGCACATTTTGCTTTGTTTGCAGATTGTGATCCTACAACATCTGAAAGTGTTGTCAAAGAAGAAAAATGGAGAAAGGCAATGGATGATGAGATGGATGCCATCAAAAGAAATTACACTTGGGAATTGATTGATCGTCCATAAGGATAAAAATAGTAAAATGAGTTCTCAAAACCAAATTAATAGAAAATGGTGAAGTTGATAAGTATAAGGCAAGGTTGGTAATTAAAGGATATAAGCAAGAATATGGAATTGATTATACATAAATTTTTGCTCCTGTTGCAAGACATGATACAATCAGATTGCTAAGTGCATTAGCTGCACAAAACTTGTGGCCTATTTTCCAGTTCGATGTCAAATCGACATTCTTGCATGGGAACTTTGAAGAGCAAGTATTTGTCGATCAATCTCTTGGTCGTATTAAAATTAGATATGAACATAAATTTTATCGATTAAAAAAGGCTTTTATGGATTAAAACAAGCTTCACGAGCTTGGTATAGTCGCATTGAGTCTTATTTCTAAGAGAAGGCTTCCATAAATGTCCATATGAGCATACCTTATTTGTTAAAATTGGAGATACGGGGAAATTGCTTATTGTTTGCTTATTTGTAGATGATCTTATATTTACTAGAAATGATGTGTTTATGTTTAAAGAATTCAAAAATTCTATGATGATTGAATTTGAGATGTCCGACCTTGGTTTGATGCATTACTTTCTTGGCATACAAGTAATGCAATCTGCTAATGGGATCTTTTTCTCTCAAAAGAAGTATGTGTAAGATATTTTGAACAGATTTAAGATGAAGGATTGCAATCCTGTTAGCACTCCAATTGAGTTTGGTTTGAAACTAAACAAAGATTATGAAGGGAAGAAAGTTGACAATACACTTTACAATCAAATTGTTGGCAGTTTGATGTACTTAACTACAACAAGACCAAATATAATGTATTTTGTAAGCCTAATCAGTAGGTAAATAGAGAATCTAACAGAAATGCACTTGTTAACAACCAAGAGGATCCTTCGTTACTTGCAAGGAACAAAGGATTTTGGATTGTTCTACAAAAAAGTTGAAAAGATGGAGTTGGTTGGGTTTAGTGATAACGATTATGCAGGTGATCAAGATGACAGGAGAAGCTCCTCAGGTTATGTTTTTATGTTGGGCACAAGTGTTGTTTCATGATCTTCGAAAAAGCAACAAATTGTTATTTTATCAACTAAAGAAGCTAAATTCATTGCTACTACAGCTTGTGCTTGTCAAGCTATTTGGATAAGAAGATTTGTTGAAGAACTACAATTTCAGCAAATTGGAGCTACAACAGTTTTTTTGTGATAACAACTTAGCCATCAAACTCTCCAGAAATCCAGTGCTACATGGAAAAAAAATATCGATGTGAGATATTATTTCTTAAGAGATCTTACCAATAATGGAACAATCAATCTAGTTTATTGTAGAAGTGAAGACCAAATTACAAATATACAGACCAAACCCCTCAAATTTGCTACATTTGTGAAATAGCGTGGTTTACTTAGAATTTGTTCGCGATCAGCACTAATCAAGAGTTCTGCAGAAGGATGATTTTCTTTTAAATTGTTATTTGCAAATTTCAGTTTAAGGGAGGGTGTTAAGATTATTTATTTAATTAATAATTTTATTTAATGTCAATTCATTTGTTTGTTTTATGTTGATTTAGTCGCAGTTGACATAGTTTTTAGGAATCTGTTATAGTTATAGTGGCTAAGAAAGTGGTGTTTGTGTTGCTAGAATCATGGGTTAGTGAGTTAATTATTATGTGAGCTAATTATGCAATAAATAAAGCCTATTTATAGGCTCTTCTTTATCAATTTTAAAACACAATTGAGTATGCGTGCCTTTTACATACAAATTTATTGTCTTTTGAATAACACAAACAATTTTATCTGTGAGATTTAGAAATTCTTAATCAAGTATTTCCATCCATATCATGAATTTCATCCAAATTGTTTGTTTTATTAAGAAATTTTATTGTTTTCAAGGTCACTTAACAAGAGAAGATCCCAACTGAAAATCAACCATGTGTACGGACAAGATTAATGCAAGAAAATTGTTTAGATGCAAAATTGATTTTAACCTAATATTTATAGATGAAGTGCATGAGATTTTCTTGGTATAAAGCTTGACCTAAAATGAAGAAACAATATATAAAGACAACCTCAGCTAGCTTGGGAAGAAAAATCTTGTTGAGCTGGGTCATGTAAAATTAATAATATTTATGCCTAGGAGGTAGGGGTGAGCAAACCGAAACGAATAACCGATTTAACCGAGAAAACCGGAAAAAAAACCCTGAAAAAACCGAACCGAAAAAAAAACCCCGATTAAACCGATTATATTTTTTAAAAAAAAAATGTCCGGTTCGGTTCGGTATCGGTTTTGTAAAAAAACCCGATTAACCCGAACCGAACCGGTCCAGTTCGGTTTAAACATTCCATATAAATATAAAGTTACAAATTACAATCTCTCATTTCTTCAACCCTAGCCTCCAGCCCCCCTCTCGCCTCTCTCCCTCTCCCTTGCTCTGATAAAAAACCCTAGCCTCCAGCCCCCTCTCTCGCCTCTCTCCCTCTCCCTCTCCCTCTCCCTTGCTTTGATAAAAAAACCTAGCCGCCAGCCCCCCTCTCGCCTTTCTTGCCAGCCCCCCTCTCGCCTTTCTCCCTCTCCCTCGCTCTCGCCTCTCGGCCTCTGTTTTATTGGAACCTTTGTTTACAAATAGTAAGTAAATAATTTTTTATGTTTTATTTCTATGTTTTAGTTAATGTTCATAGGTACTCGGTCTCTTTGGATATCGAAGCCTTGAATAGAAGACACATATGAATTTTCATATATGTCGCCCTCATTAAATTAACCCTTTGCTATGTTAGCTTGTGTTGATGTCTGTGGAAACAGAAGATCATGTTTGATATGTTTTAATGTTAGCTTTGTAGAGCATGTTTTAATGTTGTTGATGAAAATAGATGACAAATTTGATATATTTCAGTGTGTGGATGTCCATTGTTCAGTATGTTATGTTAGCTTGTGTTGATCTCTGTGGAAACAGGAGCATGTTTGATATGTTTTAATGTTAGCTTTGTAGAACATGTTTTAATGTTGATGAAAATAGATGACAAATATGATATGTTTCCGGGTGTGGATGTCCATTGTCCAGTATGCTATATTAGGTTGTTAGCTTGTTTGATCCATGTGGAAATAGAAGAGCATGTTTGATATTGTTAAGAATATGAGGTGAAAAATCAGTATAAAAACAATATATATATACTTGTAAATTTATTATGAATATATGCTGCAAATATATTGTGAATTTATTAATTCTAAAAATATATATTATTAACATGTTTTGATCTTTTTTATTTGGTAATTACATATGGTAAACTTTCAAATCCAAAATGTTTAATCCACCGACACGACCCCAAAATCAACGTTCAACAAAATCTTGAATAAGATTATTTTTCTTATACACTTGTATTTTTATTTTATGATTTATTAATCAACTTATTTTTAATCTGACATTTCTATTTTATTTTTTTGTAGAATTTGGTGGAAAGTTAAATTTAGCGATCGATGATAATTAGTTCAAAATCGGATGTAGTTTTTGAAGTTTTTTGTTGATGTTGCTTGTTGTTTATTTTGAAGCCCTTTGAAGGCAATATTCTGTAATTTAAATTTTAATTATTTCATCTCATGCTAAATTAAACAAAACAAAAGAATTAGAAAGGTAAAAAAAATTAATAAACATCATATTAACATTAACAATTTAATATAATAATATTTATAGTAGTGGTAAAAAAATTAAAAATACTTCGGTATCTTTATAAGAAAATCAATCTTTTTTTATTTTAATTGTAACCCTATTAGAAAGCCTATAAAATGGCCCATTAGAAAGCCCATCAAATGGCCCAGAATCAAATTCAGTTTTTTCGGTTATTTAATCATAAAAACCGAACCGAACCGAACCGAAAATACTCGACCCCTACTAGAGAGAGAGGTTCTTTTCCAATTCTTAAGAGTTACCGAGACGCATTTAAACTCAATGAAAGTCCAGCATTGAAAACGTCACTCACATTGAGCATCGGGCCGAGTGGGCAAGATCGACCCCGAGACGGACGCTTCTAATTACGGAAATAAGTTAAGAAAGAGAGTTTCCAGGAAAGATACTGTCTTCAATATTATCAAAATATGTATGCCCGAAAGATAAATACTTACAGGGAAAGAGAAAGAAAGCCATAAAATAATTTACAAAGAAACTTTTTGGCACTAGTAATGGATCTTCTTCCCTATCCCCACACATCTTCTAGCATTTGATTGCACAACATCCTCAATCCATTCCACACCAAAACAAATTCAATTACAAAAAATAATATAAGCTATTATTGTTTCACTACAGTCCCTTAATTAATCAGAAGAAGGAGGCTTGGTTTTCAAGCGATAGAAAAGCTTCTTCTTCTTCTTGGAAGTGGAATTGTCAATGGTGAGAACAACTTTACCAGGTTCACCGATTTTGATGCTGTTGCAAACCAGTGGCTCTTCCGTTGCAGCAACCTTTCTAGCCTTTTGGATGATCACGGTGTAGCTATCTTCAGCACTCGGTACAAATTCTGCACCATAGCCCACATCCCATCCTGCAACTCTCACTTCCCATGTTAAAAGGCATGTCTGCATGCAAAACAGTTAGATTAACATTAATCAAGGGTTCAAATCACAATGCACGAATGTTAAAACCCTAGATTGTATCATTGTACAGTTCAGGGGCTTCAGAGTATCCAAGGAAAGATTCCCTGGCCAACTAAAACACCATTCTAGGTGGTGCATGTTAGACAAAGACGCATCTTCTTTTTCTTGGATTCTTCAAAAGGGAAAAGAGAATGACTTTGTACATGTTACTTCCTGTCAAAAGAGAAAAAGGCAAACCTACCTCAGTAACTGGGAATTCTACAGTGTGCTTCGCTGCTGGCTTCACAGTAATCTCGGTAACAGCATCAGCTGGGCCAAATTCACCATCTTTGCTTAGTCCTCCGTACTTCACTGGTATTTGCTCAACAGCTATGTACCTGATTGGTGGTAAAAAGAAATTTTTAACTCAGCCCAAATGGTACAAAAATGCATGTCAGAAAGCTACGACATTTTCTGAAGCAAATTTGAAATCTTTAAGTGCAAACCTGATAAGGGTTTCAGCAGATTTGGAAGGACCAACAACGACAAACTTGCTTCTGGTCCTCTGGGTTAAAAATGGACTTATCATTCTATTCACTGTTAGATACCACCAGGGAACATTGATGAAGATCTGCAGAGTAAACACCAAAGAATCAAACATTATGAATTTAATTATTACCAGACAAAGAATAAACATGAATTGAAACAAACAAATATACCTGTTTGGCCACAAATTCTGGATAGTTGTCTTGAAGCAATTGAAGTGCCTGTCTAGTAGCTTGTCTAAGCTCTCTCTTAGCTGGTCCAGGAGAATTTTTCAAGTCGTTAACCTGAACAATTGTGGAAATTCCACCAGGATTTAAATCCAATGTCCTGATACTTTTTTCCAGGAATTGAATCCTCCACCTTAGGAATCTTTGCCTCTTCTCCTCGTCAGAAAATGAATTCTTGTAAAGTTCCTTATTTTGGAATTCTCCATAGACATTATAGCACACCGGGTGTCCCTCTTTATCAAGACCATGCATAAATACCACCTTCCCCAAATCATCTAAGCCTAAATCTTTTTCAAGCAATTCGTCAATGCCAAACTCCTTTCTCCAGCGAATTGTGTTCTTGAGCATGGTGAATGCATCCTTCACCTTGAAATCTCTGGCTCTGAGAAATTTCAATAGAATCACATCACTCCTGTCATCAGCAAGAAGTGGTATTCCCCAGATTGATACTTCCTCTGGCGTCACTTCCACAGTCTCAGATGATTTAACTTCTTTAGCTTCTTCATCCAATGATGAGGCAGCCTTTGTCTCTCCCTCAGGCTCTTTTGTAGCCTGAGCTGTAGTCTCCTCTTGTGAAACCACGGAAGAGGAGACAGCTACGATGGTCTCTTCAATGGCTTCCACCGTCTTAGCACCATCATCTTCCACAGCAGTATCAGCAGTAGTATCACTAGCAGCAGCAGGAGCCACCTTTCCTTGATCATCAAGAGCCTCACTTTCCACCACTTCAATCTTCTCTTCTTTTTCTGCTACAGCTTCAGTCTCTACCCTTTCCTTATCTTCTGCTACTGCTGATGTTTCCTCTGTTAGGGCTGGCTTTCTGTTCTCAGCTTCCACCACATCTTCTTTCTTCTCCTCTTCTATAGCCGGTGCTGTTCGTGTAGTCAAAACACTAAATTCATGATGGTTAAGTACTTGTTGAACAAGTCGCTTAAATTCTTGAAGTGCTATCTTTTCATAATCAAGAAGATCAGCAACTTTAGTGCTTTCCTCCTTAAAATAAACCTGCTGAGGCATCTTTTCATCATCTCCTCCACTAGGTTTGAACACCTGAGTCTCTACAACACCCTCCTCAACCTGCTTCGGCTTCATTGGCTCCTCCTCAGTCTCAGAAACTGGCAATGGTGACTCTTTCTCCACCACCACTGGCATTGGTGGTGGCACTGGAGCTGTTTTTTCAGCTTGTGGAACATCAGTCACCACCACAACATCTTGTTCTTGACTCATTTTTTGAACCTCCTCTGCCATTCTTGATGATAAAACAAGAAATTTTAGAGATAAACAAGGAGAGGGAGAGGGCTATGGCTCTTGAATTCTTGAAATGTTTGAGCCCTGAGGGTGTTGTGAGGGGGATACGGGGGGAGAGGTGGGGAGTTATAAAGAGTTAAGAGTGGGGGAGGGGGGTACAAAGCCAGCTTGAAGTCTATGATTCTGTGTGCGTGTGGACCCATAACTATCCATCTGTTCTTAATTTTCTTGAATCTTAGACCCCTTTCTGTGCCCCCTTCTGTAACGGGCGTTTCTTTCTTTGTGGGGTAAGTAAACAGCATTTTTATGTCCTATTATCTCATCTCTGCACCGATAGTTTTCAATCTAGTTTTATATAAGTTTTGATGTTGCTTCTAACCGTTCAAATAATTTGAAAAGCTTTTCATTATTCCTCCCGTATCTATACACATGGATGACAGATGATATGAAACAAGAGGAAAACAAAGAAAATCAACCTATTAACTTACCAAAAAGAATTGTGCTCTTCACCCTCTTTCGTTGTTTTGCTTTTACACAATTCATCCAAGGCTCAAAGATTAATTGAAGCCCTGTTAGTTGTCATTTACAAATTCATATTTTTGTAGATACTCTAAGATTCTATCTATATGTATAATTATGATTTTTTTTCAGGACATGCAGATAATTTAAAAACAGTACTACAGTCTTTCCTTACCCAAAAGTGAGTATGTCATTGAGTTTCATTACTACTTCGTGTGTTTAGGGATGAAAAAGGAAGTCTTAAGAATATAAATAGAATTCTGAATAATATTTAACCATTCTAATAGCAATGACACGCTGATAAATCTTTAGGGATGAGAGTGTAGCAGTTAGAAATCATCGCCGGATGTGCGGGCCTTCTCCTTTCTTTTAATGCGTTGTGAGTGTGTCTGTGGGTGTAAATGGGCCCTACAATAGTCTGCAAAGAAAGAAGAGAAAGATGATGAGAAAGAGACCGTTGATGATCGGACATAAGATCCTCAAGTCACTATCTCATGGCCAGTTGGATTATCTCAACCGTTGAAAAATAAGTGACATTACTTAATTGCTGTGCTGCCAGCACTCGAAGAATTTTGGTGTTTTTGAAATAATTAAATGTGGCAATCAATGTTAATAATACATTAATGTAATGTAATGACTGTTAATTATGCGAAACCGCTGAGGTTATATGGTAGAATAAAATAAGCATTTGCTCACACTTGTTAAATAACATGGGGATGTAAACAATTGATAGACATATGAGAAATCCAAATTCTAAGCTGTCAAACACAGCAATTTTATTGGTCTAAACATAATGGTTGTAATATAATCGAAATGTTCCAGTCGAAATTTAAGTGGAATTTATAGAACAAACTGAGATTCTAAGCAAGATGAAATTTATTTTGATTTATTATGTATTTAAACTAGAATGAGATATATTGGTCATTCCAGACTAAATAGAACGAAATTGACAATCTTACTAGAAATTGTGTGCATTCATTGGTAAGTATGTGCTTATGTATTTTGATGACATCCTAATTTATAGCAAGAACTTAAATGAGCATCTTGATCATTTACGTACTATGCTTAGTGTATTGCGGGATGAAAAAATATATATTAATTTCAATAAGTGTACCTTTTGCATGAAGAAAACTATGTTTCTTGGATATGTAGTAACCACACAAGGTACTGAGAGGATGAAGATAAGGTCAAGGCTATTCGGGAAGTCTTTAACTGAGGTAAGGAGTTTTCATGGACTTGTTAGCTTTTATAGGAGGTTTGTGAAAGATTTTAGTACTACTGCAACATCTTTAATTGAAATTGTGAAAAAGTTTGTTGGATTTAAATGGGATGATGACCAAGATAAATCTTTTAATTTGTTGAAAGATAATTTTTTTTTAGCTTTGCCAGACTTTACAAAAAAAATTGAAGTTGAATGTGATGCTTTAGGTGGAGGTATAAGAGTTGTGTTAATGCAGGAAATGAGACTCATTACGTGTTTTAGTGAGAAACTTAATGGGACAACCTTTAATTACCCTACATATGACAAGGAACTATACACCTTCGTAAGAACTTTAGAGACGTGGTAGCATTACTTATGGCATAAAGAGTTCGTGATACATTCAGTTCATGAATTTTGAAGTATTTAAAAGGACAAAGTAAGTTGAGTGGGAGACATACCAAATGGGTTGAATTCATTGAAACCTTTCTGATGTGATCAAGTATAAGCAAAGGAAACAAATATTGTGGATGATGCACTTTCATGCAAGTATGTTCTTTTATCCACTTTAGATGCTAGATTGCTAGGATTTGAACACATAAAGAAATTGTACAAGAATGTAAGGTTTCGGCCTTTGAAAAGTATTACAGGCTTGATGGATACTTGTTTAAAAAAAATCACTTGTGTGCTCCATTGAGCTATGTGCGTGAATTGTTTGTACATGAAGCACATGAGGATGGGTTGATGGGGCATTTTGGTGTTATTAAGACTTTAGTTGTGTAGTGTGAGCATTTTTATTGGTCAAAAATTAAAAATATATGCAACATATATGTGATAAATGCATAACATGTAGAGAACGGACTCAACCATATAACTTGTATACCCCTTTGTCTATATCTAAGGAACCATGGGTAGATATTTCAATGTAATTTATATTAGGTTTACCTAGGTCAAAACGGGTAGGGACTCAATCTTTCATAGTTGTAGATAGGTTTTCGAAGATGACACATTTCATACCTTGTCATAAAACTAATGTTGCAACCAATATTGTTGATTTGCTGTTTAGGGAGATAGTATGGATTCATGAAGTTCCTAGAAGCATTGTTTCTAATAGAGATGTTAAGTTCTTTAGTTACTTTTGGAAGGTGTTGTAGGGAAAATTGAGTATTAAGTTGTTATTTTCAAATACAAGTCATCCCTAAATAGATGGACTTTAACACAACTTCTGCGTGTTGTCATTCAAAAGAACTTGAAGATTTGGGAAGACTATTTGTCATTTATAGAGTTTGCGTATAATTGTAACGTGCATTCTACTACTGATTTTTCACCATTTAAGATTATGTTTGGATTTAACCCTTTAACTCCTATAGATTTGATTCCTTTATTTAGGGTTGGTTTGGATGAAAATTGTAAAACATAGGTGGTGAAGACACTCCACGGGAGTGTACGACAACAAATTAAAAAGAGAAACCCTGTGTATTTAACTAAAGCCAATAAGCAAACAAGTTTTATTTCAACCCAGTGATTGGTTTTGGGTGCATATAAGCAAGGGGAGATTTCTGGCCCAAAGGAAGTCTAAGTTACATCTGCGAGGAGATGGCCTTTTCAAATCTTGGAAAGGATAAATTACAATGCATATAAAGCTGATTTGTTAGGTGAATATGGAGTTAGTGCTACCTTTAATGTTTCTGATCTTATTTTGTTTAATGTAGGTGATGATAATTTGAGGTCGAATCCTTTTAAAGAGAGGGGATGATGAGGACCAACCTAACACCATGCATAATTACGTAAATGACACAAGTGACTCTACCTTGATTCTCTAAAAGACTAAAAACAACTTATCAAGGTTCAACTGATTTTGTACCGTCAATCCATACTTCTCGTTCATGAATTACTATTTGTTGGATGGGGGTTCGAATCCAATAGTGTTGGTTACTAGATATATATTATCTTTGTATCACACTCCTATTAAACCTGATTTACTTGGCTTTTTGGGAATTGGTATCTTTGCGTGTGGGTTGCTTGACACATGATCAAAAGGTTTGCATCATTAGTCATCTTATAAATCACCAAATCAATTGTATCACACTCCTATCAAACCTGATTTACTTGGCTTTTTGGGAATTGATATCTTTGCATATAAGTTGCTTGACACATGATCAAAAGGTTTGCATCATTAGTCATCTTATAAATCACCAAATCAATTAATTTTTATTAAAAGTTCTTTGATGTTGACCCATTTGAGTTAACTAGTTTTATTGTAACAATATCTTATTAATTTAACCAAAGATCTTACCTGAGTTAAACTTCAAGTTTTGAGTTTTTCGACTTAATATGTAGGAATTAGCCAAATTTAATAACTATGGTTTCAATAATAAATAAGCTATTCTTAAACTACATTTTATGTATTAAAACTAAAATCTTTTGTAATAAGATCTTAAGTGTAAGACTAACACCCAAAGTTTTAGGATTTTTGAGCTTTGGATGATAACTAACTAAGTGATATGCACTATGATGTGGGTCAAGTCAAATTTTTCTTAATGTTAATAAAGAATGTTTTGGTGATGCCAATATTTAAAAAAAAAAACAAGAAACAATTGACTTGACTAGATTCAATGAGCTCATTTAATGTAATATATTAAAAAAGTTACAATAAATAAAGTAAAAAAATCATGGAAGTAATAACCTGTAAAAAAAATGAGATGTCAATACTATACTAAAGAGGAGAAGAAAACATGACTTATTAGAGACTTACCATCCCTTTTTTGGAACCGAGAGACTTACCATCCCTTCACTATGTAAACAAAATTATTTAAAAAATAAATAAATTGAACAAATAAAAAGACAAGATATATAAGGTCATTTTTAAATTAGTGAAAACTTCTATAGAAAGCAAATAAAAAAATGGATTCCAATCTTTAATGAATAAATTTCAAAAGATAAAAATGAAAAAACTCAAGCCTAAAATATAGAAAGAAAAAAAAAACAAGCAAATCTTGGTGAACCTATTACACCTCTGAACCCTATCCTTAAGTTAAACTAAAAACTTCAATTTCTTGTCAATTCAATATTGAAGGATTAAACATATAATTAAATAAAAATTAAAAATTAAACAAAGAGAAATCAACAAAGAATGAAAAATGAGATAACCTATGTTATTTTCAAAATTAGAAAGAACTTTTATAGTTTTTAAACCTAACTCAGACGTCAATTAAGGTCAAGTGTTGAGTCTTGGGTTAGGTGAGCTGACCTGAGTTAACATCGATAAAACAAATTTGTTCTTTTACAAAAAAAAATAAAATGATATCATTTTAAGAAATAAAATAAAAAAAAAGTCAATAAGATTTTATCGGGTAATAGGGAAACCATTTTTTTTATTAGGTAACACTAGGTTAATCCTTTATATTTTTTTGTAGAAACTCAACCGAATCTTTTCTCTAAGTCACCCTAGTAATGGGTTGGCTGCTAAATCCGGTCAAGTTTTAAAATGATGATAAATTATATATAAAAATAAAAATAACAAAGATTTTATCTTCAATTGAATAAATGATAAATGATATAATAAAAAAAAACTTGAGTTTTTTAAAAAGAAATAAAAAAAAACAAGCAAACTCAGACAAACCTCATAAACCTATGTTAATCTCTAAAATTAGAAACCATTGACATTTTAGATTCAAATTTAATTAAAAAACTTAATTTTCAACTAATTTAATATTAAAGGGTTGAAATCGGAAGAAATATGTATATATATCAATTTAAAAAATCTCCAAAGTAAGATAAAAATAGCAATAAATTAATGATGATCAAATTTCATTGAAAAAAAAACAAAAGGAGGATGAAAGCATATATATATAAAATAGCATTTTATCTCAAAAGAAATAAATTGCAATCAAAATAATGAAGTCAAATTTGAAAGATAAAAAAAAATCAAAAGGGGATGAAATTAAAAAATATAATCTAATTTTATAAATGATTATAATTAATAATCAAAATCGCAGTGATTGAATCTCAATGAAAAATAAATTAAAGAGTTGTTTAATTTTTTGAAGCATCAAACACACAAAAAAAAATAAAAAAATAAAGGCCATAAACAATAAATTAGGAGCCCATTAAGCACATGAGCCACTCTATATTAGAGGAGGTATCAAGACGATTCAAATGTGGTTGTGAAAGGTGGTTTGTTGTTATCAAACATTGTCGCAAATGCCACTTGAAGTCATGAGCGTCGTCCACTTGCTAAATTGTGCAACAAGTATTTTCAATAAAATATTAAAATAAAAAATATCATTGAATCAACTTGATATTAAAAAAAAGAAGATGAAAGGACAAAAAAAATCTCTGGAAAATATTTTAGTAGATTTTTCCTTAAGGATAATTAAGTTATTTTACCATGCTAACAAAAATTTAAAAGACTAAAAATTTGTGGATGAAAGTTTAATTAATTTATTTATTTCAAATATACTTAAGTCATTTTAATGTGGAAAAGAAAAGAAGAAAATTAAGATGCCCCCATTTAGTTTTAAAAATATTATTTATATCATAATAAAACACCAAAATAACTATACTATTTCTATTTTTGAAGCATATATATATATATATATATATATATATATATATATATATATATATATATGGAAGTATAATGTATAAAGCACACCTGTTTGTGCTAATCATGTTAAGCCTCCAACAGTATTTTTTGGTTTTTATGCTGCTATAAAGCCTATAGGTTGCTTCTGATGATTTTCCAGTCTAATACCAACTTGTGATTGGATATTTCAACTTCTTAAAATTGAGCCGTGTGTAGTTCGACACTACATTCATAGATTTAAATTTAAAATTTATATATTTTTTAAAACATAAAAAATATTATTTAAAATTGTATTGACAAACAAACTTTAGTTATCGGGTCGGATTGTTTTCATAGTCCATTCCCATCTCCTTTGTCGATATTCTTTCCTTAAGCTATAGTCTAGTCTAAAATTGTCTTGGAGTTTTAACTTATGCGTTTGGGCCAAGTATATATTTTATGTAGTCGGTGTTATTGGGCCAAGTATATATTTTATGTAGTCGGTGTTATTGGGCCAGATTGGTCTAAACTTGTTTGAATCTTCAAGTCCATTTCAACTTGGCAAAACATATCCAAAACAAATATAAGAACTTTGCGCCAATATCACATTTTACCTGTTCTGTCCCTCATAGAAAGCAAGTGTTTGCATGCTGCCGGTTGCATTTCAAACCAAAAAAAGAAACTCTAATAGGATTTAGCTTTCGTCATTGCATCTTTTTAATTATTTAAACATGAATCCCAACAGGCGCCTGATACTCCAAGAAAAAAATTATATCAAGCACGCTAGCAGTAATTCCAATAGCAAGAGCTATTTTAAAGAATCAAATCTTTAAAATAATTTTTAAATAGTATATATATGATTTTTTTTTGTTGGTGTATGTTCCAATGGTAAAAGCCATTTCGAAAAAAAACCATTTTTTTTATATTATTTTAAATATAGTGCAATTATTTTGTATGTAGTTTAATTATGCAATTAATTATACAATTAATAGGAATATGTTATATAATTAAATAATTATTTTTAAAAAACCCTCCAACAATATAATTATTAATTTTGTATCTAATTTTTTACTCTTGTTCAGGTGTTTTTAAATAAAAACAAAAACATATATTTTTGATATAGTTACATTATTTTCTAATATATATCACGTCAATGAAGGTGGCCTTTTTGGCTTTTCTACATCAGCTGCTATAGATAGCAGTTCATGCATGGAAATGTATTTTTGGCTCTGCAAATGACACTCCTATTGGAGTGTAAAAAACTAAGCAAACATGCTAAAAAAATAATTTTTTTTATTTTTGGCTCTGCAAATGACACTCCCGTTGGAGTTGCCCTAAGAAGATATACCATTAAAAATATTTGGAAAGAAAATTTGGTCTCGAAAGTATCTCTTGAAAGTAAAAAATAATTAAATATTAATTTTCATAAAATAGGCTGGCATGCAATAGAAAACAAAGCTTATAAATAACTAAATTTGTCAATATTGAAGTCTTAACAGGCATTATAAAAAGCAGTCAGTATCCCAGAAAGATAAAATATGTTTCATCTCTCTCGTTTACGGGGAGAAAGATGGGAACAACTTAAGAAGATAAATACCCCTAATGTTTAAATCTAAATGACACTTGCACATGCTATGTAACAAACCATATATTATTTCAAGTTTAATCTTTCAAAATATTGATTAAATTGAAATGAAGCATATTGAGATTCAAATTTTCTTGTTCTTAGACTTCAATCAATTCATACTTCAAAGGAGTCGTATTTTGTAACCAAATTACTAAAATCAGTCTACTCCATACTTGACTTAAAACTTGTGTTATGATGAATTGAATAAATTAAATGGGATTAATCCAAAATAATGTAATGTTGCACAAATTTATTTACCCAATAAAACTAGCTTTAGATTTACTAGAGCTTAAATATAACACCAACCTTATATTTTCTTTTTAACTTTACTAGTAATCGGGTTTGTTTCTTATATCTATATTTCATATTAGAAATAAAGAAAAGACCATGAAAAAATAAATTATGAATGTATAAATTGAAGTATAAAATATGTGATGGAAAAGATTCTCTTATAAAAAACTTCCTATTATTTTTGTTAGGGAAAAGTGAATGTACTTGCTTTAAAAGAGTAATATATATATATATATATATATATATATATATATATATATATATGAATCATCATGTTTTTATTTTTATTTGGATTTTCATTTAAAGGAACTAAAGGCAGCTGATAACTTGATATCCTTGCTCGAGAGTATATGAATCGAGCGAGCTGTAAAACACAACAATTTTAGGATAAAATTATGTGGTGAACCCAAACATATACGATTATGGTAACTTACCAAACCCAGCATCTTCGGGCTCAGCCAAGTGTTGCGCCCCAATACAAATAGTTATTATAATTTTATCAGGCTATATATTGGACTACGAGATTATAATGAGTGAAAGATATTTCCCCTCTAATAAGTGAGATATTTTTCCTTTGATGAATCATAATATTTTCTATTTGATAGTCAAATATATTCTCTTTTTGAAACATAAGATGTTTTAATGGTATTAGAAAAATATGAATTTTTATTCCTCTCCTTCACTAAATGGCAAGGATGATGGGTTATAAAGACGAAGGATCCTTAAAGAAGTAGGTTTTAATCTTTAGTGATAGGTACCTTTGTAACTATTAAGATGGTTACTATATTAGAATATAAACCACCACTTTTTAACAGGATTGGATTCTTACTAGAACTGTCATGACAACATTTTCTCGTGGGTGACTTCAAATGCGTGAATGTTCTCATTTCTAAAGTCTTATTCCTCAATAAAAGGTATGTCCACATTTTTGATCATGGAATCTGTCTCTTTAGCCTTAACAAATATCAGTATCCTATTCATGATGTACTTGAAGCATTGATGTAGTGAAGAAGTCACTACTCCAGCTACATGAAACCATGGCCTTCCAAACAAAATGTTATAAGATGGATGAATATCCATTACTTGCAATGTCACTAAAAACATTGGTGGTCCTATGTATAACTCCATTTCTAGAGTCCCCACTATTTGTCTTGGCAAACCATCATATGCTCTCGCCATCATGGCTTTTGGCTTAATTTGTGATTCATCAATAGATAGATCTTTTATGACTTGGCATTACATTTAATGTAGAGTCATTATCAACCAATACTCTCTTGATCAAGATATCTTTGCATTGTACCATGATGTATAATGGTTTGTTGTGCCTAGTACTGTTAGGACCTAGTTCATCTCCATTAAAGTATGCATAATTGGAAGTCTATATTCTCTTTACTAAGTATTCCATTGTTATTGGTTAATGTCTTGAGGCACATATGCCTCATTTAGTACCTTTTGTATAGCCTTTCAATAAGGTTACAAACTCAATATCAAAGAAAACAAAGATATTCTAGCATGTGTTTTCTTGAGTTGTTCAACAACATTATATTTTGTGTGCTTCATTAGCCTTAAGAACTCATTGGTTTCTTCTTCAATTACAAGTTTATTTGTTTTTTTCATCATGTCATTTAAATCCTTCCCCTTTAATTTCCTTAGTTTTTTTTGGGTAAAACACCTATCTCTTCAAGTTAAGCCCCTGATTTTTAGTTGAAAGACAAGTGATTAATTTGTGCTTTGAAAGGAGTACTCATAGTTGTGTGGTAGGGCACCATAACCTCTTTTTATGTGTTGTTGATGGTTTGGATAAGCCCAATTTGGGTGGCCCACCCTAGGCTGAATTGTACCCAACATACTTCTTTACTAGGTGCCTCTATCATACACACTTCATCACCCATTATCGTCTCTACTGAAGCAATCCTTTATTCCTCATTTTCATCACATTTTTATGAAAACTCTTGGCATTGACTGATAGAATGGCCTTCTTGGTTATGATATTTGCAACATTTCATGACATCTCTTTAATGCCTAACATATATCAATATTTGGTAAATTCTTCCTATTAGCACCCTCAAAGCTCCTCAAATGTTCTACATCTGACATATTTACTAGCCCATTGCTTGAAGTATGGTTAGGTAGAGGGTTAACATTCACATTTGAGGCTTCTTCGAATGTTATCCACCTAACATTGATGTAGAACATGAGTTACTTGTCTAATGCTTAGTAGTTTCTGATAAATTTATTCAACGGTAGTGGTAATGTGATTATTGGTTTCTTTAATAAGTCTTTTTGGGAAAACTTTTAGTATGGTTTTTGGCTTGGTTATTATAGGAGTAAGGTTTTCTCATAGGGAATGAGGATTTGAAATTGATGTCGACGATTTGTGATGATGGGGATTGAGTACTGTATTTTTGGTATTGGCTTTTCTTGCTCCTATAATTGCCTTCAATATGATAGATCTCTTTTTTCTTTCCACTAAATCCCCTATTTTCCTTTGACACAAAGATCCTACCACTTTTTACCCCTTGTTCTATACACTCTGCCATAATTACAACGTTACTAAATTGTTGTGCCAAATTACCCATTACATGCTTGTAGTATGGTGCTTTGAACGTATTAGAAAATAGGGTTACCATTTCTCTATCCAAAAGTGGAGGATGTACTTGTGCTGCCAAGTCCCTCCATTTTTGTGTATACTCATTTGTGTATACTCATTTATGCTCTTTTTTTATCTCTTTTTTCCAAGTTGGACAAGATAATCCTATTTAGAGCAATATCCTTATTACTTGTATTTGAACAATTATAGTAGGTCTATTAGAAGGGCCCTCACTAGCAATCCTTAATGTTTGCTCAAGTAAGCTTGTGAGTCAAGCCCCATTGGCTTTTAAGGAATCCAACTCTTCTTAGAAACGAGCATCATGCTATACATGTTCTTCATCCTCCATAGTTCTTTGTTGGAGTTGTGTGTTATATGTTATACAAGTTAGGGATCTTCAAGGACCTATATTTCACTTAGTGTATGCATGTATGTTATTTATAGTCAAATATTTGTATGCATGCATGTATATGGATAGACATTAAGTATGAAATGGTCAATCCATGACTTCTTTCTTAGGCATGGGTAAACTTTGTAGTCTGATGAATTTAAAGGATTTTTTTATCCAAGTTTTTAAATCAATTGAATTCCATACACATTAAAAGTATAAAAAGGTGAAGCTTGTCTTATTTATAAAAATGAGTTACAAAGGATTTTAATCGAATATGACCCCTCTATTAGCTACATTTTTTTTTATGAAAGAGGAGACTTCATTTAAGTATTCCTCATACTTATAAACATAGTTGTCAATCTAAGAAGCTCTTACTTGCAACTCATTTGCCTTTCGAGCCACCATATCAATTATCTTGTCTGTTTGCGTGATCTTATAATGGAATAAAGTGTTGTCTTGAAGTAATGCTCCATTACTAGCAGATAATGATTCATTTTTCTTTTTAGAATTTGAACTATCTTTTCTAGTTGTTGGATTTGGTTCTTAGCTCTTTATAACTTTTGTGTCTCTATATCGAGCTCTACTATTTTGGTATTTAGCTAAACATCACACTTGCTGATTTAACCTTCCCATTCTTTAAATTATTCATGCATCTTCTCTAGTTTCTTTTCTTGATATTCAAGTTCAATTTACATAATAGAAACTCATTCCCTCATAGCATATATATTATCCAGATACATTTTCATGTCTGATTTTGTTGCCCTTCTTGCCTCCCTCTCATCTTTAACCTAAATGTGGTATCAAACCCTTAAATTTCTTTCTTCTTCAATGGTAAGACTAACTAACTTGTTTTTTTTTTTCCTTTTCAACTTCCCAATTCAACTTGTAATAATCTTTTTTCTTTCTTGATAGATGATATTGACTTATGGTCTGCATATTTCTTACTATATGAAGTCTTTTTTAGAGCAACCAATTCCTTTTCCATCACTACATATTTATTCACTAGGTCATCATATTAGGAATTCTTCTCTCCTAGTTGTTTCTTCCCCTTACTCTATCTCAATAATTTGCTCATCTTTTCCCTTCACTTGTTAGCTTAATCTTTTCTTCTTCTAGCAATTGATTCAAGGAATTTCTTACAACTCTTGCTATTGTTGAGCTTGACCCTTAATTTATCCAACTCTTCTCGCATGTCTTCCTCATTACTACCCCTTTTACTTTTAGGCTCGATGATGATGGGTAGCTTACTTGGCATCTGCTTTTGATCTTTTGCCCTTGGAAGAGTCTTTGATAAACCACCATTCCTCCATATTGAGTAATTATGGCTAATAAAGATCTCTTTTTGCTGGTTTCATTTCCAAACTAGGATAAGCCTTGTTAATCATTTATAATGTTTTCAAACTCAGATGATCCCAAAGTTTCTGGTACATATTATGTCCCTCTAAACTATTTGATTACCAATAAGATTGAGAAACTAATATAACAATTAAGCCTATTAGTGAGACTCATGCTTTATTACACATTCTATGATGTAAGTTAGACTATTTACGTAAGGACGTTTTCATTTGAAACTACTTATATGGTATTTCTTCACCCAAGCCTTTTCATCCATATCCTTCCATTCTTTGTTTAGGATCATCTTGAGAGGTCTCATGTTAAACCACTAGAAATTATTGAAGACTTTTCTCAAATCTCCAAATGGCTGACAATCTACATGAGCAATAAAGAAATGCAACACTACCTCGCTCCTTTTCCATGTAGTCTACAATGATTCAAAGATAAGAAAGTTTTAGACAATACAACGGAAATGGGGTTGTTCTTTGCTTGCTCATATTTAACGAAAGCACTAGTTGCTTCAATACTGATAATCATGATGGCTTCTGAAGGGAAAAAAACTAAACCAAAGATGACAAAGCTATTATTCGATATTTCTCATCCCCAAGTTTTCCTTTGTCATTATCTTCTTTAAGCTTGCTTTCAATCATCTCCCACTTGAATCCTCTAGAGGATGTCTTATATTGGTTAATTTGATCTAGATACAAGGGTTTAGTGACCTCGAGGACTATAATCTCGATCCCCTGCTGATAATGAACTTTGTTGGGATCACGAGGAAAATTCAAAGTCAGAGCATATTCTTCAATAATACGAGTCATATCATCATCCCCGAAGGTGAAACATTTATAGCTTAGATCCTAGAAATGTATTAAGGTTTTGATTGTTGATATCTAAATCGAGATTTTTATCAGATGAGCAACTCTTCCATACTTTCTTGCAAACATAGTCTTATCTATATATTACAGAAATCAACATAAGCTTTCTTAAGTTGTCCATGAAGAAGTGTACTTTGGTTATGTATGATAATTCTTCAACCTTAGCCTTGAGGCAATCTCCTTTAATTAATTGTATCATCTCATATTTCTCCTTGTATTTCAAAATGGTCATTAAAGTCATGGTCTTGGCTTGAAAATTCTACAAAATTTTGATTTGAATTATTAGGGAGTTACATCCTAAAGGAGGGAGATGAAGGTGGAGGAGGCTACCTAGCAACAAAGGAGGTCAAGCTAGTGGTTGGCTGAGAGTTGGAGATGGAGTGGTAGTCGATGCTCGTTAGAGAAAAAGGAAGAAACAGTTGTTGTCGATCATTGTTATTGCTGTGTGGAGAAAGAAAAGAAGAAGGTTGCCATCTTGTGTGTCTTGTAATAGGCGCACATTATAAAAATATGCCAAAACAAATGTTAAAAATAATGGTGATAAAACAAAACTACATGGAAAAATGAGAAAAAATTCTTTACATTGAAGGCTATTTGTCAGGTTAAAGCAAAATAACAATAATAACTCTCATCATACACCTTTGATATGTCTAATAGAATGAAAAGGATCCTCTTCAATAGTCTCACCACTTTAAGACTAGTATCTCCAATCATTGACTTCCTACCACCAACAACCTTCAAAAGCTACATTTCCTTCTCATTTAGGGTTGGGAAAGCTGAAAAAGCCTAATTAAGAGTGAGGTTAGAGAAACCATCCTTGAATTTAACTTATTTAAAAATAGCCCAAGAAGAGCTAGTTGTTGCAACCTCTATCGACAAAGCAAAAGTTGAGGCAGAGGAAAGTCCACCACATGAGCCTTTATGGTTAAGGCTGAAACATTAGTCTCCATAAGGGTGGAGACATTTTTCTTATTAAATACGAGAGTAATGTCTTTAATCATTTTAAGGTAGTCAAATCTATTTGACCCCTAGTTGGGGGATTATGACTACCCTTAACTACCTTTTTTATAGGAGTTCTAACTCTTGCTGCTATTTTCTCAAGAATAGTGTTTGTTTGAGAGTGTGGTTGAGATTGTTTTTTAAAGTATTTTTCATTTCATAAATGCATGAAAATGATGTTTTTCTATTTTTTAAAAATTATTTTTGACACAAGCATATCAAAATGATATAAAAACACCAAAAAAATAATTTAAAGTGAAAAGTAAAAATAATATTTTTTCTATTTTTTTCAAAAACACATTTGTGCTTTCAAAATGCAGTGCCAAACACCCCGTAGAGAGTTCATCAATAATGTTAAGGAAATCCCCCATCATTTTTCATCCATACCTCCACTCAAGATAAAGAGACAAGGACTTCCTTTATAAACTCTTCTTTAGAGACCTTACTGAAGTTTCTCTTTCTTCTTTATAAAAATATGTCAGCAATAAACTCGAATACATAAAAGTAAAGAATAAAAAAGTTGTATATTTTGCAATGCAACCTGATAATATTTATTGGCCATCTTATTGACGTCATACTTGGTTGAGGTTGAGGTTATAACATCACATGTTTTCTCTTTGTTTGAACTCAAGTGAGGCTTGTTTTTTATATTAGGGGGATGAACTCTCTAGTAATGAAAGCATCCCTATATCTATTGCATTCCATCTGTAAAATTGACCAACTATTCCTTATTATCCGTCATGTGGCTCTACACAAGTTTTCAATATAGAGATCCTTTCATAGCTCTAGTGGTTTTATTGTCGAAGGTGAAAAACCAATGCTTGTCATTGCCAACAACCAGAGGGCAACAATTGTTAAATACATTAATAAGAGACTTGATTTTGACAAGCATTGAAAACTTATCAAAGATGAATAAAGTTATCAATATATTATGGTTTGATTGCCTTACCTCATTGGTAATATATAAACACTTCCCTAACAAATCCTTGGAGAGAGAAGAAACACCCCTATACACACACACACACACACACACACACACACACACACACACACACAGAAAGGGGTTATAATCTCAAATTGACTCTAGGCAAAGCCCAAGGCCTTCTAAATACGCTTAGTATGACTAGGCATATAAGTTGTGTACTCTCATATTATAAGTAAGTAACAAACTTAATATCTTCTGAAGAGAGATACTTTCCCACCTTCTAGAGGTAGGCATCGAGGTCTTAACCCCTCTAGTTTTAGTGTGTAGTCTAATGGACCCTACCTCTCTTGCTTCTTCTAGTCTCATGTTAGAATCTAAAATCCTTTATAAAGGCAACACATCTTTTTTTCTAAAGACAAATTTGATTTTTTTAGGTCTATATTTCTATTTAAAATAGAGAAGAAGAGAGAGTTTGTGATGGAAAATACGTAGAATGAGTTTTTTTTCTTAGATTAGAACAAAACTAATTTGGGTTTTTTAACAAAGTACTTTAAAAAATTATAGAAAGTAAAAGAAAACAAAGAAACAAAAACAACTATGGCTATAAAGGAAACATCTTTCCACCCTCACTGTTGGATGAATAACTTCTTATGTCATCTTAGATCTCTACGAATCCACTCAATTACTGCGTTAAATGTAAACCATAATTTTATTTCTCGAGAGACATCTCATTTAATAAAGACAAACCACCTAACCATAAATATTTTAACAATTTCATATAGGATAAACAAGTCTCATGGAGCAGGTAAAAATGTTCTCATTTACTACTAGTAATCTTTTAAATTTTTGCATAATAAATAAGTAAGGACTTGAGGGATATTGATTGATCAACATGTTTTTTTTTTTCTTTCTAGATCTTCATTTAAAATAACCAAAAGTAGAGTGATAGCCCAACATCCTTGGGCTCATGTAAGCACCAAGCCTAAACATATATATAGATTTGGAAACCATTGAGCTCAATCATATAATGGTGTGGAGAGCTATTAGACCTAGCATCATTAGACTTAACCAAATATTGATCCCACAAATATATAGGTTTGACAAGCTGTCATACCCATTACTCTTGGGTTCAGTTCAGCATTGAGCTTAATTACAAGTAGCTTTGAAAATCTTATCAGAATCCATATTAAAGCATAAGATTCTGACAAGTCAAAAATATTTTTCCTATAATGAGTTATAGATATTTTCCCTTTGATGAGTTATAGATATTTTCCCTTTAAAAATATTTTTCCTCTGATAAGTTAGAGATATTTTTTCACTAATAAGTCAGAGATATCTCCTTTATGAAGAGTTAAAAATAGTTTTCCTCTAATAAGTCAAAGATATTTTTCTCTTTGACACATAAAATATGTTTTAGCACTATTAGAAAAACATAGCTTTTTAGTCCTTCCCTTCACCAAAAAGATAAGGATGATAATCTATAAAAAGTAATTGGATCCTTAAACGAAGCAAGTTCTCAATCTCCATTCTCGACTGTATATTTGTTTTTAGAGTTTTTCCATAAAATATGATTGATTTTTTTTTAAAATACTTATTTAAATATCGAAGAGTCCTTAAATTCACTAGATGAGACCTTTTATAGGTATCAGGCATAAACTACTAGTCATTTTGACTATGAAGAAGGGATGTCATTGCCAAAATTAAAAGATTAATAGATTATCCTACATATAAGTCTTATAACGAAGCTACTTATATTTTTTTAAGATATTATGTATACACACTCTAAAAAGGTATGAGGAAAATGTTACTAATAAACAAATCATTATGGATGCTATAATAATTTGTTTTTTAATTTTTGTTTACATCTTTATAGGCCTAAATTAATAGCTATTTAAAACATATTTATAAAGAAAGGGAAAAACTCAAATACAAAGACGGGAGATAAGTTGAAAAATAACAAAAAAAAAAGTTTTTCTAAACTTAGGGATAAACATACACTTTGGTCCCACAACGTTTTAAATTATAAAGTTTTTGATAATTTAATCTGTACGTGGATATTGCAGAGAGTAGGATAACATTTGTTTAGCTAAAACAAGAAGGCAGGCATATAGCGTAGTGAGTGAGAAAGAAGAAGATGGAGAAATATGAGTTGGTGAAAGATTTAGGAGCTGGAAATTTTGGGGTGGCAAGGCTTTTGAGGCACAAAGAAACCAAAGAACTTGTTGCTATGAAATACATAGAAAGAGGTCACAAGGTAATTTGTCTTTTTGTCCTTTTTTCTGTTTGGCTTATGAGAAAATTAGTTTTTCCATAGAAAGTTCTGTGTTTTGTCATATGGGGCATCCTTAAAAAGTTTGATAATGTTCGTGATATACCTAAGCTGTTGGTTCTTTGTTTATCTTGTGAAATACCAAGAAGGAAGATTGAGATTTTAATTTGGTTTTTGGTTCTTGATGTTACAGATAGATGAGAATGTGGCAAGGGAGATTATAAATCACAGATCATTAAGGCACCCTAATATAATTCGATTCAAGGAGGCAAGTATTAGAAATAGGGTCTAGTTTACAACTTCAATAAACACAGTTGTTAATTATGTGTGATTATTAAGTGAAGAACTGATTATTTTTGCAGGTGGTTTTGACCCCAACTCATCTTGCAATTGTGATGGAGTATGCAGCTGGTGGAGAACTCTTTGAAAGAATCTGCAAAGCTGGTAGATTCAGTGAAGATGAGGTTAAATTCCTCTCTGATTTATTTTAATTTAATTGATTGATTACAGTTATTTAGTAGTAATCAAGTGTGGTTTTTGTCATTTTCTTACAAAAAATTCAGGCTAGATATTTCTTTCAGCAGCTGATCTCTGGGGTTAATTTTTGCCACAACATGGTATAATCAAAACTCAAGTTATCTATGATCATCATAAATCTCACCTTCTCTATCTATTTACTAGAAATTGCTACAATGTATGAATGTGTTTGTTTATATTTCTTGTAGCAAATCTGCCATAGAGATTTGAAACTGGAAAATACTCTTTTAGATGGAAGTCCTGCGCCTCGATTGAAAATCTGTGATTTTGGTTACTCTAAGGTTTATAACTTCCTAATCCACGCTTGATTTGTTAATTTGGTAACAAGTGTCATCTTTTTTACTTAATGTTATTAACCTTTTTGGTTTCATACTGGTTTAGTCCTCTTTGCTGCATTCAAGGCCAAAATCAACTGTAGGAACTCCGGCATACATAGCACCAGAAGTTCTCTCTAGGAGAGAGTATGATGGAAAGGTAAGTATTTTTTTCTTGTCCAATATTTTAGTCTGTCAAATCTACTATCTCGTCACCATAGAACATATGTTCCAAGAGGAAGTGGTCTCATTCTAGCTTTAACAAAACCCACTATCTAGTCCACTTGGACATAACTGGTGAGGCCAGCACTATCTTGAATGATCTAATCTTGTTTCCAACATACAACCATAAAAAAGAGGTGGGTGCTAACTGGGACAAGTGGGAATCCATATCTTTTATGTGCAAGAGAGTGAGTTTTTGTCCATGTTAGTGCTTTTGTCATTTTCAAGCACAAGGCGCATGATTTTTTAATTTGGGTTTGGAGATGTGAAGCATTTTGGTTTATTTCCTGGTGGACATTTTTCTATTTTCCTGAATACATTACGAAAGGATAATCTTAAATGCACATGCAAGGCGGATAACAGAATTGATCATCTTTTGATGATTGTTCTATATGGCTTTGCTATCTTTCTGCTTAGTGGTTGGATTTGTTTCATGGCACTGATATTATGACTGGTACCAGTTGTCACTTCAGCTTGCATTACCAACTTTTTTCATCACACTGAAATCCAAAAACCGTAATCTGTAAATTAATAAAAGCTCAAATTTGAGACAAAATATATGAATAAATGATATCAGAAAATGATGGACCTTGAATTAAATTAACCAGTTGCTGTATCGGTTTCAAATTTTGGCAAGTTATTTTATCTGTAAAGATCTTGAATAACAGAAATTTTTTGATTGGTTGATATTCATGAATAGTTGTCATCGTGTGTGTAACCAAGAAAGTGTTGGACGCAAAATGCTGCACATTCATTTCTTTCAGACTTCTTTCAAGATATCATTGATTTTATTCACAGTTTTTTCTTTTCTGCATTACATTTCCTTAATCACTGGTTCTTGCGGCTATCTTCAATTTTGTTAATCAAGCCTTCAAAATTCCTTTGTTTTTTCCCTTTTTCTGGTTCAGATGGCAGATGTTTGGTCATGTGGAGTTACTCTTTATGTGATGCTGGTGGGGGCATACCCATTTGAAGACCAAGACGACCCCAGAAATTTTAGGAAAACAATTCAGGTGAAACATCTCTATCATCTTTTAAGAATCCATGAGTTATCATTACTCATTTTTGTGTTTCTTCTGCAGAAAATAATGGCTGTCCAATACAAAATTCCTGACCATGTTCATGTATCTCAAGCTTGTAGACACCTGCTATCTCGCATATTCATTGCAAAACCTTCCAGGGTATAATTCTCTAAATGGCTTGATTTTGCAGTGCTAAGTTACCATAAACCTGTATATGAACATCGTTGGATTTTGTTGCAGAGAATTTCACTCTCAGAAATCAAAAGCCACTCATGGTTCTTAAAGAACTTGCCAAAGGAACTGACTGAGTCATCACAAGCCATTTATTACCAGAGAGATAACCCAAGCTTTTCTATTCAAAGTGTGGAGGAGATCATGAAAATTGTGGCTGAGGCAAGACAGCCACCTCCATCATCCAAGCCTGTCAAAGGTTTTGGTTGGGAAGTAGACGAAGATGACGAAGACATCGACGCAGAGGTAGAAGAGGACGAAGAAGAAGATGAATATGATAAGAGGGTCAAGGAGGTTCATGCAAGTGGAGAGTTTCAAATCAGTTAAGCAGTATGGTCTCTGTTAAATTATTACATAAATTCAGTAGGACTGTGATCCTTAGTGGATTGTTATTCATGTATATTATAGTAGGTAATAACTTCTGCATAAACCTATAAATTTGTGAACTTGAAATCAAAGTCATCAGTTTTGTTTCGGTTGGTGTTTGTTTTTTTCAATTAAAATGGAATGTTTTGGTTTTAGAGCGTTTCGGCATATTATTTTGGAGTTGTACTATTCATATATAATTAATTAATTATATTAAAACAATTAAAAAATTAATTTAATAAATATAATCTAAATTTAAGATAAATTACCTTTAAATTATATAATACAAATATAAAATTAAAAAATATAATTTCAAAATTAAAAATATCTCTAAAATTTCAAAATATTATTCAGATAAAATATGACCACTTGCCTCTCGCATCACCACCTCCCTCCATCTCCATCTCTCTCTCCCTCTTCCCTCTTAAGGAAAATCCTAATTCACGTCAGTACCGTAAACACCCAAAGAGAGTTAACTTAATTCCATTCATCTCTATCTCTTTCTTCTCTGATGGAACTATCAATTTCATGATCCGTGGGCTGTTTATTCCATTCTTTACAACAATAATATACTCTCTTTTTTTCGAAGACAGAGTAAAAGCAAGCTGAACGCTGTCTTCTTTGCAGATCAGAACTTTAAAGACAACCTGGGTACTTTTCTAGCTATAGCTCTACTTGATTTTATCTCCCAGAGGATCTTTCTAAATTTGGAGAAGAAGAAACGACGGGGGTGCCGCCGTGAGAAGAAATATGGGGAAGAAGAAGTGAAGAACCGATGAGGGTGCAGGGTGGTGCCTCCTTGGGAAGAACAAGTTAGGGATTTGAGATTTTGAGTTTGAGGGAAAATGAGTTGGGGGGTGCCGGGGGCGTTAATTCTTTGATATGATTGAATTTTTTCAAGGCCGAAATGGCACAGGCTGTATGATACCGATGCCATTAACCCAAATCCAACCAAGAATGGCCATAGACAATAATGCCAGTGCTCAATGTAGTATACATATGAACCGGGAAGGGGAAGACCAAGCTGTTGCAGTCTAATGTCTATGTTACATGGCAAAAACAACAAATTTGGTCAAACATATTTAGAAAACAAAACTGAATACCGCAGGTTCATGCTTAACTTGGGATAGGCGGCTATGTTACTATGATGGAGGATCTCTGAAATTCATTTCATCTAAATAAAACAAACGTGTTCATACATACACATACACGGATGAGAGAAAGGAGAAAGGGAGCGAGAGACAGGAGAGCACACACACGGACAAGATAACATGGCACTTAACACCCCAACAGGAAGAGGTACAGCAAAACAATCTTGTAGATATTGGCATTGAGAAGTTCCATGGTCAGCAGAATTCAAGTGTCTTATTTGCTTCTAAGTCGAGAAAATAAGGGTACCTGTCGTCGAGCTTCAGGATTTGAGATTGCAATAGCTCCTACATATGGAAGACTCTCAATCACTGCATCTGCCAAATCTGAAATGAACCTTGGTTCACATCCTAGTGCAGGAACACGTCCCCATTTTTCTATACCTGACTCAAGATCCAACTCTTTGTACTCGACATCTATTTCTTCCAAAGTTTCAATATGATCACTGACAGCTGCGAATCGGAGATCCAAATTTTTTGAGAGTTTCAATGCATAAATTGAAACAAGTCAGCAATGAACCAACAACTTGGAGTAAGACGTCCAGTGAAATCAGTGATTTAGACTGATAATGGCAAAACTTCATTACCTCATTGGTTCAGCCAAAAGGCATTTCACTCCTTTTTTCCCAATCTCAATGATTGTCTCATCAGTACAAGTTTTCCAACCATTCGACAGGTCCAACTCTGCTCTGTTAGAATATTTAGATCATCAAGTGATTTGTTGTGAAAGTTTCATGCAAACAGATGTAACGTATAACATGGATACAATATAAGAAAAAAAGAAAACGTACTGCTTGTTGCGAGGTTGCCCCAACTTATAAAACATATATGATAGTATGGAGCAAATAAAGAGTTGATTCTACGAGGAAAGTTCAAATTAGATTTTTATACTATATGATATGCAATTTGAGGGTTTATGAAAGGTGTCTAGACTAAAACAAAAGAAAATAGAAAACTATCAAGTGAAAATTAAATAAAACTGATCAAGAAAACAAACCTTGATCGCAAGTAAACATCCACCTACATAAATCATAATTGATCATGGAAATGAAATATCAATTTATATTATGAATATTTATATCTTCTTAACATTGGTTAGTTAATGGATCCACCATATAACCATCAAATAACCACAATCCACACTTATAATTTAATTCAATGACAACTTTAAGAACTAGATAAGTTGATTAATCAAGAAAACATAATTGTTTGTAGTCTATGTTTGATTTGATTGAATATTATCCCTAAAATTAATAACGTAGATTCATCTCAATTAAACTCAGTTTCTTCACAAGTTTAAATACCTCAACTCTAATTTTGATATCAAACTTAGCACTAGATTGTCTATAATAATAACTTAGAGTCTGCTCTTAGCAATTAAAATAAACAATCATAGAAAAATAATAAGAGTCTTGGAATCTTTGTATTACATGGACAGCAAATCGGAAAAATCTCTCTTTTACACCTGTCAATTTAGTTTCCTTCCTAAACTAGGAGAGTCATTAATGAATTATTCATAGCTTAGGGATTCCAATCTGGCCAAATTTCTTTTCCTATTTAGAAGAATAAATTGTTGACTTTTAATCTTTGTAACACATGGAAAACAAAACTAATAAGGTTGTTATAGGGCCAAACACATAAATCCCTATTAGAACTTGGATTGGGATCTTCTTGGACTTTGATGAGATGAAATAGGGGTTGTCCTTCATAGAAACATATTTGAAGTTGTAGTAGAGATGATGTAACATACCTTTTGTAAACAACAACGTGATAATCTCTAGCTTTCTACAATAACTTTTGGCTCAATTAGCTGTCTCAAATCAATGGTTGTAACATGAAATGGAGTGCAAAATCACTGAGCTTGTCTTTGTGACAATTGATGAGTAGAAATAAGAGAGGCGTGGTGAATTGAAAAGGGAGGGATGACCGATAGAGATTGTGTTTCTTGGTTTAATTTATGGTCGCTAAATACAGATTACAAAGTAACAGAGGGAAGGAGGTGTGGCTAGGGTTAGGCATTTAAGAAAGAATAAAAAAGTTAGAAAGTTTTCTATTTATAGTGCATTGTTTACATTGAAACGGTTCAGTTCGGTGTGCTTTTACTCAATTTTAGCCTTATAGAACCGATTTCAAACCAAACCGGAATTTTTTCAGAAAATTATAATTGACTATTTTTTTATTTTTACAGGTTTGGTTCAGTTTGGTTATTATTTTTTTTGTTTTATTGATTTTATGGTTTTTTTGCTCACCCCTATTTCTCACCTAAGCAAGTCACCCTTTATAATGAAATCATTTGGAAACATTGATATACATCATGTGACCGATTCTAATATGGATGGGGTTGTTTCTAATGCATATGGAGCTCCAGATGGTCCAACAACAAGAGCCCAAGTGAAACGGCTACAAAGTGGCTTAACAAGTCAGATTTAGTGCAATTGAAGCTTCAATGAGTTTGAAGGCTTGCGAAGTGAATGGAAATTGTTCAACTATGTTTGTTTGCCTTCAATTGCAACTTGGGACTTGGTTTTCGGTGACTTTAATATATTCAACTTTAGTTTTGTATTTTAGTCTTGATTTCATGTTTCCATTTTAAATTGATTCTTATTTACATTGTGGGTTATTTTCATATGTTTGGGCTTATATTGCTATTGTTTTGGGTTTTATACTTATTTAGCTTAATGGACTTAGGTTTATTTTAGCCTCCTTTATAAGGAGTGTCACGAGTCATTTGTAACCACA
The DNA here is from genome assembly GCA_029228465.1 of Salix viminalis. Taxonomy (NCBI): domain Eukaryota; kingdom Viridiplantae; phylum Streptophyta; class Magnoliopsida; order Malpighiales; family Salicaceae; genus Salix; species Salix viminalis. Next base: position 9,192,913 of record CM055429.1, on the reverse strand, counting down.
TCATTATTAAAAATAAGAAAAACTTTTGAATTTCTCATTGTAGAGAATTTCTTGTTTGTTCTTCCATTCTAGATTTGGTGAAGAACAAATTCAGACTTATTGCTCTTGATCATGAAGAGTGTGGCATCTATTTTCCTTATTAGGATTCCTTTGTGGTGTCTATGACTTATCAAAGAGTTTTATTCAGACTTATCCCAAATTTCCTTAACACCATAAGAGAAAAAAAAACATATAACCAAAACTTCCTTTCTTTATCTTCATCTTAGATTACCAGCTTGTTAGGTTAGGAAGCTAAGGCACATCATCTTGGTATCAAAGAAGAGGTTGCATATTGATTTACGACTTTGTATATGGGTAACTTAGGATCAAAACATGATTAAGGATTTTGGACCCTTCATCTTCTTTTTATATTAACATTGTGAACTCTTTATATTCTCGCTTTATTGTGGTTGTTCTTATTGTTCTTCTCTCATCTAATCTGGGTTGATTGTTTCGTGTGAGTATTATGTACTGAAACAAATTGTTTTCTTTGACTTGGTTTTGGATTGAGATGAGTTTTCCTTTGGTGATTGTGGTGGTTGTTTGTATTCTCCATTGAATTTGTGAGCTGAGTTGGAAGACATTATTGTTTGAATTTTAGGAAATTGATATATGGCTAGTGAAAGAGATGACATACCTAGAGGAATCAGTATGGAGCAAGCGTAACTTCTTGGTTTACAACAGTCTCACGATGAGATTCAAAAACAAATGACAGGACTTCGTGATCAGATAGATACCCTCATGCAAATGATGCAATGAACAATTTACGACCCCAACAAAGCAAGCCTGAAGGGTGCTATGAAATGTTGTCCTAGAGGCTGAATTGGAGCACAATAGGGATCACAGGGTTGACAAGAAGAATAGACTGAGAAGGAAGAATAATCACCTTCTAGTGGAATTAAACTTAAAGTTCCCTTATTTAGAGCAAGTAGCTCACCTGAGGAGTATTTAGAGTGGTTCAGAAGATTGAAAAGGTGTTTGATTGGTATAATTATACTAACAAAAAAAAGTGTAAGGTGGCTCGTTGGAGTTTACCGATTATGCATTGTTAAGGTGGGAGAACTTGAAAATTTAGAGGAGAAGGGATGATGAAGAGGATTCACCACTTAGACAACTATGAAAAGGGTGATGCAGAAGAGATTTATGCATGATTACTATTGCGACGATGTTTTTTCGTGTTTCACGCCCCGCCATCCCTGGAAAGGGAGAGAATAGCGCGCAGTGAAAAGGAGGTGTGTTTTATAGTCATAAAATTATGACTATAATTCTTAGGGAATCGCCACCTAGTATTAAGGTCATTAGGAAACCTATTGGTTTGTGAGAGTTTAAGTAAGGGGACTTGTTCGGCAAGGGGAAGACGCATCAACTTGGTGCACCCTACCTAAGGTAAGTTGTATTGTTGTTTGATTGTATTTTTCTAATCTAGATTTTACATGTGTTGGTCTTTTCTAAGGCTCAAAGTATATCTCTCTTCGTGAGAAAGTCTCAACCTCATTGAGAGTCGAAACCTGACCATAAAGAATTTTACACTGCATTTTGAAAACCATGTTTTTAACTATTTGCGAGTGTACTTTACAATGTAATTTTACACCGCGATAGTTAAAACAAAATAATTGTTAAATTATTTTGATATTTTTCCAAATTCCAATGCATAATAATAAACTAGTTGTGATATCCTATTTTCGTTCAAAATATGAGAAAGATGCAACATATTTTTTTACAAAAAAATATGCTTGGAAATACCTTGAAATTCGATCGTATTCACGAAAACAACATATTTTTTGTTAATTTTTATTTTTTTTTTAAATGCAACACACAAACACACATTGTTTCTTGTTATATTTTACACATTACATAACATTTATGAAAAATAAATGAACATAACAAGAATTTAAACAAACACATAAACATCTAAAATTACAAAATAAACCACCTCGAGAACATTGTTGATTGTGGATGCAGCGCAGGAATATTGGTGGCGCGTCAGCTCACACGCCACCGTTACACATAAGCCCTAAACACATGAGTTTTGGAGTGTATATCAATGAGAGGACCTATCACTTTGGCATGGCATAGATTTCTTTTAAATCCCAAAGAGTAATTGAGTTTTCAAGTTTGCATGTAAACAATTCATGAAGATTTATGTTCTTCAGAGCGGAAGCTCTAGAGATCAAAATGAAGTGATTCCAGTGACATTCAAAAGCTAACATCCATATATTTATGTAAAGCTAAGTAAAAAGAAATAAAATAAGGAAGATCATGGAAATCGCAGCCTTCAAAGTCAAATCTTGCAATCTGTCGATATCAACCTTTGTCCATTCCAACTTCAATATCTCGAGATACAGAAATTCGATTGATGCAAACCCAAAATTAATGGATTCAAGACTCAAAGAACTATAAACGCTCCAAATTTCAGCTCACAATAATGTGATATGAAGGAGATATAAATTTTACAAGGGACAACTAAATTTTGTCAACTTAAGGAAGGACTATTTTGTAAAATAGGTACTAGGGTTTCTAAGCATATATAAAAGAAGAGAAGAGCAAGGCCAGCAGCAAAGAAAACATAAATCTTCCTCCTCCAGACCCTAAATCATATTTTCTTCCATCTTTTTATTAAGTCGTTCAATAAACATGCAAGGGTAGACTCTTTTGCTTGGTTGCAAGGACACGGAAACCTTTAAATTTCAAGAACTGTGAGATCTATTTTTACCTCAATTTTTCAGTTTATATGATGAATATGTTTGTTCTCCTATGCTTATTTTCCTATGATTGTTTATTTAATTGCTAAGAGCGGACTCGAAGTTATTATTGTAGACAATCGATTGCTAAGTTTGATATCAAAACCAAGGTTGTGGTATATGAACTTATGAAGCAGCTAAGTTAATAACTGTAGCGGATCTATGTTATTAATCTTAGAAAAATATTCCATCGAGCTAAACATATACTGTGGACAATTATGTTTCTTAATTGATCAATTTATCTAGATTTTAATGCTTCCATTGAATCAAATTACTATTGCGGACATTGTGGTTGTTTGATGTTTAGGGTAAGTTATACGGTGGATCCGTTAATGAACCAATTTTAAGGAGATAAATATTTAGAATATAAATTGCATAACATATAGCATGAAAATATGAACTAAATCGTCCTCGTGGGATCGACCCTTTGCTTGCTAGACTATCTTGTTTGATTTGTTTTAAGCTAGGGTAAGTAATTTGTGCGACCGCGACATCGCAACAAATTTTGGCGTCGTTGCCGGGGAAGTGATTTTAGTTGATTCTTGTGTTCTTGTGTTGTGATGTGATTTATTATACTTGTTATGATTTTTACTCATTCTAAAGGAAAAGAAAAAAGAAGAAAAAGAGAACATATTTGTGTTTGCGGCGGTATTGTTCAAAACAGACTTTTTGATGGAATTAGGTATTGGTCTTTTGTTTCCTGAAGAAAAACGACGTTCTGCGAAGAACTAGTAAAATTTAGTCACTAGCCCCACCTTATCGATGCCAAATTGTATTATTTTCTAAGGTTTCTGGACATGTTTAGTTTTCTAGCGTAGGATCCTATTGCCTATTGCGTTGATTTCAATTTCTTGTGTGTTTGGTTTCTTTTGAGTTTTTCTTTGCGATTTATGCAGGTTGATCTCAAAATAGAAAACACTTTGCATGGGTTATGAAAGGAAGCTCACGTCAACATCATGGTTTTTGCATGACAACAAACACTCAAGGAGCTTGCTGCTCCAAACGTGGAAAACCAACCATTGTGCATAAACATAGACAGTAATGTGAACTTTGAACTCAAATCTAGTTTTATACATTTGCTGCCAATATTCAATGGTCTTGCAGGAGAAGATCCTCACACTCATCTCAAGGAGTTCCACATGGTTTCTGTTGGCATGAAACCGAATGGAGTTTAAGAGGAACAAGTTAAGTTGAAAGTTTTTCCTTTCTCTTTAAAAAGGGCAGCGAAGGCATGACTTTTTTCTATTCTCCCAGGTTCCATTGACACTTGGAATGACATGAAGAAGATCTTTCTTGAAAAATATTTCCCCGCATCTCGAGTTGCCAACATAAGAAAAGAAATATGTGGGATTCGACAATCTCATGGAGAAACACTCGCTGAGTATCGGGAAAGATTTGAGCTATTGTGCATTCAATGCCCTCATCATCAATTACCTGATCAGCTGTTCATTCAATACTTCTATGAATGATTGATGCCTACTGACCGTAGTATCATTGATACTGCAAGTGGAGGGGCATTGGTAGATAAGACACCTGGTGTTGCACGCCAATTAATCTCAAACATGGCAGCCAACTCGAAACAGTTTGGCACCCATGGAGACTTCTCAAACAAACGAGTGAATGAGGTAAGTATTTCTAACCTTGATAATAAAGTTAATGATCTTACTTCTCTTGTGTGTTCTTTGGATTGTGGAAATATACAGCAGATAAATGTTTGTAGCATATGCTCACTACAAAGACATGCCACGGATATGTGCCCAACAATACAAGAAGATTACATTGAGCAAGTGAATGCGGTTGATAGAACATTCAATGGATAACCCCAGCATAAGTATGATCCCTTTTCTAACACGTACAATCCTGGATGGAGAGATCATCCCAACTTCCGCTATGGGAACCCACCCCAACAAGGCAATCAAGGGAGACAGTTCCATTCCCATGGATTTCAACCACAGCCCCAGCAAAATTATCAAGCGAGACAGCCCTCTCCGTTCACCAACTCCAATGTTATGGGGACATCATCCAGTGATGATCTTCGTGAGATGAAAACTTTGGCTTCTAACATTGTGACCTTGCAGCAAAATGTCATGTCTTTTCAACAAGAAACAATGTCAAGTATTCACAACTTGGAGAAGCAAATGGGGACAAATAGCTTCAAGTGTGGGCAAACTGGAAACATAAATGAATGGAAAATTGCCCTCCCTAAGCATTAAATCCAAAAGAGAATGTTAATGCAACCATGTCGCGAAGTGGGAAAGAACTTGGAGAAAACAAGTTTAGATGGAGGAAGAAGAAGAAATATAAACTAAATTAAGTAGCAAGAAGAAACCTACTCCTCCTTCACAAAATGAGACAACGACGACCACTCAAAAGGTAACTCCTCACTCAATGAATTCTAATTTTAAAACAATTCCACCCTTTCTGTGAGTTTTTCTAGGTCTAAGAAAGAAGACAAAGAAAAAGAGATCTTAGAGGTTTTCAAGAAAGTGGAACTCAACATTCCTTTGATCGATGCTATCAAGCAAATTCCTACGTATGCTAAATTTTTGAAAGAGTTATGCACTACCAAAAGAGCTTTTAAACTAAAAGGTCATGAAATAGTAAGTATGGGAGAAGTCGTATCTGGTGTTGTTCAAAAGAATATTCCTTTGAAGCAGAAAGATCAAAATGCGTTTACTATCGCATGTGTTATTGGCATTGCTAGTTTTAAAAGGGCTCTATGCGATTTAGGTACATCCATTAGTGTTATGCCTAAACATGTTTATGATTCTCTAAGTTTAGAGCCTTTGAATAAAACCAACATTGTAACACAACTTGCGGATCATAGTTTTGTTTACCCACTTGGTGTGATAGAAGATGTCCTAGTCAAGATTGATAGCTTCCTAATTCCATGTGACTTTTATATTCTTGATATAGAGCATAATTCTTGTGATTCTAGTACTCTTATATTGTTTGGGAGACCGTTCTTGAAAACTTCCAATACAAAGATTGATTGTGGTAAGGATACTTTGTCTCGGAGATGAAAAGATTGAATTTAATTTTCATAATGCAATGAAATATCCTTATAGCAATGTTTATTCTATCACATGTTGTGACAAAGTTGATAAGTGTGTGCAACAATTTTGTGATTTTGATTGTGTGGATGGATTAACCTTAACTATGAGCTATGACAATTATTTTACCCAATTGGAGGAGATGGAGAGGCACACATGTGTTCCCCAAAATGTGCATGAAGCAGCATTGGCTTTGCAAGCTATGCAAATTGTTCCCCATGGTAATGTCTTTGTTGATTTAGTACTTTCACATAAAAAGCTTTTGCCATCCATTTTACAGGCCCCCGAGTTAGAATTGAAACCTTTGCCTGATAATTTGAAGTATGTATTCATTGGCGACAACAATACACTTCCTGTTATCATAGCAAAAGGTTTGACAAGTGCACAAGAGAAAAAACTTGTGAAGTTGTTGTGTGATCACAAAACGGCAATTGTATGGACTTTAGCCGACATCAAGGGCTTTAGTCCCTCAATGTGTATGCATTATATATTATTGGAGGATGATACGAAACCAACAAGGGAAATGCAAAGGAGGTTGAACCCACCCATGATGGAGGTCGTGAAAGCTGAAATTTTAAAACTATTAGATGCAGGAGTCATTTACCCCATCACAGACAGTAAATGGGTGGCGCCAATCCATGTGGTGCCCAAAAAGACTGGAATCACATTGGTGAAAAATAGAGATTATGAATTCATTCCTACTCGCATCTCGAGTGAATGGAGAATGTGTGTTGATTATAGAAAGCTTAATCTTTCTACGCGTAAAGATCATTTCCCGTTACCATTCATGGACCAAATGCTTGGACGTCTGGCAGGTAAGTCTTTTTTTGCTTTCTTGATGGATATAGTGGATACAATCAGATTGTTATTAATCCTGAGGATCAAGAAAAGACTATGTTTACATGTCCATTTGGTACATATGCATATAGAAGAATGCCCTTTGGTCTTTGTAATGCACCTGCAACTTTTCAAAGATGCATGATGAGTAGTTTTTCTGACTATGTTGAAAGAATAAATGAGGTTTTCATGGATGATTTCACGGTGTATGGTGATTCTTTTGATAGATGTCTAGAAAACTTATCTTTGATCTTGAAAAAGTGCATTGAAACTAACCTTGTTTTGAACTATGAAAAGTGTTATTTTATGGTAGATCAAGGAATAGTTCTTGGGCATGTTGTGTCTTCATGTGGATTGGAGGTTTATAAAGCTAAAATAGATGTTATTTCATCATTACCTTACCCCCCATGCGTGAGGGAAGTTCGTTCTTTTCTTGGCCATGCAGGTTTCTATCGCCGCTTTATCAAAGACTTCTCAAAGATTACAACACCCTTGTGAAAACTATTATCCAAAGAAGTGGATTTTGTGTTTGATCAAGCATGTAAAGATGCCCATGATGAGCTTAAAAGGTGTGTCACATCTGCCCCTATCATCCAACCACCAAAATGGGATGAACCTTTTGAGATAATGTGTGATGTGAGTGACTATGCAGTAGGGGTTGTTCTTGGGTAAAGAATTGGTAAGAATTTGCATGTTATAGCCTATGCTTCTTGCATGTTAGATGGAGCACAATGCAATTTCCATACAACGGAAAAGGAACTTTTTGCAGTAGTGTTTGCTCTAGAGAAATTCAGGTCATATTTACTTAGCACAAAAGTAGTCGTTTTCACTGACCATGCAGCTCTGAGCAATTTTTTTAAGAAAAAGGAGTCCAAACCAAATTAATTAGGCGGATCTTGCTTTTACAAGAATTTGATCTTGAAATCAAAGACAAAAAAGGTGCTGAAAACCATGTGGCTGATCACTTAAGCCGACTAAGGACCAAGGATATACAAGTTGAAACAATATGAGAGACATTTCTTGATGAGCAGTTGTATGTGTTACATTCCTCCACAAGACCATGGTATGCTGATTTGGTGAACTATTTAGTCACCAAAGAATTCCCTCCAAGTTTGTCTACATCTCAAAAAAATAGGCTACAAGCTGATGCTAAATATTATTTCTGGGATACTTCTCTTTTGTGGAAATTTTGTGTGGATCAAGTAGTTAGGAGATGTGTACCACAATATGAATTTCATTCCATTCTCACCTTTTGTCATTCTCATTCTTGTGGTGGACATTTTGGAGCAAAAAGAACGGCCCATAAGGTACTTGAAAGTGGTTTTTATTGGCCTTCTATTTTTAAGGATGCATTTTATTTTTGCAAATCATGTGAAAACTGTCCAAAAGCAGGTAATATCACTCATAAGAATCAAATGCCTTAAATGAATATTCTTGTAAGCGAGATTTTTTATGTTTGGGGTATTAATTTTATGGGTCAATTTCCTTTTTTCGGTGATCTTTATATCCTTCTTGTAGTTGATTATGTGTCCAAATGGATTGAGGCAAAAGCCACACAAACTAACGATGCTAAAGTTGTTGTAGATTTTGTCAGGACTCACATATTTGATAGGTCTGGAATCCCTAAAGCTATCATTAGTGATCGTGGCACACATTTTTGCAATCGTTCAATGGAAGCATTGTTACGCAAATATCATGTGACTCATCGGACTTCTACGGCATACCATCCTCAAACGAATGGCCAAGCTGAGATTTCAAATCGAGAAATCAAGTCTATTTTGGAGAAGACAGTGCAACCCAACTGGCAAGACTGGAGTCTGCGACTTGGTGATGCACTTTGGGCTTACTGAACTGCTTACAAATCACCAATAGGAATGTCACCTTTCAGGATGATTTATGGGAAGCATGTCATCTACCAGTGGAACTTGAACATAAAGCTTTTTGGGCCATAAAAAAATGTAACATGGATTATGATGCTGCTAAGATTGCAAGAAAGTTGCAATTGCATGAATTGGAAGAGATTCGAAATGATGCTTATGAGAATGCAAGGATTTACAAAGATAAGACTAAGAGTCTTCATGACCAAATGATTAAAAGAAAAGAGTTTCATGTTGGAGACAAAGTCCTTCTCTATCATTCGCGTTTGAAACTTTTTCATGGTAAGTGGCGTTCTCGTTGGATTGGGCCCTTTGTTGTTTCTAATGTTTTTCCTTATGGTGCAGTTAAAATTACAAGTTTAGAAACAAATACAATGGGCATCGCTTGAAACCTTTCTATGAAAGTTGGACGATAAAAATCACCGTTTCTGTGGAGTTAGCTGAACCGATCTATGAAGAATGAGCATACCACATGTTGAGCCAATGACACAAAACAAAAGCGCTTCCTGGGAGGCAAACCAAACATAAAAAATCAGATTTGCTTTCCTTTTCCCTTATCTTTTATTTTTATTTTTATTTTTATTTTTTTGTCATTCTCTTAGATCCCTTTTCTTTCATTTTCAACATTGAGGGCAATGTTGTGTTTTAAGTGTGGGGGTATTGGGAAAATGTCAGTTTTCTTATTTTGTTTTTCTTTATTCTTCCTAAAAAAATGAGAAAAAATCTATGATTGATCTTTATGAACTCCCATTGGTTTATGAGAGTATGAGTATTATGTGTGAGAATTAAGTGAGATAGATGAATATATAAATTGAATGAATGAGTGTGCATGCAAGTTTTAATGTTTAATTGGTTTAGGGATTGACTCCGAAAATATGTCATGTTGACTTTATAGTATTATACCAATGCAAGCTTTTGAGCCTTCAACATTATATTCTTTGATTGTTCATTCTTTCAATGATATGTATCTTTAGAACTTGCTTCATATCTTGTTGAGATTACATTCACATTACATAGATGCATGATGATGATAAAGGCAATACGAATTTTAACCGCTTGAGCCAAAAAGTCAACCTAAAGCATATTATCTTTAGTGAGCCCCTTTTGAGCTTGTTTATCTTTTCTTTGCTTTATCCATGTATAAGCCTTAAACTTTTTATATGTTTTCCTCTTTTCCCCTGGCCAAGGATTAGTAGAGCATATACTTGTGATATCTCATGGAATTATGGTTGCAAATGATGTGAAAAGAAAGAAGAAGTGATGTTTGATTAAAAGATTGGCAAATTTTCCAAAAGTGAAGAACAACAAAAAACAAAGAAAAGAAGAAAAGAAAAGAAAAAAAGAAAAAGAATAAAAAAGGAAGGAAAAAAAAAGAAACGAGCTTGAAATCGAAAGTAACTAAATATTAATGCTTAAAGATTGAAAATTGATGTGCTTTAATGGAATATCTTGTTTGAAATATCATTTTTCAGAATGCTCTACTTTCTTTGGTTTGAACCATTTATTTTACTCTCTTTTACCTCACCTTAACCTTAGCCCCATTACAACCGAAAAATAAGACATTTGATTCATGCATGGTTTGTAATATTTTAGTAATGGGGATGCGATTGAAGAGTAAGCTTATGGTAGAACATATTCATTGATTGAATTTGAGAGATTTAAACACATAAGCCCTAACACACATGAGTGTTGGAGTGTATATCAATGAGAGGACCTATCACTTTGGCATGACATAGATTTCTTTTAAATCCCGAAGAGTAATTGAGTTTTCAAGTTTGCATGTAAACAATTCATAAAGATTTATGTTTTTTATCCTTCTCGATTGTATTCTTATTTATAATTCTTGAATTCTTGGATATTGATGGGATATTAAGAGATTGTTCATGTTTATTTTTAATTTAAAATTTTTTACCCATCCTTTCTCGAGGACGAGCAAAAGCTAAGTGTGGGGGTATTTGATGCGACCATATTATTTGATAGTTTCATCCATATTTACCTAATATTTGGCATATTTTTTGTGTATAAAATGCCTTGATATTATTTATTTTATGTTTTGAAGGCATTTTTGGATGAAAGATGCAAAATGGAGGTAATTGGAGATGATTAACAGATTTGACTTTCAGTCGGTGTTTTGTGCAGAGAGGAAGCTCTAGAGATCGAAATGAAGTGATTCTAGTGAAATTCAAAAGATAACATCCATATATTTATGTAAAGCTAAGTAAAAAGAAATAAAATAAGGAAGATCATGGAAATCACAACCTTCAAACTCAATTCTTGCAATCTACCTATATCGACCTTTGTCCATTCTAACTTCAATATCTCGAGATACAAAAATCCGATTGATGCAAATTTTAGTAGATTCAAGACTCAAAGAACTATAAACGCTCCAAATTTCAGCTCCCAACAATGTGATATGAAGGAGATATGAATTTTACAAGGGACAACTAAATTTTGTCAACTTAAGGAAGGACTATTTTGTAAAATAGATACTAGGGTTTCTAAGCATATATAAAAGAAGAGAGGAGTAAGGCCAGCAGCAAAGAAAACACAACTCTTCCTCCTCCAAACCCTAAATCATGTTTTCTTCCATCTTTTTATTTAGTTGTTCAATAAACATGCAAGGCTAGCCTCTTTTGCTTGGTTGCAAGGACACGAAAACCTTCAGATTTCAAGAACTGTGAGATCTATTTTTACCTCAATTTTTCAGTTTATATGATGAATATGTTTGTTCTCCTATTCTTATTTTCCTATGACTGTTTATTTAATTGCTAAGAGCGGACTCGAAGTTATTATTGTAGACAATTGATTGCTAAGTTTGATATCAAAACCGGAGTTGTGGTATATGAACTTATGAAGCAACTAAGTTAATAATTGTAGCGGATCTATGTTATTAATCTTAGGGAGAACATTCGATCGAACTAAACATATATTGCAGACAATTATGTTTCTTAATTGATCAATTTATCTAGATTTTAATGCTGCCATTGAATCAAATTACTAGTGTGGACACTATGGTTGTTTGATGGTTAGGGTAAGTTATACGGCGGATCCGTTAATGAACCAATTATAAGAAGAGATAAATATTCATAATATAAATTGATGTGTCGTTTCCATGATCAGTTCTGATTTCTGTAGGTGGATGTTGATTTGCGACCAAGGTTTGCTTTATTGATAAATTTCAGTTTTATATAATTTTTGCTTAGTTTGCTTTAGCCTAGCCTAGACAACTTCCAAGCCCCCTTAATTGCATAACATATAGCACAAAAATATGAACTAAATTGTCCTTGTGGGATCAACCCCTTGCTTTCTCTATATTATCTTGTTTGATTTGTTTTAAGCTAGGGTAATTAATTTGTTCGACCGCGACATCGCAACAAAAGAGGATGTCAATGTTGGCCAGTAGAGACACATTAGAGGCAGGTGTGGGGGCAGCTTTGGCCAGGAGAGCTGGAGATCTGGTGGTGATGACCGGCGCTACCAAGAGGAGAGGAAGGGTGGCTGATGGCGCTGGCCGGAAGCGATAGTGAGGGGAAACAAGGAGGCTTGCCAGCGAGGAGAAGAGATGGAGGCTCGCCGGTCACCGGAGGGAGTTAAAGAGGAGCTGTTGACCAAGAGCAAGAGATGAGTTAGACCGTGGGGGGCTGCAGCTGCCCAAAAAAGGTGCTGATGGTTGCATCCCCATAGAGAAGGGAAATAGATGAGTTCTAGGTTTAGGGTTTTTTCTTATGTATAGTTTTTTTGTTTTTTTATCTTTAATTTTTTTGCCCCCCCCCCACTCTTCTTTTTACTAATCAGTTGTATTTATAGAGTTGGAAATTACTATTCAACTTCTCCACTACATAGCGAACTTGGATTTACACTCTTTCCACTTTGATCCTTGATTTTGGATTCATGCAATTTGATCCTTAATTGACCATTAACTCTCAATTTCACTTTTGATTTCACCCAATTTGGTAAAAATGAATTTGTTACCCTAGGCTCGAAAACTCCCTCTTTTTCGTTGTCTCTCTACCCTCGTTACAAGTTTTATCACATCGTCAAGGAAGACATAAAGTTGTAACTCAACAACATTAGCAATATCCCTTTTCAACAAGCCAAGAAACCTAGCAATGGTTTATTCTTGGGGTTCTAGCAAATCACAACGTGTCAAATAAAAGAAGATGCAGATTCAAAGCTAAAATGACTTATTATTGGATACATCTGTGTAAAAGTTAAGTCAAAAGGCATAATTATATTTTTATGGGTCGATTTGATTTAATCGTCGACCATTTTAAAGTGTCCAATTGAAGGATTTAATTAAGTGCAAGGACTTAATTATACTTTAAATTGGTCAAATTAATTTTATTAAGGGCTTAATCAATGAAAAATCAAATTCTTAAGCTTAATTCGGGTTCAATTGAGAAGATTGGAATTTTCAAAGACCAAATTGAATTTTTCCAAGCCAATTATCTGAAGTCAGGGGCCACAATTAAATAAATTGAGAGTTTAATTATCAATTAAGGGTCAAATCACACAAATCAAAAACCAATGACCAAAATAAAAAAGGCGCGCAAAGCTAAGGTTGTTGTTGAAACTCTAACGGGGATGCAATTCCACAAAATAAAAAATTTAAAGCCAATTGAAGGTGCAATTAGAACAATTACAAATTGAGGGACCAAATCATATTTCACCTCAGATGACAAATTCTAATTTAAGTACAAAATTCAAACAAACAAAAAATTTATAGAAGAAATTCGAATAAATGAAAAAAATTAAAAGACTAAGGACTAAAATATGCAAATCATAAACAAAGAGAACATGTATGGATATTAGCTTTTAGGAGAGAGAAAAGATCGAAAAAACACAAACAATCGACCAAAGACAATACTCCGACCATCATACATTGAAATGCGCCACATCATGTGGAAGAGAACATGACCGCACATGCAGAGAGATGGCGGATGACCATATTTTACCATTGAATGTTGGTCCACGTGCCGCTTGTATGACGGGGATGCATCAAAATTATTGGCGTGTTTGGAACACGCTCCAATAACTTTTCCGATTAAAAAATCTATAAAAAAGATAAGAAAATATCAAAATACCCTCCAAGTCATTTGTAATAATGAAAACAATTCGTATAAAACTAATAAAATACCCTTCTTTTGTTGTTTATTAAAAAATAAAACACCTAAAATACTTGTGTTCAATGATTTATTCTCTCTTATTTTAGGGGTAAGAACATATTATCTTAAAAGCTAAAACAACTCGCGAGTCATTACCAATGTTCACCAAGAGACAAAGCAATGTGGACGTCAATAGTAGTGCTCAATTTTCATGTGGGTTCGGTTTGGTTCAGTCGGTCTGCTTTGTTTTTTTTTCTTTTTGCATAGTGTAATAACAAAATTATCCCTCGAAAAAGACAAAAAAAATACACCTGGGTTAAGGGGTTCCACAATAATTGCACATTTTTTGTCCTGTCCGGTTCGGTTCGTCTGGATGGTTTATTGTTTTTTTAATATTTCTTTGAACAGTGAAATCACCTTTTCATCCCTCGACACAGACAAAATTCAGGCCTGGGAGGGAGGGGTGATCTGGTAATTGACCAATTTTTTATTCTTTTTTTTGTCGATAATTAGCGCGTCGCCGGACACACCGTTCGTTTCCGTGCTCATGCATATTTCGAACGACGCGTGTGGCCTATTAAGGCGTCAAAAAATCCCCAACCGACGTCTAGAATGATTTTAAGACATGCTCTCTTCCTCCTAGTGTGGCGGGTGTGAGTATACGGTGGTCGACGACGTGTTAATAGTCGTTTTAAATTTTCAACCCCTTTTCTCTCTCCTGTCGCAAGCTGATGTCAGCGAAGCTGTTTTTTGTCATATTTCATTTCAGTCCCTAAACTTTTAATTTGATTTTTGGTCCTTAATGCTATTATATATGTTTTGAATTTTTTAAATTTAGTCCTTCAATTGAAATTGATTATATATTGTAGTTTCATTTAGGTCCTCATTCTTTGAATTTTCGGATTGGTCTGGAATCCTTAATATTTTTGGTATTAAAGTTTTTATTTATTCTAATTTTATCCTTCCATTCAAATTTATTATAAATCCTTAATATTTTTGGTATCAAAGCTTGATTTTTTTCAATTTTATCCTTCCATGCAAAGTAATTATGGATTTAAGTTTCATTTCAATCCTAATTTTTTAATTTCTGGTTTTGTTTTAAATTATTTATTATCATCGGTATCAATGTTTGGATTTATTTCAATTTTGTCATTTATTTGGTTTTTTAATTGTTTTTTTGTTAATATTGTTAGGTCTTTGAATTTCTAATTATTATAGATAAGACATTCAAAATAATCATAATGATTATTTGTTAGTTTTGTTTTCTTTTAAATATATCAGACTAATTATATTTTTTTATATTTATTTAATATTAGCGCCTTAATATATATATATGATAGATAGATAGATAGATAGATAGATAGATAGATAGATATAACCTAGGTTTTTTGGGCGAAAAAATTACTATCATTGCTCTAAAATAATTTTAATATAATAATATGAGTAATAAATCTTATAAAATAAAAAAATATGAAATATTTTTTTCTAACAATAATTATGGTCTCACCAATTTTTATTATTTCCATTGTTGTTAAGGTTTTTTTTTTAATATTTACATTATAATTTGTGTTGATGATCATTTTAAAATTGATATTTACTATTTTTTTCTCTTTGTTGTTTTTTTCAGATTCTTTTTATTTATATTTGAAGTCATTTTTTTTAAAAATCTACCTATATTTAGTTTGTCATTTATTAGGTTTTTTTCCTTATAAATATGTGAGACTAATTATATATTTTAATATTTATTTAATATTAGCATCTAAATATATATATATATATATATATATACAGAAAAAAATGACCTAGGATTTTTTAAAGAACAAAAAAAATAATATAAGTGCTCTTAAATACTTTTAATATAATAATATGAGGAATAAATCTTATAAAAAGAAAAGAATTTTGCCTTTTAATTCTAATTTTATCGTCTTTTGTTTAAGCTTATTTCTTAGAAAAATTTGATTCTTGAATTTTAGATTGTTTTTGTAAGAAAAAAAAATTGTTTAGTATTTTAGATCTGATATTACCGAGCAAAGAAATAACTTACAAACAAAATGGGTAGACAAATTTATCCAAGTTATCTACAATTAAAAAATATACAGATCATTTTCCCTGCGTTTCGATTACACTGTTCCTTTTAAGCAAAAAAAAAAAACTCATTTCTAACAAATTTATTCTATTACAATTTCATTAATTAAATATTAAAATAACTAATTACAACATATAAAAAAACAATTAGTTTTTCTACATAAAAAAAAAGCTCAGCGCAGCACTCGGGCAAATCACCTCGTTTTAACTATTACAAAATCATGAAAAAAAAATATACACCTGTAAACAATAATTGAATAACAAATTGACAAGTAAAAAATATCATAAAATCTTCAAACCAAAAACTTAATCTTTATGAATCAAATAATAATTACACTATAGCAATTTACTTTAAAATTATATCTAGAATTATCTACATGATTTAGTTGTTTTTAATTAAAAAACTATATTAAAAACAAGTTGGTGAACTAAAAATAAAAATAATTTGACAAATCTATCAAAAAGTGTTCACGATCTCTCACTGAATAGCTTCTTCTTTTTGAGTCAATTAGAGCAAGTCCAATGGTAAGAGCTATTTTTAAGAGACAAATATGTAAAATGGCTTCTTGAATAGTGTTTATATGGCTTTTTTGTTGATGTGTGCTCCAATGGTAAGAGTTATTTTGGAGAGCCATTTTTTTATATTATTTTTTTTTATTATATTTAAATTCAAATTTTGAATTTAAATATAAGTAAAAGACCCACAATATTTGAAATTTAAGCTACTTATTTTATGTTTTTCAAGTAATTGATTAATTTTTTAGGGTTGTTGTATTTGAAGTTAATTAATATTACTTATTGTCTGAATATTAGAAAAACTTCAAAAAATAAAATGAACACATTAACAAATAACAAATAACAAATAAGTTCAAACATAATTAATTAAAATACATTCCATTATAAATAATTTAATCAAATTAATTACAAATTAATATCCCTATTTTTATTTTTTTATGCTAACAATAATTAGCATAATTAATAATAATAATTATATAATTCCCCGTCCGCCTTATTTCTCCTTCATTTCTTCGCTCAAAAACTGGGTCTGGACTCAAACCAACCTCACCCGCCACATCATTTACCTCAACAGTGTTATGGCCTTTTCATTTCGACATGCTACAAATAGCATGTCAAAAAAACCGGAATTATATAATTAAATAAATATAAACAGTATAAAATCGGAATGTTCTGTTCTAAATAAAAAACCAAAACGATACTCGGAACAGAATTTTACAATTATGATTTTGACTATTAAAATGGCTGCTCCGTTGGAGAGAGTAAAGGAAACAAAAAAGATAAAATGATATATTTTTGGCTTTGGCTCTCCATTTAACTGCACGATTGGACTTTGCCCTTACACGATTCCATGTTTGGGGGTTGCATTATCAATCAAACCCTCTTTATATTAATAAAATTTGCATAAATCAAGAAATTGTCTCCCTACCGTAATTATTTCTTTTCTTTTTTCAGCAACATCCCATTATACCCTCAGAAAATTCATAAATCCCTCTAACATTAACTCGTAATCAACGAGTAATACCCCCATAATCTAAGCCCAATTTGGTCACTCTGTTCCTCAAAACACACACACACACAAAAATGATCCCTCGCATTGCTGCTCCAAATCCTGCTGCAACCTTCCTAGACAAACAACAGATTCAACACAACAAAACAATTGTCCTCTCTCTCCGTCTCTGTCGCTGTCATTGGTCTTTTGCTTTTCCTCCTCTTACTCTTTTTTCTTTCTCTGCTGTTCTCTCACCCATTCTTCGAAGCAATAGTAACGCTAAAGTTTTGATTTTTGACCCACAAAAGAGCAAAGAAACAACCCTATATAAGATTACAGTCGCCGGAAATGCTGCTTCCGGTGCATTTTCCGGCATAAGAATCAAAATGCAAAAGACCCTTGTAGCCACACTATCAGAAAACCCCAAAACCAAAGCTATCAACAAAGATGTTTCATTGCTAGTCCCCTCACAGTGCCATATCGTATCGACGAGAACCCGATCCCAGCCGAACTCGCGGCGCGTGACACCAACTCGCGACACGACTTCCATCGCCATTACAGCCAGGGTCGACACCAGCTGTGTCTTGGTTGAGAAGGTGCTTCCCAATGGGGATATGTATACCGGGGGGTTGGTAGATGGTGTTCCACATGGGAAAGGGAAGTATTTGTGGAGTGATGGGTGTATGTATGAAGGAGAGTGGAAGAAAGGGAAGGCTAATGGAGGTGGAAAGTTTTCTTGGCCAACAGGAGCTTCTTATGAAGGCCAGTTTAGGTTAGGGAAAATGGATGGTTTTGGTACTTTTATTGGTGTAGATAGTGAAGCTTATAGTGGAAATTGGGTGAGTGATAAAAAACATGGGTTTGGTGAGAAAAAGTATGCTAACGGGGATGTTTATCAAGGTTTATGGAAGTTTAATTTGCAAGATGGAGATGGGAAGTATAAGTGGAGTAATGGGAACGAGTATATTGGTGACTGGAAAAATGGGGTGATTTTTGGGAGAGGGGTGCTGGTTTGGGCTCATGGTAATAGATATGAAGGGTATTGGGAAAATGGGGTGCCAAAAAGGGAAAGGGATGTTTACATTTGGTAGTGGGAATGGGAATGGGAGGGTTCGTGGCGGCGGAGATGATTTTAAAGGAGTGGCATTGGATCCGGTAGGTGGGGGAGGGAGGAAGAGATCATCAGTGGATGGTAACTTTCCGCGGATATGTATTTGGGAGTTGGATGAAGAGGCTGGTGATATTACTTGTGATATTGTTGATAATGTTGAGGCTTCAATGTTTTATAGAGATGGTAGTGATGATAATGGAGGTGGATGTGAGGGTAATGTGCAGCAGCAGCCAGGAAGAAGTCCTTGTAGTCCTGTTGATTGTGAGTTTAATAAGAAACAAGGACAAACGATTTCAAAAGGGCATAAGAATTATGATTTAATGCTTAATCTTCAACTGGGTATCAGGTAATTTGGTCACTGGCCAATATGGTTTCTTTTTTAGATTCTCTTAATGAGTTTGGATTTGATAATGTGTGTATTTTTTTAGGTATTCTGTGGGGAAGCATGCGTCAATAACAAGGGAATTAAGACAGGGTGATTTCGATCCCAAAGAGAAGTTCTGGACAAGGTTTCCGCCTGAAGGATCGAAGTCCACACCTCCGCATCCGTCTGTGGATTTCAGATGGAAGGATTACTGTCCCATGGTATTCAGGTATTGCTTTAAGGACGTCTTAAGTTTTTTTGATATTTGGAATCTATAATGTTTTATTACTTCACTTTCAAATTTTCTATGTTACGGCGGTGGTTTGTTTGTTTGTTTTGTATTTAGACATCTGAGGGAATTGTTTGCAATAGATCCGGCGGACTACATGTTAGCTATTTGTGGAAGTGATGCTCTTAGGGAATTTTCATCCCCTGGGAAGAGTGGAAGCTTCTTTTATCTAACTCAAGATGACCGTTTCATGATCAAAACCGTGAAGAAATCTGAAGTCAAGGTTAGTTTGAAATTCTTCCTTCATTATGTTACATAAAAGAAAATGCATGAAAAATGATTATTACTTGAACAGTACTAAGTAGGATTAGTGATGAGGTTCTGTACACCAAGTTCTTAGACACTTATTTATAACATGTATTTTTACCCTGTGGATAGATTTTCACCACCTGTTGTGAACCTTATTCAGGTTCTCATTAAGATGCTTCCAAGTTATTACCAACATGTTTGCCAGTACAAGAACTCATTGGTAACAAAGTTCTTTGGTGTACATTGTGTTAAGCCAATGGGAGGTCAGAAGGTATAATTGGGATAATGGATTTTTTTCATTCAGATCATTTCACAAAATGCTTACTCTTAATCTGATTGTTACTCACATTTCAATGTAATTCCAGACCCGTTTTGTTGTAATGGGCAATCTGTTTTGTTCTGAGTACCGTATCCATAAACGCTTTGACCTGAAAGGTTCTTCTCATGGACGTACTACTGACAAGCTAGAGGGTGAAATTGATGAGACAACCACACTCAAGGACCTCGATCTAAACTTTTTATTTCGCCTGGAACGGTCATGGTTTAATGAACTCATCAGGTAGATTCCACAGCATTGCATTTTCTTTTTCAAGTTGTGTCCTTTTTCTTGTTCTCTGTTGAGGCACTAATCTTGCATAGCTAAAACATGTTTGACTTCTGTTTTTTGTTTCTCAGACAAATTTATAGGGACTGTGAATTCTTGGAAGCAGAGAGAATTATGGATTATAGTCTTCTAATTGGTCTTCACTTCCGGGATGATTACTCAAGTGATGAGATGATGTCACTAAATGACAAGCATTTTGGTAAATTACTTTTATCCTGTAATTCTGCTACCTTTCAAATTTACAACATAACCTTGAGCTAATTTGGTTTTGTTTTCCTATATTAGAAAAAAGAAATTCACATATTGAGGAAACATCGATGCGGGGTTATCATTTGCTGCCTGATATGGACTGGGTTATGGAAGGCAGGTTCGTATTTTCTTTTCAGAATCCATGTTTTCCCCCCTCATAATTGTTAGTGCCTTGCTTTGTTTGTGCTTTATCTTTTCCAAATCTATTTTCTTTGTTGTACTTTTTAGGATTTGTATTTATTGTATTCAACTAAAGACAATTTTATATCCTCTCTTTCTTGGTTGCATAGATTAAACATCTTCCATGCTATCTCTTTTATGGGAATGTGGGCATGTGAAGTGGTGACAAATAACTGAGGTGAAAGATATGAATGATCAAAATATATGATTATTGCAAAATTTTGCTTAGAGATGTTAAACTACATGATACATACTCAATTTGGAAACTGAATAGTTTACCTATTGTTGTGTGCCGGCTACATTTACAGATCAGATGACCTTTTTTAAAAAAATTGGCTTTTGTTGCCATAAAAAGTCTAAATGTTGGGACCCTTCAAGTGGTGTGGCATCTTCTTTTCTACTAGGGCACGTGTCACAGGTTTTAACTTTAGTAGTTTATGGACCCAGAGTTTGGTTTTGAAAAGCAATGAAGAATGTCTATCTCATGAAATATCAACACATCATTTGTGCATAGCCAGGAAAATAAAAGATACAATGCACAAAAAGTGAAGCTATAATTTGTGATTGAGCTTTTCTTTTTTCGTAGTGAAACATTTTCCTTTTCCCTCGTAGGAGCCCTGCATTAATTGATTTATTCCTTTGAATCCATCCCTATTTGTTGGAATGACTAAAAGCGACTTAAGCTGAAATGGTGAAATTGGGGGTAGTTTGTGGACAGCATGTGTTAGTGGGGTCTTCTTGCTTTCATAGATAGAAAACAACTTTGTCTGGTCCTATTCCTATCCCTTTTTGAGAATCAAAGATAAATCATGAATGTGATTGGAAGCTGAAGCATTTATCTCTGAGTATGCCTTAATGATACTTGTATCTATCCCACAAATTGTTTTGCCAATAATTTATGGATTGATGACTTCAAAACCATAGTTGCAAAACAATGCCATTTTTGTCTGCCTTGAAGCTTGAAAATTAATGATGAAAAGTGCCTTCAAAGCATAAAATTTCAGTGGTGGTTGAGCAATCATTTTCCTTATTATCATGTTTAGTTCTTTATTAGTTAAATTACTTTGAATTTTGGTGATTGTATGTTGGGATATCAAATTTTGTGTCTCGCATTGCGTGTACTAATATGAAATCTGTTCCAGGGGGCCATTTATCCGGCTAGGGGCAAACATGCCTGCAAGAGCTGAGCGTCTGTCAAGGAATACTGAGTTGGATCAGTGCACGGGGCTTGGAAGTAACAATTCAACACCTTCACAGAATGGTACTGAGATCTTTGATGTAGTTCTCTACTTTGGTATCATTGACATCCTCCAAGATTATGATATCAGTAAAAAGCTAGAACATGCATACAAGTCCTTGCAAGTGGATCCCACATCTATCTCAGCTGTTGATCCCAAATTATACTCGAAAAGATTCCGAGATTTCATACATAGAATCTTCATAGAGGACAAGTGATGAAGGGAAAGAATTAATTTATACACAATTTAACACGGAAAACTCCCAGTGACATCCCGGAAGAGCTGGTGCCAGATATACAAGAGATGAACATGTAAAGTAAGGCACATTGATTGCTGATGGATGTGTTGAGGTGTTTAACGTTTGTGGCTAAATTTTTGAGATTAGCCATGGTGTGTAACTACGGACAAGATGCCAAGGGATTAGGAGATCTTGTATAAATTTGAAGAGTGAAGGCAGGCAACCAGCAATTTGTTTTCTTGAGTTGCGAGCAGCCCAGGAATGTGATTATCAGCAAGCGAAGAGCATAGAGAGTAGAGAAATGGTTCTGGCAGAACTGGGGAGGGATTGGAAAAATAACAAAGTGTACAGTCAAAAGGGAGATGGGTAAATAGTATCTTTTCTGTCAAAACAAAAAGAAAAAAGAAAGAGATAGACATTGTGGGAGTGGGATTGAACAAAATTCTTTTTAATGGCTTGCAATTTAAAATGTTGAAAAGATGGTTTGCCCTAGAGAGCAAAACAAAAAAAAGAGCAAAATACTCTAGATCCCCCCCCACCACCACTCCTCTCTTCCTCTATCCTATCGATTCAAAATCAAATGGGGTGTTTGCTTTTTGCTCTGAGCAAGCCATGAAAAGAAGAGAAAGGCAACAAAGAAAGATTTGGGTGTTTCCTTTGGCTCATGTTCTTGACCTCTCTCTATAAATGTGGAAGTCTGAAAAGCACAGACAATAATACACTTCACACTTGCTATATCGTGTGTTTTTTATTTGTGCAGTCAACAACAACGTAGCTGACTGTATAAACAAATAGAATTCAATAAAAACATCAATACACAAAGTTCATGAGAAACTTATCCTGAGGGGGTCAAGTGAGTGAAGGAGACCAAACTACTATGAAAAAAAATGCAGTGACAGATAAAACAACAAGGCTACCTCCTGGCACGTTTAAATGAGGAAGAAAAAAAAAGGGGTCTGTGTCTATATCTATGGAACCATCCATTACTAGGGCAGTTGTCGAAATACAGCTGTGGGGAATGAAGTTATTAAAATTGATTTGGTCTATTATTGAAATGTTTTTTTTTTTTAAATAAACTAAATCTTGCTTATTTTGAATAAATATGATAAAATTAGACTTTGATTAGGTCACTAGTTGGCTCGAATGATTAATCAAGTCAGCTCTCATCCTATTTATTTTTAAATCACCAAATTGACTTGCCAGTGTTAAATGTAATATTTATAATGAGAGATTTGATTGTTTTTTCATTAAAAGATTTAAAGGACACTGTGTTATGAAACTAGGGTATTCCTATTCAATTACATTACAATGAAAAAAAAAGAAATTAGGGTTAGCCCTATTCAATTGGAAAAACGGGAATTAGAAAGCTACTGAACACATAAAATTTTAGAAAAATCAGAATTTATTTGTTGCGAAGGAAAAAAAATGATAATAAAAAACAAGCACTAATTTTCTAGTTTAAAAATTAATTGCTGTATATGTTTTGCAGACGAAGGGCACTGATATTATGGAACAAAGGAGAACTTAATCGATAGTTATATTAGCAATCTGATGTGAGAAAGAAAATATTACTTCCGTAGCAAATTTTAGCCAGATATTTAGATTAGTAGGTGATGAATGCTTTTTGCGAATTCCATGCTATTCATATAAGAATATGTGTGGTGCTTTGGTGATAAAAGCATGGTAGTTGTCATTTTCTTTTGTTTGTGACAGTCAACTATGGTATTCTACTTGTTTTGAATGAATAACACAATAATTCTTTATGACAAGGCTTAAGAGAATTAGAAAAAATGAGATATAAATTCATGCAAAAATATGTTAGCTTGGTTTGACCACTAGAACTATCGAGTCTATTTTTACCTAGATTCAAATAGTATCGGGTCAGTTTAATCGAGCCTACTTTTACACTTCTACAATACTTCACTAAGCTTGTGGGTACTCTTACAATTTATATACTTCTCCTATTGGGTTTGGTTTGATGAACCCAAATTGAGCCTTTTTTGGGCTCAATTCAGTTGGGTTTTGGCTCAATTCTGTTGCGATTGGGTCAGTTTAACTAAGGTCAAACTAGGTCTAATTCTGGGCTTGGTTCTCAACTCTTTGTTCGGTTTGATCAGGTCAAATCAAACCCTACTTAACTCATTTTGGATTTGAGTTAACCCTCTTGAGCATTTCAATAGTCCTTATTTTTCTCTGTTTGGTGTTTATTATTATTTATTATAATATTGTGCATCACACTACATTATACCGACTTCTACCTACTCTTGTGTGATGACTGCAACTAATAAAGAAGTTATACATATCATGCTACTCTTGTAACTATAAAGAAAGGTCTCTCTCTCTCTCTTTCTTTTAGATCCTGAATTATTTGTTTTAATAATTGCCTACAATAATATTTTCTCTCTATAAGAAAAGAATACTCTCAAAACACTATATTGATTTAAGAATAATAGTTTTTTATTGCCTACAATAATATCTTCCAGTAGCATCATTTATAGGAAATTGAAACAAAAAAACTTTGTTAATTTCTTATACTAATCCTTATCATTTGGTTGATTCTAGATTTTCTATAGAGGATAACATTAAAACACTTGAAGAAAGAGTAACTTACCTCCCATTATATTTGTTAACTCTTGTTAACCTTCAATAACTGACTTAACATATGAGAGCTCTTATAAAGGTTGCATTATTTACCTAACAACAAGTGAGGGTTATCTTATTTTTTCACAATACAATCATTTCCTTCTCATGATGTGGTTGTGGTCTTCCTATGCAATCACTACTCCATTTTTTAAAAGAAACTACCCAAAATGAGGTTGAAGAAAACATACACCAAACCTATTATAGGGTCCTATCACGCCAACATAAAAAACCTTCTCACAAAAGGTCTCCATCTATATCTAAATGAAAGGAACAAGACCATAACCTTCTCCATAAGCCAATCTCTCCCTTTAGAGTCTCACTCCACAGTTTCATAACCTAAAAAACTAATATACAAATGAAAAATATATAAAAAAAAATGGTCACATAGGAGACTCACTACTATATAATAATGTGTTATACATGTGTCTCCCTAGAGACATTGTGATTATAAAGATAAACCCAAATAACTATAATGACTTATCTTATTCTAAAGAACATGTACAAATGTTAAAAGTACCTTGGAATTACATATCCAAGATTTTAATGCCGTGTGAAAAATAATTCTTGCCACTATCAAGGGATCTACACAAGTTTGGTATCATAGTTTGAAGTCAAGTTTATATCAGACTTTTTAGACTTGTGCAATAAATTGATTAGCATAAGCATTCTAGTTAAAAAGTCTTCAATTAGAGTATTCTTCATCACTCAATCAAAACAGGAAAGCACAAGAGATCATTTGAAATTATTTAATAAATAGATGTTACAGGTCAAAAACCTATTGGAACCAATAATAATATAAGCGTTGATCAGCGGAGTATAAAACTATTCTCTAAAGCAACATCTTTGTTCACTCTTAGATAAAAGACTTCTCAATATGAAGCAATCTATAGAAAACTGATATGGAGTAGCCTAGAAACACCACCAAGGATCCATTACATGTTCCAAATGGTCTAATGACCTGGTCGAAGATAAAGACATTGAAAGAGACATTGAATGCATGGTTTTCAAGGTTTCAACCAGGTCATAATTGCAAGGTCCATTAGAGTATCAAGAGGAGACACTAGTACATCTTATACATGTGCAAGAGGGGTCCAATATAATCTTATTTGGGCCATGAAGTGAGGACAACAAAGGAAACAAAAGAATCCTGCTACAACTTTGAAACAACATGGGTGACTACCTTTTTCCTTTAATTTCTAGGATTAAGAGGTTGTATGGAAGGCTATAAATAAGTCTTGAATCAGCTCTATAATATTTCACTTCCATCTCTTCTTCTCATGAACATAGATTTAATATTATAGGCTTTATTTCATTTTGTTAGCTATAACCCAAGGCTTGTTTAAGCTTAATTAATAATTTGTTTTCAGCTAGGATCTAAGGCATGTTCGGATTAAGTTATGGGTTTATCAGTTTAGGGTTTTGGGTCAGTTTTCAGTGGACCTTATTTAAGTCCACATAAGGGGTCCATTAGGGTTTAATTTTTCAAGAACTATATAAACTCATGTAAGCTAAATTTGGGAAGTCATTTTGATGAATATTACTTATGAATTTTTCAGTTTTAATGTGTGAGAGTGATTCTTGTATTCTTCAATTATTGAATGAACTAATCTGACTTATTGAAGATTAGTTGGCTTTGTGGCATCATTATACTCATTCCAATAATGTTGGTGTCTTGAGGTTGGTTTTCGTTGTGTCACACTCCTATCAGATCTATTTTGGCTTTTCAAGATTAGATCTCAATCTTAATTGTGGGTTGCGTGACCATGTGATCACGAGGTTCGCATGAAAAAATATATTTGTGTAAAGGAAAGCTAACACAAAAATAGAATGGACCATTTAGAGTAATAAGGGTGATTAAGTCGAACACTTATAATCTATAAAATGAAGAAAGAAAAAGTCTTCCACAAGCATGACATTCTAACAACTTGAAGATGTACTTCAGTTGAATTCTTTTATGTTGCCTCTTAAGCTCCAAGATCTTCTATAAGGTGTATCTCTAAAGTTTATATATTGTATAAAACTTAATGAAGTTTTTATACTTTATTTTTCTCATAATTATTTCTCCAAATTAATCTCCATAATTAAAACTCTCTAAAGTTTATTATTTAGACTTCTCCAAAGTCTTAGTTGTCTTTTCCAATTTGGGTTCAACCAAACTTATTCTTGGATAATCAACTATTTCAATACTTCTCTAGTTTTGGCGGCCTTCTCTAGTTTGAATTCAACAAAATTAAAGTGAGCTCACTTGACCTTGACTAACCAAAATATCTTTGATATTTCTCTAAGGTAATCTCCAAGAAGAGACTATCTCCAATATCTCCATGTTATTCTTACATGTTTAGATTTTCTCCATACTTTTCTATTTTGGGTTAAACCAAGCCCAAGTATGCCTCAACTAACCAAACTTAATTTTGGTTATTTCCCAAGATAATCTCCAAGGTGGAATTATCTCTAATGTATACATGTTATTCTTCACCGAGTTGATCACTTGCTTAAATTTTCTCCATGCTTTAGTTTTCTTAGACTTGGTCCAACAAATTGAGTAGGACTAATTGGCTCGGTTAACCAAACTCAATTTGGGTTTGTCTAGTAGAGCTTAAGTTTTGACTTTTGTTTGATAATAGTGTTATTAATTATTACTTGTCTTTTGATATTATAAAAATGAAAAGAAAAGAAAAAGAAAAAAGAGAAAAAAATAAAAAGAGAAAAAATCCTCTTGAAACCTTATCCAAGCCTAAAAATAAGTATCAAGAGGTGCTTCTCCATATTTAGGTGCTTACTTCTCCAAGTTTATGGGTATTTATACAGGTTATATATTTTGATAATCTCTCAACTTTTAATCTCTCAATCATACTTTTTTAGTAATTTTCTAGCTTATTTTAAAATATTGGATAATAAGTTTATTTTTTGTTACTTTTCCAAGTTTGGGTATTTCTTTCTACAAGTTTGTATACTTTCTTCGCTAACTTTTTATGTATTTCTTCAAGTTACATAATTCTTCGATGTCAAACCGAACCCAAACAAAGCCTTTTTTAGGTTTGGTTCAATTGGGATTGGGTCAACTTGACCAAGGCCAGTCTAGGCCTTTTTTTTTGCTCAGTTCTCTGCTCTTTGGTTGGTTTGATTAGATCAATTAGACCCTACCATCTCAGGTCAACCAAACTTATCTTAAGCGCAATTCATTTCAATAGTCCTCTTATTCTTAAAGAGGCAGATCGGGTTTGAGATATTAAGAAATGAGGTGGATTCATGTATGGGTCGGATGTATCGGGGAGGAGGGCGGAATATGATAGGCTGGTCATCAAGAGAAAGGCCATGAGCCATCCATCAGTATCTCTGGATTGACCACGCGCTGTCTCAGGTCAAGGCATGATATGAGGGGACCCTATCTTGCTACCCTTGGTTCTGCCTACGCCATTGTCAACAAACAAAGCCTCCAATATGATATTTTTAGTTTAAAGTGGTTTTCATTCAAAAAAAAATTATTATTTTTTAAGATTATTCTTCATATTATTATATTAAAAGTTCTTCAAAACATTGAGATTAAATTAATTTGATATTTAAAAAAAAACTTAGTTCATTTTTTTATATATATAGTAAGGCGTTAATATGAAACAAATATCAAAATATATAATTAGCCTCAAATATTTTTAGTAAGAAACACCTTAAAAATAATCATTATCATTATTTTAAAAGTCTTATTCATAAAAAAAATGAATATATAAAAAAACTAAATAATCAAAAGTTTTGTAGGTTGATTATTTCACTCAGGTGTATAACATCCTAAAAAAATCTAGGACCATCAACATTTTTGTTACATGTTAACAAATTCGGTTCTGGCTGCGGCGAAGCACAAGAAAAAGTGACACATATATTTTATCATTCTAAATAATTTAGCACAATTTTCCCACCCGTTTTGTTTATATGTGACTTCATATATTTTTTATTTATGTGATATTAAATCTGAAATATAATACATAAAAAAGCCACAAAATTTAATTTTGAGCAAAAACAACATTGACTAATGAATTATTTTGATTATTATCATATTGTTATTATCATGATTCTTAAATTTTCACAATTATTATAGCTATTATTATAATAATTATTATAAATAATTAATATTCTGATTATTATTGTCAGTATGTTATAATCGGTGTCATTATTACGACAATAATCATCACGATAACCAACACTGTTATTTTTATTAACATCATTTAAATTATAATTAGTATTTATCATTATTATAACTATTTTTGTCATTATTGATATTTTTATATTATTTTATGAGTTATTGTTATTATTACCATCAAAGTCATAATTAGTTACATCATAAGCACTATAACCATTACAATAAATTATAATTGTTATTATCATTATGATTTATAATGTCACTATTATCATCATGATCATAACACCTAAAATTATTATTATTAGTATTGCTAAAACAATAAAAATTATTAAATTGTTTTGAGGATTAAAAAACTCAAAAACTTTAACAAAAGAGTAAACGAGAAAAAAATATCTAAATTATTATTATTATTGCATAAATAATGAAAAAAAATTACCTTGAAGAATAAAAAAAAAACTAATTTTTTTTAACAAAAGAGTAAACAAAAAAAAACTGACAAAACAAATACAAATATTATTAGCCTTAAAAAAATCATTTGACTTGAAGAAAAAATAAAAACAAAAACAAAAAAAAAGAAATATTAATTTTCAAATGATCACTACCACAAATTAAAATTGAAGGTCTAAATAAAACAGAATACAACTCCAAGAAAAGAGAGAATAAAAAAAACAAAAAAAAACTAAGAGCATATACATATAAATATGGTCAAAAATAGAGATTAATGAATATATATATATATATTCATATATAAACAAAAAAAATTACCGCATGGACATTTTTCACCATTGAAGGGCACTGCATGCGCCGCCTGAAGGGAGCGCCATGAAGAAAACCATCAACATGTCCAAAAAATGCGCCAACAATGTCCACATGAAAAACATAGTTTAAAAAAAGATAAAATTACCTAAACACCCTTACAACTAACTTTTTAATTTTATCTTTTTGAATGACATATCCGTATTTATATATTTTAAAAAAATATGAAATGCTAGGAACACCCTGTCGGCAATACTTGGTTTTTATCTTATTTGAGGGTAATATGATTATTTTACTGTGCATCAAAATATAAAAAATCAAAAATACCCCCAGGTAATGCCAACCAGTCTCTTATAAAAGGCAAAATACACTTGTGTGCAACGCCAAGATTGAGGCGCACTGAAGGGTAAAATAATAATTATACTATTACAATCCATAATAATCTGTACCTACTGTTACAGTAATTGACTGATATGTTTTAGCTTTTTCTTAATAAAATATGTTGGATTGAGAATTTTAAACATTAATATGGTCAAACATGGAGAATCCGATCAACTCAACTAATTCTAAGTGAGGTATTACCAGTTCAATTCTAAAAAAAAAGATTAAAAAAATCTTGTCCAAGAACCAAATTTGATGAGGGAAAGACATAGTGCCGCATACAAAGTTTCCGTAGATGAAAACTGAAAAAATAATGAGATGAATTTCATTACTAGGAACAATATAAGTCTAGGATTTATAAAATCCTAATAGGATGGTGGCCTAATGTAATAGATAGGTAAAGTTACAGCCCAAACAGTATATAATAGCTGCCTAGCACAGATTGACACTAGATTTTGTCTTCCCACCAACCTATGTTGCTAGACATACAAAGAATGTTATAGAGGCCCATTTTGGATCCTTGACTCTGGTAGAATTTCGATAGTGATCTAGTTCCTGGAATTGAATAGGCTGAGTTCAATCCTGGCCATTTCTTTTCTCCTGTGTAACTTAGGTGGCCAAGCAGAAGGTCCAAAAACCCAGAATTACATATTATAATAAAGAAATTGATAGCACCATACATTCTGCTTAAAGTAAGTCCAAGGTCCTACAAGAACTAATCGAAACTTGATCATTCCTTGAGCCATGCCTGTCCCAGATGTGGCCAACCATTTGTCACAAAAGTTCCTAAGGAAAAATTCTTTTTTTTTCTTGCATCATCAAAACCCAAAACCATAAGGGAAACAAACTAGAATATATAGCTAACTACCTTGGGATATGATTGTCGTAACCTGGAAAATCTATTTTGTTTCTCAACAAAATACGACTATGTTGTTCCTGATATAATACGGGTTAGACAAACTATTGTTTTATCCCTTTTATCTGGTTTCCTTTAGACTTTTATGTGTTAAGTAGGACAACATAGGCATTTTTAAGTCAACTTTGATAGTCATACACTTTTTGTGTGTGTGCTTTAAGCTAATTTCTAGGTTTAGATAGTTTTCGTTTTTTTGGGTTTCTTTTAAATTATCTGACAAAATTGATCTTAATAGAATTGAATACCCATCTCTCTTGAGTGTCTTATCCATTAAATAGGAAGTAAACGGATTTACATGCTCTAACATTAATTTCGGGCTAAGGATGAAAGAATAAGTGTCCTACTGAAACTACTATTTACAACTCTAATTAATTTCCTAATTAATACATAATCAAATCCCTTGACATTTCCCCTCAAATTGATGTTGGTCGATCAAGAAGCATCAATTTATCAACTAAGAATTTATGCCGATGCCGAGAGAGAGCTTTAGTGAAAATGTCTGCAGTTTGGTGTTCGGTAGAAATGTGAGGAAGTGTAATTTCATGGAGGTGAAAGGATTCATGAATGGAGTGGCAATCAATCTCAATATATTTTGTATGCTCATATAATACAGGATTAACAGCAATCTGAATCGCACTGGTATTATCAGCATGAAGACAAGTGGAATGAAGCTGAAGAAAACCAAGTTAATAATCCACGAAGCCATGTAATTTCAGAGCAGGCGGAAGAAATAGCACGATATTCGAATTCTGTGGAGGATTTGGAAACTTTATCTTGTTTCTTACTCTTCTAAGAAATGAGTTCATTGCCAAAAAACATACACCATCCGGTAACAAAGCAACGAATATCTGCACAACCGACCCAATCGGCACCACTATATCCTTCCTACTGTAAGGAAGATTTCTTTGGAAAGAACAACTCTCGTGAAGAGGTAACCTTCAGATATCAGATAATGCGATGAACAAAAGTAAGGTGAAGATGTCGAGGGGCGGCATAAATTGACTGACCTGCTGCACAGCAACAAAAATATCAGGACGAGTAATCGTCAAGTAATTCAAACTCCCAACTAGTTGCCGATACAAGGATGGATCTGACAGAAGCTCGAATTCCTCCTGGTGAAGCTTAAAATTGACCCCCAATGGAGTAAGAATAGAATTTCCCAATTGGAGACCAGCCTAATGAGATGACTTTCTTTGTGTACTTTTGCTGATGTAACAATGTACTAGTCGGAGTAATCTGAACCTCAAGGCCAAGAAAATACTGCAAGGGACCAAGATCTTTCATGTGAAAAGAGTCATGGAGATGCTTTTGCAAGTGTTTAAGTAACTCAGTATCTGATCCAGTAATCACAATATCATCAACATAGACTAGAAACAATACAATTCCTGTGGATGTCTTGCGAAGAAACAAAGAGGAATCAAACTGACTCTGAATAAAGCAAAGTAGAGCGAAATTTATCAAACCATGCCCGCGAAGCGTATTTCAAAGCATACAAAGATCGGCGTAGCTGACAAACCTCAGAGGAGGGTGTATTAAAGATGCCCGGAGGTGGAAACATATAAATTTCTTCCTTTTAAATCTCCATGTAGAAATGCATTTTTCACATCCATTTGTCTAGGAGACCACTCCTGTGACATAGCAGAAGCCAAAATAGTTGTCATTTTAGCCACCAGTGCAAATGTCTCTTCATAATCAATACCATATTCCTGTCGGTTCCCAAGAGCTACAAGACATGTTATACTGATTTAGGGAGCCATCAGATCTAAACTTGACTGAGTATACCCATTTACAACCAATAGGTTTGACTCTAGGCGGACAAGTCATAAGATCCCAAGTGTGATTGTCTTGAAGGGCTTGAATTTCCTCTTGCATGGCCTACTGCCAACAAGCCTGGGTGGCTGCCTGAGTATAAGAGTGAGGAACAGAAATAGTATTGAGAGTGGCAGTAAGCGAGGTATGAGAAAAGCCATACCTATCTGGTGGATGTGGAACCCAAGTGGACCGTCGAGGTACAGGTGACGAAATGGTGTCTAGAAGAGGCGCTAAAGGAGGACATCTTTGATACACTATACCGGGTTTAAATCACTTAATAAAAGGAGGGACATCATCAAATGGAGGAAGAGGGGAAGTAGGGGGATCGGAAATAACATGAGATTGAAAGAAATATTGATTTTCATAGAAAACTATATTCCGGTAGATTTGAAATTTATTTGCATAAGTATCATAACATATAAATCCTTTCTGAGTAGGGCTATATCTCATGAAAGCACACGTGACAGACTGGCCAACAATCTTGTGACATTTAGTGGGTGGCAGATGGACAAAACAAACACACCCAAAAGTATAAAATGATTTATACTCAGGGGTATACCAAATAAACGAAGATAGGGAGAATCATAATTTATAGTGACCATAGACGAGTGATTGATCAAATAAATAGCTGTAAATAATGCTTCTACCCAGAATTTAGTAGGTACAAATGAATCGATTAGCAAAGTACGAACAACATCTAAGAGATGACGATTCTTACACTCAACAACTCCATTTTGTTGAGGGGTGTTAGGGCAAGAGCGTTGAGAAATAATCATTTTTTTGCTGAAGAAAATTCTAAATGAATGTGACATGTATTCCCCCTAAGTCGGAGTGTAAGATTTTGATACAAGTACTTAATTGTGTCTCGACAAGCACAACAAATCTTTGAAAAACAGAGAACACGTCAACTTTAGAGCGAAGAAAATCGATTATAATCATTGATAAATATCACAAAATAATGATACTGCCCATGAGAAATGATAGGACTACCCCCCAAACATAAATATGCATAACTTCAAAAGAGGTGGAAGCACGACTACCTTGCACAGGAAAAGGTAAAGTTTTATTTTTACCACGACGACAAGTAGCACAATCAAAAGATGAAGAAGAATTATTATTATTGCCTAAAAAACCATGTTTCAAAAGATGAGTTAAGACAACAGAATTAGAATGACCCTAATTTTTTTATGTCATATTGCATTGTTATTGGCAGTAGCCATACAAACAAAAGAAACAACATTAGAAATAGAAAAATATAGAGCAAAAAGACGTCCCACTTTAGGCCCCTTCGTGATCACCATTCCCGATACCTGATCCTGCACAACACAATCACCATAGGAGAAATGAACATCACAGTTATCATCCACTAATTGTCCAACAGAAATCAAGTTGGTAGATAATTCAATGGAGACAAAAACATCTTTAAATGAAGGATCCAAATTACCAGCAACAGTAATAGGAAAAGTATCGCCATAACAATCTAAATAGATTGCGTGCCGTCATACTCATAAACATCATGAAGATCCGTCTCACTATCAGTCATATGATTAGAATCACTTAAATCAACAAACCAAAGAGTGGAGGTAGGAGTTATACCTTGTAGGCCTAAAGCTGTAAAAGCCAAGACAATCATCTATTGAACCATAGAGGTGTGAGAATAGATGAATCAAAGCTTACAGTGGGAGGCGCAGAAGACAATTCCTAGACAGAAGCTTGAAAAGCTTGAGATTGGCGATTCTGAGGTCGCACCCAACAGTCTTTGATGAAATGGCCTGGTAATGTGACCAAGCTCTTTGCAATTGAAACACTGCAACTTGTGTGTTCCTCTACCTTGCGCTACATAGGCTATAGTAACAGGCTTAGAAAAAAATCTTCTGAGAGGTCATACCCTTCTAAGTGGATAATTGTTGCTCTTCACACAATAAATCCCCAGACATATATTCAAGGAAGGAACCAGATCATAGTTCATTAAACCGGCTCTAACATGTTCACATTCATGATGGAGCTTCATCAAAAATTGATTGCGTTGACTCTCAGCATGAACTGCTTGAAGAGTCGCAAGAGGCGCAGTAGGAACCTTAGCATGAACAATAGTAGAATACTCGCTCCAGATATTATTAAAACCAAAATAAAATTGTTCAATGGTTAAGTTACCTTGACTGTAACTGTTAATCTTCATCTCCAACTAGAATTTCCAAGCATTGTGATCTTGATGATAAATGCGGTGTAAATAGGCCCACAAAGCTTTAGCCGTAGAGAAACATCGAAGATTAATAACAAGATGAGGCTCAATCGTCCCCAATAACGAAGAAATCACCTTAGCATCCTGGACCTCCCATTTAGCCAATTCATTTTCATCAATGGTAATTTGAGGAGAATTATAGATATGATGAAATAATTCTTTCCCCTTCAAAAACATTTAAACTAGAATTCCCACATAGAAAAATTATTTCCAGTAAAATGAACAATATTATTTTCCATGATGCAATTTTTTGAAAAATCAACCCAAGTAATCCAAATGTTAATACAATTAATAAGACCAGCCCTACAAAAAGACCCAAAAAATATGTTCTTTAGAAACAGCCTCGGCCCAGATCCAATGAAGGCCCAAAATGAGAAGCCCACACGGAAAACAGGACAAGGCCATGTGTCAGAGTGATAGAGACCCACGTGGAAGAAGGAGAGCCACAAATAGAAGGCAATGCAAGCCCCACGTGTCAACAAATCAAAGGCAGTCTTCAAAGCCTACGTGCCAACGGAACAAAATTTAATTTAGCAATTCATCATCTTAGCAGAACAAAAGTTTCCCTTCTCCAACTACTCCAGCGATGATGCCTAGATCGCTGACCACCTTGTCAATCATCATAGAACCTCCATCTATCACAAAGAACGTCGATGTGCCTATCAAAAGAGAACACCAACAACCACATCTCCGATGTCCACCACAAGAGAGCCTAGCCACCACAAAAACAGTAGACACACGACACACATCCACCACAGAAAATCACACTAGAGAGTCTTCGATCTTCACCACAAGAATCCACAGTAGAACGGTGACATCCACAACCAAAAACTTCCCTCGGAGCTTTGCCCAGAAGTAGAGCAACAAAAGACATAGAAAAAAAATTGTTTACACACACGATGAGTCACATGTCAGTAAAGCTCTGATACCATGATAAAATTGATCTTAATAGAACTGAATGTCCCAACCCTCTAGAGTGTCTTCTTCATTAAATAAGAAGTAAATACATGCCCTAACATTAATTTCAGGCTAAGGATGGAAGAATAAGTGTCCTACTGAAACACTACTATTTACAAATCTAATTAATTTTCTAATTAATACAAAATCAAATCCCGTGACATTATCTTGAGCTGTCATTTCCAATTTCTTACAAATGAGAGTTTTGTCTTGTTTTATGTACTTTAATTGAAGTTTGGACCTATTTAGATTTTTCTCTTCCATCATGGATGTTATACAATGTTTTTTTCACGCTTCACGCCTGCCATCTAATGCGACCATATTATTTGATAATTTCATTCATATTTACCTAGTGTTTTGCATATATTTTGTGTATAAAATACCTTGATATTCTTTGTTTTATGTTTTGAAGGCATTTTTGGATGAAAGATGCAAAAAGGAGGTAATTGGAGTTGATTGATAGATTTGACCTTCAATCGGTGTTTTGTGCAGAGCGGAAGCTCTAGAGATCGAAATGAAATGATTCCAGTGACATTCAAAAGCTAACATCCATAAATTTATGTAAATATAAGGAAAAAGAAATAAAATAAGGAAGATCATGGAAATCGCAGCCTTCAAAGTCAAACCTTGCAATCTGCCGATATCGACCTTTGTCCATTCAAACTTCACTATCGCGATCTACATAAGTTCGATTGATGCAAACTCAATTTTCATGGATTCAGTACCCAAAGACCTATAAACGCTCCAAATTTCAGCTCAAAACGATGTGATATGAAGGAGATATGAATTTTACAAGGGACAACTAAATTCTGTCAATTTAAGGAAGGACTATTTTGTAAAATAGATACTAGGGTTTCTAAGCATATATAAAAGAAGAGAGGAGGAAGAAAGTTTCGGCCAGCGGCAAAGAAAACACAAATCTTCCTCCTCCAAACCCTAAATCATGTTTTCTTCCATCTTTTTATTTTGTTGTTCAATAAACATGCAAGGCTAGACTCTTTTGCTTGGTTGCAAGGATACGGAAACATTCAGATTTCAAGAACTGTGAGATCTATTTTTACCTCAATTTTTCAGTTTATATGATGAATATGTTTGTTCACCTATGCTTATTTTCTTATGATTGTTTATTTAATTGCTAAGAGCGGAATCAAAGTTATTATTGTAGACAATCGATTGCTAAGTTTGATATCAAAACCGGAGTTATGGTATATGAACTTATGAAGCAACTAAGTTAATAATTGTAGCGGATCTATGTTATTAATCTTAGGGAGAACATTCAATCGAACTAAACATACATTGCGAACAATTATGTTTCGTAATTGATCAATTTATCTAGATTTTAATGCTGCCATTGAATCAAATTACTAGTGAGGATACTGTGGTTGTTTGATGGTTAGGGTAAGTTATACGGCGAATTCGTTAATGAACCAATTTTAAGAAGAGATAAATATTCAGATATAAAATGATGTGTCCTTTCCATGATCAGTTCTGATTTCTGTAGGTGGATGTTGATTTGTGACCAAGGTTTGCTTTATTGATAAATTTCAGTTTTATATAATTTTTGCTTAGTTTGCTTTAGCCTAGCCTAGAAAACTTCCAACCCCCCCCCCCCAATTGCATAACATATAGCACGAAAATCTGAACTAAATTGTCCTCGTGGAATCGACCCCTTGCTTGCTCTATACTATATTGTTTGATTTGTTTTAAGCTACGGTAATTAATTTGTGCGACCACGACATCTCAAAACCATCCTTAGAGAGGGAGAAGGTGCGTTGTAAAAGGTGTGTTTTATAGTCGTAAAATTACGACTATAATTCTTAGAAGTCATCACCTATTTTTTATATATTTTGGCCAAATTTCAACGGATAATCGTAAACTGGTTACGATATCTAATTTTCATTTAAAACATGAAAAATATGTTATATTTGTTTTTCCTGAAAAATATGCTTGGAAAAAACCTTTTTATGCCCAAATATATTTAGAAAAAGATATTTGTAGGGTCAAATGATGTTTAAGGGTTTTCTAGACTAAGAATCACGAGTGTTTACTCTTAGAGCTCCTTTTGGTTCATAGGTTTTGGAACCTCACAATTGATTTGCATAATGACTTGACATGCCCTAATATTTTGTTTAGGCTTTTATCATGGTTTTTCTAGCGCTATCATCATACTGGCTTGACATGCCCTCCTAGTATGACTTTTTAGCGTTATCATCATGTAGACTTGACATGCCCCTAGTATTTTGTTTGGGCTTTTAACATGGATTTTTAGCAGTACCATCATGTTGACTTGATTTGCTATAGTGTACTCAAACTCTTTTTATGTTTACCCCCTAGCTTTGTTTTGGCATCACTTGTCTTTGAGGACTATTTTGTATATCGAAAATGTTTTGTATTTGTATTTTCCTTTACTTTTGGGCACAACAGAGGTATGATCGGGCTCTTGGAAATGTTTAAATTTTTACCTTGATTTTCTTACCTATGCCAGCCCTTTTATTTTATTTATTTTTGTTTTGTTTTGGGTAGATTGTGAGGGAATAACCTAGAATTAGATTATGACAATTGTGTTCATTTAAAGCTTGATTTAGAATTCATTGTAAGTATGAATGTTCAAGATTGTGTTATTGGTTGTTAGGTTTCATTCTGATCCCTTCTTGGTTTGTTTTTTTTAATCCAATGCATCATTATACTTCAATCTTTAATACTTTTTATTTTCGTTTCTTTGATTTGACCAAAATTTATAACATGGTTTCTAGGTTTTTTATTTGTGTTATTGGATGATATTCAAATAATTTTGCTTTTGATTTTCATTTTTTCTCTTGTGTGTCTGAATCATTTTTCTAGGCTTTTGAGCTTGGGTTAGGAAGTGTAACCTATGTGATTAGGTGTAGTCCATCAATGTTACGGGTGTTTTTGGTTGGTAAAAAACTACTCAAAAAATGCAATTTTTTATTTGTGTTTTGTGCTTAAAATGTGTTTGCTAAACACAACATTAAGACAATTTTTAAGCCTTTGATTTTTTAACATATAGTATATTTGACAAACACACCTTACTATTTTTTCTACAAATGTTTGTTTTCCTTCTTTTTTAATGTTTTACAAACAAAGCCCTTGTTTTTAATTAATTCAATTTTATGCTTACAAGGGACCAATTTGCAATAATATTTTTTATGTATATTATATTTTATTTATTTAATATTTAGGATTGTGACCTATAAGTATTAGATAAACTGGTTTCCTTTTGCAAAAATAATAAAATCTTTCTTTCAAAAAATACATTTAAATATTACTATTGCATATGGACAAATCTCTCAAATAAAAATCATACTTGCATGAAATTAAAGAAAAAAAATACATGGCAAGATTTAATATTTTTAAATTACCAAAAAAATCAAGAAAAATATTTTTTTTATTTAATAACAAGTTTATTAAAGGCATGGTAACTTGGCTTGCATTTGAAAAAACACTAAAAAAACTTATATGTAAGGAATATTTCTGAACTTATACAAATGATTATGAACTTATATGTAAGACATATTCCTAAATATGAAAAGAAACAAAAAATACAAAAAATATGTTTTTATTTTAGAATGATCAAACTTGACCTATAAAGTCATAATCCACTTTACTAGGTTTGAATACACTTTGACCAATAAACAAACTAATGGTTTGAAAAGTACAAGAGTGCCTTCATATTCAAATGAATAAACAAATACATATTACATTAGGTAAGGTGTATTAGAGGTGATATTGTTCTCCCTATACAAAATTAACCATATTATCTAAACTTTGAAGTTTGTATAATGTTCTTAGTGACAAAATACTAGGTGACAACTCCAAACCCATTTTTGATAAGGAATAAGAGCTCCAAGTTCTTTTTCACCCATGCCTGAAGTTCCTCATTCAAGAGGATAATTTGTACAATGTTACACATGTGTTATAAAATGGCGACTTCATTTGAAAACTTATCATGGTTTAAGCTTTGTTGTTTATTTGTTGTGTTTTAATTAATTGTTTTATGTATGTATTTTTTACAAGTATTTTCTTTAATTATATGTATTATTTTTTTCACATTTCGCCCATGCATATTTTTTTATTATGTATAAGGATTAATGTTTTCATGCATCACATGCTTTAGTGTTTTGAGAGCACATACAAACTTCAAGGATAAATAGGGAATTAGTAGTTTGCCTTTTAAGCATCAATCAAGGTTCAAAACTCAAGAAACTCCCAACTTTGATAAGAGTGCTTACTATGCAATGGTGGGCATACATTCCTTAACCATTCCTTGCAACACCTTTTTATTGTCCATGCAAGGACCATCACCAAGAAGATTTTAGAACTTTTTAAAACCAAGTAGAAGACCTACCCATACTTATTTAATGACTAGAACCTGCTTCTACGTACAGGCTCCCAAGTATTTGATTAGCTCATAAGAATTCATCCATATCCAATATACATTATTATAAGTATGCATAAACATTCACATGCAATAAGATGGTTTAGTTTTAATTTTCATCATCATATGAATGAAATATAAGTCTCTTTTGAAAGCAAATTTATAACACATATAAGAAAAGGCTAATGGAAAAAGTGATGGAACCCTTTACATAGGAAGTAACAAAATCCATATACAAAATGAGAAATCAAGCATACACTTTTTCAAAGATAACCTTAGTGATGTAATGATGGCTTGGTATATGAGAAATATTTAGTAGAAATATTTATGAAACAATACAAGTTTAATATGTACATTGCTTAAGATAAATTTATTCTCTTAATGATGGAGAAAAAAATTAAGAAATCAGTCTAAGAATATGCACAATGATGCGACCATATTATTTGATAGTTTCATCCATATTTACCTAGTGTTTTGCATATATTTTGTGTATAAAATGCCTTGATATTCTTTGTTTTATTGATAAATTTCAGTTTTATATAACTTTCACTTAGTTTGTTTTAGCCTAGCCTAGACAACTTCTAACTCCCCAAATTGCATAACATATAGCACGAAAATCTAAACTAAAATGTCCTCTTGGGATCGACACCTGCTTGCTCTATATTATTTTGTTTGATTTGTTTTAAGCTTAGATAATTAATTTGTGCGACTATGACATCGCAACACACAATGTTGAAAAAGAAAGGCTACTCAAATTGACCCACCTCTAATTAAAGAGGAAATGATCGCGGTAAGGTCAAATTCAGGCTTTTACGTAGATTTTCTACTCTCTAATTTCACACTATTGAGCCTAACTCCGTAACAAACTGTTGGTTCGAGCTGAAACTTTCCAGACAATTCGTGAAGTATTTGCCAATATTGAGTAAAATTTCAAGTCAATTGGAGCTTAGTAATAAGTCCTTGCAATATAGTTTAGAATAGGTTCCTTTTGACTTGTGGACTTTCTATTTGACAATGATACTTTTTTTATATAAGAAAATGACTTGTTTTGGGGATTTCCTAGAATTCAATATATAGTTAAGCCTTGGATTTTTTTCATGATGAGCTTTTACCTAGAGATGCATTCAATCATATTATGGTTCTCATAGAAAATGAGTTTAACCCAATTATTTTTATAGGTAATTTAACTAGAACAGGTCAGACTATGCATGAGATATTTTTTGGGCAGCAAAAAAGTTATTTGCATCAAAAAGTTTATTTAGAGTGTATTTTAGGTTTGATTTTGTTTATATTAATAAATATGAGTTTGAGCCACATATAGCCCAAAGTTGACTTAAGTTAATGAAGATGTTCAGATCATATCAAAAATTTTAATCTATTTAGGACTTATAGGGATGACAAATATGATTTTATCATATCTAGGATATTAATTTTAGATTTTAATTATTTTCTTCTTAGTTTTTGGGTTATTGTTATTTTTTTGGGTCAATTTTGTAAGTGGACTTAAACCAACCCATATATAAAGATCCATTAAGGTTATTTGAAGCATTATATAAATGTTTTATATGCTGCAAAGCTAGGTAGTCATAGACATATAAAATAAACTTCTGTTTTGCATTATGCAACATTTTTATTTTCCTCGGCAAAGATCAAATTTGACTTATTAGGATATAACTAACCTTATGGTGTTATTCAATTCAATTCAATTTCAATAGTGTTGGTGCCTTGCGACATGTTTTCATTGTGTTACACTTTTTAAACCTGATTTTTAGTTTTCTTGGAGAAGTATCATATTTAATGAGAGTTGTTTGACCACATGATCAAAAGCTTCATATTAATTGGGAAGGAGAAACAAGACAATGTTATCCACCAACTAGGATGTAACCAAAACCAACCAAGAAAATACTATAATAATAAGTGAAAATGGTTATCTATATTGGCCTAATCCTTTTAAAACCAACTAATTATTGATCAAAACAATAAACAAATACATGGACATCCATAACAAAACAAAACAACCTTACCATCTCTTATTTAGCCTTTGTAAAAAATGTTTGAGGAATTATTCAATATTGGACAAATCACTTTGATTTTGTAGAAATCATTATGATCACCATACGTGAACTAGTATGAGCCTGGCTAAACATATGAACATCATCAAAGAAAAATGAGGCACAATATTGAGAATTAATATTAATTCAGTTTTTTCCGCGCTTCGTGCCCAGATGGGAGAATAGTGCGTGGTTAAAGGAGGGAGGGGTGTTTTTAGTCATAAAATCTTAACTATAATTCTTAGGAGTTACCACTTAGTATTAAGGTCACTAGAAAACCTAATGGTCCGCGAGAGTTCGGGTAAGGGGACTTGTTGTGCAAGGGGAAGACGCATCACTCCTAGTGCACCCTACCTAAGACAAACTACATTGATGTTTGATTGTTTTTCTTAAGATATTTTTTTTATTTGTTGGTGTTTTCTAAGATTTTAAGTAGATATCTCTTCATAAGGGAGTCTCTACTTCATTGAAAGTTGAAAACCTAACCGTTCTAAAGTTTGAAAGTTTTTACACTGCATAAAAAACTTCCCTTTTTTTTTCTATTTGACACCTTGATAGTTAAAACAAAATAATAATTTTTTTTGATATTTTGGCCAAATTCCAATGGATAATCATAAACTTGTTACAATATCCAATTTTCATTCAAAACATGTGAAAGATGTAACATATATTTTTTTATGAAAAATATTCTTGGAAAAACCATGAAATTCAGTCATATGCACGAAAACAACATATATTTTTTTTTAAAATAATTTTTATGCCCAGCCTGGATGGGCCGATTGGTCCATCCCTTGGTGGGCTAGTAGCCCACCAACCTTTAGACTATTTATAAAGTTACGTCCCACTCTTCACATGCAGTGAACCGTGGGATAGGGGAGTGCATTAATTCACTCCCCCTACTATTCACCAAATGGTGAACAATAAACTGGAGTTTGACAAAGGGAGATGAGATACTCACCCAGCATTGTCGCCTGATAGAGGAGGTCGAGGTGACTTTTCCTGTGATGATGGTGTCGGAAATGGTGGTCTGTGATGGTCGGAAGAGGTGCCGAAAGGGGGTTGGTCTGTGCAAGTGTTGCTCTCGATGCGTCACTGGAGTTGTGGAAGAAAAGCTGAGTTGTTGCAGGTGATACTGGTGAAGGGGAGAGGCTGACGGTGCAAAAAAAGAAGTTTTTGGTGCTCACCGGGAACCACTACTAGAGGAGAGAGATAGGGAGAGAGTTACTATGGGACAAAAGAGAGAGAGGGAACTACTGTTGTTGCCGTTACAGGTTGCTGATGAAGAGGTGTTGCTGTTGCTAGAGCTAGGGAAGAAGAGCTAGACCTGCCAGTGTTGAGGAAGACGAAGTTGCTATACTACTGGCAATGGGGAGCTTGCATGTTCTTCTCCTCTATTCAGGCTCAAAGAGGTACAATCGAACTCTTGAAAACATCTAAAATTTTCACATTGATTTTTCTACCAACACCAACACCCTTTTATTTTATTTTTGTTTTATTTTGGGTAAATTTGGGGAATAATCAAGAATTGAGTTACGACATCAGGGACAAGTTTTTTTTAGCTTTTTGAGGTTAGATGAATTACATTTAAGAGCCAAAACACCTAAAAAAATAAATACAAAGGGTTAAATGAGATGATTGAAAAAGTTTCAAGTGCTCAAAACAGAAGAAAAGACATATCATTGTAGTCAATATACTTTGTCATTTTAGCTTTTT
This sequence comes from Salix viminalis, assembly GCA_029228465.1. Lineage (NCBI taxonomy): Eukaryota > Viridiplantae > Streptophyta > Magnoliopsida > Malpighiales > Salicaceae > Salix > Salix viminalis. The sequence goes on along the minus strand of CM055429.1, from coordinate 9,149,148 downwards.
AAACAAGGTTAATAATACTATAATTTATTTTGAGATATTTTTCAAAACTCAATTATATCTCTTAATAGGTTGTGCATTTTCCATAGTCTAATCTTTGTAATCAAATCAAGAAATATTTTGTAATGAAAAAGGTATTTGATATTTTTATTATTGTTCGTAATTAGATAAATATAATAACAAAAGTAGTTAAACTTCATCATGTGCCAAATGAAATACTAAGAGACAACTCTCATATTTTTGAAAATTATAACAAATCCTCTAGCTATGCTCAAAACATTGTGACCAAATATATTTTTGTAAAAAGCCCATTTGCCAATATGGTAACACGTTTGGTGTTGGTCTTCCTCCTGGAATAAAAGGATTTTGGATTTAATCATAAATTATGATTTCAAACCCTTCATGATTTTTTTTCCATTGCATCATGAAGCTTCAATATTTCCTACTCCATGTTTTAATGCCTTTGACTTGACATGATTTGTTCGGATTTATAACTTGGTTTTCGGATTCATTATTTTTCCTTAGTGTTCTTGGATGAGATTCAAACAATTTTTCTTTTAATCTTTAATCTTTCTTTTATATACATGAGCAGAATTTTAGGCTTGGGTTGGGAAGCTCTACCCATGTGGTTGGGTTGAGTCCATCAATGTTAATGATGTGTATTGTTAGTTAGGAATTTAGGAAAGGAAAGATATTATCTTTTTTGTCCTTCAAGAATTTTTGTCAAAAACAACAATAAAATAAATCATGTTTGACAAACATGATTTATTTTCCCAACATTGTTTTGTTTAGTGTTTACCAAACACAATCTTTGTTTTTAATTAATTAAAAAAATATTTGGCCAAGTCTCTTAAATAAAAATCATGTTTGTCTAAAAACAAAATACAATGCATGCTTTAAAATTTTTAAATTAACAAAGATTCAAGAGTGTGTGTGTATATATATATATTAAAACCTCGAGAATTTGACCATCATTTTAAAAACTAAAAAAAAATCAATTTGTTTAAATTGGGAAATGCTATTTCGTTAAAAAGATACTGTAATGGCTAAATTGGCACAGGTCTCCATACCCAAGATAGTTAGATAGCCGGGTAATGGATTCTTGTTCGATCCTTCACAAGCAAAATGCAACCAAGTAATGATTAATGAAGACGAGAAAGCAGACAAAATGAGTAAAACGATGTCTGTCTTAATAAGGTTCACTCTCGACTCCTTATCTTCTTCTCTGTGTGTGATCTCAATATTTCTTTCATCTTTTTCTATATAAAAAAGCCGAAGAACAGAGACAGATGAGGTCTTCTCTGCATCCACTTGCTGCTGGATTAATAATTAATGGTTCTGATCCGAAGTAAGTTCTGGTTCACATGAAATACCTGGACGAAACAGTACTCACGTTGCTGATTACTTTTCTTTCAAAAACTTATTTACGGGTAGATTTCTCATCCATGAATTATCATGGGATTTCGAGACAAAAACAGCTGCCAATAAATCCGTGTTTACCCACTCAATTTATTTTACACCCGTTTTAAAACAAACTTGGTTCAAATTGTTTTTTAAAGTAATTTTTATTCAAAAATATATCAAAAAAATTAATTTAAATTATTATATTTTTAATTTATTTTGAAAACCCTTTTGAAATGTATTGTCAAACAAATAAAAAATAAATTATCATCGATTGTTAATTTTTTAAAAGTGGTTGATCAATAAGATGTTACCTACTTGAATTAAATTAAACAATATGATTATTTTGATTCAGTTGAGTAAGGTTTATCTGTCTTTTCTTTCATAATTTCTTCATAAAATGAGGTTGTTAAAGAACAGCTTACAAAGCAATGTAGTAAAACCAGGGTTTATGAATCATCTCCAGTTGATTCAAGATTTAAACTAATATGAGTTGAACGAATAATAAAACAAAAAAAACTTGTTTACCTAGTAAAAAAACCCGAATTGATCCATGATTAAACCGATATGAGATTAAAAAAAAAAAAATCTAGTATTGAATCATGAACCGGGGTTCATAAAACTTGTCCTTTAACACATTGTTTTTTTTTTTTAAAAAAAAAATCTCTTGCAAAAACAATATTTTCTTTAGGAGTTGACATGAGTTAACTTAAATGTAATCTTCTAATTAGTAAACCTAGTTCTTATCATGGGTTGAATCAAAGTAGAGGCTTACAAGTTTAAAGGATGTTATTTCTTTAAATTAAAATTTTAGTTAGTGAAAATTAATAAATAAGTGTATATAAATCATCATCATTCATGATTTAATTTTTTTTTCTTCTAAACAACAATGCTAAACAAAGATGATCTAATAATAATAATAAAACAAATTCGAATCAAAGTGTAATTATTTTTGGATATAAATGATGAGGTTTCAAAGTACAAACACTAAAAATTGTCAAAGACAACTTAAGTTATAGACAATAAAAAATAAAAAGCTAATAATAATAAAGAGACACCATAAAAAAATAATGATATATATGGATGATCTAATAATAATGATAAAAATCTAATCAAAGTGTAATTATTTAGGATTTAAATGGTGAGATTCAAAACTGAAATTCTAAAATTATCACCGTAAAAGCTAAATACAGTCAGAATTAAAATTTTGTTTTATATTATGTTTAAAATTGTGTTTAATATTGTAATAATAATTGTATTTTAAAATATGTTTTACTAATATTTTTATTATTAAAATATTATATTATATTTTTTTGAATATTAGCACATTAAAAATAAAAAAAAAGTAATTTGAAATAATAATCAAATAAAAATATTTTTAAGGCACAATATAAATATTAAAGAAGAGGAAAAGCGAAGCGGCACAAGGACACAAAAAGTTGCAGAATCCTCGGTCCGTCTTTTTCTGCACCGCACTCGACGGACAATCTGGAAAACATTACATCACTACTGTGTAATAACTCAAATGAACTGATTGACCTACCACCCTTTTGGCGGGAACTGGATTCTGCCGCCGTAAAGCATGGTGGTGGTTGTGGAGGGTCATGATGGTGGTGATGAATCTCAAGTCTTGCGAGCTGGTTCAGCCGCTAGTGTTGGTTGTGCTGGTGATTGTGAAAGCTACTATTGGCCTTCTTCTTCCTCTTGTGAATCCAACTTTCGTGAACTTGATGATGTCTTCTTGCAGGTCATGCAATGAAACAAACCATCTTTTCTTTGTTGTTGTTTTCATTTTTGACTGGTCGTTGAAGTTTTTGCCGTCTCTCTCTCTTTTTAAAGTTTTTTTAAAAGTTTGCTTTGGTGTTAAAATATTTAATGAAGATGATTCAGAAAGAAAGATTGAAGCTTTATGATGTTGATGTTTAATTTCTGTAGTTTAATCGATATTTAGCTAGTGGGTGATTTGGTGGCTATGGTACTACCAGAGATATCTAGAAAGTTTCAATTTTTCATGTTTGATGCTTCAATACTCCATTTGTGGAGGATAGATATTTGAGTATATTTTTTAGATGCATTTTCTTTTAAAAGTAGCTATATTATCCGTAATACTGAGTTTTTGAAAGAAAAAAAAGTTATGTAAACTGTAAACTGCTTTTGATCAATAATCTTCAATTGATAAAAGTTAATAGTATTGTCAACAATATTAAATTCACTCCAATTTTCCATATTTTCTTCGCGGATGCGAAACATGATTTGGGAATTTGAAAGTTCTTAAATTAATAGATTATATTCTAATATAGTAAAGCCTGATATTTTTGCTTTGTTATTTGTTCTTGTATTTATTTAACAGACTCAAGCAAGAATATGGCTTGGAGAAGTTCTTCAGACAAGATCAGATGAGCAGCTTCCTATTGCTGATTTAATCGCTGATGGGGAGTTGCTGTATGTTCCAAATGTTTTTACCTCCTATAACCTCGTGTCATTACTTGAATCATGGATAGGTGCATTTCTTCCAGTATTTAGGCACGAATGTGTTCAACTTATTTTATTTCTTAATGTATTTCCAATGCATTGTAAAATTTCTTGTTTGGTTTCTTAGATTTGAAGCGTCAAGAGTGATATGGAAAATGTTATCGACAAAGCATATGGAACTGAGATATGTAAAAGCACATAAATATGAGCGTTTTGCTTCTAGAAGGAGTAGTGGGAGCAGGTATCTGCCTTATTCTAATGTGGATTCATTTCTGAAGGTAAGCACCACCATCCTATTTATCTTTGGTATGGTGATCTGAATTATATGATCCTGCCTGAATGACATAATTTATTGTTCTGCTATATTTTTGTAGATCTGCAAAATCTTGGGAATGGCAGGCATAGATCTCTTTTCCCCATCAGATGTTGTCGAAAAAAGAGATACAAGAAAAGTCTGTATGTGTATACGTTCTCTTTCAAAGAAAGCAAGGGCTTTGCATTTAAATGTAAGACACTTGTGCATTCCTTTCATTTAAAGTCATATGCTTGCAGCATTTTCCTTTTCAAAATGTTTTCCTGTGTCAATTTGACTATGATCACAGATAAATTCTTGTGGCAGGTTCCTGATTTTGATATTGTCACTTATACCGTAGCTATGTCAACGAATTTGGTTGGAAATATTCGAAGAAACCTGGAGCTTTCACATCATACCTTCTCCAGCACTGCTAGCAATACTCCACACCACAAACCAAGACAAAGATCCAGACAGGTATATGAATCTCCTTTTTCTATTTATACAATTATAAATCTCTTTTATTCTTCAATAAGAAAATTAAATACCTTCTAGTCTACTTTATTGCGTTGAGGAATTAGATTATGTTCCAGATTATTGTTTACTTATTGAACTGCTTTTGGTTTTACTTATTGTGCTTCATTCCTGCATTCTAGAAACATTCAAATGAAACTTCTGAAGGAAATGGTGATTCATATTTTGAAGAGTCCACTGAAGTGGAAAGTGTTTTTATGCTCGAATCTGGTAGCTCAAGCAGCAGTTGTTCTAATGATATTTCATCTCAAATGAACTCTCTCTCATTGAATTCTCCGGGAGCACCCTTTTCAGTCAAAGGTTATACCTCTGGACAATGCTCATTAGAACTAGAAGATCAAAACCAACAGAAAGATGAATGCAGTAAACGTCAATGGAAAGAAGACCATTTAAATGAATCAACAAGATCTACTTGCTCACATCATTTGGAGAATGATCATCATTTGGATGGTGCGTTATCTACATCTGCTGTCAAGTCCACTATGTATTTATGTAGTACATCTTCTCATAGCGAAAATGGAGCCAAACATAGCTGTGAAAATAGCAGAATGGACCTGATTCATGTCGATCATAGTTTAGAAGATAATGCCTCAGTAGTGGGGGATTCTGGGGATTGTAGCACACCTAGAGGAAACCACAATGATGACGTGGAAGTGTCTTCTACTGCCAGCATGAGCTCTGTATCAGGTCCTGTGCGGAAGTTGAATTTTGAGGACCAAATAGATGAGGAAGGTGATTTTAAAACAGTCTGGTTTCATGAATCATCAAATAGCATGGCGACTTTTTTGATCGAGAAGTCTATAGAAAGGTCTGAATCTCAGGACAAGGTCATATACAACACACCAGTGGGCTGTTTAATAACTGACTGTGATGAAGAATCTCCTTTCGACATGAAAGTCATGGATATTGGCTTCTCTTCCAAGCTTTCTGTACCCTGTTCGAACATACAATTTGAAAATTCAGACCATGCTTTTTTGCACAAGAGTGGCAATTGCATGTCTCAAGTAAATACAGATCTTGGATATGGTGAAGACAGGGAGTTGTTTGCTGTTTGGTCCTCCTTGTCGGACGAGTTTCATCAATGGGATCAGAATGGTAAACGTAAATTCGCTGAAGTACCAACTAGAGCTTCATCCCTATCTCTTTCACAAGTAGATTCACCTGAGGAAATTCTTCCTTCTGTTCGAAGCAAACCTGCAGGAGATGCCTTGTGGCCTGAGAACACAAGTATCAATGGCATCACTGGAGATAATGATGCGGAGGGACATAATGCTACAATGTATGAATCAGACCTTGAAAATGGAAAATTGCCAAATAAAAGTTTGCAAACCAGTTGTTTTAATAGCATGGAAAACAAAACAGACAGGGAATCAGATTCACCTGACAGAATCGCAGCAATGGTGGAAAGTAAAAATCCTCATGGATTTAAAAGCAGCGAGGATAGTAGTGGTTTTCAGCAGCTCTGTGATAGTTCTGTTTTTCAGAGCCATGGTGCGCAGATACCAGATGAGCGTAGATGCTCAACAACAGAACACCATCAAGTGTCTATAAATGAGAAGAAGGATATGATTTGTTGTGCGGAAAATATGGATCAGGTGGTGAGTCACTTTTGTTGATTTTTTGTAATATTTATGGTTCTCTTTTCAACAACTTTTTACCTCAACTTTCTATGACTTGAGCAACTCTGTTACACAGGATGATCAGAACCATGAAAAGGTGCAGGCAATTGAGAATTCAAATTTAACTGAAGGTATAAGTGTAGAAATGGCAGACTGCAAGCCTCCAAGGACGCCACTCCTTAAAACTGTTGCAAAAGGAACTGCAGTTGTTGGTGTGCTGCTGTTCTTGCTTCATTTCAGGTTCGTCCTCCCTTAAAGTGTTATGAAAATCAGGGTGATTCCACTATTAGAATTTTATCCCTAGATCGATACATGATATTTAGTACACGGATTACTGATAATTAAACAAATAATAGGTTCTTGGATTACCAGTTCTCCCATTAAGAATTGTATTAGGATTCGTTGGGCTCACACTCAAAATCCTACATCCACATGTCTTAAGGTGTCCAAAGACCCAATTAGGCTATATACTTAACCTGTTTTTCACAAAACAGAAATACTTTTAGTCCACTGTCACATAAATTCTAACATATGACTGCCAAAAACTATATGTTCTTATTTTGATATCTTACAATGGTTATCTATTTCGTACATTACAGGAAAAATGACGCGGAGAAAACAGATCAATCGGTCAGGCAATCTAATAGACTTCGGAAAGCAAATGGTTGGAACTTCTCATCACTGAAGAGCCAAAAGGGAAGTAGAACTAACTGGATGTATCCAGCTGAAAAGCTTAGATTTGGTAATTAGAACATAAATATAAAAGTTGTATGTGAATATAGAGAAACCATCACAATTCAAGGAGCACCATGCATGATGCCACACATGTACTGACATCCTAGTATGTCTAGTTTTTGAAACATATTTAATGTAGATTAGATCTGCAGGGAGAAAACGTTGGCCAGAGCTAATGAATGAGTTCACAAGTTCCGTTTCAGATCGAAACCGAGGATTATGTAGATGGAGCTCAATTGGATTGCCACTTTTTTTACTTATACAGAGAGTTCTTATCTCTAGGAAGATGCCCCTCTCAGTGAAATGGAAACAACTTATTCTCAATATTCGTTGCATTGATTTCTTCGTTATTAAGTTGTGTTATTTTTTCAGAGGAATGTGTTTGCACATTCAACATTATTTCCCTTGTAATAGTCTCACCTATAAAAAATGAAATTATTACTTTCAGGAATGTGGTCTGTAGCCGATTTCTGCTCCAGCCTGTACTTTCATATAAACATTTACCAAACAGTGTGTCATAAATTAGGTAAGAAAAAAAAAATACAAGTTTATTAGATTGCTTGACCGATTGATACAAGTTTGGGGAAGTCTATTAGATTGCTTGACCGATTGATCTGTTTTCTCCGTGTCATATATAACATTAGCCGATCAATCATATAAACATTTACCAAACATAAATTAGGTAAGAAAAAAAAATACAAGTTTACAATAATATAACATTAATTGATTTAAACTTACATAGTTACATTGTGTTTTCCCCAAACTATTCTAACAAGTTCTTCAACATGCTCGTTCCACCAAGATTGAAATATATTGTCACACTCGACATCACGGTGAAATTATGAAAAATTGAAAATTGATGAGGAGTCTATACCTACTTTATAGTAACTAGAATTCTAACTAGTCTTTAGAGATTCTGAGGTAAAATTATGATTATACTAAAGGAGAAACTCATTATCCTATAGTATCTTGCCTAAAATAAGTTGCTTATATATTATGAATTTATGATGATATACCTATTAAAGCCTTTTAATTGTTTTCCTAAACCTAATATGGATTTAAAAAGTGATTTGGGATTGAGGGGCTAGCCTTAAAGTTCAATCGTCGTAACTTCTAAATTACAAAAGTTGAACTTGAGAAGATGGTTAATATTAAATTGGGCTTTCAGTTCCATTTCTTTCATTATGTTCTAGATTAAACCTATAAACCATAACTCACTCTCAATAGAATTTTGAGGGGCAAGTAGACCCAGTTCATATTAATTCCCCAAAGGTGTTAAATTGGTTTTTTATTTTTTATCTTAGCATACATTCCCATCCAAATAATTTTTTTATATATAAAAAGGTCAATAAGAAAATTAATAAATTAAAGTAAAATAAAAAACAATAAATAAAATAAAGATCATACTACAAATTTTTTTATTGTTTTTATAAATATTACCACTTTAATTGTGACTTCATTGGCAAAATATTATATTCTTATTTGACATAAAAAAAAGTAACTCGAACGGTATTGCCAAGGCACTTATCAACTCACAAATTTAGAATCACTTCAAAATATTTTTTTATAGACTATGAATAAACAATTTTGAATAAGAATGATACAACCATATTATCTGATAGTTTCATTCATATTTACCTGTGTTTTGCATATGTTTTATGTATAAAATACCTTGATATTATTTGTTTTATGTTTTGAAGGTATTTTTGGATGAAAGATACAAAAAGGTAATTGAAGTTGATTGACAGATTTGACTTTCAGTCGATACTTTGTGCAGAGCGAAAGCTCTAGAGGTCAAAATGAAATGATTCCAGTGACATTCAAAAGCTAAAATCCATATCTTTCTGCAAAGCTAAAGGAAAAAACATAAAATAAGAAAAAACATGGAAATAGCAGCCTTCAAAGTCAAATCTTGCAATTTACCGATGTCGATCTTTGGCCGTTCCAACTTAAATATCTTGAGCTACAGATGTCTGATTGATGCAAACCCAATTTTGTTGGATTCCAGACTCAAGTACCTATGAACAATACAATGTTTAGCTTAAAATGATGTCTTATGAAATAGATATGATTTTTATAAGGGACAACTAAATTTTTTCAACTTAAGGAATTACTATTTTGTAAAATAGAAACTAGGGTTTCGAAGCATATATAAAGGAGGAGAGGCAACAAGGAAGATTCGGCCAGCAACAAAAGAAACATAAATATTCCTCCTCTAAACCCTAAATCATGTTTTCATCTATCTTTTTAATTAGTTGTTCAACAAACATGCAAGGCTAACTCTTTTGCTCGGTTGCAAGGACACAAAAACCTTTAGATATCAAAACCTGTGAGATCTATTTTAACTTTGTTTTTGAGTTTATACAATGAATATGTTTGTTCTCCTATACTTATTTTTCCTATGATTGTTTATTTAATTGTTAAGAGTAGACTCTAATTTATTATTGTAGACAATCTATTACTAAGTTTGATATGAAAACCGGAGCTGTGATATATGAACTTTTGAAGCAACTGAGTTAATAATTATGGCGGATCTACGTTATTAATCTTAGGAAGAACATTGAATCAAATCAAACATAGATTGCGGACAATTATTGATGCAAACCTCGTGATCATGTGGTCACGCAACCCACAACCAAGAATGAAATCTGATCCAGGAAATCAAAATAGGTCTGATAGGAGTGTGACACAATGGAAACCTGCCCCAAGGCACCAACACTATTGGAATGAGTAGAATGATATCATGAAGCGAGTTAATCTTCGATAAGTCGGATTCAGTTCGTTCAAGAACTAAAGAATACAAGAATGACTCTCACACATAAGCTGAAAAGTTAAAAACTAAAATTCATCAATGGCTATCGAAATTTAGCTAACATGAGTTTAAATTTGAAAAACTAACCCTAATGGACGCTTTATGTGGACTTTAAATGAGGTCCACTCAAAACTAACCCAAAATCCTAAATTTAAAAGCCCTTGATTTAATCTAAACAAGCCTTGGATCCTAGCTGAAAACAAAGTCTTAATTAAGCCCAAACAAGCCTTGGGTTGTAGCTAACAAAATTAAATAAAGCCTAAAAGTTTATTTATTACCTTCCATCCAGCCCATTAATCCCATGTCTCCAAGATGTAGTAGAATTCTTTTGGTCCTTTGTTGTCCTCACTTCATGGCCCAAATAAAGTTGGGTGGACCCCTCTTGCTCATATATAAGATATACTAGGGTCTCCTCTTGATACTTCAATGGTCCTTGCAATTTTGACTTGGTTGAAACCTTCAAAACCACGAATCAAGCTCCTGAACATGTAATGGGTCCTTGCTGGTGTTTCTGGGCCGGTTCGCATCATCCCCTCTCTCCTCGAAAGGATTCGACCTCGAATCAAAATTGTTACATTGTTGATGGCTCGACAATCAACACACGTCCTCCATGTTCCATCCTTCTTAGGCATGAGTAGCACGGGAACAACACACGAGCTTATACTCTCAAGAATATATCCCTTATCTATTAGCTCATAAACTTGCCTTTGAAGCTCCGTCATCTCCTTTGGATTGCTTCTATAGGCTGGTCGGTTAGGAATTGAAACTCCATGTATGAAATTGAAAATGATGCTCTATCCCCTACAATGGTGGTAATCTGCTTGGAGTATCGTCGGGGAACAAATCATCAAACTCCTGCAACAAAGAAATAGCAGCACTAGGTACCATATGATCAAGATCATTAGTATTAAAGTAAGCCTCTTTGTACACAAGTAAATCATTGGCTTGTTTGTGAAATATGTAGATCTGACCTCACCCTCTCTAGGATAAAAATTAGGTTGTTTCTTTAGTTTTTCCACACAATTCTCATCACTCTTTCTGACTATCTTCTCTCCTCTTGCCTTACCTCCACTCTCGGGCAGATTTGGGTGTTTTTGAACTGTGGTTGAATGGTCTGATTTGTTTGGATTTGGATGGGTGGTCGAATGGGTTGTAGTGGTTTGGGTTCCGGCCGAATCTGATGGTCTTCGCTCCCTTTGTTCCTCACCTTGATTTTCTCTCCCTATCGCCTCATGCTTACTTTTTAACTTTATTTGATCACCATACACCTGTTTGGGTGTAAGAGGTACAAGAGTGATGATTTTACCATCTTTTACAATGGTATATTTATTTCTAACCCCATTATGAATTGCTTTTCTATGATATTACCATGGTCTCCCCAACAAGATGTGACTTGCTTGCATTGGTACCACGTCACACGGAACTTCATCAACATATTTCCAATAGAAAATGGGACCACAACTTGCTTAATCACTTTCACTTCACCACTATCATTCAACCATTGCAATCTATATGGTTTCACATGCTTAACAATACTCAAATTCAGTATACTAACAAGTGTGGCACTGCAAATATTAACACAACTTTCACTATCAATAATTAAATCACACACCTTGGTTTGTACGTAACAACGTGTATGGAAGATATTCTCTCTTTGTTGATTAGATTCATCTTCCCTGACCTTAACCTGAAGTGTGCGCCTTATAACCAAGGACTCTGCAACCGGTAATGCTAAGTCATCCCCATCACTATCCTCTAATGGTGGCATGCCTTCGCAATCAGATCTGTCACTTTCCGATTCCATATCACCATCATCTCTAATCATCATTATTCTCTTGTTTGGACATTCCGAAGCATAATGTCCATGCCCTTGACACCTGAAACATTTAACATCACGAGTATGTTTAGGCTGAGTATTAGATTTACCTTTGGCACTAGTAGAGACATCAACTTTAGCCTTTGGTTGTTCAGTTGTCGAAGGAATAAAGGATCTTAGCTAGACAGTACCCCCTCTCTTCAGATTCATCTTCCAAGATAATGAAGAACCTGAATTAAAACCTGGTTGAACATGTCCCTTCCTAAGTTGTCTCTTCACCTTCATAGCCATGTGCACCATGTCCTCTAGCTCCACATAGTGTTGTAGCTCTACCACATTGGCAATGTCCCGATTCAACCCATTAAGAAATCTAGCCATCGTGACTTCTCTATCCTCATCAACATTGGATCGAATCATTGTTATCTCCATCTCTTTGTGATATTCATCTACTGTCTTGTAGCCTTGATTCAGACCTTGGAGCTTCAGGTATAAGTCTCTGTAATTGATGCAAACTGGCCCAGAAACACCAACAAGGACTTATTACATGTTCAGGGCTTGATTCGTGGTTTTGAAGGTGTCAACCAAGTCAGAATTGCAAGGACCATTGAAGTATCAAGAGGAGACCCTAGTACATCTTATCTGTGTAGGAGTGGTCCAACCCAACTTTATTTGGGCTATAAAGGGACAACAAAGGAGCAAAAGAATCCTACTACAACTTGGAAACATGGGATTAATAGGCTTGATGGAAAACTATTAAAAAAAAAACCTTATGGGCTTTATTTAATTTTATTAGCTACAACCCAAGGCTTATTTGAGCTTAATTAAAACTTTGATTTTAGCTAGGATCCAAGGCTTGCTTAGATTAAGGCATGGACTTTTCAATTTAGGATTTTTGGTTAGTTTTGAGTGGACCTCATTTAAGTCCACATAAGGGGTCCATTAGGGTTAGTTTTTCAAAGACTATTTAAACTCATGTTATCTAAATTTCGGCAGCCATTGATGAATTTTAATTCTGAACTTTTCAATTTATGTATGAGAGTGATTCTTGCATTTTTTAGTTCTTGAACGAACTGAATCCGACTTATCGAAGATTAACTGGCTTCGTGATGTCATTCTACTCATTCCAATAGTGTCGGTGCCTTGGGGCAGGTTTCCATTATGTCACACTCCTTTCAGATTTATTTCGGCTTTCCAGGATCAAATCTCATTCTTGGTTGTGGGTTGCGTGACCACGTGATCACGAGGTTCGCATCAGTAATAGTGGTCACGCATAAATCATCTTCTCATTGAGACTTTCATCTCCCCCCAAGTCTGAACGGGTCACTCCCCATTCCTCCTCCTACTAATTACAATCTGATCCCACCAAATCATTGCATACTCTTTAAACTCAATTATCATCAATTTGATTTTTTATTTTGTTCAAAATAGCTATGACAATCAAAACTCCAATCTGCCTTTTTCTCCCACTCTAAATAAGCTTCGGGATCATTTTTACCTTGAAAGTTAGGAATTTTCAGTTTGATGGTGTCTCATCCATATCTTTATAATTCCCCAATGCCACGAAAATTCACATTCCTCCTAGCTCTATTCGGTCCAAACCTGATTTCTTGGCTAACAAATGCAAAATCACAGTCATCTTTGCCCATATTTGCATTTTCATCAACATACTCTTCAATATTATATCTGTTATTCTGTACGGCCATACAAACCGTATTTCCTTGGCAGTCAGCCCCACTATTTTGTTTCTTTATCGAATTCACGTCATCTTTCAGATCTTTGTATGTCCTAGACAACAACTCAAGTTGCTGACACATGGCTCATAACTGGAACGCTACATCAGTGTTTTGTGTCGCTGATTCGTTGTTTTCAGACATCCTTTGAATCTGCAAAATTTGGTTAGTAGCAAAAAATATATTCTCACAACTCTCGTGTATCACACACACAAAAAAATCAAGGCTTTTCACTCTAATAAGCTCACTACGCTTTTTACCTCACAACTCTCGTGTATCACACAAAAAAATCAAGGTTTTTCACTCTAATAACCTCACTACGCCTTTTACCTCACAATTTGCTTTCTTTTTATTCTTTCGGAAATAAAATCAACAAATTAAAATTAGTAGCCTTCGTAGTGTACTCTGCAAAACAAAACTACGATTATGATTTCGCAAGTAGCAATGCAAATTCGTACGAATTGTGGACGATATGAAGACACAAAATAAAACAGAAGCAAATACTAGCGAAAACAATTACTTGACTCCTAGATAACCCAAAAATAGAATAAAAATAGAGAATTGGTCAAAACTAAATAGTAAGTATTGCTCAATTGCAAATACAGTTGCTTAACTTAACTTCGTTTGTTATCTCTTGACTAATCTTGGTATTTTGCTTCCCTACTCCCCTTGTCATCTACTGTGATAACACAGGGTCACTTAGCTGTGTTCCAATCCCATCTTTCATTTCCGTGTGAAGCATGTTGCAATTAATTTTCATTTTATAAGAGATCAAGTTCAAAATAGAGCTCTTCATGTAACTCATGCTCATCTGACGATCATCTTGTTGATGCGCTTACCAAGCCACTTCCACGATAACGGTTTCTTCATCTTAAACACAAGCTTGGGCTTCTCTCCCGAGCTCCATCTTGAAGGGGCATAATAGAGATAAGATTGACTCGGTGCAGTAGATAAACTTGTATTATTCAAATGTTAGCTGTCATCCTTAGCTGAAGGATTCAGTTTGTAACTTTCCTAGTCTGTAAGATTTTCAAACACTTTCGTATGATTTTATATGGTTGATTAATTAATGAAGATGATGAGCCTTGAAGGCTATCAGTTTGTGATTTACAAGCGAGGCAAGAATGAAATAGAGAATAAACATTCAAAAAAAGAGTGAAAGCGGGACTTTATGAGAGCAACACCAATGCAAAATACTATTTTGAAAAACCAAATTGATAAAATAGCTTGTTGAATAATATAAATATAGTTTTTTTTATATATGTATATTGTAATTGTAAAAGCCATTTAGAATAGTCAAATATATTTTAATATATATCAATTAATAATATAAAACAAATTTTACAGGAGCAAATAATATTATAATGTTTTCATTGTTTTTTTTATATTATTTAAAATGCTACCTCACAATATTATATCATTTTTAATCATAGTTTTTTTTTTAAATGAAATTTAAAAAATATATATCTTGTTGAAAAAAGCTCATGAATTCTCAAATATAAATAAATAAATAATTATCTTAATAAATAAATAAAATATAATATTAAAGATTATATAAGATTACATGTAAAAAAAATACTATTTAGCAAATCAAATACTTTTTTATATATAATTTAGTAAAAAATAAAAACTAACCCACTACTAAATATTCTTTTATAATTTAAAGACTCGATAAATACATTAAAATAATTTCATAGTGGCTTAGATAATATTTGATATTGTAATAATAATAGTTTCTTAAGAATATTTTATCTAAAATGTATATTAAAATAATATTTTACTTATTCATGAAAAATAAAATCATATATGAAAACAATTTTTAAAAAATAATTATTATTGTCACAAATATTGTACGACACAACATCAGACAAGACTTCTAAATTAAACCTCCGCATTTTTCTTTGTCTATATTTGCTTGCCAACTATTTCTCCTAGTCTCAAACAATATTATATAATTTTTTTTTAAACTTTTCTACAAGAACATGTAAAAATAGCATCTCAAAGAACAAAATATCATTTTAGTTATTAATATAGCTACTGGGTTGGAAAAGTAAAAAGTGCATACAATTGTTTGGTGTTTTTAGATTATTTTAATGCACTAATGTTAAAAATAATATTTTTTTAAAAATAATATTATAATACATTTCTAAAGAAAAACACTTTAAAAATAACTTCAATTACACTTCTAAACAAGATCATTCTATTGTTATAACTTGCATAAACAAGATCAAAAGCTATTTTTTATTGTTTCAGCCAACACACCATGAAGTATGGGTCATATTGATTTTCTTTATTTGAAAACTAAGAACAAAATCTTTTTTTACGAGTCAATTTGACTAGTAATCCAATAATTATTCTACTATTATAATGAATAATAATATAAGCATTGATTAGTAATATATTTTTTATCATTTATCATTATTGTGTTTAAATAAGCTAACTTACTAGAGAGAGAGAGAAAAAAAACAGATAATCTTTGAGAAGTAGGGTCATGAAGGTTCATCTCGATAGCAAGAGGATTTGATGCTTAAAGGCTGTTAGGAAATATCATGAAGGTTTTTTTTTAAGTTTTTTTTTTTAAAAAAAATAAATTAGAATAATATGATTTTTTAAAAAAAAATTATATTAGTATATCAAAACAATTATTATTATTTTTTTAAAAAAAAAACAGAAATATAAATTTGAATGAATCTCTGTTTAAACCGTATAGCAAACGGAAGCTAAGTCCAACTTTACTGCAACCCCCGATGAATCACAATTCGTTAACTGGGTAAATTCCTGATGCATCCACTTGCTCTTTACTGGGCATTTTATCTGATTTTGTTTTTAGCAAGGACTCTGCAAAAGAAATAGTCCAGTCCTGGAAGATGAAAGCATGCGCACTGCACTCTGTTGCGCACAGGTTACTATTAAATTGACAGACAGACTGTATAATTTAAATTGACAGTGACAAGAACGAGGCCACTGCAACTGTCCCAAGCAACCACCTTCCTTGAACTGGTCTTCTACCAGAACTCGCCAAATCATGTGCTTCAGCTTCAGGAGCCGGGGTGATGCTAGGCTCAGGCAGGTTACATGCTCCGAAGGTCATATTTGGCTGCAATTTTTTTGTTTTTATTTATCAGAAAATCAATGTCAAAAAGCTGAACTTGCAATAAATGGATGTAGATTGGAGCAGACCTTGCACGTGTCAATATTTCCGCAGCCGCAAACTAGATGACCATTTGAGACATCTACAGCAGCTGGGGCTCCCCCGCCATCACTCCTCTGCGCGTACGAAAATTGATCATGGCTTTGCTGTCATCGTGTATTCTTACAGATTCTGGGTGATAAAGTGCACGTACCTTGTAGAAATCAACTGCGATGAAGTTAGGCCACCGATTTCCCGCAGCCTGATAGCATGTGTTCAGCATGTCCATCAGGGGAGCAGAATTATGCTTGCAGGCTTGTGTTATATCTGGCCTGTCAGGAAAATGGTTTACTAGAACGAGTGACCTTGATGTCGTGTTGAGGGCAGGTGATTCTGCACGGCTTGGACATGATCCAGCAATCATTCCACCATCTCCGTCTGTGGTTTCCACATCCATGAACGTTTAATTTGCTCCCTCTAGCCATGGAGTTATTCTAGATTCAGGATGATAATAATAATAATCATAATAGGACTCACATTGGTTTTCTACAACATATCTCCATTCAAAGGCAATTCCTTCAGAGGCCTCCTTGGCGGACTTTGAGGTGAAAACCACTAAACGCTGATTCTTCTGGACCATATCGTCAACTCGTGGCCACTTGCCACCATTTTTTGGCATCCGAGATACAGGAAACCAGTATTTCCTCAGGCCAGCAGCATCAAACACTTTAGTCAACCCTCTTGGTGATGTGACGTAGTCCTCGATGAAAATAGTGATAATTTCTGATGGGTTAGCTTCAAGAAATGCTTGAATCTCTCTCAGAACTTTAATGGCTGGTTGCTGGATTTGGAAGCAAAGCAAGTAACTATAAATGATCAGGCATTGTATCCAAAATCTTATGAAAAGCCTAATCTCATATATTTTTCCAAAATCTGAATCCAGATTCAGCTGTTGGGATAATGTTGCTTGCTACAAGAGTTGAGAAAACGAAAGGTTGTTCATTAAAAGCTTGAATAGTCTCGTGTATTAGACATCTATGGGAGATAAATGGAATGTCTTTTATGTGATGCCCGAGAATCTTGTGGAGACTTACGAAAGCTGTAAAGTTGTAGCAGTTTCCTCCATAGGAGTGACACAACCAAATGTCATTCTGGAAGTCATACATGTCAAGCATTAATCCTCTAATGCCATCCTGCAACAGAAAACCACTTCTTAAGTAAGAAAACCAGCTCCTCAGAGAAAAAGACACGAAGAATGAATATCAAAATCAGCACCATCAGCTAAGCAACCGACGAACAGACTAAAACACCTCCTTATTATAATAATATCCAATTAATTACTTGAATTAATGGCCACACTAATTTGAAATTATATTTTATGAAGAGTTCTTGTCATGCACTCATCTGTTTCGTAACACACACATATATATATATATATCTGCCAGACAATAGGTATGAGCAACTGCTGCATCAGAGCGCATGCAAAGCACCGTTTCCATTATTATGTTACCTCCCCGCGCTAAGTTTTTAATTGATGGCCATGACCCAGCTGAGATCCCTCTACTTTTTTTTATCAGCAAAAGCTATAAACATGTTCCCAGTGGGCATGTAGCCTGATCAAAAGACCACCGTACACGTCTTCATGCTTTGATGTTCAGATTGATATAGGGACATTTTGGACTTTCGACCATTACACCAAAGCTTCACAGCTGTCCTGCAGTTTCTTTTCGTTGTCATCAAAGCTTTACTTTAAAGCAATTGGACCTAACATTCGTACGCCAAGTAACAATATCACCAAGGAAAGTGTTGTGAAGTAACAGCACGTGTTTGGTGTCAAGACTTGTGTTTTTCTTTCAAGGTTTTCTCGATAACCAAACAGAGATCAGGGAGAGAAAACAACATACATTAAGCTGACTAGTAACCGTGTCCTGCTGATTCGTCGGAGCTAGAATAA
Source organism: Salix viminalis (assembly GCA_029228465.1). Taxonomy (NCBI): domain Eukaryota; kingdom Viridiplantae; phylum Streptophyta; class Magnoliopsida; order Malpighiales; family Salicaceae; genus Salix; species Salix viminalis. Next base: position 9,130,656 of record CM055429.1, on the reverse strand, counting down.
TGGACCCTGTTGCAGACCTATCTCCCAGCTTGGCAAACGAATTGTGAGTTGTTAGCCACGTGTACTGATTAAACGGCAATCCCTTCTCCTAATGGAGGAACCAAACAATAAAACATAAGCTAATGCCACCACCTTCTTTTATATATATATAATGGCACAAAAACTGGGGATGCACACACGTAAGTTCAGAATTGATACGGGAATCAAACTGACCTTTGAAGTAGGAATTGTAGGTTGGATTCTGGTGCAACGTGGTCTAACATTTCCATTTGCGAGACAAGTTTCACAGTGCAGACCCGAGTTGCAGTTGCTGTCTGCTACACATGTTTGCCCCTCCTGGTCATAATTTGAAGCGAGAAAGACTTAGAAAATAAAAGATTAGTGAAGAAGACAAAGAAAGTAGGTGTAAGGAAAACCCACCTTGAGAGCAGCGGAGAGACAGGGGAGAAAAGTTGAAGTGAAAAGAAAAGCAATGAAGATGGTTCGCTGTGATTGAAAGTAGAGAGTTAGTTCCAATGAAAGCAGAAGAACAGAGAAGGAAAAGGAAGAAGAACACTTGCCTGCAATTGCATTGCTGGTTTAGATGTTTTTGTCTAATGTTGGTGCTCTGTCTATTCTTGTGCTGGTTGGTTTTGGCGAGTATGTAGCATGATTTTAACTTTTAAAATAATAATTTATCTTTTACATTAGCATATGTATGCAAAAATACTTTATATATACGAATCTTGGCCCCAAGAGCCTTTTGTGGAAATACAGTATGCAATTAAATCAGAGATCTTTTTGCTTTGCTTGGGGTCAACAATGTGAAGACAGATTGAAAAAGTGGTCAAAATAAATATCGAATATTGAAAATGTAGCTAATTTATTCCACCCAAGAAAACTTTCCCATTCTTTAAGAAAAAAAGAGAGTTATTAACTATTCTGAATTATAGACTAAATTTTCAAAAATTTAAAAAAAAACGATTTTAAAACACAATTACAAACACAACAATAAGCCACACATAATAAATGTGTATGTGACGGGGTGTTTGTCCCTGCATTTCAAATATGTTTTTAAAAACAATTAAATTTTTATTTTATTTTTTATTTTAAATTAAAAAATTGATATTTTTATATCATTTTCATGTGCTCATATAAAAAAATATTTTTTTTAAAAAAATTAAAAAAAAACATTCTAATACATTTATAAACAAAAAATACTTTAAAAAACAAACATAAATAAACCGATTATTGTTGTTCATTAAGGCTCGTTGTTGGCGACAAAATTAAAGAGTATTTTGTTTTCTCTAGTAGAAAAAAGGGTGTGTTTTGATTGTAATAAATAAGTATTAAAATACATATTTAATGTTATGGGACCTGTGTCAGAATAACCACGTGTTAATCAAAAGCATGCTTTGAAATTTGAATATTGTTGTGTTGTGCAAGCAAAAAGTAATTGAAGCGTGAAGACTGTTTATTTCTTTGTTGACTAAAACATGCTCTCTTTCCCCCCTACGAAACTAGTGAGCGAGTATTCTTGCCGTCCATGTTTTTCATCCTCTTCCTTGACCTTTTTCCCTTCCTTATCAATTTTTTTTTAAGTCAGAAACGATTGTCAAACCCATAATCCAACACCATAAAATGTGCACTTTCGATTTTTAAACTCATGTTCTAATTATGATGCATTGTTGTATTTTGAGTTATGATACATATATGTTAATATAGTCTTTTTTTATGATTGAAATGTGCAAAAAATAGATGATTAAACAGCAGACATAACACTTAAATCATTTGACCCTTTACGATAATTAATTAAGGTTTGTATGGAGTAGAAAAATGATTCCAACTACTAATTAATTGAAGCTTCGTTTAACAAAACCATTCCCTTATAAATACATGATAAGTCATGTTGGACTAGAGAGATGCTACACATGTTTTACGACATTTTTACAAACACAGTTGAGAAGGGAATGAGACTGAACGTTTATTTTGACAGGGTTGGTTGGAAATATGTCATTATTACCTTTAAAGAGAAAATCGGTCATGGATTCACAAAATCACAATTACTACAGTTGAAATAATAAAACTAGTTGATCCAGAAACTCTTACTACATCACAAGAAATTGCTATGAACCCGAGATATATGCCACCTTTTAATGTAACATCTAAGATTATCAGTAATTGAATATATTTGTCTTTGAAAGGAAATTATATAATCTATATGGGTAATTCATTTAGAATTAGTGCTTTTAATTTTTATTCAGAAATGTGTAGGAGCTATCGATGACACATATAGGGTGCTTGTGTGTCACAGGAAAATCAAATATCATTTATATATTACATTGATTTCGTTCTACATGAAATGACCAAATTAAAAAAGATCTACAATTCTCTTATCAAACTCGGAAGCAATTCCATCTTGAACATAATCCACATACAAAGTCATGTTACCTCCATATGGTAATCAATGTAATATATAAATCACAGTTTTTACCAAACATAAAATTAAGATAGAGTACTCATAAATCATTTTTTTTAAAACCATAACTACAATATCAAACAAATGGAAAGGACTAAGGAGGGGGGACCGCCAATTACCATTGTCTCATGTGACCCTACTGAGAAACAAGGACGACAGGTGGTGAAAGCAAAATGATGGGGCTGCACTGCTTTACGAATAATTGCAAGTTTAAAATTCTGATTGTGATTGTTTTTTAAAGTATTTTTTATTTAAAAATATATTAAAATAATTTTAATTTTTATTTTTTTTTAAAATAATTTTTGATATTAGTACATCATCAACATGATCTAAAAATACTAAAATAAATTATTTAAAATAAAAAATAAATATGTTTTTTTTTCAAAAATGATTTTAAAATATAATACTAAACACAACATTTATCATCCTAAGAGCAACTCCAATGATAAGAGTCATTTTGGAGAGTTAAATTTTTATAATGATTCTTTGAATAGTGTATATATGGTTTTTTTATTGATGTGTGCTCCAATGGTAAAAGCCATTTTGGAAAGCTATTTTTTTATATTATTTTAAATATAGTATAATTATTTTGTATGTAGTTTAATTATGCAATTAATTATAAAATTAATAAGAGTAAGTTATATAATTAAATAATTGCTTTAAAAAAAACCCTCCAATAATATAATTATTAATTTTGTATATAATTTTTACTTTCTTGTTGAGGTATTTTTAAATAAAAATAAAAACAAATATTTTTGATATAGTGTAAGACATTAAGCCAACATGTAAAAAAACTAATATTTTATTTTTAGCTTTTCAAAATTCAAATAGCATTGCACAAAAAAGAAACCAGCACGGTAAACGAGGATCAAAAGAAAACGACATTGCAGTTTTGCCTTCTTGGGCAAACAGTTCTCTCCATGGCCTATTCAATTATACTTTAATACAAGGAATCAAACAACCCCTTGTTTCCACGCATGTAGATTGTAGATAGATGGAGTGAAGCAACAACATTACTTCCCCACTCGTTTCACGCAAAAGCTTTCCAAGCATGTCACTTTCTCTACTCAAATGCTTCCAAAAAACATCCCCAACAAACCAGAGGTATAAGCATCATAAAAAAACACCAGCTTTCCTCCGTCCCAAAATAACAAACTACAAGTCGCTGTGCTGTCAAAGAGAAAATCCATTTCAATTAACTATAAACTAGTGGACTACCCTCCTCAGTGTGAAGATTATTCAATGTATGTAATAGATTCACAGATAATAGAAGATAAAAGAAGAATTGAGCTGAAGAAGATGAAGTATTCTAGAGAGAAAAAATAAATTTCAAATGTATTCAAATATTACTGTTTTCAGCTACAACACGCAGAGTGTATGTTAGACTATTTATACTCCAAGGGTCTTTCTTGTGTATGCATACTCACACGTATGCATACCATACATCATACGCTAACATTCCCCCGCAATCACAGGCTGACATAAACCAAGCCTGAGATTGGTACAATGAATATGAAACAGAGGAGAGCTTAATCCCTTTGTCAATATGTCGGCAGTCTGTTCTTGTGAAGAAACAAATTGCACAATGAGTTGATTGTTTGACACCCTCTCATGAACAAAATGAACATCCACTTCAATGTGCTTAGTTCTTTGATGTTGAATAGGGTTGAAGGAGAGAGCAATAGCAGATAAGTTGTCACGTGAAGAGAAACAGGGGTCGTGAGAGTTTAATTCCCGAAATAGCGATAATTGTTGCGACCAATCAAGCTCTGCGAGGTGGAAGACAAAGCCCGATACTCGACCTCTGTAGAGGACACTGGAAACAGATCTGCTGCTTCTTTGATGTCCGGGACACGGGGATTAGAACCAAGATACACAATCGGACCCGATGAGTAGACCTCCTATCATTAGGATCCCCACCCAATCTGCATCACTAAATGCCAACAAATCTAAGGAACCTTTGGTGTAATGAATCCCGGGATCGCATTGTCCCTTTAAGATAACGAAGAATCCGTTTAACCGCAACAAAATGGACTTGCATGGGGTTTTGCATAAACCCGACATACTTGATGGACGAGAAAATGCAATATCGAGGCCTAGTGAAGGTAAGGTATTGCAAAGCCCCGAACAATGCTTTCGCAATATAGGGAAGAATCGGCAAAAGGGCATTCCATCATCCTTTCAACAATCTCCGGTAAGGAAGACAAGGAGTGGCACATGCTTTTGCGGGGAAGCATATCTGTTTTGACAAGTAAATCATGTATATATTTGGACTGAGACAAGAACAAACCAGCTGATGAATGAGATACCTGAACCCCTAGGAAATAATGTAGCTTCCCCAAGTCCTTAATCTCAAATTCAGAAGCTAGAGACATAATCATATTCTATATAGAAACAAGAGCACTACCTGTGATGATTATATCATCTACATACACCAGCAAGATGATGATTCCAGCCTCAAGATGTTTTACAAACAGAGATGAATCAGAATAAGTGGAAGTGAAGCCGAGAGAAGACAAGTAAGAGGTAAACCTTTCATTCCAAGCCCTGGGGGCCTGTTTGAGACCATATAGGGACTTATGTAATTGGCAGACCAAATGAGGATTACCGGGATCAGAAAAACCTGGGGGCTGTGCCATAAAGACCTCTTCCTGAAGATTACCATGCAAGAATGCATTGGTGACATCCAGCTGCCTTAGTGGCCAATCAAATTGAGCAGCAATAGCAAGCACAAGCCTGACAGTGGTAGGCTTAACCACGGGGCTAAATGTTTCTCCATAATCAAGACCAGGCTCTTGACTGAAACCTTGTGCAACCAGCCTAGCCTTGTATCGAGCAACAGACCCATCCACATGTCGCTTAACTTTAAAAACCCACTTACAACCCACCAAGTTCTTATGGGCAGGAAGATCCACCAAACTCCAAGTTCCCTGTGATTTAAGAGCTGACAACTCTTCTTTCATGGCCTCAAGCCACACAGGTAGCAACATAGCTGACTTATAAGAGGCAGGTTCAACATCTGACATAGGGGAGGAAGAAGTAGAAGTGCTCAAGAGACAAACCTTCTTCTTAAAGATTCCACTTTTGCTACGGGTCTGCATGGAGTGGACATTTAAGTCTGGAATTTGAAGAACAACAGCAATGGTCTCTGGCTGAAAAGTGTGACTGGATACACGATCAGGCAATGATGCATTAGCAGAACTAGGCACAGGAACCACTGGAGAGGATCACGAGCACACGGGGAGGCGAGGAGTAACGAGAGGGCATTGAAGGACTAACAGAAGGAATAAGATCTGACCGTATAGGAGGAGGGGATAACACAATAACATTGTTGTTGTTGACAATTGGAGAAGACACAGTAGGAGAAGGAGAAGGGGCAGAGGAATTTAGTAGTTTTGTACGTGATGTAAGTTGTGGAAAAGGGAAAACAAGCTCATTGAAAACAACATGCCGAGAGATATAAATGCGTTTTGCAAGAACATCAAAACACAAATAACCTTTGTATTGAGAGGCATATCCCAGAAAAACACACATTTTAGTCTTAGATTGTAGCTTGTTGGCAGTATAGGGACGCAAGAGAGGAAAACAGGCACATCCAAAAATTCTCAAATGAGAGACATCAGGAGCAGAATGAAACAACAATTCATAAGGAGAGTTATTATTCAAGACATTGGAAGGCATTCTATTAATTAAATACACAGCTGTGTGTAAAGCAAATGTCCAAAAAGAAGATGGCAGGTTTGCATGTTGCAGAAGAGTAATAGTGGTTTCAATAAGATGACGATGCTTACGTTCTGCAAGGCCATTTTGTTCAGGTGTGTAAGGGCAGGATTTTTGATTAATGATGCCTTTGGCTTGAAAAAACACTTTAAGTTTATGACTAGTGTATTCCCCACCTCCATCACTCTAAAGGATTTTAATTTTGCAAGAAAATTGGGATTCAACATAATGATAGTAGGCAATAAAAACTGAATACACATTACTCTTATTAAGAAATGGAAATAGCCAACAATGTCTTGAAAATTCATCAATAAAAGTGACATAGTATTTATAACCATCAATGGACACACATGGAGAAGGACCTCATACATCACTATGTATAATATGAAAAGGAATTACAGACTTTGTATGACTGGACTGAAAAGGAAGTTTAGAAAACTTTCCATGAAGACAACTATGACACATAGAAGTAGTGGAATCACTTGAACATTGATCATTTGCCTTTTGTAACATCAATGTAGCAACTTTATTTGTAGGATGACCTAATCTGCTGTGCCAAGTAGAAGAGAAGACTAACTGACCAAGGAAGGATTGCGGTTGAAATGTGATAAATGCTGAATTTGAAGGAGGAACAAACGGTAGGGGGTAAAGTCCATTACTGCACTGTCCTGTGTAAACGATCCTCCCCGTGACCTTGTCCTGAATCCAGAAATAAAATGCATCAAAGATTACTCGAAAATTATTATCCAAACACAATTTATGTACTGACAGCAGGTTTTGAGTGAGTTGGGGAACATGCAAAACCGAGTTCAATTTAATAGGGGAAGAATCGGTGGGAATAATAGAAGACCCTAACATGAGATACCAACAAACCTTCACCATTGGCGGTTTGAACTTTATCATCAGCAGAATATGGAGATATCAGGGACAAATTGGACAACTCTGCAGACATATGGTTTGTCGCCCCAGAATCTGCAAGCCACACTGATGAAGAAGGCTGTGAAGAGGGCAGGACAGTGTTCATAGCATGAATATGCTGCTGATGAGGAGGCCTAATCGGAGGGGATGCATAAGGAACTGAATTATTGAACTGCAGCCCATCAGAATAAAAAACTTGACTAGACTGATGTTGTGGCTGCTGAGGAGTAGAAACATTGAGAGGAGGCAAACCAGACTGCAGACTAAACTGAGATACCCCAGAATGCATACCCAGTGGATACTGATGTTGAGCAGAAGGCATACCCTGTGAATACTGGGATTGAGATACCCCAGAATGCATACCCTGTGAATACTGATGTTGAGCAGAAGGCATACCCTGTGAATACTGAGATTGAGCAGAAGGAGATTGAGCTGTCCTCATATAGTTTGGGCCATTATTGTTAAAATAACAGAACCATGAGGTATGATTTGTTCTCCCACAAATATGACATTGAATGCGATCATCACGTTTGAAATCACAAGTAATGGCAATATGACCCTCAACATTACACAGTTGGCACACAGATACTTGTGAATTAAAACCAGGAGAAGGTGCTGGGATGGGTGCACCTGAGTGCATGGATGGTATGTCAGTGGGTCTACCAGAATACTGAGGTTTGGAATAAGTCCTCAAACCAGGTTGAAATCTTCCCCGTCCCTTGTTTCTGCTAAATGACCTATAGCCACCATTACCAAAGGTATGGAATGCAGGTGGTCTGGAAGACTGATGTATATAGGAGCTAGAATCACCAGATTTGGTGTAAGTGTGCATAGCAGAAAGAAAAGAGGAAGAATCAGTGCTGACAGTGTCCACAATCTTCTCCTCAGCCAGTAATTGAGACCTAAACTCCTTCAATGAGATAACATTCTCCCTACCCCGCACTACACATCTGAAGGTATTGTATTCAGCAGGTAAGCCATTCAAGGCTAAGATAATAATATCTTCATCAACAAAGTATACCCCAGCAGCACTTAGGTAATCTCTAGACTCCTTGATTTTGAGAAGATAGTTACTAATTGAATCGGTACCTTTTACGTATATTACGTAGAAATCAGATTTTAATTGGAATATACTAGTTTTTGATACTGAAGAGAATTGTTCCTTTAACCTAGTCCATAAATCCCGAGAACTAGAACTCCCAATGGCACACGACATAGCAAGTGGAGACAAAGTAGCAGTAATAAATTAGATAATAGCTCTATCATGCATCTTCCACACAAGAATATCATCACACTCAGCATTAGAAGATGAATGAGCAGGGTGCATACCACAATTGTCGACTGAACTAGAGGAGGCAGAGGAGGGACAGAGATGAGACCCATCTACAAATCCAAAGATCCCATAACTGTCCAGTAGCAGCTGCATTTGAAAATGCCAGTTCAAGTAATTCGTGTCATCAAGCTTGACATTCACAGAGGTGGAGACTGTAGAAATTAAAGTACATTATTGGAGATTGAATGATTTGGAGTTGAGCTGCAGTGACCATTTTCGTGTTTGATATGGGTTATTCAACAGCTCAGAAAGAGGGAAGAAAAAAAAATTGAGAAGAAGAAAAAAAAAATTAATTTGGAAGCAAAAAGGTTTTGGATCGCTTTCTTTGCGTGAGCAATTTGTGCTCTGATACCATGTGAAGATTATTCAATGTATGTAATAGATTCACAGATAATAGAAGATAAAAGAAGAATTGAGCTGAAGAAGATGAAGTATTCTAGAGAGAAAAGATAAATTTCAAATGTATTCAAATATTACTGTTTTCAGCTACAACACGCAGAGTGTATGTTAGACTATTTATACTCCAAGGGTCTTTCTTGTGTATGCATACTCACACGTATGCATACCATACATCATACGCTAACACTCAGGGTGATAAGTTAACTCATATATTTTTTTAACCTTTTTTTTTTAATTTCATCATTTGATATTGGATTTATTGATGCTTTGGTTGTTTACTTTCTATTATTTTATTTTGATCTTATGACCCGAGAATAATATTTAATAAGTTAACTCGAGTTGACTCGGGTTGTTTTTGTATCTTTTTTTTCAATCGATTTTTTTATTTCATTATTCAACATTAAATTAATTGGAACTCAACTTTTATTATTTTATGTTATTTGTTTTTTATGGACATATCTTAATTCACAATCAGGTTGTGAGTTTTGATATTTAAATCCTAGTTAAATTAGATTTTCTTTTTCTTTTTCTTTCTAAAAGGTTTGTCTCAATCTTATGATCTGAATCATAAGTTGTTGAACAATGATTTTGGTTTCTTAATGGGCTATTTTATCTCATGAATCAAGTAGTGGGTATAGCGAATTAATCCAATTTTATTATTTAATATTGTATTTGAATGAAAAATATATTTCATGATTTGTTCTCGTTTGCTTTTTACTAGGCTATCATAGTTTTATGACCCAAAAATAATGTTTAATGAATTAATATGAGTTGACTTGCTTATTATATGTGTTATTTTTTCAATTACATTTCTTACAAGGGCTTGAAAAAGGCAATTGAGAATGGACATTCATAGATTATTTTCATCCACTCTCTATGATGTTATCTATGTCTCATGAACAAAATCATGGATGAGACATGCTAATCCGAATAAAATTATGTCATTATTTTTTTTGAGATTATCCTAGTCTAATAACCCTAGGTTATGAGTTTGATGGATTGACTCAAGTTATTTTTTATGTTTTTTTAATTGATTTTTCTAATCTTATGCTTCAACATTGAAATTTATTTTAATTTATTTTTTATAAGGTTATCCCAGTCTTATGATTTAATTCAAGGGTTTGACAAGTTAACTCGAGTCACATTTAGTTGATTAAGAATTATGTTTTCTAATTAATTTATTTGCTTTATATAAGATTATTGTAGTCTCATAACTCGAGTCGTGGATTTGACATTTTTATCCCGCCTTACCTAAGTTAATCTAATACATTATTATTTTGATATTTAAAAAATATCATCGTAAAATTATGTTTTAGTTAAATTATATTCTTACAAGTTGTATAATTTGTTTTTAGACTTGCAAAGTCAATTGAATTATATCATGTCAATACTCACAAATTTTATTTAAAAAAAATATACTTGAGAAAACAATAATGATAAAATATTATTTTATATTTGTTTAAATTTTGCTCCGACCCAAGTACATTGCATGCAAAAAATATAGTTTGTACGTTTCCCCGGTGGAACTACTATATTTCTCATGCTCCAAACCATCACAATGATGATAAGCATTACAAATACAACTCAATTTATACTCGATTTCCAAAACTTGCCATTTCATATCTCGCCCGATCACTGGACCATAGTTAAACCACTAACCACTTCAAACCCAGAACCAGAACCAATGTGACCATGGATCATTTTTCTAAAAAATTATTTTGGACACACAAGCGCACAATAAAAGTTCAAAAGCAATATTTATTCATATGAATAAATTATACCTATCAAAATCTTTAAGCCACACAATGCAACTTACATCCAAATAAGGTGTACTACCAAACAATTAGGTAGTGCCACTATTGATCCCCTCGATGTTGCACATCCACATGCGATAAGGAGATTCCATCAATTGAGAAGAATGACACATAGAAATTGGTTTTTAAACCAAAAAAATGCAGACAATGGGTATCAAGTGAATCTCCAAAGAAAAAATAATATCAAAGAAGAAGTGGAGAGATACGAAACGAGGTAAGTGGTAAAAGCTCCAATGGCTAGATTGGAGACCATTTGATTAATCATTATCATAACTGCTCAATATTTATGAAAAAATTATCTAATAGATGTAAAATGAAATCAATCTTTCTAATTAGATCGTGGTCTATATTGAGCAATCTATGAAGTAAAAGGATAAAAGTCCATTAGTGAAAAAATAGAAGTTCAATACAAGGTAATAAAAATAATTTACTGTTAAACTGAGTGTTTAAAAATTATATTTAAGAGGGGTGCTGAAAATTATATTTGATTTATAACTTTTTTGAAAAAACAAAGAAATCGATGGACTAATTGGTTGAAATGAATTGATCAACCAATTCAGTTGACATAGTATTTTTTCTCTATTAAATTATGATTTTCTTTGAGTAGTTTAATTTCTAGGATATAATGTCTATAAATAAGCTTGTAAGGAGAAAACGTAAAGAGGCATAGAGAAGAGCAAAAAAGAATTATTAAAGAATTATTTTGCATCTTTTAAGAAAAACATTACAATCCTATGTTTCTGTATCGAAGACAGAGAACTACCTGTGTACGATGAGCTATAGAAGCCAAACAACGGTCCGAATCATCGTAGGGAACTCATATCTTACTTGTGGATCTTAATTATCCTTATGAATATTTCCACCACTACATTTAAGAAAATAGCATCGCCTGAGACTTGGCCATATGCTTGTTAAAAAGAGCTACTTCGCCGGAGATCACTCATTCATATGCTTGTTAAAAAGAGCTACTTCGCCGGAGATCACTCATTCATATGCTTGTTAAAAAGAGCTACTTCGCCGGAGATCACTCATTGGAATTTTGTAGTATTTTTACAGTGATTTTTTTGTTATTATAATATCATCTATTAGTATTTGATCAAATATAAAAAACATTAAAATGCACATTTTGAACAATAAAAATATTCTTAAAAGCTAACTTTTAAAACCTAGAGTCAAGGGATGTTATGGTCTTTTCACTATGGTTTTTTGTAATTGTGAAATCAACTCAAGGGTAATTTGGGATGCAAGAAAAACAAAAAAATAATGAGAATGTGTGATACAAGGGTATGCGTGGGAGACACCAGTGTGTGCGCCCTTTGAATAACATATACAACTACTTCAGATGAAAATACTCTTTCACCATGTTATTTGAAACGTCATTGTGTCCTCTTCTTGTTAGTGTTGATGCGTGTCTCTGATGGTGGTCTAGTTACTGAGTTTTTTCTTCTCCTCTCCCCTTAAAATTAAAGTTTTGTCCACTTGGTTGTTGGTATTTCAATTACATTCCTTATTCTTTTTAATTTTAATTTTTGGTCTTAAAGTTTTTGTAGAAGTTTTATTTATTTTTAATTTCATTATTAAATCTCAATTTATCGAATATTATATTCTCCAATTTAGTCATTGTTCTTTGGATTTTTATATTTTTGTCTTGGCCTTTTTGTAGAGGCTTTTTTTGCATTTTTCAATTTAAATTGATGAAATTATGTTTTTTAATTTGACACTCATTGTTTTGATTTCTATTTTATTTCTTTCCTCAGTTGTAAGATGTATTTGTTTTCAATCTCCCTCTTAAATCAAAACGTTGCTTTTATTTTTTATGTCAATTTTGACCCTTATTTTTTTTATTCTTTTATTATATTGATTTTTCTTTTCAATCAAATGTAAAATTTATTTTGTATTTTAATTTGATCCTTATTTTTCTTAATTTCTATATTTTAATCCTTTTATATAATTGAAATTAGTTTTTCAATTTTATCGTTTAATACATGATTGATTGAGAATTAAGCATAATAGTTTGTTCAGGTACGTTTGTTCAGGTTGGGTACTTTGAGTCTAATAACTCGAGCCACAAGTTTAAAAATTTGACATAAGTTTAAAAATTTAACACAACTTTTTTATTTCTTAAAAAAACTTTATAATTCTTTTTATTTTTTATCTGATTATTCTAATTTCATAATTGCGGGCTGCGGACTTGAAAAGAGATCTTGAATTGACCCAACTTTAGCTGTCATAGTTACAGGTTTTTCATGACACTTTTTTCATGTTCTTTTTTAATATTATATTTTGATACCGAACATCATTTTTTACAGTTAATAAATACTCTGATAAGCAGAAAACACACACCACTACTAGTGACATTTCTTAATTTGAGAATGCCCTAGAGCATGGCACCGTATAAAATGAAACCAAACCAAAGCATGTCTGTCAAAGCGTAATCTGTCCACAAAGCCAGAAGGATTGATATGTTTCAATCAGTTTCCAAAAGGCAGTCCTTCAAGGTCACTTAACCCATTTTATTGAGCTGTTTTTTTTTTTTTTGTTTTTCATGGTAAACAGACGTCTCATATTATTCAAGGGAGTAAGGAAAAAAGATTTGGTTTGAGAAAGCTAAAGACAAACAAAGAGTTTCCAACTTTTGAATCACTGTAAAATATAAGGGGCATTGTTTTGTATCGCTGTTTAGATTTATAGGCACAAAATCACAGGGGGTCAAGGTTCGTAGCCTTGACAAAGCCAACCACTCAAAACGCTGAGTAAAGGTATCTCCACTTTGATAGATTGACAAGATCAATCATCAAAAACAACTCATGTAGCCAACATGTAAGAAAAGAGCAAGTAAAGCTTCTACTTTGCAGGTGAGAATATTGAAAACAAGTGTTCGAGCAATAAACTGGTGAATATATATTACAGATCTCTCGCATTAGTAGTTTTATCAGTAACAACGATGAGGCACAAGGCATACATGGAGATACTCAAACCCATGCAGGACACATAATGATAAAAGAACAAATGTGATCCAGCCTTCTCCGTCATCTTTTATGAAATGAGGGGGAAAAACTATGAGAGAGCATGCAATTATAAGGCACGCCTCAAATATCTGATCTATGTAAGTGAACACGTTACAAGACAAGCAACTCTCATTTCTCCTAGCCAACAATTGCAGCCAGGAACTTCTTCTTGCTCACTGGTTCTTCATGCAAGACCACAACGTCTCTCACTTTGTCAAAAAGCTGATCTAGCTCATCCACACCAAATCGTTGATAGTCTAGTTGTTTTTTGTATCTTTGCTGGTATATTGCCTCAAAACAATCCAAGAAAATCTGACAAGAATAGCTCACTAGAATCTCCTGCAACTCAAACTTGAACTGCTCAAGATTCGGGTCATCAACTTCATATCGAGCTGCTGTTCCCAAATTAGTCTTCCCTTGGTTCCTCCCCTCCTCATGTTCCTCAACCACCACTCTTTCTTCATCTGAGACCTCATCTGAAGAGCCACCGCCTGTCACAGCGTCCAAACTCTCCTCCTGAAGCCCCTTTCCTGTCTTATCCCTCCTTGCCAGAATCGTAGGAGGTGCACTTGGACCTGCTTTCCAGTTTTTAAGATAGACGAATCTCTTCTGACCCTTGCCATATATTGCCATTGCATCGCCCATTTTCTTGAAAAGATTAACAAGCTTCAATGCCCCGTACTCTGAAACATAAAGAGGCCGTCCATACATCTTCTGGTACTCGGAAGGAACTCGGGTAAGAGGCAAAGATCCTCCTGAAAGTTCAAGTAACTTCACCAGCTGCGCTTTCAGACCGTTTATGTCCCCAGGCTGTACCCACATGGTAGAATAATACTCATCATAAGATGTGGGACATGCTGAAACTTCATTCAGACCAGATGGGAGACTCTGTGACCTTGAACTAGTGGGGTAACAAGGCACAGTCATCAAAGAACTGCTGTTGTATTCAGATAAAGACTGTGACACTACTGAGAATTCTCTGGAATTGTAATAGCTTTGTGAGAGCCCCCTGTAAACAATTGCCTCTTCTTCATTCTGGCCATCATGGTTGTCATTTATACAACATCCCCTAAAATACTCAACAATATCAGCTGGTCCTACATGGGAAGGCAATAATGTCTTTGAGGGGGGTATAAAACCTTCCCCACGAGCCACACTAGGCCAGTCCCAAACAAACTTGCCAGCATTGCATAGGGCAGACGAGACGCCAACCCCAGAAGGGATAACAAGAATCACGGTATATCCGCGTTGACCAAGTATGTGAAGAGCTGGGGAAAAATCCACATCTCCAGAGATGAGCATGATGGAAGAAGGTGGGGGGTTGTCGAGTGCAAAGAGAAACATGTCGACCAAAATAGCCTTGTCAGCAGCATCCTTTCTCCCATTTGGAACATCAATTAGTTTAACACCAGTTCTCTGGCAGCCTTCTCTCAGTCGTCTGGGGAAGGAGTTAAAATCTCCATATGCAGAAAACATCAAGACAGCTCCTTTAATAACAGGGTGCACTCGCAAAGCCATTCTGATATTCCCACCCACATCTTCAGGGCGGACATCACTAGGGACAGGACAGTTCTCAATATCCCAAAGGATAGCCACAGGACCATCCAAAGATGGTCGAATTTGCTGGCTAACACAAGGTTGGATAGCTTTCATGTTTGAGTCTCCCATATGGATACCCCTCTGCTCAGAAGAATCAGCGGGAAGCATGGATGCTGATGGATTTGCATTTGCCATTGCTCTTTTTTTTTAATGCTAATGTTATTGCTGTTATGTTATCGAAAAGTTAAAGACCCCTGTTGATTAACAGAGGAAGAGAATGAAAGTCATCAAACAACATAGGATTATCCTAAAAACAACTGTAGAAAAACATCAAAGCAAAAATGTGTAAGCCAAACTATTCAAAGAATCACTGCCACCAAACAAGCTAACATTGAAAACCCAGCCAAAACTAAAAATAGAAGTATTTGAGTACTTCATCAAAAAGCTTATCAAGACTACATATTCTGTCCTATGCTGAAGAGATTTTTTTTATTTGAAGATTAAAGTTTTAGCTTAATGTTTATCTCTAAAGATCAGAGAGCATAACAAGACCCAAAGAGTAAAACTATTTCCACTTCCAAATTATGAGTTACCAAGCCACGGTGAACTGGATTGATCAATGAATAGATAAGAAAGTGGACACTAAAGTCACAGCAAGAGAGACTAAAAGGTAATAATTCTAATTGAACTTAAGTTGATCATAACGGGGGGGGTAGTTCTTTAGATCGCTGATAATATATTACTCAACTCAGTATCCGAGAACATAGAAAAATTAAAAAATCATAAAAGCAACTAAATTTGAAGATGAAATTCCATTGATCAAAGAAAGAAAAAGAAAAGGGTACCTTTGTATTGAGGTCATAGAGCAACTCTTTGAAATAAAATAAAGCTGTAATCACCAGAACCAAGAAACTGAGATCTTATTGAACAAGAGAACAAAGGGGTAAAGATCCAATAAATTATCATCCAACAAAGATCAAAGAAGACGGGGATCACACTTTATGGATAACTTCAGCACAAAGAGAGGCGAAGAAAAGTTCAGAACCACACTCCCTATTTTTATTTTTATTTTCTCCCCTTGCAAAAACAAAGGCTTTTGGAAGCTAAGAAGAAGAAGTGATAGATTTTATTTATTAATTAGTTTTTCTAGTGGAATGTTGGAGGGAGTATTGTCAGAGAAAGAGGTTTTGGGCTTTTAGGGTAAATAATGTTTGAGCCCAAGAACAAGGGACAGCCGAATTAACCGACAGGACACTGAACAACCAACGACGGTGTTTCTGCCCTGGATTTATTTTCTGATTGTATAAATAATAAAACAATCCCATTACCAGGTTGGGTTTTCTTAATTACTCTTCTTCCCGTTTTGTCCTTCTTTATTTTCCGAAGCTTTGATGACAGCTACATATTGGTTAGAGGCGATCAATCATACGTTAAACGAGCTATAAATTCGCGCTCTGCTGTAGGGAATTAAATTTTTTTTATCTAGTTTTAAAATATATAATTTTGTATTTTGTATTTTGGTTTTTATTTTTTTATTTAATTTTAATCCCTTGATTTTTTTGGTCATTCTAAGATAGTTTTAAATTTTTTTATTTGTATCTTTACACCTTTGCTCTTAGTTTAGATTTTTAATTTTTTATTATTATTTTTATTTGTATTAAATACAACTCGCGTTAAAAAAACATAATAAGTTTAGCTTTAGTGGTGTAAAATGAAAATGAAACTATTTCTTATGCATGTATAGTTAAACGTGAAATGTTTGAAATACCAACGCATGTAACTCTTCTGTTTTGTCTTATTTGAAACTATAAAAGTTATTTTACTATGCACTAAAAAAGTAAAATTATCGGGACATCCCCACTGACAATTCTTGGTTTTTGTCTTATATGAGGGTATTATGATTATTGTACTATGCAAAGAAATGAAAAAAATTGAAAATACTTCTGATATCATTACATTATTTTAAGCACATTTTACATAATAAAATGAATATATAAAAAACTAATATATATTTTTAGAAGTTGTACAACGCCGCATGTGCCATTCGAAATGTGCATGAGCTCTGAAATTGACGTCGCGCCCGAAGACACGCCCACAACACCGCGACAGAAAATATAATTAAAAATTGGTAAATTTCCAATACACCCCTATAACCAACTCTTGGATTTTGTCTTATAGGGGGATATACATAGTTATACAACTCGTGGTGCGCATCAGCTGACCCGGACACCCCGATTATAAAAAAAAGGTCTGAGGATTAATCATGGTGCGCTTAAGCTCACTCAGAGACTCCGGTTATAAAAAAATATATAAGTGAAAAAAAGAAGCTTAAGTTGGCCTGAAGACACCAATTATAAAAAAATATATATAAGTGAAAAAATATTAAAAAAAAAGTATAAACATGAAAGCACTATAGCAATCCATATTGTTTTTTTTTAAAAAATCAGTCTAGGAATTAGTCGTGGGCACCCAAGCTAGGCTGGACACCCTGGTTATCAAAAAACAAATTTGGTCCGAGGAGTGGTGGTGTTGCAGTTAAGCTGGCCTAGAGATCCTGGTTATAAAAAAAAATATATAAGTGAAAAAAAAGAAGCTTAAGCTGGCTGAGAGACCATGATTATAAAAAAATTGTATAAGTTAAAGAAAACAAAAGGCAAATATAAGCGTGAAAGCACTGTAGTAATCTATATTGTTTTAAAAAAACTATCGGCCCAGGAATTAGTCGTGTTGTACTTAAGCTGGCCTGAAGACCTCAATTATAAAAAAAAATGTATAAGTGATTAAAACAAAAGTATAAGAAAAAAAAAGTACCAGCAGGAAAGCATTTTAGAAAAAAAAAAAAGTGGGTCCAGAGATTATCGTGGCATGAATAAGTTGGCCTGGACACCCTGGTTATAAAAAAAATAGATTTGGGGATTAATCGTGGTGCTCTTAAACTAACTTGGACACCCGATTATAAAAAAAAATAAAAAATATATATGTCGAAAAAGAAAAAAAAAGTATAACAAGAAAAAAAATGTTTTGGGGAAAAAACAAAAAAAAAATATAATAAGAAAAAAAAAAGAAGCAAAAAACTGGAAAAAAAGTACTATTGCAATCAACATGCAATGTGTGGGGAGCTACGTGCTTTCCCCACACCGTTTACAATCCATATTATTTATAAAAAAAAATTGATCCGAGAATTAGTCATGGTGTGCTTTAGCTGACCCGGAGACCCCAGTTATCAAAAAAACATTTTGGTTTGGGGATAAGGAGAAAAAGTGTATAAGTGAACAAAAAAAAGTATAAGGAAAAAAATTAAAAAAATAATAAATTGGTTCGGGGATTAGTCGTGGTGCGCTTAAGGTGGCCCGAAGATCCTGATTATAAAAAAAAATTAGTAAAAAAAAAAAAGTTTAAGCTAGCTCAGAGATCATGATTATAAAAAAAATATATAAGTTAAAGAAAACAAAAAAAATATAAGTGTGAAAGCACTGTAGCAATCCATATTGTTTTAAAAATAAATTCGGTCCGGGAATTGGTTGTGGTGTACTTAAGCTGACTTGTATATCTCGGATATAAAAAAAATTTATAAGTGAACAAAACAAAAGTATAAGAAGAACAATATAAAAAAAGTTCCAGCGGGAAAGCACTTTAGCGAAAACAAATGGGTACGAGGATTAGTCATGGTACGCATAACTGGTCCGGTCACCCTGGTTATCAAAAAAATAGATCTGGGGATTAACTGTGATGCGCTTAAGCTAGCCCGGACCGAATTTTTACCCAAAATTTTGTTAATCTTTCCCCTATAAAAGGGTAATTTGGAGTATAATTTTTTTTTCTCTCTCTCTCTATCTCTCTCGCTGAAATTTCTAATGAAATTTCAGCAGATTCTCCCCCATATCGGGAGATCCCAAATTATCGACAATGTAACCTGCATGTAGTTTGAATCATGTCTCATCCACAATCCCATCCATGTTTAATACAATCAACTGCATAATTCATTCCAGGATATGTTTAGGACCGGACCATATTCATTCCCAAACTCCATCATACATCACACGCATAAGGTAAAAATTAAAAGAGTCAATTCGCACACTTTGATATATATATATATATAACGTAACACAATTTAATATTTCAGAACCAAAATTTACAAATATACTATTCTATATAGTTTACATATTTTTCTGCATAACCAATAGTACATCACAACTTCCTAAGTTCCTAACTTATACAAAAAGCATTAAGGGTCTAAAATTCTATTCCCGATGATAATGGGAGGAACCTGCAAAATATAGATTTTCCATATAAGTAAAATAATTAAGTAAATACTAGCAATTTACAGAAGAATTTAAATAACATATCTATCAATCTACTTAAATCATATGAGATTCTAAACACAACCATATACACCCTTTTAAGGTTATATAATTTTTTTTTTATTTCTTTTGACTGTTACTTTCCCCCTTTTCACATCGAAGAGACTATAGCTGACATTAATGACCTCCAATGGTATCTCTAATTGCCCGTCCTGAAATCAACTAATCAGTTTCATGAAAATATTGACACGAACATAATTGTTGGTGTCATTAACTATTTTTTTTAAAACCAAAATAGTTAATATTTGTTCCGCTATTACCTTAGGAGGTTTTAGAGTATGCCGATGTCAAGGATTCTTGACATCATTAGCTTTCATCTTAGGAAGCTAATCAAGTCTATAAATTTTGCCGATATCGATGTCACCTGCCGATATCATTAACTATTCCTGAATCGAATAGTTAATCATGTTTATAAATTATGTCGATATTGACATCACCCGCTGATATCATTAACTATTCTGAAACCGAATAGTTAATCAAGTTTATAAATTATGCCGATATCGACGTCACTCGACGATATCATTAACTATTCTGAAATCGAATAGCTAATCAGGGTCTATATCTCACCACCCTCATATCGGCAATGCCGATATCAGCCATCTTGTTTCTTCCTATACATATATATCTATTTATTTTTATTTTTTTTCTTTTCCATCCCCTAACATTTCCTTTACCCTTTTTCTTTTCCTCATCAATAAGCACCAAATTATAACTTATAGTTCAATAACTAGTAAAGAAAATAATTATTAGATAAAGAAGATATAGGTACCAAGTGCCTACCTGCTGTGAACGTTCGACTTGCGTTCCCCTGTTGTTGTTGCCCTTCACCCGTGGTTCCTCCTGAAACCACAAATACCCACCATTTGTTTTTCATATTAATCCACATATCACACACAACAACAATAAAAATGGTAATAATATTCATTTCTCTTTACCAAATCTTTTTTTTCTCATTTATATTCCTCATTATCAACCTTTAACTTTTCAGCTCATTTATAGTCCAAGTGGACATCATGAATTCAATTTTTAATCACCATTTATTCTCTTCTTTTATTTTCTGAAGATCAAGACACATTTTATGAATGTCAAGGGACAATTTCTACCCTTAACATGGTTAAATGTTTGCTATTTTCTCAACTTTGCCGAAACTATCAACACAGGTGACAACTTGACCTCTCCTCAGATTATTACCCATATCTGGAGTTCCAGAACTCCAAATTAGACTGGGTTGGACTCATTGGAAAGCTAACACTCCCAGCTACAACTTCTATGAAAGAACCCTCCCTGAATTATGTATGTTTCAGGTCCAAATTCCCCTAAAAAACAGGGCAACGAATCTGCCCTATTATGCAAAATGAAGGAAACATAACCAATTCATCTTCAATCCTTGCTTCCTTATCAATCACAACCATGTTTTTCCCTTTATTCATGAAAACCCTACTCATTTATGCATTCCCCCCAATATTTTGCATTTAAAAACCCTAATTCCCAATTCAAGAAGAATCATGGATTTCTAATCAAATTGAGGTTAATTTCATAGAAATTAGAATTAGAACTCCTTACTTGGATGAAATCTTGACTTTAGCTCACAACTTTGGAAGAATCTTAGCCTTCTTCTCCTTGTTAAGAACCAGCCACTCCTTTCTTCCCCAAATTCTTCACTTTCTTCTTGTTAATCGTCCCTCAAATTGTGTTCCTCCACTTTAGAATTCCAAGACTTTTATGGGTGTACAAGCTTTTGGGTGTTTAATCCTAGTTTTTGTGAAGAAAACATTTGGGTTATCTCTCCCCTCTTTCTTCTAATTTCAGTTGGACATGGCTGAGGGAAGAGATGGGTATTTATAGTCCCATTTCTTCTTTATTATATTTTAGACCCTGTTTTTTTTTGGGTTTCACACAAGAAACAAAAAACAAGAAGGGAAAAACACTGTTGCAATCCATAGTGCTATGTGTGGGGAGCTAAACTGCTGTCCCCACATGGTTTAGTGTGTTGTTAATGGTTTAGTGTATTGTTAATTTAGAAGCCAAATCCCTTTTTCTTATAATTAAAGAAGCAAAAGCACTTGAACCAAAAAATATATTCAAATGTTCACAGTTTTGATTTTCATTCTGCCTCCAAAGAAAGTCGCGTCCAATTGACGTTGAAACAAAATCAGAAATCAGAACCTAGCAAAATAACATACAAAGTTGTGTGTCATTAGCATATTGTTAAGGAGCATTTGTGTTTTTTACGTTTTTATTTGAACATTGAAACTACAGAATTGCTAGTGGATGCTTACAAAAATGAAGGCTGAGCAAGGGTATTTTAGATTTTTTAAGTTGGTCATGAAAAGTAAAATAACAGCTTTACCCTTGGGTGAGACAAAAATAGAGAGCTGACGATGAGGGTATTTTTGGTTTTTCATGTTTTTGTGAACAATTAAACAGCTTAAATGCACTAGAAAACAAAAAAACAAAACAAAGGGTTAAAGTTAGGGGTATGATGGTATTTTCATGCCTATTATTGTTTTATTATTGTCGTCGCCTTCTTAGGGTGTTTAGGTAAGTGCATATATTTTTTACTGTTTTTTGAAGTAATTGCAAGCGCGTCTTCATGATGCGCCAATTGTTTTATCCCGTACATGTTATTCAGGAGGCGCGTGCAATGTTGGTCGGCAGTTGAAAACAATCCAATTGTCGTGTCTTCGGATATGTCATTATGTCCTCTTTCACATGGTGGTGTGTGTGTTGGCGGACGACGGACGACGAATGAAGGATTGCCAGTGGTGAGTTTTTCTTTTTCTCTTGTTTTCTCTCTTCTACAACTACAACATATATGCTGGTCATTTTTGTTATTTTTGACTAAGTTCTTTTAAAAAAATTTTTGGTCTACAAGTTTGGATTAATTTAATTTTTTCCTCAAATTGAAATTGGTCATATATGTTATTTTTCATGTAGGCCCTTAATCTTTTGATTTTTTGTTTCTTTTAGATCCCTTTAACTTTTTTGGTATCAAGGTTTTGATTTGTTACATTTTTGTTCTCCGATTGAAATTAATTATATATATTTTTTTCATTTTGGGTCCTTTTCTTTCAATTTTTTTATTTAGTCTTAATTCCTTTGATTTTTTGGTCTTTTTTGGTTAGTTTTATTTTTTGTCCATATTTATATATCTATACTTTGAGTTTTGTTTTTTGATTTTTTTGTTGGGGTTTTATTTTTATTTGGTTTAGTCCTGAAATTTTAATTTATGTTGGTTATCATTTTAGAATTTATATTTCTTTTTTTTTCCTTTGTTCTTTTTTTTAGTATTTTCTATTATTTTTATTTGTTCTTTAGATCAAATGATTTTCTTATGCTTATAATTTTTATTTTGGTTGTTTTTTTTTGCTGTTTTTGTTTTCTCTTTTGTTAAATTTTTTGGTTGTTTATTTTTCAAGGTATTTTTATGGTTTTTGTTGTTTTAACAATAATAATGATAATTTTAGTGATTGTTTTTTTAATTGTTTTCTTGCTTTCTCTTTTGTTAAAGTGTTTTGCTTTATTTTTTTTTTATTTTTCAAGGCAATTTAATCATTTTCATTGTTTGGACAATAATGGTAATGATAAGTGTAATTGTTATGGTCATGATAATAATGGTGACGTAATGATGGATTTTCAATGATCTTTCCTTTTTTTTATAGGTGGAAAATCAACAATTGATTTTGTTATTTAGTTATTGCACGTGTTTACACAATTTATATTTTATTGTTGTGTTCAATTTAAATTAAATTATTAAATGAGTTGATCCTAAAAAAGTATATTCAATGATCGAGGTATCTAAATCTTCTTGCTTTTTTTAATGGAGATGATTATTTTATGTTGATGATTTTGTTGAAACCTGTTAAATAAATAAATTTATATCGATTAAAAAATCATATTTTGTTTGGAAACTCGTGCTTAACATAAATTCTGCACAAATTTATCATTTTACTCCAATTTATAGCATTGTAAAAATAATCTCGCACTTTTAATTCTTTTTTCTATTTAAAAAAAAAGTAGTTTTGGCAACAACAAATCGCAATTACATTGGTAGTATATACATATAATCCATTGCCATCATATGACAAAATATATCTAACACCAGCCAGCCCTTGGCATGGTACCAACCACTGACTCTCACTTCTTGAAAAACAGAACTGGCACCGCTTTAATTTCATAGACCTCAGAAATTTTGCAAGGCACTGCCTGTGTTAAACACAAAGCATTTGAGAATTCCCATCACACTCTGCAGCAATCTCATATATTACTCAGTGAACCATCCTGCATGTCCACACCAATTAGCATAGAATTCAACAATAACAGGGATGTCACTTTTCAAAATTGACTTCTCCCAAGAGTCCTGACTAGCTTAATTGACAAACCCAAAAGACGTGGTTCAGGAGAAGACGCTGCAGGAGTCATAGAAATCTCAATTTGGAAACCATGAAGTTGTTATGTAAGGAATTTGACGAGAGAGAGAGAGAGTTGCCAAAATAGAAAAGAAAGCAGAGAAAATTAAGATATTTGGTAATTTTTGTCCTACTCTATTCATCATGATTACTGGCTATTTATAAGCCACATACAACAACTGAATTCAAATTACATGTAAAGTAAATGGGTGCTACTTTTCAGCAACACTACTACACGATCTATCTAATAAAAGGAAATGGTACGAGAATTAAGGCTAAAGCATCCAGTATGGCCCTTTACTCAATCCACCCATACATCCACGATGGTAATGCGTGCGTGAATTGAGCCATGATGAAAGTCACGTAACAATCCTACCAACTCATAGAATCCTTGTCCGCAAGGATGAAATTTGGGTAAGTTCTGGGAAAATGCCACCTGTTCTCCTAAGTTGCATCCTCAGCTGAGGAAGAATCGAAGCAGTATCTGAAATTGGTGGAATCTGAGAAGAGACCACTGTTGGTATTGGACCAAAATGCTTCCGCAATAGGCTAACATGAAAAACATCATGTGTTTGAGAGCCAGATGGTAGTGCAAGTCGGCAAGCCATTGGTCCAAGTTTTTCCAGTATCTCATTTGGGCAAAAGAACCTAGGAGCCAATTTAAGCGACCCCCGGAATGCCACTGAAGTTTGTCTATATGGCTGTAGTTTTAAGTAAACCAAATCCCCCACCATAAAATGAACCTCACACCTATGCTGATCAGCGTGGCATTTCATCTGGTTGCGAGCCAGAGTGAGGTTGTGACATAGTTCTTTCATGACAGCGTTCCGGTCACACAGATATTCATCTACAACTTGAACACAAGTAGTGCCAAGAACATACGAGAGTAGGCTGGGGGGAGGGATACCATACACGACTTCAAAGGGAGACAATTTTGTCGAAGAGTGGACAAAAGTGTTATAGCTAAATTCGACCCAGGGAAGCCAATCTAACCATTTTCAAGGTTGATCTCTTGCAAAACAACAAAGGTATTGCTCCAAGACCCGATTGACCACCTCTGTTTGGCCGTCAGACTGTGGGTGATAACTCGAGCTCATGTTAAGAGTAGCGCCCTGCATTTGAAACAACGTGCGCCAAAAGGAGCTGATAAATACCTTGTCTCGATCAGATACGATAGAAGAAGGAATGTCGTGCAAGCGAACAATGTCTGTTATGAAAGCCTTGGCTACTGTCAACGCGGTGTATGGATGACGCATAGGTACAAAGTGAGCATACTTGGAGAGTCGATCGACGATAACCATTATCACCATATGGCCTTGTGATGAAGGCAATCCGTCGATAAAATCCATAGATATTTTTGTCCAAATTTTGTCTAGAATGGGCAGAGGTTGTAGTAGACCAGCAGGACTGAGGCAATCCGTCTTGAACCGCTGACAAATCTCAGACCGTTGTAAGTAATCCCTAACCGTGTGGTGCATATTTCGCCACTTGAAACTGCTCCGAATTCGTGCAAGTAATTTGTGGTACCTAAAGTGTCCTTCGACCGATAATGAATGACCATATGAGACGATGGTAGGAATTAGGGTCAACTATGGACTCAAATAAATCTTGTCGTTCTTGAACCATACGCCATCCCGTTGAAGGAACTGATGACCCATTCTTGAAGACTTGTCTGCTAAGGTTTAATGAAAAGAGTCTTCTTCCACCTCACATTGAATTGCTGCCCACCATTTCACCTGTGGAAAAGAGATTGCCAAAAAATTGAACTCAACAACACGTGACAATGCATCAACACCCCCATTTTCCTTGCCCTTTTTATATTCGATATCATAATCGTATCCCAGGAGTTTCGACAACCAACGAGCTTGTGCTGAGGTAGTAATAGGTTGTTCTAACAAGTACTTCAGGCTCTTTTGGTCGATACGTACAATGAAGGGTCGACCAAGAAGGTACGGGTGCCATTTTTTGATTGCCTTAACAATAGCAAGCATCTCCTTCTCATAAGTGGAGAGATTGAGGGTTGATCCCTTTAATGCCTCGCTGTAGAAAGCCACTTGTTGCCCTTGCTAAGTAAGAATTGCACCAATACCTTTTCGCATGTGTCACATTCGACAATGAATCGTTGAGAGAAGTCTGGCAATCTGAGGATTGGTGATGATGAAAGGGCTGCTTTGAGATGAGTGAAAGCGATCTCCGCGTCCGAACCCCAAATAAATCCATCTTTAGTGAATAACTGATTCAATGGGGCAGCTATGGTACCAAACCCGCGTATAAATTTTCTGTAATATCCCGCCAACCCAAGAAAGCCACGAAGTGCCTTCACTGTCTTTGGAACCAGCCAATCCTAAACTGCTTGAATTTTTGAAGGATCCACTACCACTCCCTCTTCAGATATTATATGGCCCAAATAATCAACCTATGTGACCCCAAATCAGCACTTCGATTTTCTTGCAAATAAACAATTTGTAGCCAAAATCATTAAAACAATGCGAAGATGTGACAGGTGTTCCTCCCATGTACGACCGTAGACTAATATATCATCAAAAAAGACAAGAATGAATCGTCTGAGATATGGGCGAAATAACTCATTCATGAGGTTGTGGAATGTTGCTGGAGTGTTTGTTAGTCCGAAGGGCATCACGATGAACTCATAATGGCCCTCGTGAGTCCGAAAAGCTGTTTTATGGATGTCATCATCTTTGACACGAATCTGGTGATACCCTGACTTGAGATCGAGTTTGGAATAATACTTTGCACCATGGAGTTCATCTAGCAACTCGTCAATTACTAGTATTGGATATTTATCTTTCACCGTGATTGTATTGAAGGCTTTGTAGTCCACACAGAAACGCCAGGTGCCATCATATTTTTTCACCAACAGAACCAGAAATGAAAATGGGCTATTGCTCGATCAAATCAAGTCGTACTCCAAAAGCTCCTTAAACATCTTCTCAATTTCATACTTCTGATAATGCGGGTATCTGTATGGTCACACGTTGACGGAGTCGTTGTTGGGCTGTAGTGGAATCTGATGATCATGCCTTCGGTGAGGTGGTAGACTGGTAGGTGGATCGAAGACACCTTGATAAGTAGTGAGAAGGTCGGCCAGGTTTGTAGGTGGTGGTGTTGACAAGTCGTCATCTTGGATGGAAACAAATTGTAGGAATAACCCAATGCCATATAATGAGCGACACTCCTTGTCTGATAAGGCTGTGAGTTCACTGCTCCCAAGTCCTGTGAAAACATGAGCAACGCCGTCATGGTTGTAAGAAATTATCAACTTTTTATAATCCATCTCGATGGGCCCTAGGGTCTCAAGCCATTGAACCACCAAAACCACCAGACACGCCGCCACCGGAAGGACATAAAAATCTGTTGTGATGAGGTATCCTTGGACTCATATTGAAAGAGCCAAACATTTCCCAACACACTCAATGGTTTCTCGGTTGGCCACCATAACCTGAAACTTTTTAGCACGATCCACCGTAAGGCCGAGTTGTGAGACTAGAGATTGGTCAATGAAACTATGTGTGTTGCCCCCATCTATCAGAATTATGACATTCTTGTCGTGCAATCGACCTAGTACTTGAATTGTTTGAGGATGCGTTGTACCTGAAATTGCATGAAAAGAAATTTCGTGTAACGGATCAGAAAATTCTTGTTCATATCCTGCTTTGTATGGGCCATGGATGGTGTCGAGACCGTCTTCTTGAGTCTCATCCCATATCATAAATAATAAGGAATTTCTCGCTACAGTAATAACAAAGACCCTTCTCGCGCCTCTCCTTGGCATCCTGTGTGGTGATACGTTTGAAGTGGCTTGAAGGGGTTGATTTTTGTGACGAAGGTGGTCCTAATAACCCAGGCAAGTTGTTAGCAATTGGCCGCTGCTGTGAACCAAAAGTTGGAGATCGATATGGATTGGATCCCTTTCGTTGCAGTGCATTGCGTTCTTGCACCAATCGAGTTACCCCTATAGCTTCTGCCAAGGATCGTGGCTGTTTGATCTTGACATCCAATCGAATGTCATCTCGTAATCCGGCTATAAAATAGCCTACAAGTAAAGTCTCTAACCCATCGACACAATGTGAAAGCTTTTCGAACGTCTCCTGGTATGAGTTAACAGTGGTAGTTTGTTGGAGTCTGGTGAGTGCTTCGGATGGATCCTCATAATCTGTTGGCCCAAAGCGAATCAAAAGAGCCGAAGTGGATTCATGCCACGTCAAGGGCCCTTTGTACTTTATAATCCACCGGTGCCATTGTAGGGCGATACCATCAAGGTGGAAGGATGCTAATGGAACTTGTTGATCTGGAGCAACAACTAGGAAGTCGAAGTATTGCTCGGCCTTATAGACCCAACCACTTGGATCCTCACCACTGAATCTTGGAAATGGTAGTTTGAGGTGTTGATGATTGGTACAGTCAGAAGAAGGGTTTGAATGAGAGTATTGTGCTGGCTATGGGAAGCTTCCCTAGTGGAGTCGTTGGGTAAGTGGGTGGGTGGAATTTGTTGTAGGCTGAGTGCCTGTAATTCAGTAAGAACTTGATTGAATCATGATTCGTGGCTGGAGAGGATCTCGTGAACCTCATTGTGAAATTCTGCATTTGATTTACCGCGAGTATCCATGGACGAGCGGCTCTGATACCACTGTTATGTAAAGAATTTGACAAGAGAGAGAGTTGCCAAAGTAGAAAAGAAAGCATAGAAAATTAAGATATTTGGTAATTTTTGTCGTACTCTATTCATCATGATTACTGGCTATTTATAAGCCACATACAACAACTGAATTCAAATTACATGTAAAGTAAATGGGTGCTACTTTTCAGCAACACTACTACACGATCTATCTAATAAAAGGAAATGGTACGAGAATTAAGGCTAAAGCATCCAGTATGGCCTTTTACTCAATCCACCCATACATCCACGATGGTAATGCGTGCGTGAATTGAGCCATGATGAAAGTCACGTAACAGAAGCAAGCAGAAATAAGAGCAGCGCTGAAGATAAGGAACCGAAACTTATAAAAGACAATGACTTTGTGGAGCAAGCTTCCAGTCTTCACCACAGACCACCTTACTAGCAGAGGTAATTGACAACGTACTTCTTTATAGTTCTGTCCTCTATTACAACTTCCTTGGCTACACTGAGAGTACTGGCAGCAAAAAGGACCAGGATATGAGACAAATAGTGCAAAACAAAAGTTGAGGATCCGAACAAAGTTCAAAATTCAATCTGACAAGAAACTCAAGCCCAAAGAGAACTCAAGTTTATGAAATGATGTTTGGACAAATTACGAGAGATCAAGAACATGGCATAAATAGAATACAAAAGCGATATGTTTCACAGAAATAGATTACAAAAGCAATATGTTTCTTCTTGAACTTCTATCCACTTATCGCAAGACGTACATAGTTCAAATTTAAGTCTTTCCTCCACTTTTCTTTTCCAATAGTCTACATTAAATCATGTTCGTGAATCAACGAAAATGCACAAAGGCTCTATTAGCCTCTGCCATCTTATGAGTGGTTTCCCTTTTTTTTATGGCTTCACCACTCCCTTTGGCAGCATCCATAACTTCAGAACTCAATTTGAGAACCATACTCCGTCCTTGACGTTTTCGGGATGCCTCCAACAACCAACGGATAGCAAGTGCTTTTCCTTGGAATGTTCCTACTTCAATGGGAACTTGTTGGGTAGATCCACCAACACGTCTTGCTTTTACTGCTACATCAGGAGTTACTCCATTCACTGCCTCACGTAAAACAGCTAATGGATTCGATTCTGTCTTTTGCTGAATCTTTTTCAATGCTTGATAGATGATATGATAAGCCAGTGACTTTTTACCCTTTTTCAAGATTCGGTTGACAAACATGTTAACTAGCCGGTTACGATAAACTGGATCAGAAGTAGTAGGTGTTTTTGCCGTTTTACCTAGACATGAGATGAGGATGAAAGGGAATCAGTTTCCCTTCATAGAGTTAATAATTAAATTCTCTCAACATAAATGATAAATAATAACAGTAAGCACTTTTCACACTCAATCAATACTCCAAAATTTAATGGCCCAGTTGACAACTAAAACAAAACAGTAGTTTCACAGCCACAGGAAAGAAATTAGGGTACCCAAAAAAAGCAACATTCTTCGCTTAAATCATCAGTTTGCTATTTTTTTGAGTCTCTTCTCACCAAAACAACTTATTAAACCATTCCCCCGTTCTGTCGAGCTTGGGAGTTGAAACAAGATGAAGAATATGCTAATTCTGAAAATGGGGCTGGCATTAGAAATAACATGCTCTGAATCGCTCCCCCCTCCCATATGAATCTCAGCCTCCGACTCTCTCTCTCTCTAAATTTCTTCCACATTTATCCTACTCTGTTTCTTTATTTGGCTTTTTTTAATTTTCTTTTCTGCTTTCAATTTCTTCCAGGGATTTCATTCATTTACACTGTATCTCCAACCCGAAAACTAAATCTCAGCTTCTTTTCTGATTGAAATTATATTTTCTATCAAGAGCAACCTTGATATATCGGTTGCATTGAGTAGATGACCCTATCTTTGAATATTTTGTTTGGCACACAGAAAATCCTATTTTTTTAGTATTCGTAAGAGAAAAAACGAGATGGATTATCTCTTCCTAAACTCCAATCACGTCACCGTAAAATCAGAGAAAAACTCAATATTAACAAAAACAATAAAGATGAAACAGCCCAAACATGAATTAAAATTAAAAGAGCACAGAGTTTAAGGGAGTTATTATTTCTACTGTTTTACCTTTTTTTCCGCGAGCGCAGAGAACCTTGAGAGGGAGAGGCGCATATTGGACAGTGTGATTCGGTTCTCTTTTAGCGGTGTTCAAGTTGATTGGAAATGAGAGTCTATTAGGGTTCAGCTGCTGGAAATAGGGGAGAACGGAAGCGCGTGAGCTCGTGAGCGGTGGAGAGCAGAACGACATAGCAGTTGAAGCCATTTCAGCAAAAGAAAAAGCGAATACGAAAAATCAGTTACGGAGAGCGAGAGAGTAGAGAGATGGCGGTGGTTCCTGCTGCTGTGAGTAGCTAGCGTGCGGGTCTGAGAATATGAGGATAGGGTAGTGATATATTTTTTTTTGTCACTAATGAAGTGAGCTAATGTTTGCTCAACCGTCGCATTTTAAAAAAACTTTATTTTTTTTAAAGATTTTAAATTATTTGTATATATTAATATATTCTACATTATTTGTATATATTAATGTCAGAAATAATTTTTAAAAAATAAAAAGATATTTTAATATATTCTTGAATAAAACATATTTTTAAAAGTAACTTAAATTATATTTATAAACAGTAACTTAACCCTGGAAACCGTAATCTCATTGACACTTACTTCTAGATACTTCTGGTCATGAATAGGCGAGGTTTATTTTGTTTTATTTTTATGCTTCTTCTATTTTTTATATACTTCTAAAATAGAAACAACATATTTCCTATCAAGATTTGAGATTTTTAATTAATAAATTAGAATTCATAATCAATTTATGTCAAATCAAAGTATATTATAATATGCAAGCGTGCAAGCGAATAATATTTAAAAGTTACCCCACCATTATTACTTTTTATTACATATTTATAAACCATTTATCTATAAGTGCAGCCCAAATAAAAATTAACTATTTTTTTTACGTCTTTAGATTATATCAATATAAAAAAAAATTAAAAATATTATTTTAATATATTTCAAAAAAAAATACCTTAAAAAATAACAATTACAACACTCTACGCACCTCTTTAATATTGTATTTTTATTTTTTTCCAAATCAAACTAAAAAGTTATGATTTTCAAAACAATTCAAATATCATGATTAATGTTATTTAAACATATAAAATTAATGTTATTAATTTAATGAGAAATTGGAAATTGTATCTCATTTTTATAAATCAAACTAAAGGTTGTGATATTTCAAATAATATAAAAATTCACTTAAAAAGAGGAAAATTGGGTCGCGAAAAATCAGTAGCTAGATGGACTAGAGTGAGAAACTAAAAACATTCGAGGAACTCATTTGAGGTTATCCAAAAATGAAAAGGAAAATAAAATAAAATAAAAGTTGCTCACGCCCGGTGGGACTCGAACCCACAGTCGCCTGATTAGAAGTCAGACGCCTTATCCATTAGGCCACGGGCGCCTCTTCATCATTTCTGATTTATTACTCACATAGAATTGTTAAATA
The DNA here is from genome assembly GCA_029228465.1 of Salix viminalis. NCBI lineage: Eukaryota > Viridiplantae > Streptophyta > Magnoliopsida > Malpighiales > Salicaceae > Salix > Salix viminalis. Next base: position 9,098,489 of record CM055429.1, on the reverse strand, counting down.
CAACATTGCCGACACCTCGTTGAAGCGAGTAACGAGAAAACAAATCGTGCTGAAGTATGAGGTGCAAGAATACTTTGCTTGCAACGCTAAAATAACGTCACGTTACGCAAGAATTCCTGTGTGAGTGCAAAGAAAAAGTAGATCATTTCGATGACTTTAATCAAGACTTCTTTTATTAAGTTAAAAACAAAAAATTGCAGTAAATTATTTTTGCTCGTCCCATGTTCTACACCACATTCTAAATACACCATGTTTTTGTGTCTTCTCAGGGACGGTTCAAGGAAGCAGAGATACAAAAGTCTATGATTTTTCTTGTGCCAGCTGGATCCACAGATATCAATTTCCTTCTCGCTTGTATGCTTCCATGATCATGGTCTTGAGTTTTGCTATTTCCTCCTCCGTTCACTATCTAATAACCACAATGAAATTATATTCATGTTGAATTATCAAGAACGCATAAATAATAAAACGAAAGTATACCTAAATTTATATCCGGAAGTCGCTATCTAGAGTCGTACAAATGACCTTCCAGATTAACACGTTCTCCTTTGAAAGCCTTTTGATTCTCTCTACCTTAACCTTAGTTTTCTCTCTTATAATGGGATATCAGTATGAGAATGAAGTAGCCCGTGTAATCTGGGGACCATGACCCTATATATAGTAACCGGATATCTTTTGGTATTCATCCATTTTGGCATTATCACTCTTTGGTATTCCTATTTTAACTCATCACTAAAATAGAAATAACCCTTTAATCTCTAAATATTAAAGGTCCACACCCCATTAGATACACCAAAAACCCAATTGCCTAAAAATACTTAGCAAATTATTTTTAATTAGGCTTCACTTTATTTGACAATCCACAAACACATAATTATTCTCATATAAGCCCAACATTGGATTAATGATTCAACAATCTCCCACTTGGGCTATATGTATAACCTTATAATTATGTTTTGCAAAAATAACCAAATGAGCTCAATCTTTGTTGTCATTAACAAATGTATCTATAACCAATCCGGTCCAGTAATCATACCAACATAGGATCTAAGCGGTCTTCGATACAATTATCGTAACTCAACCTATCAAAGGTCACGTATGCCAATACAACTAAATGACATGGATCATGATGTGGATGTGTAGCATGGAAATTTCATGCAATATGATCTTAACATGCCTTTTTCCAGCTGGTCCACCCTTAAACCTTAGTGAGATCAAACCATACTAAAATCAGAGTGTAAATTAAACCAAAGACTTAATTTCTGCAGAAAATAACCTCATAAATATCCATAAACTGAAAAAAAAATTATATTATAAAAGCATCTGAAATTACAAACTCCCTTTAAAACTGAATACTATCAATTGCCAAAACACCCATACGAGTAGTATGCTCATGAAACATTTTGGTTAGCAATCCCTTAGTAAGCGGATCTGCAACCATAGAATTTGTACCGATATGCTCTATAAACAACTATCCACTCTGAACTCTTTCTTTAACAACTAGGAACTTGATGTCTATGTGCTTCGACTTCGATGAGCTCCTATTTTTATTGGAATATAAAACTGCTGACTTATTGTCACAAAATAATTTTAGTGGTCTTTCAATATCATCCACTATGCGTAGCCCCGTGACAAAATTCCGCAACCATACTCCATGATTGGATGCCTCATAACATGCTATGAACTTAGTTGCCATAGTGGAAGAGGCTATAAGTGACTGTTTAGTACTCTTTCAGGAGACAACACCTCCAACTAGAATGAAAATATAGTCCGACGTAGATTTCATACTATCTTGGCATCCAGCAAAATCAGAGTCGATATACCCAACGATCTCCAGATTAAACCGAACTCCAATATGTGAGCATGTGATCTTTTTTTCTCTATAAGTACCATAAGACCCGTTTAGCTGCTTTCCAATGGTCTATTCCTGGATTTCTTAAATATTTGCCCAGTATCCCAGTAATGTACGCAATATCTGGACACGTACAAACTTGAGCATACATTAGACTCCCTACTACTAAAGCATAAGGAATCTTCTGTATTTTCCTTTTTCTCAAAATCATTCTTAGGGCATTGATTGAGACTAAATTTATCTCTCTTAGCCACAGGGGTATCTCCTGGTTTACAGTCTTGCATGCCATATCTCTTAAGAACCTTTTCGATATAACTCTTTTGTGATAATCCAAGAATACCTTGAGAGCGATCTCGGTGTATTTGAATGCCTAGTACAAAAGAGGCTTCACCAAGATCTTTCATCTCAAAATACTTAGCTAGAAATTTCTTGGTTTCGTGCAATAAACCTATATCGTTGCTGGCAAGCAAGATGTCATCGACATATAAAACCAGGAAAATATATTTGCTCCTAGAGAGCTTATGGTATATACAATCATCGACCAAATTCATCTCAAAACCAAACAAGATGATCACTTGATGAAACTTGAAATACCATTGTCGAGATGCTTGTATGAGTCCATAGATGGATTTCTTAAGTTTGCAAACCATATTCTTTGGGTCTCCATACAAAGTTTTCTGGTTGCAACATATAGATTGTATCATCAATGTTACCATTGAGAAACATTGTCTTTACATCCATCTGATGTAACTCAAGATTGAAATGTGTCACCAATACCATTATAATTCTGAAAGAGTCTTTCGAAGATAATGGAGAGAAAGTCTCTTTATAGTCAATACCTTTTTTCTGTGTAAGGCCTTTTGCAACAAGGCATGCCTTGTACTTCTTCATATCACCTTTCGAATCCCTTTTAGTCTTAAATATCCATTTGCAACCAATGGGTTTCACACCTTCAGGTAATGGGACAAGATCCCACACATTGTTGTCTTTCATTGACTTAATCTCCTCATTCATAACATAAATACACTTTTGAGAGTTGGAACTTTCAATGGCTTGATGGAAGTTGATAGGATCATCTTCCATCACTCCAATATCTACCTTGTGTTCTTGGAGAAATACAATATAATCGTCTGATATTGCATTTCTCTTCTCTCTAGTTGATTTCCTTAATGTCATAGATTCTAGAGGTGCTCGAGGTTGTTCTTCTAGAATAATTTATTGAATAGGAGGTGCTTCGACATTGTCTTGATTCATTGTGTTTTCAACATGGTCAGAAATGGAATCTTAACCAATGCTAATAACACCTGTGGGAATATCAACATATTCCTCTTCAAAGACAAAATCTTTATCTTTACCACCTCCCGCAAACTCGACTTCCTCAAAGAATTGGGCATTTCTCGTCTCAAAAATCGACTTAGTTGTGGGATCATAAAATTTGTATCCCCTAGATCTTTCCGAGTATCCAATAAAATAGAACCTTACCGTCCTAGAGTTCAGTTTCTTTTCATTAGGCCTATAGCCCTGCCTCAGCTGGACATCTCCAAACATGCACGTGTTTTAGACTAGGTTTCTTGCCTGTCCAAAGTTTATAAGAGGTTTTGGTAGTGGCTTTAGTTGGAACTCAATTAAGAATATATGCTGCAGTCTTAAGTGCTTCTCCCCAGAGTGATTCTGGTAAGGTAGAATGACTAATCATACTCCTCACCATGTCCTTAAGTGTTCTATTTTGTCTTTCAGCAACACCATTAATATTGGGCGAACCCAACATAGTGTACTGTGGGACGATACCACATTCATCTAGGAATTTAGCAAATGGTCCTGGATGTTATTCTCCTGAACCGTCATATCTACCATAGTACTCACCACCACGGTCAGATCTGACGCTTTTAATCTTTTTACTGAGTTGGTCCTCAACTTCAGCTTTATAACTTTTGAGCACATCCATTGACTGTGATTTTTCACTTATGAGATATATGTAGCCATATCTGGAAAAATCATCTATGAACGTTATAAAATATTGTTGACTATTCCAAGCGACCATAGGGAATGACCCACAAATATATGTATGTATTAATTCTAAAATGTCCAAAGTCTTGTTGGCTACAAATCTCCTTATATTGGTTTGTTTAACCTTAATACAATTAATACAAACGTCAAAATTTGTAAAATCTAAGGGATCAAGAATTTCATCTAACACAAGTCTCTATATTCTCCTTTTAGCGATATGACCTAATCGTTTGTGCCATAATACACCTGAAATCTTGCCAGTTAATTTTCTCTTGGTACCTCAAGTACTTAATTGCAAGGATTCATTAAATGAAGCAATTGTATCTATCAAATAAAGATTATCATAACCAGATAAAAAACCGAAACCAAATAATTTGGAATCATAAAACAAACTAAATTTTTCATTTCCAAATGAACAAGAGTAGCTAGATTTGTCCAAAGTAGAATTAGAAATCAAATTCCATCTAAAAGATGGTACAATAAAAGTTTCCTTAAGATCCAAATAAAATCCGGTCTTTAACAATAATCTAAATTTTCCAATTACCTCAACTTGAACCGTCTTGCCATCGCCTACATAGATATATCAAGATCATTTGGCTATCGACAACTCAAGCAACCCTACATAGACACACTGATGTTAGTTGTTGCACTAGAATCTAACCACCATGTGTGTCTAGGTACCGAAGTTAAATTAACTTCATAACAAAAAAAAGCAAGAAGCATACCTTTCTTAGCACGTCAAGGGTGATAGTTGGTGCATTGCTTCTTTTTATGCCCTTTAGCACCACAAAAGAACAACTAGTACTTATTGAATCATGTGATTTCGTTAATTGTTTCTTTTGAGGTATTGTACCTACAGCTTCCTCAGTGTTCTTTCTTTTCCTTCCCTTATCTTTAAAGGCAGAGGCTAAGTGAGCACTTTCTATCCTATTTTGCTTAAGCGTTTCCTCTTCCTGAACATAGTGAGAGATGAGCTCATTCAGAGACCAAGTCTCTTTCTAACAATATAGCTCACCTTAAACTGGTGAAATTGTGTCGGAAGGTATATTAAAACCCAATGCACTAGCAAGTCCTTAGAGAGTTCAAGCTTAAGTGCTTTTAGCCTGGAAGCAAGATGAGACATCTCCAAGATGTACTCCCTTACATTGCCTTTGCCCTTATACTTCATTGAAATGAGACTTGTCAAGAGCATACCGATTTCAGTCTTTTCATTATTGACAAATCTCTTTTCAATATTGGCAAGGAATTCCTTAGCTGTAGTTATTTGATTAGACATTGTACCCCTAAATGCTTCTGGGATGGCTCTTTTCATGATCCTTATACACATGCGATTTGATTTCTCCCACCTTTCCATATCCCTCTTTTCATCAGAGGTACTCTCATCCGTAAGGGGTGAGGGAGAACTAGTCCTTAGCACAAGGTCAAGATCCATAACTCCAAGAACAATCAAAAGCTTGTCTTTCCAAGACTTGAAGTTAGAGCCATTAAGCATAGGAATTGAGTTGATACTAGCGGTAATATTAGCAAGATTAATAGCTAAAAAGAGAACAACAACAATTGAAACAAGCTCATATACAAGACTTATCTTTAAGAGCAAAAATAATTCAAATAAAGGTAAAACCCATCTTAAGATATCGGGCACTCCATTAATAGTTTATCTTTGGATAAAAGATTCATTTGTAAGTGGTATCTTAATGTAGTAATCAAACATTGATAATAAGAACATGTCAAAAAATAAATCGGCCTTTGGGTCGATTAATTAGTCACATGTAAAATCAAATAATCATCACATGTTGATTACTACATGTGCACATGCATGTACTTTAAATATTGACCTTCCTTTGGGTTGGTTAATATTAACATAAATCGCATACACATAACCTTTTATATTTCAAAATGAAATTAATCTCCATAAGAGAGGTCACTTTGGTGACATATTGTTTTAATTAATTCATTGAAAAATATATATCAATATACCAATATTTGATAAATAAATTTGCACCAATTTTTTTTATAACAAAGTCAATGGTTGACTTTGACTATTGACTTTGCAACTGGACTGAGTTGGACCAACTCGGATCCTAAACTAGCTTACTCTAGATCGGACAATATAGTTGTGGGCTAGAACTTTATACGGGCTAAAGCCCACTATAAAATTATGTTATGTGGGCCTAAAGACCACAACTCTTATTTGTTTGTTATGGGCCGAAGCCCACAACCCCTAAATTTTTTTTTGCCACAGGCCTGGAGTGTATACGACTTGCAACTGTTACAAAGATTTGTAACAGCTGCCACTTGATTATATTCATGCACTGGCAGTTTGGTTGCCGGTTAATTATTATCTTAAAGGCCTGATAGTTGTTACAAATCTCTATAACAGCTACCCTTTTTTTTCCAACAGTGCTGGTAATGGCCAACATTTGTCACTGGCAGCCTAAGGGCTTGCGGTGAATTCATTCACCATCGCTGGCTTACCAACGCTGGTCATTTCCTGATATTGGCAACCTAAGGGGTGCTAGTTGAGCCCTTCACCAGCGCTGGCCTTGCCAGCGCTGGTTACTTCATCTTCACCGGCAACCTACAGGCTGCCACTTTAATTCCTCTTCAATAACAGTCTACGGGCTGCCAGTTTCATCACCAGCGCTGGCTTTGCAAGCCAACGCTGGTTAAACACACACACACACACACATATTAAGGCTGCCAGTTTGTTTCTTCAACCATAACAGTGGCAGCCTACAGCCGGCTGCCAATACATCTTTAATTTATGCTGGCAAACCCAATTCTGTTTATTTTGGTTTTCGAATTGGTTTCCTAATAATTTTCAACATGAAATGGCTCTGATACCACTTGTAATAACTAGAATTTTCGTAGCATATAGAGATTATATTCATGTTGAATTATCAAGAACGCATAAATGATAAAGCGGAAGCATAACTGAATTCATATCCGGAAGTTGCTATCTAGAGTCATACGGATGACCTTCCAGATTAACACACTCTCCTTTGAGAGCCCTTTGATTCTCTCTACCTTAACCTTAATTTTCTCTATGATAATGGGATGTTAATATGAGAATTAAGTAGCCCGTGTAATATGGAGACCATGACCCTATATATCGGTAACCAGGTACCTTTTGGTATTCATGCTTTTGGCATTCTCACCCATTGGTATTTCTATTTTAGCCTATCACTAAAATAAGAGTAACCCTTTGATCTCTACACAAAGGTCCACACCCTATTAGATACACTAAAAACCCAATTGCCTAAAAATACTTAGCAGATTATTCTTAATTAGGCTTCACTTCACTTGACAGTCCACAAGCACATAATTATTCTCATATAAGCCCAATATTGGATTAATGATCCAACACACTAAGCATACCCAAATGTAGATAAGTACGCCATAAGTTGGTAAGGCCTCAGTAATGTTTGTAAGAAAGTTTATTTGGAGACAACTCAAAAAACAAAAAGTGAATTATTATTTGCATGGATTCCTTTGCTTTTTCTTTGATTTGAGACATAACCTATATTGCTTATTATGGAATAAATAAAGTAGTTCCATTCTATCCATTTTGAGATCTTTAGGGCTTAAAGTTTGTTACTCTAACAAGTGGTATAAGAGCCTAGGGACGTCATCAAGAGAATATAAAAACCTATATTGCTCTAGTGATGAGAGAGAGAGAGAGTGCAAAGAAGGAAAAAGGTAAGATAAAAGGCATGATAGCTGGAGGATTTTTTGTCCAGCCAGTTATTTCCAGGTTTGATGGTCATTGTGATTATTGGGTCATGCTAATGGAAAATTTCCTTCAATCCAAAGAGTAATGGAGTTTGATCAAGATTGGAGGTCTCGCAATTGCAACTGGAGCAAAATAGATGAAAACACAACAGAAAACTATAGAAGACACGAGACTAAAATATTTGAAAGTAAAAAATTATCTTTTTCAAGTCATTGATCGTACCATTATAAAAAAGATCTTAAACAAAGATTCTACAAAAGAAATATGGGATCCCATGTGTAAGAAGTATTAAGGGCCTATTAAGGTGAAACGAGCTCAATTACAAGCGTTGCAAACAACGTTTGAGCTTCTTGGAATGAAAGAATGAGAGAGTGTTGATGAATATATTGGGTCAAACTCTTACCATTGTTAATAAGATGAAATCTCATGGTGAACGTGTGGTGCAAACTGTCATCATTGAAAAGATTTTGAGATGTATGATGATAAGGTTTGATTATGTCATATGCTCCATCAAAGAATCAAATAACCTCGTTGAAATGACCATTGATGAACTCCAAAGCATCTTTCTTATACATAAGCAAAGAATAAAAGGAAAATAAGAGAAAGAACAAGTTCTTAAGGTCACCAGCAAAGATAAGTTTAAAGCAAAAAAAAGATGATTGATCTAGAGGCTAAGGTAGAGGCCAGGGAAGACAACCTTTTAACCGACAAAGCCATTAGTGAGTGTTTTCTATGTCATAAACTAGGACATTTCTCTTATGAATGTCCTAGTTGGGAAAAGATAGCTAATTATATGGATCTGGATGAAAAAGATGAAATGTTGCTCATGGTGTGTATTTCATAAATCAATAAGAGAAGAGGTATGGTTTTTAGACTCGAGTTGTAGCAATCATATGAGTGGGAGTAAACTATGGTTTACAAAATTAGATGAAAGGTTCAAACATTCAGTCAAGCTAGGCAATGATTCAATTCATAATGGTAATAATGGAAAAGGTATGTGTGAAGTTGAATGTAGTTTGAGTGATTAAAAAGATTGATGGTGTTTAATACATCCCGAAGCTGAAAACCAATTTGTTAAGTATGGGTCAACTATAGGAGAAAGGCCTAGCAATACTTATCCAAAACAATACGCGCGTATTATTTCACCCAACTAGAGACCTCATTATGGCGATAACCATGACCTCTAATAACTGGGTTGTCCAAAATAGTTTACTCGCATCACAACTAATCTTCGGACCTACTTTTGTTTTCCAGTAATGAACACCTATTTTCACTGTTCATTACTATTACAAAAGGGGCTTCCTGTTTTTTTCTTAACCAGGCTTTTTTTTCTATAACCAGGATATTCGTCGCACCACACCATGACTAATCTCCTGAGCCTTTTTTTAACATTTTTTTCCTATGTTTTTTTCCACTTATACATTTTTCTTGTTTTTTTATGATCAGGTGTCCAAGTCAGATTACATGCACCATGATTTTTTTAATAAACGGTGATTTCCACTTTCACTACTGTTTGAAAAGGGGCTTTCTATTTTTTTAAAATAGGCTTCTTCTTTTTTATAACCGGGTTATCCGTTGCAGCTTACACGCACCACGACTAATCTCCGGACTCATTTTTTTACATTTCTTTCCTGTTTGTTTTTTGCCACTTATACATTTTTTTTTGTTTTAGTTTATGACCAGCGTGTCCGGGTTAGTTTACACGCATCATGATTTTTTTCTCATTAGTGTTTGAAAAGGTGCTTTCCCCTTACACTTTTTTTTTAATCAGGCTTCCTCTTTTTTTTTATAACCAGGTTGTCCGGGTCAGCTTACGCGCACCACAACTTTTTATATTAAGAAAAAAGCTAAAACAATTCACTTAAACACTGTGCACACACTCACAAAACACTGTGGCTTACAACAATGTATTAACGATTTTGCCCCTCAGTGCACCTCAACCCTTGCCTTTTGATCATGGGTATTTTCAAATTTTTCACTGGACCGGTTGACATTACTAGATTGTTTGGGGGTAGTTTTGTATTTTCCCCATATTTTTGCATAGTAAAATAGCCATGAGGACAAAAATTCACAGGAATCGTCGGGGGCATTAAGGTTATTGCACATATTTTTTTAAATAGCTAAATACAAATTTAACAAATGACCTGTTTATTATTTTCAACAAATGATATTTTAATATAATTATTCTAAAATATTTTTAATATAATAATATGAGGAATAAATCTTAACAAATAAAAACAACTTTTTTAAACAACGATGACGGTGTCATCGATAGTATGACCAATAATAATTATGTATAATAATATTTATAATGACAACTATAATAATTGTGATAAAAATTCATTGGTCAATGTTATTTTTGTGAAAAATAACTTTCATGTTTTTTTTCTATAATATTTCAGATCTCATATCATGAAAAAAAAATGAAACCACACGTGGACAAGACAAGTGGAAAAATTGTGCCAAATTATCTACAATAATAAATAAAAAAATTGCCTTGCATTTTGCCATAATCAACACCAAATTTTTTAACATGTAACAAAATTGTTAATAGTCCTAAATTTTTTATATATATATATATATATTTTTTTGTTTTTTTCCTTAAAAAATAGGAGAGACTAATTATATATTGTGATATTTTTTTTCATATTAATGTCTTAAAATATATATAAACATTTGAACTTACTTTTCTTTAAAAATCTCTCATTAATTTAAATTCAATGTTTTAGGAAAATTTAATATAATAATATGAAAAAAAATATGAAAAAAATCATCTTTGATAAATTTTAGCAGTTGCATTTTTGTTATCTGTCAAATAAATTATTTGGCAAATAATTAAAACATGCCCAACATACGATTTCGTATGTTGCAGGCAACAAATAATATATTTTTAGTCAATTTGATCAATTGCGGTTGTGCTATCTACAATTAAATTATTATCAAAATAGTTAAAACAAAATCATTAATTAAATTGTTTGTTGCCTAAAACAAATCACTCAATCTGTGCTACAATTCAACGACTATAATTTTACTATTTACAAATGAAAGAATTCATGAAACAAATAAAATATATATAACAATTATTCATCAAAAATTTAATTTCAATTGTACAATCTATCAATTAAATAATTATCAAAATAATTTTAACAAGTAGCAACAAACTCTTGGCGGAAAAGAAACCCCAGGGAATTTGTTTGCCTGATTGGTGTTCTGTCGAATCTAAGAGGATCAAGAGCTACATCAGCAACACAAGAAGGGTTTGCCTGTATCATCTTATTCACTATCAAATTATACTCAAGTTTCAATCTTTAAATGAGGTGGTCAATATTTTTGCCAATTTTTTTGGCTCTTGTGGTTATAGCAGAGATCGCCTTTCTTGGTCGTCTTGATATGCCTAAAAATGCTGCTTTAGTTAATTAATGGGCTGGTAGCTTTTTCTACGGGTCAACTGTATCTGTTGATATGGTGGAGGGTGCTGATTTTGAATTGGAATCAGTGAGTATGGGTACAACTGAGAGAACTCTGGGGTCAGATAGCTGTGAGGAGTGGTTAGAGAAGGAGGACGCTGTGGTTTATGCAAGGGATTTTGACATAGATCCGATTTTGGTCACTGGAGATGAAAAGGTTTATTTGATTTGGACTCTTGTGTTATTTTTTAAATAAAAGCTTCATGGGATTTGGATTTTTGTTTATGGCTACTTGGTGATTTTTGTGATATTTTATATGATTTGAGTGTGATATAGTCAAGAATTGCCATCCATTTTCAGGGTCTAGTGTTTGCATATGCATAGAGCAATGAACGTTAGGACTCGGGACCATTTCCTGATGACTTCTTTGAGGATTGGATTTTATAGGAGAACCTATAGGTAATGGAGTATTTATGTTTAAGTGGTTTGTTTAATACATGGGGAATAGAAGAAGATGATTCATGTAGTTGACTCTAATAGTTGTTTTGAATTTTGGCTTCGATCTCTTTTACCTGATTTAATTGATTATACATGAGATGGAGAACAAGCTGAAGAAACTTGACATTGAAGCAGCTCATTTACATTTTCTTTCCCCCTTCCAGCTTTATTGATTGAGCATTGCCCCAGAATTATGAAAATTAAATCAGTTTTTTGTAGTTGTGTTTTTGTCAGTGTTGTAACTTGCATCCGTGCATTTTTATTCAGGAATGGATGACTTGCGGGGTGGGATGTCAGTTTGGATTTAACCTCAGTAAGAGTCCAGATGCTAGATTTGGTTTTCCTCAACAAGGTGGAACAGCTAGTGTGTTGAGGTCCATGGAATCAACTTCTTACTATGCAGAGAACAATATTGCTCAAGCACGACGGTAGGTAAGAGCTATCCAAATGGACTTGATTGCATTTTGAAAAACATTTTGTTCTGGGCAATGAGAAACTCTTGCGGGTATTGTGTTTGTGGTTACTAAATCATGGCCTCTGCTTGTTGTATGTATTTGAATAGCTCAAGTCTACAGTTTAAATTTAAACTTGTAACTCCTTGTCTATGATTTGCTATAAACTCAAGTCACTTGATGCACAAGATACAGGGATGTTTGAATACCTTGAGTTGATTATTCTGAAACCATTCTTCTCCTTATAAAGATTCATATAGAGTTTTGATCTTTTAGGAGCCAAAAAGGCTTTCAGAAAGCAATGAATGTTCAGACTTTGAACTTTTCCTTTCTTTGCAGAGTTTCTTTCTTTTATTGATGAAATATAGTTGGACCAGAGAGTACATAAAAAACTTTAAGAGATTTTGTGGTGATGCTTATACAATAGGCATGCCAGAAAGTTTTTTTGTCAGCAACATTGGACATTGGTCCTTCTCTGGCAGAGTTGTTGAGTTTCATGGTGCGTTGCATGTTAATATTGTAGAAATGAATTGATAATAGGCAAACACTTTTGCATTTCTTTCCTTATTCAAATATTCAGAGCTAGATTCTTTTGCTGATGATTAAACTGATGCTTTTTTTTTTCTTATGAATTAGAATGGGATTCAATGTTGTAATGACAACAAGTCTCTCCTCAGATGTGCCAGTAGGGTATTTTTCCTGGGCTTAGTACAATATCATGGCACCAGTGCAGCCAAAGACTGAGAAAGCCCTTGCAGTTGCTTTCATTTCCAACTGTGGTGCTCACAACTTCCGCTTGCAAGCACTCAATGTGCTTGAAAAGTTTATCAAAATAGGTTCCTATGGTAGCTGTCATCAGAATCATGATGGAAAAGATGAGCATGCCAAAACCCTTTTGATACATGGAGTTTTCTTAAGGTTTTATTTTTCCAATTGATCTATTGCTGTTATGTGTCTATAACAACTTTTGCCTGAAAATAGCAGGGTTCCTGGCGTTTGCTCTTTAAGTAGATCATCTTGCTGGTTAACTTGGTCTGTGGAACTACAATTTCGGCTGTATCTGATACACAACTCCTTTATTGATTGATAATTTTGTGCATTCATGTGCTGAACCAATTGACATTTCCACTCTTGCAAGTCAGGCATCACTTGTTTTAGATGCCATGACTCTTTTAAATTTTCACACACCCCTCTCAACTCAAATTAAGTCTTTGAAGTGATGACTGCCCTATGATATATGGATGAATTCGACTGTGATGATTTATAATGGTCCCCTTCACATATTTTCTCAGCTAAGAATATTCTTTTATTATTGTTGTAATTTATATTTTGCAGTGGACAAAGTAGAAACTCTGAAGCGCTACAAATTTAGCTTGGCTTTTGAGAACTCTAATGAGGAGGATTATGTCACAGAAAAATTCTTTCAATCTCTGGTTGCTGGTACGAGAATTTGCTATAAGTCCTTAAGTGTGGGTGTTTCTGACTTTTGTCAAATAGTATCATTTGTCTTTGCTTTTGAGCTTACAAAAAGTTCTGCAAACTTCTGCTTACGATTTGTGTAGTACATGGGGATTAAACCAATTTTTTGCAGGAACCATACCTGTTGTTATTGGTGCTCCAAATATTCAAGATTTTACATAATTCAATTTACATATCAAGGAGCTCAAAGATGTTGATTCAATAGCAAAGACAATGAAATACCTTGGAGAAAATCTCCATGCCTACAATCAATCATTAAGGTACAACTTCATCTCATCTAGCAAAGCAGCAATTGTTTATTATCTAGTTTATATTGGGCTGTTGGAATTTTTTTCTGCTATTTTCCCATTAATCCCTCATCAATGGTTGTCCATCAATTAGGTGGAAGTATGAGGGCCCATCTGATTCTTTCAAGGCCCTAGTAGATATGGCAGCAGTACACTCATCATGTCGTCTTTGGATTCAATTTGCTACTATGATTCAAGAGAAAGAAGAAACTGGCCCAGGGTTCAAGAGACGCCCCTGCAGATGCACCAGAGGCACAGAGACTGTATATCATTTATATGTAAGAGAGAGAGGAAGGTTTGAGATGGAATCCATTTTCTTGAGGTAAGGTCATCAATTTGGCAGGTACTGCCTTTTGTGTATCTGTGTACTTTTGTGTGCAAGTTAAGAAAAGGCACACAAATTCACACTAGACGAGTCACTATTGCATTTGTCTTGTATGAATTTGGGAATTGAAAGCCAGTAAAAAGTGAGTGTGTGATCCATGATTGATTTATCTTCAGTGTTTTTCCCTACTCCCACTCCTTTCTGCCCTCTTGTTTGGTTTAACAGATTTGTGGTGATATGGTCATTGATTTAATCTAAATGCCTCGCCAAAACATTTACAAAAACCTTGGTTTGCAGGTATGGAAATTTAACACCAAGTGCTTTAGAGGCTGAAGTGCTCAAGAAGTTTAAGTCTTTGAAACATGTACCCATCCGGAAGCAGGAAAGACCTGAAAGAATAAGAGGAGACAACTTGAAAGTTTACAGGGTATACCCTGTTGGCATGACACAGAGGCAGGCTCTGTATACTTTCAAATTCAACACCGATGATGATTTCAAGAATCACTTGGAAGTCAACCCATGTGCAAAGTTTGAGGTGATATTTGTCAAGGTGATTTCTGATTTCTCACAATTTCATTACGATTGCCCATTTTGAGCATCATCTGCTGAAATGTTTGCGAAGAGATCAAGGAGATGTAATTTGGATCATTGGTTCCGTCCTTTTCTGCTGGCCTCCTCGTATCTGATGTATACATGAGCAATGAATTGCTATAGCTTGCAGGGAAGTTGGGTTAAGCCTAGTGACATAGCTAAATGTGGATCCTTCACGGGCCTAATTGATGCATAATTCTTTCATATTGACTAATTCTGTCTGGTGGCATTCGATCACGGAATCCATTGACTGATGGTAAATCATTTTAGATTCTCTTCTGGTTTGACACAGCCATGTCCTTGTCGAAAGGTATCTTTGGGGAGGCATAGCAATTTAAACGTGGGAATCTATTGCAACGCTGTTTCTTGCAATTATTCCTAGCAGTGTACTGTTGTAAGAATTTTTGTCAGACTTTACATTTCTAATGTCAGTAACATCTTCTTACACTCTTACTTTTCCAGATTCTCCTTCTAGTTGAAAATATCGTGTGTTTGATATGTTTTTGTAAGTGCATTCCGTTTAGAAATATATTAAAATAATTTTTATTTTATTTTTTTATATCAGAAAATGACTTAAAAACTAAAAAAAAAAATTAAAATTTTGAATTTCTTTTTTAAATATTTTTAAAATACAGTGGAGTGGCAAAGACGAATATCATCTCTTTTGACTTGTACAAATTATTATTTTCAGGGTATCGATATCAGAAGACAAGTTGAGGATTACAAGAATTCCATGTTACATAACTGTAGTAATACACTGAAAACGAGAAGCTGACATGATGTGAGAAGCCTTGGTAAGGTAAGAGAGAACGTTTTTAAGGCCTGTTTGGCACAACTGTTGGAGCTGTAGCTGTTGTGGTTGAGGTTGAAAAAAAATTGATTTTTAAAAAACGTTTTTAGCTGCGGTTCATAACTGAAATTTGTGTTTGGTTAAAAATGTGGTTGATATTGAGTTTAATGAAAAGCAGTTTTGTGTGTTTGGTTACCATGCTTTTTATATTGCTGTCAACTTGTTAAATTAATTAAAAATACACATGTAAAGACATACATACATATGTACACATATATAAATTTTTTGTTGGAATAATAAATTAAATAATAACGTTTTGCAAATTAAATAAAATATTTTATTTTATCATCAATATTTTATACGATTTATTCCGTTTTTTTTTTATTATTTAAAATAAAAATGAAAAAACCTTTAACAGGCACAACCATGCAAAAGGAAACAAATTTAGTTTATTAAAAGTCAAAAAAAAACTCAGTTACGGTCAACTGTGATGCAAATGTTACACAGGCACAAAACGGTGCGTTGCACCAGGCACAAAACGGTGCGTTGCACCTTTCTTTCAGGTTGTGAATTGCCGAAATGTTGTGAACAGTGAATATATTTACTGTTCACCGCCTGTGACGAGAGGGTCAACGGACGGTACCGACGGGTAGAGGAGGCTGAGGTGGTTGTCCCTGTCGTGGTGGCGTCGAAAACGAAGCTAAGTGGTGGCCGGACGGGGCGTTGGAAGTTGTCGGGCACAACTGTCGTTCGCCTCTGCTGCGTCGTTGCTGCTTCCCGGAGCTGGAGAAGAAGGCTTGGGTGGTGGCGTGAGCTCACGGTGGAGCTGGTGCTACTTCTGGCCGGGAGCTGTTGCAGGAGTTAGCGAGGAGAGAGAGCTGGAGGAGAGAGAGAGCTTGCTTGCTGTGTTGCAATGGCGAAGGAAGAGAGAGAGAGAGAGAGAGAGGCTGCTGTTGGGGGAGAGACATGGTTGAGCTGGCGTTGTCAACCTTGGTGGCCGGTGTTGCTGTCTCCGGTGTTGGGGAAGACGATGGGTTGCTCCTTGTCTCTGCATGGTTTTTTTCATTTTTCTTTGTTATTTCATTTTCGTTTTGTAACGCAAAACGCGTTCTGAGAAGCATCTTACGAGAGCTTCTCAAAAACGCTGGTTTTTTGTGGGACCCGCCACTAAAAAATCAATTCATGTTTGGTAAAATTAGCTTTTGGCGCTGCGGTGAACCGTAACGCAGGTCACACCGCAGCGCCAAACACCCACTTAGATTCCATGTGGAAAGCCCATGCAAGATCGGAGTGGTTTCCGTTCGATGTCTAATGTATCTATCAAATAATATTTAATTCTTTTTTTCTCCAAATTTCACCCTTGGGTTTTGTTTTCTCAAATCTTATCTTTGTTACTTTTTTGTTATTTTTTTAATATTCTTCAATGATTGTATCATTCAAATTAAATTTGTTGAGATTTTTGTTTTTTTATTGAAGCTGAGACAAAGATTTAACAACTTGCAAGTTGTAGACATCAGACTTGAGTTTTTTTTTATAAAAAAAAGCTTATGTTTTCCTTTTCTTTTCGTGGTTTTTCTTCTATTAGATTAACATCAAATTATTTGATAATTTGAATAAGCTGAAGTCTACTCTTTTATATTTATTGTGGTTTTCCCCCGGCATTTTAGTTATGGTTATTGCAATTATTTTTTGTGTTGTTTAAATTACCATTTGAACTAATTACTCTTTTTTATCCGATATTTTTTAATGTAAAAAAGTTGGTAATACCCGGCAAAGTGTAAATAAAAAATCTAGTTTCAATTCTATACCATTATAACTATCAACAAATTCCAAGAGAACTCAAAATAAATTGTGGCTTTCTAATGAGATTATGCCAGCAAGAAAGGAGCCGTAAATCCTTGCCAATTCATCTTCTTTTTTCTCTCTTAGCTAACAAGCAAAACAAAATTCTTTCCTTTTGCATGTGGATCCCTTCCCCCGCACCCGGGTTCAAGCCCTATTACGTGCACCTGTCATTTTTATGGTGTCTTAGTTGTTCATTGGACTTGCATGATGTTCAATAGGTCTGGGGATTAGTTGTGGTGTGTGTAATCTGGTCTGCACACCCTAGTTATTAAAAAAAATCTTCCCTTTTCACACACTCTTGACTCTTATTTTACATCATTTTATACATTAACAAAATAATATATATACCCCCCCCAAAAAAAAATTCTCATAATGTATTTTATGTCATTTTTAGTTCGCCCTCAAAGCGAAAAACCTCGCCTGATTATCCTTCGTTGTCACGTGAACTTCTAGGGAGCGAAGGGTCTAGGAAAGCAACATGTTATATCTCCTTTTCTGTGGCGGCGAATCAAGCTTTTGGAATAATTGTTTTTATTGTTTTTTTAAGTGTTTTTTTGTTTGGAAATACATCAAAATGATATTTTTAAAAATAATTTTTGATATTAGCATATAAAAATGATTTAATTACATAATTTTTTTAATTTAAAATGAAAAATAAAAATAATCTTTTTTTTATTTTTTTTCAAAAAAACATTTTTAAAATATAGTGAAAAATAATCTCTTACCCTATTCGAAAGTTAAGCGCCTCAATTCTTCCAAGATCAATGGAGGGCTCTTTGTTGTGGAAACGTTGAGCCAAAAACAAGAATTGAAAACCTAATTCTTAGCATGCAAAAAATAAAAGATAGAATTGAATTGAATTTGGTTGTCACATGAAAACCTAATTCTTAATTTTATTGTTAAATATTTATTTTCAAGAAATATGCATGTAACTCCTTAACTCATTCATAAACTAGAAAACATGAAAAATAATCTTACACTAATTAAAAAAATAAGATTATTAGACATACTAGTTATTTTCCTAAATTAAATAAAAAAACTTAATTTTGTTTTCTAAAAATTCATCCTCCAGATGTCCAAATCTCGCATATAACACAAAAGAAAGAGAGAGAATTAATAGAGCTCTGTTTTCTTTTTACGTGGCATCTAAAATTTAGTACCAAAATTATCCACCACCAAACATGGCCAATCAGAAAGCATCTTAACATGATCTCCATATTTGTTTGAAAAAATAAATCTACCATCATCTTCTCAAGTTCCCACCTCTTCTGAACAAACAAATTAGATCGATGACCCTTGGCACCTCCCAAGAGTCCCCTCCTTCGCAAAAAAACACAGCCCTCTCCTCTCCTCTCCTCTCCTCCGAGGCCCCATATATCATCTACAAAATGCCCTCCCTCCTCCTTCTCACCACCATCACTTCTCTCTACAGCGCTTGCCAAATTCAACCCTTCTCTAGAAACTATCTACCATCACTATGTCATCACTTTCAGGTCGTTTTCTCATGCCACAATTGTCACACACAGTTCCAAGCTCCTCTGCAAGACCAAGAACAAGACTCTTTGCTGGGCCTCCCACAGTGGCTCAGCCAGTGGAGACAGGGAGGTTGGAACCTAGAGTGGAGGAGAAAGATGGATACTATGTGCTGAAAGAGAGGTTTAGGCAAGGTATTAATCCTCAAGAGAAAGTGAAGATAGAGAAAGAGCCGATGAAGCTTTTCATGGAAAATGGGATCGAGGAGCTTGCTAAATTGTCCATGGAAGAGATTGACAAAGAGAAGAGCACTAAAGATGATATTGATGTTAGACTCAAGTGGCTTGGTCTCTTTCACAGGAGGAAGAGTCAATGTAAGTCTTAAGCTTGCTGAGCTATAAAATATTTATGTTAACGCATAAAGATCTTTTGTTGCAAAATTGTTTTTTTATGTTTGATGATCAGATGGTAGATTTATGATGAGACTAAAGTTACCAAATGGGGTAACAACAAGTGAACAAACAAGATTCTTGGCAAGCGTGATCAGGAAATATGGGAAAGATGGCTGTGCAGATGTAACGACAAGACAAAACTGGCAAATTCGTGGTGTGGTGTTGCCTGATGTGCCAGAAATACTAAGGGGTCTTGCTGAAGTTGGTCTGACAAGTCTGCAGAGTGGAATGGACAATGTGAGAAACCCCGTAGGAAATCCACTTGCAGGAATCGATCCAGATGAGATTGTTGATACCAGACCTTATACCAACTTGTTGTCCCAATTTATCACTGCCAATTCTCGTGGAAATCCTGCTTTCACCAACCTGTAAGTTTTCAGATTCCTCACTTTTTTTTTGCTTGACATGATGATGAGCGAATTGCATTAGGAATTGAACTTGGTCATATTAATTTAAATGCCTTGTAGTGGATTTAGCGAGAAGCTCGAAATCAGAAATAAACGAGAGGGTATTCATTGAGAATCTCCAATGATTTGGAGGAAATTGTCAGATTGTTCTCTAGCTTTCTAATTACCAAATCAATTTTGAATTTTGATGCTAAAAGTAAAGAGTTTTGCACTTGAAAGTTGCAACGAAGTTTATTAGTTGGTGGATCATATCATAATACAGGAAGTAGAGAAATGGGAGTTGTAGCACTTGTGCTCTATAAGTGGTAATAATGTTTTGTGCTTGACTGGCGGGTTCTTTTCCAATCATTTGAAATGAAGTATTAAAATCCTAAATCTGCAGTGCTATGGCACTATATAGGTCATTTGCTGAACCGGAGGAGCAAAACTACGACATATAAATCTAACTAGCATAAATGTAATAAATGCCGAGTGACCTTAACCTTTCTCTATCTTTGCAGGCCAAGGAAGTGGAATGTATGTGTCGTGGGTTCTCATGATCTTTATGAGCATCCTCACATCAATGATCTTGCTTACATGCCTGCTATGAAGGACGGGCGGTTTGGATTCAATTTGCTGGTCGGTGGATTCTTTAGCCCCAAGCGATGTGCCGAGGCAGTTCCTCTTGATGCTTGGGTTTCTGCAGATGGTGTGCTCCCAGCCTGCAAAGCAATATTGGAGGCCTACAGAGATCTTGGAACCAGAGGGAACAGGCAAAAGACTAGAATGATGTGGCTGATCGACGAGCTTGTGAGTAATCACTCATCTTTCAGCGCACCACCCACTCCCTTTTCGAAGCTCATTACCTTAATCACACAGACCTCTCTGATCAAATTGGGAATTCTGTATAAATTCAGGGCATTGAAGGATTCAGGTCAGAAGTGGTAAAAAGAATGCCAGATCAAGAGCTGGAGAGAGAATCTTCTGAAGATTTGATTCAAAAGCGATGGGAAAGGAGGGACTGTTTCGGTGTCCATCCACAGAAGCAACAAGGCCTTAGCTATGTCGGTCTTCACATTCCTGTCGGTCGAGTCCGAGCAGATGACATGGATGAGCTAGCTCGTTTAGCTGATACATACGGCTCTGGCGAACTCAGACTCACTGTGGAGCAGAACGTCATAATTCCCAACATTGAGGACTCAAAGATTGAAGCCTTCCTTGGAGAGCGTCTACTAAAAGACAGGTTCTCACCCGAGCCACCTCTTCTCATGAAGGGGCTGGTGGCATGCACTGGCAACGAGTTTTGCGGGCAAGCAATAATCGAAACAAAGGCCAGGGCCATGAAGGTAACCGAGGAGGTGCAGAGGTTAGTGTCGGTGTCTAAACCGGTGAGAATGCACTGGACTGGCTGTCCTAATACCTGTGGGCAGGTACAAGTTGCCGATGTCGGGTTCATGGGTTGCATGGCAAGAGATGAAAATGGGAAAGTCTGCGAAGGGGCAGATGTGTACGTGGGAGGAAGAGTAGGGAGTACATCACATTTGGGAGAGCTTTATAGGAAGAGTGTTCCCTGCAAGGACTTGGTGCCTTTGGTTGTGGACATCTTAGTTAAACAATTTGGAGCTGTACCTAGGGAGAGGGAAGAGGTGGAGGAGGATTAGCTCATTAAATCCGTATGTTCTTTTTATTAAAGAATAATATAAATTATATTACGAGAGTTTCATCTAATAACTTAAGTTTTTTAGTGAATTGGTTCCATAACATAGTATCAGAGTCTTGTTGGCTCAATAGTCATGAGTTTAAATCTCACTATTCCTATTCTATTTGATAAAAATCAAGTATAAGACAGTGTAGGCTTATGTTTAAGTTTCAAGCCTAACAAACTTTCGTTTGAGGGATTATGTTAAAAAATATTATAAATCATATTTCAGGTCTTCACTTAATAGCTTAAGCTTTAGGTGAGATGGTTACTTAATACTTTTTTCTTCATTGCAAATTTGGAGATGATCTAATGCATGCTTTTGCAATTCATAAATGAAACATTGAACATAGGTCCATGACAATCTAAATATCTTTCACTGAAGGGGTTGTGTTAAAGAATAATATAAATCATATTCTGAAGCTTCACCTAATAGCTTAAGCTTTAGATGAGATGGTTCTTTAATATTTTTTTTCTTCATTGCAAATTTGGAGAGGATCTAATGCAAGCTTTTGGAATTCGGAAATGAAACACTGAACATAGGTTTATGAGAGCAACTGCAGCGGAAGTGCTATATTGAGAAAGCATAAATAAAATAATATATTTTTAGCATTTTGCATCAATGTTTTTCTCTCCAGCGCAGAAGGTATTTGGAAAGCTATTTTTTTAGCTTTCCCTGCCCAAGTTTCTATTTATAGCAACTAGAAAAAAACCATAATTTAAAAAATATATTTTAAATGGGATTTGATGGTGAATACGCATGGTACAGAGCAACAATTTTAAATGGGTTGTTGACATGGTTGTCAAAATCGCGAGTTGACTCGTAAAATCGTCTGATTTTATGAACTAACTCATCAAACCTTGTCAACTCGGGTAGAAAAATCGATTTTGGTCAAACTCGAACAAAATCAATCAAAATCGTAAAATCGGACGGGATCGGTCCGATTTTACGACCCTGTTGAACCAATTCATTCGCCTCTTATATACACAAAACTTTTTGCCTTCTCAATTATTTATCCGATGTGAGATAAATTGAGTAAGGAAATATTTGAGGCTGAAGAGTGAAGATTATGGCTAAAGAGTGAAGATAATTTATACTGAAGAAACATGTGGGACAATGCTATTTGTTCGATGTGGGACAAATGAATTGTCCCACATCGGACAAATCAATTTGTCCAGCATTTCCGCTGGACAAATTGTATATATATATATATATATATATATATATATATATATATATATATATATATATATATATATATATCATGGAATCACTCTTGAAAATCAGTAATATTAACTTTAAAATTTATACTTAAATTTTTTTATTTTTTACTTTAAATTAATTTTTTATATATATTTCTAAATCATTTTCATGTCTTGATGTCGAAATAATTTGTTGGAGTTGGAGCTAGTACTGGTAATATCGGTGTTGGTATCAGTATTAATACTAATAATCCTTTCAATAATAATGCTTTTGATGAATGTATTAAAATTAACGAGGAAAATGAAGGTCATGAGACTGATTTTAATTTATATAGCACATCAACAAAATATTTATTTTAAATTTGTTAGTTTTTACCTAATGAAATTCTATGGACATAATTGTTTTATAATGTATTTTTAAGTTATTTTGAATTATATATGAACCTTAACTAATGAAGTTTTATGGCCATAATTATGTTGTATTGTATTCGGAAATATTTTACTTACGATTTTACAATTTTTCTACCTACATGATTTTAGCTGTGATTTTATGATTTTTATACGAAAAAAATTAGGTACGATTTTACAATTTTTCTACCTACATGATTTTAGCTGTGATTTTATGATTTTTATACGAAAAAAATTAGGTACGATTTTACGATACGATCTTACGCTACGAGTTTCCGAAACCCCTTCTGTATCTTGTCAAAATCGCGATTTTGACAACCATGGTTGTTGATGTTGGGTTTCTTTGTTGTGTTTTTATGGTTTGTTGTGGTTGGTTACAGAGTTGTGTTATATTTTTAATGGGAACAAATATATTTTTTTAATTCATTTCTAGACTAAATATAATTTTTACTACACCCGAATAACTCTACAAATTAATTTGATTATTTCAAGATATTTGAGTTTTTTTTTTTAAAAAAAAAAATAGATTTGAATGGGATTAAATGCGTCGACCATGAAACTAGTGAAAAGCAATGTGAAGCTCGCTATGGCAAGTCTTTTTCTAGTTCATCGATCTCTGATTTATTTTGGCAGAATTTTTTAATATTTTAAAATTTTAAATTTAAATTTTTGCGAGGTTTTTAATTTTAAATTCATTTTTTAATTTAAATATAATTAAAAAATTAATAATTATATTGTTGGAGGGTTTTTTAAAAGTAATTATTTAATTATATAACTTACTCCTATTAATTGCATAATTAAACTATATACAAAATAATTGCACTATATGTAAAATAATATATAAAAAATGACTCTCCAGAATGGCTTTTGTCATTGGAGCACACATAGACAAAAAAACCAAATATACATTATTCAAAGAGCCATTTTAGAGATTTGACTCTCCAAAATGACTCTCCCTGCTGCAGTTGCTCTGATAAGTGATAGAGGTTTGAGAAGGGGAAGGGAAGGGAGTTGTGCAAAGCTTCCACGAGCTTGATTTCCAATTACTTTGGCTTCATTTTTTGGGTTTTGTATAATGGTTAGAAGCCCGGTGGGAGCTTATATAAAACTTGGTATAATTTATGATGCAAAACTAATAAATAAATATAATTGGAAAGATGTTGGTGGGACTTCTGGATAACTCTTTCTCTCTGTTTTTTTTTTGCTTTTTATCTAATAAGAATGAACATATCTGTTGTTGCAAAGAATATTAGGGATCAACAAAATCTTCATATTGAAGAAATGTATTTGAGGAATTTTATTTATTGGCATTCACTGTATATTATTTAGTTGAGAGTTTATAGATTTTAGTAATTGATTTACACTATAACTGTATAGTTCCTATATGTTGCAAGATCAGTATTGACTTGAAGAGGGAAGGCTTGAATTCATAGACTTCCAAAACTATTTCTATGTATATGTATAGGAGTACTATGAACTTAAAAAGAATGAAAAAAAGAATACAAATTCAATATTATTTTTTTTTCCTAACATGGTATTAGAACGATACATTAGATTTCTCTCTCTTTTCCTTTA
The DNA here is from genome assembly GCA_029228465.1 of Salix viminalis. NCBI lineage: Eukaryota > Viridiplantae > Streptophyta > Magnoliopsida > Malpighiales > Salicaceae > Salix > Salix viminalis. The sequence goes on along the minus strand of CM055429.1, from coordinate 9,074,027 downwards.
ATTATTGAAAGTTGTTATTATAACAATAGCAACAAAAACAGAAGACGATGGCAACACCTATTGATTTAGTGGAACAAAATCAACAAGGTATTGCTATTATCCTTGAGGATTTAATTACAAGAATGACTAAGATTTTAACACAAAACCAGACCCCAACCTGAGTGGTGACATACAATGTTGTTGCTACACAAATTACTATAAAATTTAATGAAACCAACTATGCTTTATGATCCCAAATGTTAAAATATATTTCTTAGGAAAAGACAAACTAGAATATATAAATGGTAATTTTTTGCAACAAAATTCGAACGATTCTACATTCAAAAGATGGAGGATAGAGAACTATATTGTAAATTGTTAATTGATCAACTCAATGAACCCCTCTCTAATCGACAACTTTATTTAGTTTTCAATGGCCAAATAGGTATGAGAATCAATAGATGCAACCTATTTTGACGAGAATAAAAAATTTAGGTAATGATTTAAAGAGACATGTCACTCAAATGAGATAAATTAGAAAACCCATCGAGTCATACTACAGTAGTCTTCAAGGTTTACAATAGTCTTCAAGGTTTATGAAGGGAAATCGACTTTCGCCACCCAAACCAATGGAGTGCACAAGTGATAAATAGAAGTATAACATCCCTTTTCAAGTAAATAGGTTAAGAGACCAATAGAGGGTGAAGTGAATAGCTATTCTCATCGTGGAAATGTAAAATCCACTCAAGACTTGGTAACAAAAGAAAGCTAATGGTGGAACTCGACAACATACGTATGCAGAGAAGGAGGAAACATATGTCACAAATACCACTTTATTTGCGCACGCAAGGGAAAGACAGACGATGGGAACTCACCCAGCTAATGAAATTTTCAGGTTGCTAAGTGGGAATCCGTACTCCCCCAACTCAGGAGCAAATGCAACAACTTCTCTGCATAATCGAACACATCTTAAGAGAAAAAAATGCAACTGATTATGGGAACTATAATTTTTGTATCAATTTTAGTTGTTTAAAAATCTTAGCCGATGGATTTTTGTCATGTGTGTGCTCTTTGACCATTAATGAAGCAGGCGGGAACAGCACAGGTTTTAATAATACTAAAAGAGAACATAGACTTGGACAAAAAGAGCTTTCTTTTAAAAGGCTCAGCCGCTCGAGGTTACAAGGGGTGATTTAGCCAATTCATTCTAGATGGGTGGACTTTGCATATGGCCTAAGGCCCAACCCAATTTGGGCCCCTGAGATGGTGGTAACTGGTAAGCCAGTTGGTTAACTCAGAACATCCACCTCAATGCTCATCCAGAGACCAATCCGTTTTTGGGTTTTTAAACAAGCCCATAATATAAATAAGCAAGTTTATATCGATTCATTCATCTTCGTCGCTGTGATTGGTCCTTGGAAGGAAGTTTGTCGCTGAATAGTCTCTATCAGCGAGAAATAACAAACAGGATGAGGACTGAAACAAAACCAAACGACAGTTCACCAATATCTTTAATTTAGTCTGATTTCGACATTCAGATGAAATACCCGCTTTCCTTCTTCATTGATCCAGTGCTGGCTGCTATATCATCCAGAGAATTCACTGGATTCAAGTGATAGGATGATCCTCTTATATCAATCAGGACACAGTTGGCACCTGGAAATACCAAATCTTCAACGAAAAAACGTCAGGACAGGGGCATCACATATACGGTACCGTATTTCTATCCAACAACTTGCTTCTTCCTAGTTAGCAGAAAGTCGTAGCAGATGAATGAGATGGAGACATGAACAAACAAGATCCATCAAGGTATGGAACTTGAGCATACAATCGTGTCCATGCAATATGAGTGCTTATGGGAACCACAAATTTTGCTAGCAAACAATCAGATATTGAAACCTCTGCAATGAATACAACCTGTTCAGAATTGATAGCCTGCAATCTGCCTCCCTGAGGTTGCACGACTTCGGACAGCCACACACATGACAAGTTGCCAGCGAATCTGTTGAGATATTTATTATTCAATTTTAGTTTTTATTTCTATTTATCTCTGTATTAAATGCAGCTTGCGTTAAAAAAACATAGTAAATTTAGTTTTTGGTAACGTGAAATGAGAGTGAAGTTCTCTTTTATGCATGTATAGTGAATGTTCTATTATTAATGATACATTATCTTTTGTTTTTTCATCTGTTTTATCTACGTGTGACTTCGTATATTTTTAGTTTAAAGTCATATTTATTTAACAAGATTTATACTTGAAATTATTAAAATAGTTCATTTGTTTTAAATATTTTAATATGTTAATATTAAACAAATATCATAATATAATTAGCCTTACATTTTTTTTAACAAAAAATACTTTAAAATAATCCTTATCATTATTTTCAACACCTTATCCATAATAAAATTAATATATAAAAAAACTAAATAATCAAAAGTTTTTAGACAAACAGGAAGAAAATAACACATTGAATTATATTTTGTTCGATAGTTTGATAATGATAATAATATTAATTTTGTTTTTGTCCTTTAATTTTGTTCTTCAAATCAAATAATATTTTTATGCTGATAATATTTTTTTCCCCTTCAATCTTAAGAATAACAATGAAAATACCAATTGAAATAATTTATCATCCGATGTTGTATTTATGAAGAATTATTTTTACAGCTTCTCTATATAGAATGGTTCAAATCTAATAAATTATCATTCAATGTTGTATTTGTTAAAAATTATGTAATTCAATGTTGTCTTTAATTTTTTTTCCTTATTTATTTCAAATTATATTATTTAACATTAGTACAAAACACAAAAACATGTTCTATAATTTTCTTTTTTGAGATTACCTAATAAAATGATGCCTGCATTGATTATTTTGCTCAGATGTATAACATCATAAAAAACAAATCTAGCACCATTAATATTTTTTTTACATATTAAAAAATATAGCACCATTCTACCTAGGTTTACCGTCGTCTTTAATATTTTTATTAATATCATTTAAGTTATAATTAGTATTATTATCATCATTTAAGTTATAATTAGTATTATTATCATTATTATAATTGTATTTGTCATTATTGATATTCTTCATATTATTTTATGAGTTATTGTTATTATTATTAATATCATCAAAGCCATAATTAATTATTAACACCATATGCATTACAACCATTACAATAAATTACAATTCCTATTATCATTATGATTAGTAATGTCACTATTATTACCATGATTATACCACATAAAATTATTATTATTATTATTATTATTATTAGTAGTAGTAGTAGTAGTAGTACTAGTACTACTACTACTACTACTGCTAAAACAATAAACATTATTAAAATACCCCAAAAAACAAATCTCAATTTTTTTAACAAAAGACCAAGCAAGAAATAAAATAAAATTATTATTGTTATTGCTTAAATAATGGAAATAATAAATTTAACCTGAAGAATAAAAAAACCTAAAAACTTTAACAAAAGAGCAAACATAAAAATAAAATAAATGACAAAAAAATATTATCTTAAAAAATCATTTTACGTGTAGAAAAAAATATAAACAAACAAAAAGAAAAGAACAAAGGGAAAAAGAAGAAATATCAATTTTCAAATGATCACCAACACAAATTAAAATTTAAGGACTAAATTGAATGAAAACATAACCTCAACAAAAGAGAAAATGATAAAAAATAAAAACCAAAACTAAGAGTATATACATATAAACATGGATAAATATAGGGACTATTTTGGAAGGATCGAAAAATTAAAGGAATTAAAATAAAATAATAAATTAAAAGAATAAGGATAGAAATGAAAAAAAAAACAAATATGATCAATTGAAATTGAAGGACAAAATTGAAAAATATTCAAACTTCTATACGGAAAAAATTAGTCTAAAAAACCCAAGTCCCTACTTTATAAAATAGTCCTCCCTTAAGTAGATAATTTTACATTTAAACCCTTCAATTACTATTTTCCTAAAAAGGAGAAATAGTATTGCATGAAATACTTAATCTTTGCCTTAGAGAAGCTAAATTGATGAAATAAGGACTTGGATATTGTTTTGGATGCTTTGGGATGTAATTTGGACTTGTTTCTTCACAAAACCTATATGTTGGTAAAATTCATGTGTCATCTTAGAAAAATCATATCTCTCTCATATGAGATCATTTTCTAATGAAGTTTTCATCAAATGAATATCTGTAACTCAAGATATTCAAATCGTAATAGTCAAAGGTCAACATTGACAGAATGCAAGATTTGACTTTGAAGACTATGATTTCTATGCTCTCTCTTTATTTATGTTTATTTCCCTATATTTTCCAAAATATATGGATATTAACTTTCTAATTCTACTAGAATCACTATAGTTTGATCTCATAACTTAAGCTCTGAATGAAACATCGACTGAAGTCAAATTTATCAATTTCCTTAAATTCACTTCTTTTTGAATCTTTCATCCAAAACTATCTTCAAAACATAATAAAAGAATATCAAGATATTTTATATATAAACACATAGGCAAAATACTAGGTAAATATGATTAAAACTATCAAGTAATATGGCTGTATTATGTTATCAATAAGTTGGAATGGACCATATCATGGTGTAGACAAATAGAAGATCATCATTTTGGTGCAAGCTTGGTCAAATTTGATGAGAAAATAAAGTATCAAATGCCTCTGAAAATTTTTCACCTAAGCAACTTTTTTAGGCAAAAATTGAAGGAGAAATGAACAATAATTAAAATGGCATCGTTTTAGTAACATTCATCATGATGCTTTGATATTTGATTTTTCTTATTTGCACTCTTGATTAGCTTTAAAGTTTTAATTATGTACAATTTCACCCTTGATGAACTTCACATTAAACACCTAATTTTTGTGCCTTTTCGGTTTGATCATGGTCTTTTATTTATACAAGTTAACCCTTAATTAATTATTAAACTTTCAGTTCCCTTCAATTTCACTCATGATTTTAATCAATTAAGCTCTTATAGTTTGGCGCCTTTGCAAATTGGTCCCTGGTTGCGAATTTCTTCAATTTAGCCCTTAATTGCCTCAAAAACTTTGATTTACTTGTATTCTTGTCCCTGTTTTGAATCAATTGATTTGGTAAAAACCAAGTTTGGTCTTTGGGAATTTCAATCTTCTTAATTAAGCTCAAATTAGGCTTCTAAACTTAAGTTTTATCTAATTAAGTCCCTAATAGAATTTATTTGGCCCTTTAAAATATAATTAAGTCCCTGCACTTAATTAAATCTATTAATTGAACTCAAATTAATTCTTAAATATAATTGAAATTTATTTTCTGCATGATTAAGTCAAATTGGCTTATTAAAAATATAATTACGCCCTTAAACATAATTTTTACGCATATTTATCCTATAATCATTTATTTTAATCTTGAATTTGCATTTATTTATAGAGCTATGATTGAACTCTTGAACTTGTGTACTTTTTTAGGCTTGATTTTTCCACTGTGTCAGTCCTTTTTATTTTTATTATTTTATATGGGAATAACCTAGAAATGAGTTATGACATTACTCTTATTTTTGGTTTTTTAGGAGTATCTTGATGTCTTAATAGATCTTAATTAGCATTCTTCCTAGATGAATTTCCAATACTTTTGGAGCTTTCAAAAGGTTGACTTTATCCATCAACATAGCATTTTAAGCATCCTTTTCTTGATGAATTTTTCTAGCTGCGACACAATCCTAAAAAAATGAAGTCTTGATGACCATGACTAGCATTTGAGAGTTAGAGAAATAGTTGGATAGGGATGAGTAATATCTCCATATGTTTTTGGAAGAATTCATAGAATGAGATCTAGACTTCGATCGCATGCTTGAATTTGAGTCATATGGTAGAGCCTTAATCCCTTTTTATAGATTTGGAAATGGACAATTTCCAAACGTATATTTTAAGGAAATTGCATCTTTTTTTCTCTTCTAAAGAATTTTCTCTGTAAAGAGACCAACTTGGACTTTCTAACCATAGTCTTTTGGTGAGTGACTAGCAAAACATCCACTCCAGCATCTTGAGAATTGATTAAATAATTACCTACATGCTCCATGTTTTCCATTTTGGATAGTAAATCAGTTGGCTCAAGAGATGAGAGAAAGATAAGGTCCTAAGTATGAATTTTTACATATAGATTTTTCACATATTAAGTATACACAGTAAAAATGATGTCAAAATTAAAGTGATGAATTTATTAGAAAAAAATGGAAACTCTCTTGAAGTGCTCTTTGTTTGCACAAATATTTTCACATACCTATATCTTGTTTTGGATAGGAAGATATTTACACAAACTCAAAAGCTTTAAGTGTGTGAGATCTTAATTTGATTTGATTTGATTTGATGAAAGACTTGACTTTGACTTGATAAAGATTATTTAAATAAGCTTGAAAGCCTTAATTGTACGATATCTTGACTTGATTTGATTTTATGAAGGAAATTACTTTGTTAATTTGTTTCCTTGGCTTGATTTGATGAAAAATATATTAAAACTTTGTTTGTCTATGTATTAAGCGTCTACGACCATTATTTTCTTGTTTATGTTGTCTTTTAAATAAATTTTTACTTGAAAATTTATTACAAAAATTTAATATCAATATTGACCATTATTTTCTTGTTTTATGTTGTCTTTTAAATAAATTTTCAAGTAAAAATTTATTACAAAAATTTAATATCAGTATTTCAAAACAATAAAAATAGCAAAAAATATTACTTTATTTTTTAAAAGTGAAAGATTACTGTCTAAATGAATTCCTAAACAATATTTTCCTAAGAACAATTACAAGCACTGTTGTTGATCTCATTTCGTTTCCCCCGAAATAGTCAAAATATTTCGTACTAGTTAAAAACACGAGATAAAGTGATACAATATTTACCTTGCTTAATATTTTAGCCTGTTCTAAAAATTTTCAAATTTCAGTCGCAACGTTTCGATTTCGTTCCGTCTGTTCTGTTTTGGCTAAATAGTATTTTTTTTGGAATAATAAATAATTATACAATATCAATTATATCTCTTTATCCGACCGTTAGATTGAGATGAAATTTTACCAGGAATCTTTTGACATATTTATATATATTATATTAAAATTTCAGAGCAATCGGAGAATGCATGACCTTGCGAGATTGATGATGATATTCTCGTAATACTATACATGCTCATAATTTTGTTTAGAAAAATCATTTTATTGTGTCATTTTTTAGATTAAATTGCACAATTCTAAATAATTTTATTTTTAAATTTGATTTTTTTTAATTAATATATTTAATTATATATATATAAATAATACAACCCAAAACGGAGCACTCAAACACTTTTAAAACCTAAACATTCAATTTCAATTAAAAAAACAAAACATCAATCAAAATAAAATTGACAATCTTGTAATATTATTACAAGAGTATGATTATCTTCGGCGACTCTCATTAACATGTAGCATACAAGAGTTTGTTTTAAAAAAGTTTTTTTTTAAATTAAAACATCTACTATTTTGTGATTGTTTTCCTGTATTAATATTAAAAATATTTTAAAAAAATAAAAAATATAATTTTAATATATTTTTAAATAAAAAACAATTTTAACCCATTTACAAACTGATACGTATCAATCTCATTATGAAAATCAATAAAAGAGTTGAAAAATACAACGTGTTTTTCAATGGGCGCGTACTGTGACCAGTCAAATAAATCAGTTGTCAGGACTCAGAAGATTTGCCCTGCAAAAAAATAAAGGGACAAATCTTTAAGATCATTCGCGTGGATTCCATGCGCCGCCCAAATTTAATAATGAGAAAAATAAAAACCGTGTGAAACGGTGGCGATACACCAGGACTGTGATAATAATGGATGCTCGAGGGGCCTGCCTGACAAACATTGCAAATGCCGTTGACGCCAAATTATTTCCCCGTCTAAGCTTTCTTTTTCATTTTTATTCCCCTCAAAAACTCCGACAGTGACTAAAGTTTTAATTTGACATGGTAATATAAAAACACAAATATTTATTAAAATTAAATTTTCACAGGATATCATTTAAAACACAATTCCAAAAGCCTTAATAAATCAAAAGGTCAATTTAATAAAGAAAAATGATGAATCTACTTAAATATATTAACAATAAAGTGTATACCTTGGAATATAGTTAAAATTGTTTTTAAGTGCTTTATGTTTAATCAAAATAATATTTTTTTTTATTTAAAAAAAATTATTTTTGATATCATTACATCAAAATAATTTAAAAACACCAATTTTTTAATTTCAAATAATAAATAAAAATAAAAAAAATATTTTTTTAAAAAAGAATTTTTCAAATACATTACCAAACATCTAAAAAATAATGAAAAATGATGAATTTAGTAAAATGTGTTTTCGAACCAGATTTCTATATTGACTGAATCCTTTTCAAAATCTCAATTCGCGTGAAATTAGCGTCACGTTTTATGACTGGATATATCCATCTTTAAAATTATTTTTCAGAAACCTAAATCTAAAAATTGAAATTGGTGGATGGCTTCAAAGAAAACGATAATCATTGCTGCACTTTCAACATCATAGAACAAACAAAATCATACAAAATTGGTGGGTATTTTTTAAATCAACCTTTTCTTATTATAAAATATTTCCGGACCAACTTCTGTTCAGTGCATTAAACTAACACCATATGTCTTTCTCTAAAATAATGTTTTATATATTTAGAATAATAATAAAATTTAATTACTCGACCACTATTTTAGTGTTTCTTTATAAATCACAGCGCTATCATGGTCAACATATAATAATAATTAATACATAGACTATGTACACACATAATTGGTGTTCATCAATCTTTCTTTTATATCTATATAATATAATAGTTAAAAATTTCATTCTATTTTTTTAAGGATATCCATCACTAACCAGCTTTCATTTTCTATTTTTATTCTTGTAAGTGATTTTATGAAATATTATAAAAGAGGTTTGGAGTGGAAGAAATGTAGACAAGGAGGGTGGAAGTGAAACATGAGTAGAATATCCATGAGAGGAGCAGCACGCTTGTGCTGATTGGCTGAGGATCGATGTCACTATGTATAGTGTTCCAATAAGACAACCACACTCCGCCGTATGTTCCAAAAACGGAATCAAATGGCCAGGTTTGTGCCTTGCAGGCCTCTTCTTTTGGGGTGGATTTGAGCATCATCCTGGAAACAAATCTACTATTGTTTGTTTTGTGGGATAATTCCACAAGATTTGATTTGATTTGATTTGATTTTGATTTCCACCTCCAACCATCTCTTTTCCTTTCCTTTTGATAGCGTGCTGTCCCAATAAATTCCAGTTTCCTTTTCTTTTCTTTTTTCTTTTCAATCCTTTGATACGTGTATTGGGTGATTGCCGGTAAGAAGTGGATTATTTGCTGGGGAAAAAAAGTGCTTAACACTCAATTAGGCTCAAGGAAACGTGGATTTAACAAACATGTCAAACTCAACAAGAGTTTGATGAAGATGTCAAATTCAAAAGACTTGAAATTGATAATCAACTAAGTCCAATAAAATATTGGTATGATAAATATGCCAGATCCAAAGAGCTCAGGCTTTCAAATTCTAAAGTTTTATGTTTGATCTTGTACAATCCTCTGTAATATGAGTATTAAATACATGATAAATCATCGTATATCTTCATCTAGAATAATTGTTCATATTAAAATAATGATTTTCCTATACTTATATACAAGGTCTCTATTGTACTTAATATCTCATTAATTATATGTAAGATATATTTTTCTTTCACTAATATCGCTGAAAACAAATAGCTTTTCAATCTTTTTTTTTCCACAGAAGAACAAGGCTCATAAACTATAAATACATCATAAAACCTTTAGAAACAAAGGTTTATAATCTGTATCTTTTACTGCATTTATATTTTTAGAGCATCTTTCTACAAAATATTAATATGTTTTCTCTCTCTAAAAGACACTTATCTATGCATCGAATAATCCTCACCTCCACTAGAGAAGATCTCTTGCATGTACCGGCCACAACTATAAAGAATGGGTGGAATTATTTGACTATAAAGAATCGTGTTTCTCCTTCGATGGATATTCACAAGAAGGTGAGTTGTCATGAGCTAGTTGCGCTGAGTGGATTAGATAGTAAATGGGAGGGCACTCCTATGTTTTAGGCTCTACGCACGAGCCTGAGAATCATCATGTATAGGAGAGGGATGGCTCACTGATTCCGTACTTCAATGGCTTTCTCTACAGAAATATGCATCAAAAGATTCAAGCTTGCCTGTTTACAGCTCATCACCTAGTGATCCTCCAGGGACAATAATTTCGATAGTGAACGATAGCTATAGCGTGCTAAATGGGTTGGCCCATCGTCATGATTCTATTGTTTAGATAATGATTTGAATTTTTAAATTCGATTTATTTTTAATAAGCCAACTGACCTTGAAAAGAAAGAGAGTGCAATTTTTTTTGAAGATTAATCTGGACAAGGCTATGATGCACTTGAGATTTCTCTTCACTCGCAAATTGAAGATGAAATTAGTTGTTTGACTTTTAAGAGTAGAATAATTTTTTTATATAAAAATAGATTAAAGGAATACTAATCTTGTAAATTAAGTTGATTAGCTTTTGACACTAGAATAGGATTTTTAATGGACACAACTACTAAATTATTTAATTAAGATAGCCCCCCTCGAAACAAGTAAGTTAATTTATAGCATAGCTCAAGAAAAAAAAGAACTATCAAGCAACAAAATATCATGTCTGTTTAACACGAAATGAAGTCAAGTGTTCACAACTTAAGGAAGCAAAAATGGGACAAGTAGCTTCAAGTGTAGAAAGATTGGAAGCACAAATGAAAGGAAAATTGACATCCCAAGCATTCAATAAAAAAGAGAATGTTAGTGCGATCATGCTCTTCAAGTGTACTACCAAGAGAGCTTTCAAGCTAGAATGTTACGAAACAATAAGTATGGGTGAAGTTGTATCTACTATTGTTCAAAACAATCTATCTTTAAGCAAAAAGATCTAGGTGCAAACTATCCCATATGTTATTGGTAATACTAGTTTTAAAAGGACCTTATGTGATTTAGGTGCATCCATTAGTTTATGCCTAAACATGTTTATGATTCTCTTAGTTTTGAGTCATTGATTAAGACTAGCATTTTAATACAACTTGCTAATTGTAGTTTTGTTTATCCACTTGGTGTGATAGAAGATGTCTTAGTTAAGATTGATAGTTTGGTGATTCCATGCGACTTTTATATTCTTGATATGAGACGTGATTTTTGTGAATCATCAAACAACACTCTTTTATTTTTTAGGAGACTATTCTTGAAAATTGCCAATACAAAAATTAATTATTGTAAGGATACTTTATCTATGGAGGTAGGATATGAAAGAATTGAATTGAATTTTCATGATACAATGAAATATCCTTACAATCAAGGTTGTCAATTCCATTTTGTTTCATGCTTAGTTTTTTCATTTGGAACAGAATGTTTCGACTTCGAAATGTTTAGGCGCTACGTTTCGGGGTTGTACTGTTTATATATATATATATATATATATATATATATATATATATTAATTAAAAAAAAATTAGTTCAAATCCAAAAATAAAATTATTTAGAATTATGCAATTTGAATTTCAAACATAAGTAAAAAAATGAGAGTTGAACTGATATAACTCGACCAACTTGATGAGTTCAAGGATAACATGAAAAATTGATAAAAATATAGTTTAATTAAAAGAAATCAAGTTTACATCTTAAAAAAAATATTGAAACAACAATATAGTCAAACAACTCAGATCAACCTAGGTTAACCTTTCAATGTGTGACCTCCGTTATAAGACCATGATAAACTTAAACAAAGCAAATCAAATCAAATTATAAAGTTCAATTCGTAACATACTGGTTGTTGAATAATGAAATTGACAAAAAAAAAATCTAAAAAAAAGACATAATAAAATGATTTTTCTGAACAAAATTATGAGCATGTATAATATTATGAGAATATCATCATCAATCTCGCAAGGACATTATATTTTATGATTGCTCTGAAAGTTTAACATAATATTTATAAATATGTCAAAAGACTCCTCATAAAATTTCATCTCAATCTAACGGTTGGATAAAGAGATATGATTGATATTGTAAAACTATTCATTATTTTAAAAAAAAATCCAATGTGGCTAGAACAGAACGGGAGGAACGAAACTAGAATGTTCCGGCTGGAATTTGGGCGGAATTTCTGGAATGGACCAAAATTTAAGCGAGGTAAAAACTGCACCGTTGTATGTCATTTTTTTAACTAGTACAAAACATTTCGACCGAAACGGAATGAGGTCAACAACTTTGCTTGCAACATGTTTTTGATTTTGATTGTGAGGATAGATTAAACGTGACTTTGAGTTATGACTATGATTTTACTGAGATAAAGAAGATGAATAGGCACATATGTGTTTCTCAAAATGTGAAAGAATGAGCATTGGAGTTGTAAGTTTTGCAAACCATTTCTCCTAGTAATATCTTTGTTGATTTAGTATTTTCACATAAAAAGTTATTGCCAACTATTTTAAAGGCCCCCAAGTTAGAATTAAAACCATTTCTTGATAATTTAAATTATGTATTCATTGGCGATAACAATACATTTCTCGTTATCATAGCAAAAGGTTTGACATGTGCACAAGAGGAAAAACTTGTGAAGTTGTTATGCGATCACAAAATGGTCATTGGATAACCTTAAGCCAATATTAAGGGCATTAGTCCCTCCATGTGTATACATCACATATTTTTGGAGGACAATGCAAAACCAACAACGAAAATAAAATGAAGGTTGAAACTGCTTTTGATGGAGGTAAGGAAAGCTAAAATTTTGAAACTAGTAGATGCAAGAGTCATTTACCCCATCATGGATAGTATATGGCTGGTGCCAATCCATGTGGTGCCTAAGAAGACCTTTATCACATTGGTATAGAAAAAAAATGAACTCATTCTTACCACTTATTTCATCATTGCCTTACTAATTATGTGTGAGGGAAGCTCACTATTTTCTTGGCTATACAGGTTTTTATTGATGCTTTATCAAAGATTTCTCAAAGATTACAACACTTTTGTGCAAATTATTAGCCAAAAAAGTGGATTTTGTGTTTGATCAAGCATGTAAAGATGCTCATGATGAGCTTAACAGACGTGTCATATCTACCCCTATCATCCAACCACCAAATTGGGATAAACCTTTCGAGATAATGCGTGATGCGAATGACTATGCAGTTGGGGCTGTACTTGGGCAAATAATAGGGAGAGATTTGCATGTTATCGCCTATGCTTCTTGCATGTTGGACGGAGCACAATGAAATTACCAAAGATTTCTCAAAGATTACAACATCTTTGTGCAAATTATTTGCCAAACAAGTGGATTTTTTGTTTGATCAAACATGTAAAAATGCTCATGATGAGCTTAATAGGCGTGTCATATCTGCCCCTATCATCCAACCACCAAATTGGGATATACCTTTCGACATAATATGTGCCTCCTATGAGCACAATGCAATTACCATACAACTAAAAATGGAGTGGTGTTTGCTCTGGAGAAATCAAAGTCATATTTATTTGGTACAAAAGTCATTTTTACTGACCATGCAACTTTGAAGTATCTTTTTAAGAAAAAGAAGTCCAAACGAGATTGATTAGGTGGATCTTGTTGTTGCAAGAATTTGATCCTGAGATCAAAGACAAGAAAGGTGCCAAAAACCATGTGGCTAATCACTTGAGCTGACTGAGGACCAAAGATAAACAATCCAAAACAATAAGAGAGACATTCTCTAACGAGTAGTCATATGTGTTACATTCATCTACAAGACCATGGTATGCTTGCTAATTTGGTGAACTATTTAGTGAGCAAATAATTCCCTTTAGGTTTACTAATTCCCAAAAAGATAAGGTATGAGATGATGCTAAATATTATTTTTGGGACATTCCTTATCTGTTAAAATTTTATGTGTTTCAAGTATTTAGGAGATATGTACCACATAATGAAGTTCATTCCATTCTCATTCTTGTGGTAGGCATTTTAGAGAAAAAAAGAACGACCCACAAAGTACTTGAAAGTGATCTCTATTAAACTTCCATTTTTAAGGATGCACATCACTTTTGCAAATCATGTGAAAAATTATTGCGATGTTGTGGTCACACAAATTAATTACCATAGCTTAAAATAAAACACAAAAGATAGTATAAAGCAAGTAAGGGGTCGATCCCACAAGAATATTTTAATTCACTTTTCATGCTATATGCTATGCAACTGGGAGGGGTTTGGAAGTTGTCTAGGCTAGGCTAAAGCAAACAAAGCAAAAATTATATAAAACCAAAATTTATCAATAAAACAAACCTTGGTCACAAGTCAACATCCACCCATAAAAATATGAACTGATCATGGAAATGAAACATCAATTTATATTCTGAATATTTATCTCTTCTTAACATTGATTCGTTAATGAATCTGCCGTATAACTTACCCTAACCATCAAACAACCACAATATTCGCACTAGTAATTTGATTCAATGACAACATTAAAAACTAGATAAATTGATTAATTAAGAAACATAATTGTCCGCAATCTATGTTTGATTTGATTGAATGTTCCCCCTAAGATTAATAATGTATATCCACCATAATTATTAACACAGTTGTTTCACCAGTTCATATACAATAAATCCAGTTTTGATATCAAACTTAGCAATAGATTGTCTATAATAATAACTTCGAGTCCGCTCTTACCGATTAAATAAACAATCATAGGACTAATAAGTATAGGAGAACAAACATATTTATCATATAAACTGCAAAATTAAGGTAAAAATAGATCTCACAACTCATGAAATTTGAAGGTTTATGTGTCATTGCAACCAAGAAAAGAGTTTAGCCTTGCATGTTTGTTGAACAAATAATTAAAAAAATGGAAGATATGATTTCAGGTTTTTTCAAGGAGAAGTGGTGGTTTTCTCTCTCCATTTGTTGTTGGCCGACTGCTTCCCTCCTTTATATATGCTTAGAAACCTTAGTTTCTATTTTACAAAATAGTCCTTTCTTATATTGGAAAAAAATAGTTGTCATTTTGTAAACATCATATCTTATTCATAAGATATCTTTTTGAACTAAACTTTGGATCAGTGATAGGTTTTTGAGTCTGGAATCCAAAAAGATTGAGTTTGCATCAATCAGACTTATGTAGCTCCATATATTTAAGTTGGAATGACCAAAGGTCAACATCGAGAGATTGCAAGAGTTGACTTTGAAGGCTGTGATTTCCATGTCATTCCTTTTGTTTTTCCTTAGAATTCAGAAAGATATGGATGATAACTTTTGAATGCCACTGGAATCACTTCATTTCAATCTCTAGAGCTTCCTCTCTAAACAAAACATCTACTGATGGTCAAATTTGTCAATCAGCTCCAATTACTTCCTTTCTGCATCTTTCATCCAAAAATACATTCAAAATATAAAACATTGAATATCAAGGTATTTTATACACACAAAATATGCAAAAAAATAGTTAAATATGAGTGAAACTATTAAATAATATGGTTGTATCAAAAATGCCAAAGAACATGTAATATCACTCATAAGAATCAAATGCGTTTAACAAATATTTTTATAAGAGAAATTTTTAATGTTTAGGGTATTAATTTTATGGGTTAATTTCCTTCTTCTTTTTGTAATCTTTATATCCTTCTTGTTGTTGATTATGCATCCAAATGGATTAAGGTGAAAACCACATAAACTAATTATGCTAAGGTTGTTTTAGATTTTATCAGACTCGTATATTTGACAGATTTGAATCCCTAAAGCTATCATTAGTGATCGTGACAATTATTTTTGCAATCGTTCAATAAAAACATTGTTACACAATTATCATATGACTCATCAGACTTGTACAACCTACAATCCTCAAATAAATGGACAAGTTAAATTTCAAATCGAGAAATCAAATCCAATTTAGAGAAAACAATGCAATCTAATGGACAAGATTGGATTCTACAACTTGGGGATGCTCTTTAGGCTTATTAGTCTGCTTATAAATCACCTATAAGAATATCACCTTATAGGATGATTTATGGGAAAACATGTCACCTACCAGTGGAGCTTAAACACAAATCTTTGTAGGTCATTAAACAATGTAACTTGGATTATGATGTTGCTGAGATTGTAAGACAGTTGCAATTGCAACAGTTCGAAGAGATTTAAATGATGCTTATGAGAATGCAAGTATTGAAAAAGAAAAGACCAAGAGTCTTCATGATTGAATGATTACAAGAAAGGAATTTCATGTTCGAGACTAAGTCATTCTTTATCATTTCATGTTCAAAACTTTTTCCTGGAAAGTTACACTCGTTAGATTGGACCCTTTATTATTTCTAAGTTGGAATTAAAGTTTAGAAACCAACAAAGCACTCAATCTCAAGATTAAGATTTGATCACGGAAAGCTCAAATAGGTCTGATCAGAGTGTGACACAATGAAAACCTTCCCCAAGGCACCAACACTATTTTAATGAATAGAATGACGCGACAAAGCTAGTTAACCTTTGATAAGTAAGATTCAGTTCATTCAAGAGTTGAAGAATGCAAGAATCACTCTCACATGTTAAAACTAAAAAAATCAGAAGTAATAATAATGAAAGGCTGCCAAAATTTTGGTTACATGAGTTCCAATAGTTCTTGAAAAATTAACCCTAATGGACCCCTTATGTTGACTTATATGAGGTCCACTCAAAATTAACCCAAAACCCAAAACTGAAAAGCTCATAACTTAATCCAAACAAGTCTTGGATCCTAAGTGAATACAAAGTATTAATTAAGCTCAAACAAGACTTCAGTTGTAGCTAACAAAATAAAATAAAAAACCCTAATATTAAATCCATGTTCTGCTATGAGAAGAAGAGAAGGAAGTAAATATTATAAAGTTGATTCAAGGCTTATTTATAGCCTTTAATGCAACCCCATAATCCTAGAAACGAAAGGAAAAGGTAGCCACCCATGTTATTTCCAAGTTGTAGTAGGTTTCTTTTGTTTCCTTTGTTGCCCTCACTTCATAGCCTAAATAAGGTTGTATTGGACCCCTCTTCCATATAGATAAGATGTACTATGGTCGCCTCTTGATACTCTAATGGACCTTGAAATTTTGACTTGGTTGAAACCTTCAAAACTAATGCATATAATGCCTCTTTTAATGTCTTTTTCTTAGACGGAGTCAGTGGACTATTTGGAACATGTAATGGGTCCTTGTTAGTGTTTTTGGGATAGTCCACATCATCAGTGGACATCACTTGAAACCTTTCTTTGAAGGTTGGATGACTCACTACTTCTATGGAGTTAGCTAAGCAATCTATGAAGAATAAGCATGCAATATGTTAAGATAATGACATAAAACAAAAGCGCTTACTGGGGCGCAACCAACAATAGACAAAATCATATTTTCTTTTTTCGCTTTATCTTTTTTTTTATTCTTAATTTTTGTCAATCAACTAAAACATATTAACTTTAGTGAGCCCCCTTTGAGCTTGTTTATCTTTTCTTGGTGTTATCCATGTGTAAGCCTTAGCTTTTTATATGTTTTCCTTTTCATCTAGCTAAGGAAACATATATTTGATATCTCGTAGACTTATAGTTGGGAATTATGTGAAAAGAAAGATGAGAAAATTTTGCAAAGGTAAAAAAATAAAAGAAAATAAAAGAAAAGTGTTCCTTTATGTTTTATAAAATTTACCTCGCTAGAGCTTGAAATCGAAAGAAGTTAAGCATTAGGGTATTAAAGATGGAGATTTGTATATTTTGATGGGATATCTTGTTTCAAAAGATTAAATATTTAGAATGTTCTACTTCCTTTGGTTTTAACATTTTCTTTTACATTTTTTACCTCGCCTCCACCTTAACCCCATTAAAATCGAAAAGTAAGACCATTTGATTCATACATTGCTTGTAATGTGTTAATAGATATGAGATTGACAAGCAAGGTACAACATATTCAGTGAATGAGTTTGAGAGATTTAAACACATAAACCCTTAACATGTGAAATGTTGGAGAGTATATCAATGAGAAGACCTACAACTTTGACATGACATAGATTTCATTTAAATCCTAACAATAAATTGAGTTTTAAAGTTTGCATATAAATAAAGTCATGAATATTTACACTCTTTATCCTTCTTGATTGGATTTTTTTTTGTTTAAAATGCATATATTCTTGGAAATTGATTGGAGATTAGTCATAGTGATTTTATTTTAATTAATTTCAATATGATTACACTCGAGGATGAGCAAGTGCTAAGTGTGAGGGTATTTGATGCAACCATATTGTTCAATATTTTTACCCACATTTACCTAATGTTTTGTTTATGTTTTATATATAAAATACCTTGATATTATTTGTTTTATTTTTTAAAGGTATTTTTGGATGAAAGATTCAAAAATGAGTGAATTGGTGAAAATTGACAAATTTGATCATCAATCGATATTTTGTGCAGATTTTGAGCTATAAAGGTAAAAATAAAGTTATTATTGTGGAATTATAAATTTAACATCCATACCTTTCTACAAATATATGGTAAGAAAAATAAATAAATAAAGAGCATGGAAATCACAACCTTCAAAGTTAAATCTTGCATTCTACCAATGTTGACCTTCAACCATTCCGACTTGCATATCTTGAGCTACAAAAGTAAATTTGATGCAAAGTCAATTTGGTTGGATTACGGACTCAAATATCTATAAGCGCACCAAATTTCATTAGAAAATGATCTCATATGAGAGAGATGTGAGCTTTCTAATCTGACACATGAATTCTACCTGCATACAGTTTTTGTGAAGAAACTAGTCCAAATTATATCCCAAAGAATCTAAACTGATATCCAAGTCTTTATTTAATTAATTTATCTCCTTTAAGTCAAAGATTGAACATTTCATATAAGAAATAGTTATGTAAGTATTTAAATGTAACACTATCTACTTAAGGGATGACTATTTTTAAAGTAGGGATTAAGGTTTTCTAGGCTATAAAAAAAAGAGAAAAGGGAAAGAATAAGATAAAGGGAGGCGACCAGAATAGAGAAACACTAATGCTCACTCATAAAATCCCAAATTCAAGTATTCTTCCATCTTTTGTAGTAATTTTTCAATAAATATGCAAATCTAAACTAAATATAAATTGAAGATTTGTTTCGAAGATTGTTCTAATTTATGTAGGTGAATGTTTACTCATGACCAAAGTTTGTTTTCGTTATAAATTTCAATTTTATTTAATTTATCTTTATTGTTTAATTATATCTTAGTCTATATAATCACCAACCAAACTCCCCAATTATATGAAATTCTGAACTAAAGCTTCCTCGTGAGATTGATCTCTTACTTGCTCTATATTATCTTATGTGTTTTAAGGTAGAATAATTAATTTGTGCTACCATGACATCACAACAATAGTCTCTATTTCAACTTTTTTTTTTGCGTACCAACATTAATTATCTCTAAAGTTTCTTTTGATATGAACTTCACCAACAATTGTGATGAAACCCAATAAGAATGATGGTTTAGAACTCCAAGATCGTGTAGAAAAGATTGGTTGAGCCTTGACCCATCATCTAACAAGATGAAAACCAAGACTACGAAAGATTGAAACGCCACACCTAGAAAACCTTGGAATCTCTCAACAATCAAGGTGATAAGTTTGGTTGTTTGAACGCCCCAAGATTAACTTGATAAGTTCTAGGAGTTCTTTTAAGAACAAAGAGGAACACAAGACCTCACAAATATGATAATTTTCTGAAAACATCATCTGTTTATTCATTTCGAAACAATGGTCCTAGGCATGCCATGTAACCTAACAACTTCTTTGAAGAACAAATCAGCTATATGTGACGCATCATCAGTTTTATGACAAACAATGAAGTGTGCCATCTTCGAAAATCTATCTACCACCACAAAAATTGAATCTCTCCCCCTCTTAGTCCTAGGTAATCCCAAAACAAAATCCATAGAAATATCAGTCCAAGGTTCACTAGGTATTGGCAAAGGGGTGTATAAACCATGGGGTTTCAACTTAGATTTGGCTTGTTTACAAGTGATGCACTTCTCACAGAATCTTTCCACATCACGTTTCATATGAGGCCAAAAAAATGATCATGCAAAATTCCTAATGTCTTAGCTACACCAAAATGACCCATCAAACCACCACCATGAGCTTCTCTCACAAGCAATTCACACAAAGAACACATAGGCACATATAGTTTATTTTCCCTAAACAAAAATCCTTCATGCCTATAAAACTTTCCAAATGCCCACATTCTCACATGCATTGAACACATCACCAAAATCAGAATCTTGTGCATACATATCCTTAATGTATTCAAAGCCAAGCAATTTTGTATCTAAAATGGAAAGTAAAGTATACCTTCGGAACAATGCATCAGCAACCACATTTTCCTTACCTTGCTTGTATCTGATCACATAAGGAAATATTTCAATGAATTCCACCCACTTGGCATGGCGTCTGTTCAACTTTTGTTGTCCTTTCAAATGCTTCAAAGACTCATGATCCATGTGAATCACAAATTCCTTTGGCCATAGATAATGCTGCCAGTTTTCCAAAGCTCTTACCAAGGCATACATCTCCTTATCATAAGTAGGGTAATTTAGGGCTGCCCCACTGAACTTTTCACTAAAATAAGCAATTGGATCACCTTCTTGCATAAAACAACTCTAATACCTATTCTTGAAGCATCACACTCAATTTCAAAAGTTTTAGCAAAGTTAGTTAAAACAAGCAAAGGTGCATTAGTTAACTTTTCTTTGATCAGCTTAAATGCCTTTTCTTGTTCTTCCCCCCACTTAAATGGCACATTTTTCTTGATGACTTCAGTAAGAGGTGTGGCTAAGCTACTAAAATCACGCACAAACCGTCTATAGAAGCTAGCTAAGCCGTGGAAACTCCTCACTTGACTGGTTGTTGTAGGTGTTGGCCACTCTTTGATTGCCTTAACCTTTTCATCGTTCACCTCAATTCCTTTGTTACTAACAACCAAACCAAGAAACACAAGTTTATCCGTGCAAAAGGTGCACTTCTTGAGATTAGCAAACAACTTTTCTTCCCTTAGAATTTCCAAAACATATTTCAAATTCATTACATGATCTTCCATGTTTTTGCTATAAATTAGGATATCATCAAAATACACAGCGACAAATCTGTCAATAAATTCACGCAAAACATGGTTCATCAAACGCATAAATATCCTTAGAGCATTAGTTAAACAGAAAGGCATCACTAACCACTCATACAAACCATATTTAGTCTTAAAAGCAGTTTTCCATTCATCACCTTCCTTCATCCTAATCTGATGATATCCACTCTTAAGATCCACTTTTGTAAAGACACAAGAACCATGCAATTCATCCAGCATATCGTCTAATCTAGGAATAGGATGACGATACTTTACCGTTATGTTGTTGATGGCTCGACAGTCAACACACATCCTCCATGTTCCATCCTTCTTAGGAACTAATAGCATCGGAACTGCACAAGGACTCATGCTTTCACGCACATACCCCTTCTCTAATAATTCACCTACTTGCCTCTGAAGTTCCTTCGTATCCTCGGGATTACTCCTATAAGCAGGCCGGTTTGGAATTGACGCACCTGGTATGAAATCAATCTGATGTTTAATCCCTCAGATGGGAGGTAATCCATAAGGTACCTTTTCAGGAAGGATATCTTCAAACTCCTGCAAAAGAGAAACAATATTGCTCGGCAAAGCACCGACGAGATCATTAGTACATAAAAGAGCCTCCTTGTACATGAGTACAATAAGGGACTGGTGTGAAAATAATGCTCTGTTGATCTCACTTTTTTTGCAATGTAATTGAATTTTTCCTCTCTTACACTTACTAAGGCTGAAATCCCTTCTCTTTCTTTTTCTCTCTGATCAATGTTTTTTTGTCTTTCTTTTTTTTTTAAATCTTTTTTTTCATTTTCGGCCTTCATTTCTTTTTCTTTCTTTTGCTCACTTGATCTTTGTAACTTTAATTGGTCCTCCCTGACCTGTTTCTGGATTCAATGGCAAAAGAATAATAGGTTGCTTTCTATGAGTGAAAGAATACCTATTTTGAATCCATCATGCGTAACCCTCCGATCATACTGCCATGGTCTTCCCTAATAGTAAATGACACACATGCATAGTAACCACATCACAAAGCACCTCATCCTCATATTTACCAATAGATAATGCCACCAATACTTGCCTTGTCACCTTGATTTCGCCACATTCATTCAGCCACTAAAGCTGATAAGGGTGAGGATGTTTCAAGGTAGTTAAGGCCAATTTCTCCACCAAATAAGTGTTGGCTACATTTGTGCAACTCCCTCCATCGATAATAACACTGCAAACTTTGTTTTTCACAAAGCACCGAGTATTAAACAAGTTCTCCTTTGGGTTACTTTCTTCCTCCCTAACCTGCATATTGAGAACTCGACTTGCTACCAATAAATCTCCAACCATAGCATTTTGCTCATCACCAGCATCCTCTAGAGATGGCATGTCATTATCATCTACTTCTTCCTCATTCTCTGACTCAAGCTCTCCTTGGGCGTTTATCACCATCACCCTTTTTTTTACACACTGGCTGGCTATGTGTCCCCGCCCTTGACATTTAAAACACTTAATATCATGTGTTTTAGAATTGGAAGTTTCGATGTTACCTAAAGTAGCAGCGGTCATTGGTTTGGAATTCTTAGAGGATTTAAATTTTCACCTATGTTGTAGCTGCTCATCCCTTTCCGGAGCTGACTTCTATGGGCTGGTGTTAGCCATAGGTTGTCCCCTCCTACCCAATCCTTTTTGTTTGAGTTATTCCTCCACCTTTATGGCTTGATGCACCATATCTGTCAACTCAACATAGTGTTGCATCTCAACTATATCCGTAATCTCACGATTTAAACCATGCAAGAACCTAGCCATAGTGGCTTCGCAGTCCTCTTCCACATTAGCTCGGATCATAGCTACCTCCATCTCCTTGTAATATTCTTCTACACTCTTGGAACCTTGATTTAACCTCTGCAACTTTTGATACAATCCCCTATAATAGTGGCTGGGTACAAAATGCTTTCTCATAAGCATTTTCATCTCCTCCCAAGTGTCCACGGGTGGCTCTCTATTCCTTCTCCTATTAATTAGTAATTGATCCCACCAAACAATGGCATAATCAGTGAATTCAATTGCAGCCAACTTAATGTTCTTTATCTCCGAGTAGTTGTGACAATCAAACACCATCTCGATTTTAGTTTCCCACTCCAAATAAACTTCAGGATCACTTTTACCTTGAACAGATGGGATTTTAATCTTTATGTTTCCCCAATCATTATCCCTCCTAGGCTTACCCATCCTAGCTTCTCGATTCTCATTCCCACACTGAAACCTGCCCCGGTTCAAATATAGCTCATCAAACTCCTCCGACTCCGCCTCTTCCTCAACATTCCGCCACGGAACACGCCCACCTTGCTGCCTATTTGGGATGTCTTGTTGATGTCCCCTAGGAGCCTCTGCTTCTACCCTGTCCAACCTATCATGAATAGGTTCTAATTCAGCCCTCAACATACGCCTCATCTCCCCTAACAAGGCTTGCATTTGGAGGTTCAGAACTCCAGGTTGTCGAACTTCTTCGGTTGTATCTTCTTAATTATTGGACATATTTAAAATCTGCAAAACAAGGTTAGAATCCTCCCAAGCACTCCCTCATGTGTTTCACTCAAGAATTGATACACTTGCGCTCGTGTTTTCACACTAAACGACTTTTACCCTCTTATGGTCTCACACACTCTTGCCTTTTTTCTCACTATTTTGTGTCTTCTTTAGTTCTTAATTGAACTTCCAAAAACTAATTCAAAATGAGAAACAACCAAAACTAACCAAAAGGCGAAGATCTTGAATAAGATGAGATACAAGATTGATAAGAGGAAGTTTCTGGAATCGTGTATTGAAACGAAGTTTTCCTACTACAATCGTGTACTCTTTTTTTTTGACGAATTTTTCTGCACTTGAATATGGTGAGAAACAAGATTGAAAACAAGAAGCTTTCTTACTGGAATCGTGTACCTTTTTTTTTCTACAAGAGGTAATAATATATAAAAGAAAAAAGAAAATGAAAGATAGTCAAAGTTATCTTAGAACCAAAGCTTTGATACCAAATGATATGAACTTCACCAACAATTGTGATGAAACCCAATAAGAATGATGGTTTAGAACCCCAAGATCGTATAGACAAGATTGGTTGAGCCTTGACCCGTCATCTAACAAGATGAAAACCAAGACTACGAAAGATTGAAACGCCACACCTAGAAAACCTGAGAATCTCTCAACAATCAAGGTGATAAGTTTGGTTGTTTGAACGCCACAAGATTAACTTGGTAAGTTCTAGGGAGTTCTTTTAAGAACGAAGAGGAACACAAGACCTCACAAATATGATAATTTTCTGAAAACATCATCTGTTTATTCATTTCGATATACCCATTTATATACTTGGAACAACCCTCCAATAATAGGAAAAGTCATAACTAAAGCTTTAAAAGAGCTCAAACAGTAACATAAAAAAGTCCCCACGTTTTTAGGTCTTTTTGACTTCTAGAGGCTACAATAAATAGCTAAATGACTAAATTCAATGTATGCAACATAACCATTTAAGACCAAATTCATTCATCTATTTAATACCCTTGGAACTCATCAAATTCATGCCCTTTGATGGTCAGATCATGCTGAAACGTTTTTGCATAATTATTACCCTCTTCAATTTCTTTGATGATGTGGACTACGCCTTGATTATTATTTAATCCCATCTTGTTCTTTTTAGAATCAGCCCAAATCTCTTGGATTAGCCCATTTAATGTTTCCTTGAAACGTTTGGCTCTAAGTCTTGTAATTGGGCCACTTGGAAGTGACAAACGGTCTTGTGCAAATTCAGATGCATTTCCAAGTCTATGATCAACATGTCCAGTTCCTTGGTTTCCATCATCTTTGGTTGGTTTCCAAACTTACTTTGAATGTTGTACTGTATTAGTGAATTCTCTTACATCGTCATCTTTCCATTTATTTTCTTTCATTGCAATTATATACCAGTTAAAATGTGGCCATTCATTCTTATATTGATATCTTCATGGTTTCATGGGTTGTATGATTTGAGATTTCCTAAAAGTAGAAGGTGTTTTGGTTTAAATGTACATTTGCAAGCATAAAGAGAAGTTTATAGAAATGCAATGATCTCATTGAAATTGAAAGGCTCAACTATAAAAATCATGTAGTGACATCTTGAACCAAAATTGTCAACTAAGTATTTAAAGCATAAAAATAAAATAAAAAAGCAAACAAAACATGCTAGAACAACATTGCCATGTATATTAACATGCATGTAGATCATCCATGTTTAACCTAGAAGCTACAACAACACAATCTTCAATTTTATTGTCTTCATCAATTCTGCAGTGCTTAGTTGGCGTCTTCAGCAAGTAACTTTGAGTGAATATTTAGAGTTTGTTAAAGTAGTTAGAATTAGTTAGTTGTTAAACAAATTAGTTTGTTAAAGTAGTTAGAATTAGTTAGTTGTTAAACAAATTAGTTTGTCATTCTGTTAGTTGTTGATTGATGAGTTATTTACTAACAGAATCAACCTATGTATATAAACAATGTAATTGCAGTAATCAAGTAAGCAGATGAGTGAACATCATTCAGTTCATAATTTTCTTCTTTCTGTTTGATAAATCAATGATGTACTTTTGAAGAATATAAGAGCTTTATGAGGAGCACCCATTTTAGGAGTTTTTTTCCCCATTTTCTAGCTTACTCACCAAAGTCTTTGTAGGAGCTATATCCATTTCTCCTCTTTCAGCTCTTTTTTTTAGCTTGGCCAACATTCGTTGTTGCTTGATTTTCACATCTCTTCTATACTCTTCCCTTCTAGGCATGAAGTCGAGTTCGAATCCATGATTCATAGTCTTTCATCTTATCAAACTTAATCTTTTTGGATTCCTAGAGATAGGATTATATTGGAGAATAATTTTTTTTTATGGTTTTTAGTGTTGAAAAGATGAAGTCAAGAATCTGCAGAGTTCTATCCTTTGTAAAATAGGAATAGAGCATGTCTGCAATTTAGGAAATAAACGCTGCTTTGTTTTTAATAGGATACAAAGTCTTAATTTCCTTTCTTTTGACAGTTAGAGTTGCTGTATATAAATAGTGAATTGTAATACTGCATTATTCAATACAACAGAATAATATTCTCTGTAAAACCTCTTCTTGATACTCTTAATTTCTCATGGTATCAGAGCTTAAGAAATCACATTAACCAAAAGCTTCCGCAAAAACATTAATGGATAACAATGCTGATTCAAACAACATCAACCAAAACACAACGCCAGACACTACCCTTCAAAACACATCTACACTAACCATAGACCCTTCTAATCCTCTCTTTATCCACACATCAGATCATCCCAGCATGAATCTTGTACCAAAGGTTCTTGATGGAACCAATTACGCCATGTGGAGACGCTTAATGTTGATAAGCCTCAGCGCCAAAAACAAGTTGGGATTCATCAATGGAACCATAAACACACCTGCAGAAACCGATCCTAAATACATGTTATGGCAGCGATGCAATGATATGGTGTTATCTCGGATTCTTAACTCCTTAAATCAAGAAATTGCCAACAATGTTCTTTATGTTGAAACTCCTTCAGAAATCTGGGTAGATCTTCAAGAACGATTCTCACAAGGTAATTTTTCACATCATTATCAGATTCAACGATCCATTATTGAACTGCAACAGAACCAAGATTCAATCTTTACCTACTATACTAAAGTGAAAACCCTGTGGGATGAATTAAAGATGAGCAACCCAGTCATTCAATGCTCATGCGGTGGAATGAAACAATTAACAAACAATGAAGAAAAAATGAGGCTAAGTCAGTTTCTTATGGGATTAAACAAAAAGCTACTCAGCTATTAGGGGTCAGATCATGCTCATGCAATCTTTGCCAACAGTCAAGAAAGCATACTCACTCCTATGTGAAGAAGAGAAACAGAGAGGAATGGCTGAGCACAAAATCAACGAACAGGTCCATGCTATGAATGTAAAAAGACTAGGTTTTGTTCCACATAATCGAAATTGGATGCCTGGATCATCAACCAATCAAGGACCCAGAAAACGACTCCACTGCACTTACTATGAAGGAACTACGCATACAATAGATAAATGCTTCTATTTGATTTGATTCCCTGTTGGTCATGCACTTCACGGTAAAAACATTCAGCCTCGTAATCGATCTCAAAAAATAAATGCAATTGAAACAGGGACAGATACATTGCACAACAAGGTTACTCAAACTCCTGCTCAACCTTTGCAACTCATGGCTGAAGAAATGTCGCAAATCAAAGCTTTTCTACAAGAAAAATCCACTGCATCTGCAAATTACTCAGGTAACAATAACTCCTGTAATTCATCAAATCAACATGCTGAGTTCCTACAGTGGATCATTGACAGTGGTGCTACAAATCATATAGCCACCTCAGTCACTGATGAAGAAATTACTCCTACATACTCCCAAGTCATTTTGCCGAATAGTTCCCTATGCAAAAAATACTAGTGCTGGTTCTGCACATATCTCTAAAGATTTGCATGTTCATGGTGTTCTTTATGCACCCTCATTCCAAGTGAATTTACTTTCAGTCAGTAAACTCACAGTTGTCCTTAATTGCTTTGTCCATTTTTTTCCAACCTTCTGTATATTGTAGGACCTTGCTACGAAGAAGATGATTGGCCTAGGGAAGCTAAGTGAAGGACTTTACTATCTTATGCCACAATCAGAATCACGTTTATCTACACCTATCTCTTATCAAGTGGCTCTGTCATCGACAACATTGTGGCACAACAGATTGGGACACCCATCAACACTACCCTCTCAGCTTTTGTCGAAATTAATCCCTTCTTTCACTTATGATTCTGAACATTCATGCAAAGTGTGTCCTCTAGCAAAACAAACAAGGTTACTCTTTCCCAAAACTTCCATTCAAAGCATTAAAATTTTTGAGCTCATACATTGTGACATTTGGGGACCACACAAAATTGAAACACATTCGGGTGCACACTATTTCTTAACCATTGTGGACGATTACACTCGCTTTACCTGGATTTTTTTATGAAATTCAAATTTGAAACACAAAGGTTGTTAAAACAATTTATTACTTATGTTCAAACCCAATTCAACAGTCAAGTCAAAAGCATACGTAGTGATAATGGGATGGAATTTATCTCCTTAAAACCATATCTTTCCATGCATGGAATTTTACTTCAAAATTCATGTTCATACACACCACAACAAAACGGTGTTGTTGAACAAAAACATAGACACCTCCTAAATGTAGGTCGTGCATTAAGATTCCAAGCCCCATTAAAATTTTGGGGAGAAAGCTTACTCACTGCCACTTATCTCATAAATCGTCTTCCAACCCCAATTTTGAAACATAAATCACCATACAAACTTTTGTATGGAAAATTACCCACCTATCATCACCTTCGTGCATTTGGATGTCTTTGTTATGCCACTAATTTATAACCTTTGACCAAATTTTCACCGCGCGCTCGCCAGCTGTATTTTTGTTGGATATCTTTCCAACCAAAAAGCATATCGTGTTTACGATCTTATTACTCAACAATTCTTCACTAGCAGAGATGTTGTTTTTCATGAAAATACATTTCCATTTACCATCCACACTTCAGAAGAACCACCCTCTCAAACACCTCTGCCCATCGTAACCCCTGCATCTCATGATAGCCCCATTCCATCACCATTAATTCTTGCACCATTACCAAACGAAAATACCGTAACTACATCATCTAATTCTCCCACTACAAAACCAATTTCATCACCCATATCATCCTCTCCACCATCACCCGCAACCCCTCCTGTTCTACGTCGCAGTGATAGGCCAAGACAAAAATCAGTTCTTCTTCGTGATTTTCATTGTGGCCAGGTTAGTACATCCACTCACGCTGCTTCCACAACCAAGTCATCCTCTTCACGGTCAGGTACTCAATATCCCTTATCCAGATGCATCGCTTATCATTCTCTATCTCCTGCTCATCAAATATTTATTAACAACAAGTTTCAAGCACTGTTGAACCAACATCATATGAGCAGGCACTTAATGATCCCAAGTGGTGTGAAGCAATGCAAACTGAACTCACTGCACTTGAAAATCAGAAGACATTGTCGTCCTATTGGCAGCAAATGGGTCTTCCGCAAAATTCTGATGGTTCCGTAGAGAGATATAAAGCAAGCCTAATAGCCAAGGGATTTAATCAACAAGAGGGCTTCGATTATCATGACACCTTTGCCCCAGTTGCAAAGCTAACTACTGTGCGTTGTCTTCTTGCCATGACAGCAGTACGAAATTGGCCTCTATTTCATATGGACGTCAATAATGCCTTCCTACATGGTGATTTACATGAGGAAGTCTATATGATTCCACCTCCAGGACTTTGCAAACAGGGGGAGAAGGTTGTATGTAGGCTTCATAAGTCCTTATATGGCCTTAAACAAGCACCAAGAAACTAGTTTGCAAAATTCTCGGACTCTATCAAAACAGCTGGATTCTCTCAATCACACTCGGATCATTCCCTATTTATGCAAGAAAAAGGTGCTGCTCTAACCATTGTTCTTATCTATGTAGATGATATGATCATTACTGGGAACAATGACAAAGCTATTCAAGATGTTTAAGATGTTCCTGCAACAACAATTTCACATAAAAGATCTAGGTAAGCTGAAGTTTTTTCTTGGACTGGAAGTGGCAAGATCAAAAGCTAGAATAGTTATTTCACAGATAAAATACACACTAGAAATACTCGATGACATTGGATTTCTTGGAGCAAAACCAGTTGATTTTCCTATGGAACAAAATCTAAAGCTCACAAATGATCAAGGTGGGATGTTGAATGATGCTGCAAACTACAGAAGACTGGTAGGGCGATTAATCTATCTTACAATCACGAGGCCAGACATTACATATTGTGTCAATATCCTAAGCCAATTTATGCACGCACCAATAAAACCTCACTGGGATGCTGCCCTTCATGTAGTAAAATACTTGCAGAAAAACCCAGGTAATGGTTTACTGTTTTTTGCAAACAACTCTCTGCAACTAAAAGCTTACTGTGACGCCAATTGGGCAAATTGTCCAATGACAAGAAGATCTACCACGGGCTACTGCGTATTTCTTGGAGACTCCCTCATTTCATGGAAGACAAGAAAACAGAAAACAACCTCAAGATCATCAGCCGAAGCTGAATACAGGTCAATGGTTGCTGCAACATGCGACCTCACATGGCTTCGAAGCATATTTAAAGACCTACAAGTACACTTAAAGCCAGTGGAATTATTATGTGATAATCAAGCAACACTACACATCGCAGCAAATCCAATATACCATGAACAAACAAAGCATATCGAAATTGACTGTCATGTTGTATGAGAAAAGATCCAAGCAGGACAAATTGTCACGAAATTCATTCCATCACATCTCCAGTTAGCAGACAACAAAGACCTTAGAGGGAGACAACTTCAAAAATTTTACAAGCAAGTTGAACATTCTCGACATCCATGCTCCAACTTGAAGGGGAGTGTTGAAAAGATGAAGTCAAGAATCTGCAGAGTTCTATCCTTTGTAAAATAGGAATAGAGCATGTCTGCAATTTAGGAAATAAACGCAGCTTTGTTTTTAATAGAGTTGTTGTATATAAATAGTGAATTGTAATACTGCATTATTCAATAAAACAGAATAATATTTTTTGTAAAATTTCTTCTTGATACTCTTAATTTCTCATTTAGGATGAAGCTCATCCACGGTGAAGTAAAGGTAATTTGTTGCTTGGATTATCCTAACCAAATGTTAAATAGTTTCCTAGGCCATATCTTGAGGCATAAATGCCTCATTCAAAACATTATGTAGTGCGTTGCAATGAGGCTCAAATCTTTGGATGAGCGACAACAAGGATATTCTAGGAGGGATTTTCTTTTGTTGCTCTACCACATTATGTTTATTGTTTTTCATTTACTTTAAGAATTCCCCTGCTTCTTCATTTACTAGATTTTTTACTTTCATGCCTTAGATGGTATCCATAACATCTTTGCCCTTGGCCTTCTGCTGTCTTTCTAATTTCTTTCGCGTAAAACGCCTACCACTCCAAGTTAGCCCATTGACTTCATTCTAAAACCTGCGACAAAGCTTCTCATCGAGAGGACATCTATAATCATGGGGTAGTTCATTGTAATTTCCATTATGGGTAAAAGGAAGTCTTGTCAAAAGAACCTTTGGCAGGCTGCTTGATGTGACCATATTATTTGATAGTTTCATCCATATTTATCTAGTGTTTTGCATATGTTTTGTGTATAAAATGCCTTGATATTCTTTATTTTATGTTTTGAAGGCATTTTGGATGAAAGAGGCAAAAAGGAGGTAATTGAAGCTGACTGACAGATTTGACCTTCAGTCGGTGTTTTGTGCAGAGGGGAAGCTCTAGAGATCCAAATGAAGTGATTCCAGTGACATTCAAAAGATAACATCCATAAATTTATGGAAAGCTAAGGAAAAAGAAATAAAATAAGGAAGATCATGGAAATCGCAACCTTCAAAGTCAAATCTTGCAATCTGCCGATATCGACCTTTGTCCATTTCAACTTCAATATCTTGAGCTACAGAAGTCCGATTGATGCAAAATCAATTTTCATGGATTCAAGACTCAAATCCCTCTAAACACTCCAAATATAAGCTCAAAACAATGTGATATGAAGGAGATATGAATTTTACAAGGGACAACTAAATTCTGTCAACTTAAGGAAGGACTATTTTGTAAAATAGATACTAAGGTTTCTAAGCATATATAGAGGAGAGGAGCAAGGAAGTGGCGGCCAGCACCAAAGAAAACACAAATCTTCCTCCTCCAAACCCTAAATCATGTTTTCTTCCATCTTTTTGTTTAGTTGTTCAATAAAAATGCAAGGCTAGACTCTTTTGCTTGGTTACAAGGACACGGAAACCTTCAGATTTCAAGAGCCATGAGATCTATTTTTACCTCAATTTTTCAGTTTATATGATGAATATGTTTGTTCTCCTATGCTTATTTTCCTATGATTGTTTATTTAATTGCTAAGAGCGGACTCGAAGTTATTATTGTAGACAATTGATTGCTAAGTTTGATATCAAAACCGAAGTTGTGGTATATAAACTTATGAAGCAACTAAGTTAATAATTGTAGCGGATCTATGTTATTAATCTTAGGGAGAACATTCAATCGAACTAAACATATATTGCGGACAATTATGTTTCTTAATTGATCAATTTATCTAGATTTTAATGCTGCCATTGAATCAAATTACTAGTGTGAACAGTGTGGTTGTTTGATGGTTAAGGTAAGTTATACGGCGGATTTGTTAACAAACCAATTTTAAGAAGAGAAAAATATTCAGAATATAAATTGATGTGTCGTTTCCATGATCAGTTCTGATTTCTGTAGGTGGATGTTGATTTGCAACCAAGGTTTGCTTTATTGATAAATTTTAGTTTTATATAATTTTCACTTAGTTTGCTTTAGCCTAGCCTAGACAACCTCCACCCCCCCCAATTGCATAACATATAGCACAAAAATCTGAACTAAATCATCATCGTGGGATTGACCCCTTGCTTGCTCTATACTATCTTGTTTGATATGTTTTAAGCTAGGGTAATTAATTTTTGCGACCACGACATCGCAACACTGCTCTCAGCATTTTGGATTCTACATACTTTAGTTTTTGTTCCCATGGAAATTTATCATAACTATTACAATCCTCTTATGTTTTCTCTATTTACCAAAGACCACGTTTCATTATTTGTATCACCTTTTGGTAAAACTCCTTATATTCTTTGATGTCATGTTTATTGTTTTATGAAACCTGCAAAAACCTATATTTTTTTCATGAATCTTTTCTTTCAGCAAGTAATCTACTTGCATCAACATATTTTATAACCAATTCATGACTAATTTCAAAACCTGTTTTTCTCTCTTCTCCGGAATCCACATCAGTTATTCCTCCACCACTAAAGCTAAAAGGATTGTAATTGAAATTGGGTGCATCTTCAAAAGTTATTCATGATACCTTAATCATTTGCATGAGTTTTACTTTGAAGGTTGAGCAAGTGTTGATGTTTTGACCAAGATTTCCATCGCCACATTCATATGTTAATTATGTTTTTTACCAAACTATGAAAGAAGGCTTCAACGAAGGAAAAGAGATTGGGGCCACATGTCCTATGCTTAATACCTTAGCATACATTTTCCCAAGGGGTTTGGTAGTGGTGGGAGTTCTTGATTTCCTTAGAATGTTCTTCTCAAGTTATTTTTAGGCTAGGCTTTCGATGAATTGGTAGACTGGTGTGAAATTGTTGTTTGGTATTTGGGGAGATGAGGCTTGATAATTTTTGAAATTGTTCTTGCCTTTGTAGCCTTCTTTTACATTGCCTACCAAATCCTTCTTTTTATGTTTCCAGCAAAAGCTTTTTTTTCAATAGGCTATATTATTCTTCCATCTTCTATCCCTTGCTCAATCCTTTTAGCAATCATTATGACATCAATAAACTATTGGGAAGAACTACCTATCAAATATTCATAGTATAGGGCTTTGAAAGTATTGGGGAATAGAGTCATCATTTTTTTCTTCTAACAAAGGTAGTTGGACATGTATCACCTTGTTCCTTAACCAACATGCATATTCTTTCACTATTTCATTGTCATTCTTCTCCTTCACCATCAAACTTGTCTAAGTTAGGTGATTGGGGGGATTTGGTTTGTGATTATCTAAACTATAACAGCAATTAAACTAGCAAACAAAATCAATTAAAACCGAAACTTATCAAGAAAACAAACCTTGGTCACAAGCATACATCCACCTATGGAAATTAGAGCCGATCCTTGAAACAAAAAATTGCAATTTATGTTCTGAAATTTTATCTTTTCTTAATGTGATTAATTAACGGATCCGCTATATAAATAATCCTAACCAACAAACAATCAAAGTGTCCGCACTAATGATTCAATTTAATGGTAGCTTTAAGAACTAGATAATTTCATCAAGATTAACATACAAGTTGTCCGCAACTTGTGTCAATTTATTCATATGTTCTCCCTAAGTTCAATAATGTAGTTCCGCCACAATTATCAAGCTTAGTTGCTTCACAAGTTCATATATCACAACTTCGATTTTGATATTAAACTTAGCAATAGATTGTTCACAACAATAACTTAGAGTCCGCTCTAGCAATCATCAACAACAATCATAGGAAAAATGCATAGGAAAACAATCATACTCATTCATAACATAAACTGAAAATAGAAGGAAGAATAAATCTCACGGTTCTTGAAATTCGAAAGTTTTTGTGTCCCTGCAACCAAGCAAAAGAGTCTAGCCTTGCATGTTTATTGAACAACTAAATAAAAAGATGGAAGAACACATGATTTAGGGTTTAGAGGAGGAAGATTTTGTGTTTTCTTTTGTGCTGGCCGCCACTTCCTTGCTCCTCTTCTCCTTTATATATGCTTAGAAACCCTAGTGTCTATTTTACAAAATAGTCCTTCCTTAAGTTGGCAGAATTTAGTTGTCCCTTGTAAAATTCATATCTCCTTCATATCACATCGTTTTGAGCTGAAATTTGGAGCGTTTATAGGTCTTTTAGTCCTGGATCCACGAAAATGGAGTTTGCATCAATCTAACTTTTGTAGCTCAAGATATTGAAG
The DNA here is from genome assembly GCA_029228465.1 of Salix viminalis. Classification (NCBI taxonomy): domain Eukaryota; kingdom Viridiplantae; phylum Streptophyta; class Magnoliopsida; order Malpighiales; family Salicaceae; genus Salix; species Salix viminalis. The sequence continues at coordinate 9,039,186 of CM055429.1, read as the reverse complement.
TTGGAATGGACAAACGTCAATATCGGCAGATTGCAAGATTTGACTTTGAAAGCTGCGTCCATGATCTTCCTTATTTTATTTCTTTTTCCTTAGCTTTCCATAAATTTATGGATGTTAGCTTTTGAATGTCACTGGAATCACTTCATTTAGATCTCTAGAGCTTCCAATCTGCACAAAACACTGACTGAAGGTCAAATCTGTCAATCACCTCCAATTACCTCCTTTTTGCATCTTTCATCCAAAAATGCCTTCAAAATATAAAACAAAGAATATCAAGGTATTTTATACACAAAACATATGCAAAACACTATGTAAATATGGATGAAACTATCAAATAATATGGTCGCATCATTAGGTTGATATCAATAATGAGCTTATACTACCTAAAAAGGCGTCAGTGAGGTCACTACACTTCTTGAACCTCGTGTTATCTAGGGTTATAAACCAAGTCACCATAGAGCAATCAAGTTATTTTAGAGGGGGGAAAAGTAGTTTGTCATTATGTATGACCTCTATCGGTTTATTATAGTACATTATCAAATATATATTAGGGCACTCCAATCCTATATACTTGACAAATTCAATTACCTTAAATTGTTTAGGTACCACCACATTTGGCACGAGGTACATTTTTGCTTCTTTGATTAGGTCATAATGTCAAATCCTTCCATTACTCTCAACATTTCTTCTAAGATGACCCAGTTTTTCTCTCAAGGTGGTCTCTAAGAGTGAACCCATAGGATTCTCTTTTGGTTAGATGTATCATGTCTAGCTCTTGTAAAAGTATTACAAGGTGAGTTACCGGAATGTTTACAATTCCTTGCGGTCTAACCACATGATTTACACCTAAATTCTATGAATCGTCAATAGTTGGGTTTGCCATTCATGGTAACAAAGGTAGTAGTTGATTGGATGTCCCCTTCCTAGACTATTCCTGTAGGAGTTGCTCAAGTAGACTAGTTATTTAAGTCATATTGCTTTTGATGTCATTTAATTCCTTATGATAATGGGCCTTAAAGTGAGCCCTCGTTTCATCTTCCATCCTTTTTACAATTTAGTTTTATGGATTTTAATAGAGGGACTTATATTTTAAAGACTTGTTACACATATTTAACAAATTATAAAAACAAATACATAATGATGATGCATTTTGGATATGGACTTGTAAAATTTAGGCTAATATATGGCCACCATTATTTCACAAAAGGGTAAGGTTTTGATCATGTCATAGTTATTAAGGCAAATTAAACTAAACTGATGCTTAATAAAAGAACAAGATATAACTCAAAAGGTTGGTTCGAAACCCTTTTCAATAATATTTGATGAAAATCATTACATTCAAAGATGAATCTATTTATTATAATTTACAGGGAGAAAAGCAAAACCGTTGTTTTCATTATCCCTAAGAAAGCCATAAGTTTATGTCAGACTATGTTAATATCAATGAGTATCTCTCTCAAATTTTCTAGCATGGTGATGATTCTTCAAGCATAGAAAAAAACTTGGTCAACTTTTCATTCAAGCTATTTATCTTTTATGAAAGAAACATGTTGCTTATGCTCCGTTGATTATTGTTGGTATCAATCATTCGATTGTGTGCTCAAGTAGGTGGAATTTTTCTTTTAGATGTTTTATCTTGATTCTTTCATAATCGAGCTCTCTTGTCAGTATGATGATTTTAATCCGTGTTTGGTCTAGATTAACCTTGAAGGGCTAGACTACTATTTCTTTTGCTTTTGCTTCAGCTAAATCACTTTCTAACATCACATGTTCTTTGTATACTTCTTCATATTATCCAATTTCACTATTTAATTAATCTATGGTTTTGAGGCCATGTATTCCATATCTTGGTAGTCATTGAAGTTGATTATTAAAGTTTCTAACTTAGTATTGGTCCTCATTTTGCTTTCAATTTCCCATGCTCCCTTTCAGCTTAGATTCTAGTTTTTATATATTTTTTGAATTGATTCACCAAAAACATGAATTTCTCATCTTTGCCTTCCAACTGTTTTTCTACAAACTTCCTTAACTTGTTTTTAGGGAGGATTGTTTTTCTATGGAGGTCTTAAATCCCTTATTGGTGTTTACTTCCACATAGAGTTTTTCCTCATTATTAATCCTTTTCATTTTTAACATATATATAGCTTGTAAGGTCTTAGCCCCAGTTCTTCCTCATTACTTATCATTTCCTTTTAACATGCATTTCCGCTAGGGGCATTGGTAGTGGCGAGAGTTATTCTTGATTTATTTGGTATGTTTTTCTTGGGTTACAGTTTAGGTTTATGATGTGTTGTTAGGTTGATTTAAGTGAAAAGACTTGGAAAAGTTGATATTGGTTATTTGAAGAGATGAGGCTTGATAGTCTTGAAAATATTTTTTATCTTTGTATCCTCCTTCCATGTTGCCTAGCTTGATGTTTTTTTCCTTCTAGTAAAACCTTTTTTTAATGGTCTCCAATATTCTTCCAACCCTTATCTTTTGCTCTATCCTTTCAACAATCAATATAGACTATAAAAGTGTTGGGCATATCTACCCTCAAATACTTATAGTATGGAAATCTAAAAGTATTGGTGAATAAAGTCACCATTTATTTCTCTAACAAAGGTGATTAGACATGCATCACCTTGATTTTTCATTTATGGGCATATTTTCTCATTGTTTCTTTGTCAGTCTTCTCTATCATCATCAAACTTGTCTGATCCAGGGCAATGTAGAAATGGAATTTATACTGTATCAAAAACATGCCCGCATCCACTTATTGAGTTAGGTTAAAGTGGAACCAGTCAGGCTATCCTCGAAAAAGTGAATAAACAATGTATCATTGTGTATGATCTATTCCATTTGTTATAGTGAGACCTTAAATGTGTATTAATGAACTCCAACCCTATATGCTTGATGAATTCAGGTACCCTCATTCTTTACGTACCACTACATTTGGTTCTAGGCATATTTCAACTATTTTGATTGGGTTAGAGAAATCATACCCTTTTACCATTCTCAACGTTTTTCGGAGACAACCTATTTTTTTTTTGCTTAAGGTGATTTGTGGTAGTAAACCCATGGAATTCCTTATTAGTCAAATTTATCGTGTTTGAATGTTGCATATGTGTATTTATATGAGTTACTAGAATGTTTGTCTTTCCTTATGGTTTAACAACAAGATTTACACCTACGTTCATGAGTCATTGATATATAGGGTTTTTATTGGTGTAATAAAGGTGGTTTATTAACTAGATGTCCCCTTCTTGAACTGTACCCGCAAGAGTTGTTCTAGCAAACTAGTTATTCAAGCCATATTGCATTTCATATCATTTAACTCTTTCTGGTAATTGGTTTCTATGTGAGCCCACTCTTCATCTTCTTTTGAAGTTTATTATTGTGGATTTAAGTTGAAAGACCTATTTATTGAAAACTTGTTATGTATATTTAATGAATTATAAACACTAGTGTGTATAGATACATAATGATGATACATATTGAATATTGACTGGTTAACCTTGGGTTGATTAATGGCCACTAGTGTTTCATAAAAAAAGGTAAGGTTTGGTGTCATCATAGTTGTTATGGCAAATTAATACAGACTTAAGCTTAATAATAGAGCAAAAGAACAAGATGTAACTCCAAATATTGGGTTGAAGCCTTTCATTGATAGTTGATGGAAATCATTACATTAAAAGATGAATAAATTCATCATCATTTACAAGGATAAAGGCAAAGCTTTTATTTCTATATCCGTAAGGAAAACATCAATTTCAACTACACTTCATTGATGTCAATGAATATCTCCTAACATGTCCAACATTATGACGAATTCTTCGGGTGTTGATGGCAACTCAGTAAACCTATTCATTCAAGCTACTCATCTTATATGAGAGTAACTTTTTGCTTCTACTGAGCCAATTGTTGCTCATATCAATCATTTAGTTATGATGCTCAAGTAGGTGGCATTTTTCTTCTAGATGTTTTATCTGGATTATTTCATTGTCAATCTCTATTTTTAATAAGATGATCTCATTTTTTTTTTGGTCTAGATTGACCTTGAAGTCCCACACTATTTTTTTTTTGGATTTTGCTTTAGGCAACTCACTTTTAAGCATCACATAGTGCCTCATATTGTTCAATCTATTGTATCAATTCATCTTGGATTTTTTAAGCCATGTATGCCATTTTTAGTAGTCATTGAAGTCAATTTTCAAGTTTCTAACTTGGCATTGGCCTGGACCCATCTTGTTTCCAATTTCCTTTCTCCCTTTCAACTCGAAATCTATCTTATTTCTTCTTCTTTTTTCAATTGATTTCAAAAATCATGATTTATCATTTCCCCCTTCCAACTATTGTTCCACAAACTTCCTCAACTTGTTTTTGGTGAGGATATGTTATTCTAGGGAAATTCCAAGTGCCTTACTAGTGTTTACTTCCATTTGGAGTTGTGTTAATTTTTTCCTCAATTCTTTGTCATTGGTAATCCTTTTCCTTTTAGTCTTATGAGGTTTCATCCTTAAATCTAAGAGGCATATGGACAACTACTAATGAGAAGTTCGCTATTTATGACTAGTAAATGGGTTTCTTAAACATCTTGTTTCTTTATTAATCAACACAAGGAATTTCTAACCCTTTTTTCCAATGCCTCTAAAGTAAATTGATCTTTAGATAGTCTACAAATTCAGATAACCTGACTATCCTTGTAATATATTTTATGCCCCTAAGTTGCCTTATAATCATAGCAGACACATAACAAACAATTTGTTATGCCACAACTCATTAAACAATTTGTTGCTCTCATCCATGAAGCTTTCCAGTTCACTTCTCCTTGTGGGATGTTTTGGAACTTTGCTTTTTCTCTTTTTTCATTCATATCTCTCCATTCTTCCTTAACTATTTCTTATGGTTTATGGTTAACCATATGTATAGAAACTGTTCACAACATCTCATCAATCGTCTATTTACTTTCTTATAGTGGTTGAATGTGATGATGGGATTTATCTTATTACTTTCATTTTCAATGAAAGTTGAGACTGCTTACGGACTGATTATCCTTGTCAAGACTGGGAATAAAACCAACATGCAAACTAGGAATTACTCTTCCTTTTTTAACACCTTTTCCATCATCTTCCATTTTAAATCATTGGTGCTTTTCTCCAACATCTTACAGAGATCTAAGAATTTGATCATCTAAACCAAATTAGATATCACTTTGTTGTGTTTTTTGTGAAAAATAAACCTTACATAAGTTCCATGGAAACTTCGTGAGTAATTCATATTCCTCTAGGGCTCAAAACATATTTATATTCCCAGAACTGATATTCAAGATCCAATAAATGCATCAGAGCTTTAATTTCTATATTGTGAACAAATACTTTTGCAATTTCTATTGTTATTCCATATTTCTCTTAGAACTCATCATCATTGAGGTTCCTTATATATGGAAGCAATTTTCTTAAGTGATTCCCTGGGCAACTTACATTCATAAGTGGTGTTTTATTATCATCTAATCATGCTTGTCTCCCTCTTGCAGCTATAAGGATACAAACTCTATGATGCAAACCCTAGCAGAATTTAATGGAATTCATTATCCCAAGATCAATATAAACCAAGTTTGTTGAGATTTGTATAACCTTATCATAATAGAAGACTTGCTCCAAGGCAACAAGAGTAAGAACCAACTCAATCAAAACACCTACACTTGGTAACAAACAAAAAAGGTATAAATTCATAACAAAGAATGATCAATTCTTTTAAGAGTTTAAAAGTTCAATCAAGTACCAAGAATGAGCAACCAGAAGTCGGCTACAATGCTGAAATTATCATCAAAAGTGTGCTAAAATTATTGTCTAAAGAGTTTTTAAACTCCAAGCCAAAACCTTAGTTTCCCTAATGGATCCCACATAAACCCAATTTAAATAATAATCAAACCAAGATAAAACTAGTCTAAACTAATTAAAATAAACATCTTTAAACCCCAAATATAATGTCTTCTCTCAAATAATCTAAGTTTGATAACTCAACTAATTAAATAAGACAAGTTTGTTGTTTATGCATTCTGTCTAAAAGCAGCAAAGCCTAATTTAATATTGAAGGTTCTCTCTCTTCTTATTGAATTAGAAGGTGATCAATATATTGCATGAAAGTCTAGTTTTCAAAACAACTAGAATCATAACAAAATTCGTTCTGTAGATCCAGTTATGACCACAAGAGTAACTAAAGGTCAAGCGGTTCAAATCTAGTCTTCTTTCTCTCAATCCTTGTGTAATGGTCTTGGTTCCACCAACAAGCTCCTCTTGAAAATGAATAAGAATAGTAAAGGCTTGCTCTATATTAATATAAATCCTCTTGAAGTCCACCCTAGCAAATGTGTATCTTGAAGAAGTCCATTGAAGGCTTCTTTGACTTCTTAGCCTTAAGCCTCGTAACTGTACTTGAGATATGTCCCTCATATCTTATACAATTATATTGTACTTATACAACTTAATATTTTTTTTATTTTTTTTTCTTAGTAAATGTTGTGTTTCTAAAGTGTGACCAAGTGAAAATATGTTATTTTGACAAAAATATTTCAAATGGCATTATTCCATCAAAAAATTTAGTTTACTATGCTATTTGTTTTTTTTAAAGTGTAAATTTCATATATATTTTGACATGCCACATGGTCCAAAGCTCTATAAGTTGAATTTGATGGCTTAGATTTATTATTGATCTTATTGTAAATCAGGTATGATTAAAGATATTTATGACTTTAATATTGGATTATGTTTATTTTTAGTTAAAAAATGGATGTTCCATATATAAAATAACATATGAAATATTAAAAAAATTGAATTTTATAAGTTAATAAAAAGATATTTTATAATAAAATCCAATAAATTTTAAACAACATATCAAATGAATTATAGTAGAAATATAAATTATTTTAATATGTTCTATAACCAATCAATTGGTTAGATGTAGTGTTGTTATATTCATGTAAATATATAAAGCATTAATTTATCTTTTATACTCATATATATTTATATTCATTAATCAGATATTTAATTTATAAATTTAGAGAAAGAATGGGACAAAAGAGTTTTGCAATGAAAATTGTAAATTTTATATTATGTGATTCCTATTGCATCAAAACATTGTTCCTAAAATATTGTTGGTTAATGATTTATTAAATATTGGATATTTATTAGAACCTTACATGACACCAACAAGTAGAAACAAGTTTTATATTAACAATCAATCCATGATGCTTATCATAGGTAGGTGCAATGGGGTGATATGTTTTTTTTTTGGGGCAACTGTTCCCCTTACCCAAATTATTGTAGACTATTAGGTCTCTAAATGATCATAAATATAGGTTGAGACATTTCACAATCGTTTCTGAACTATATAATAATAACTTTATTATTAAACTCAAAATCACTTCAATTCAAGACAACAACTCTATCATTCGAAATTGTGCACGTCACAACAGGATGGTGACTCCACTAGGGAATTGTTTGACTAGACTAAGATTTTGCATAATTTAACTTTAGCGTGCATCGCTTACACATTACTCATGTATTTTTTAATATATATCTCTTATGCATAAATACATCGGATAAGGATTAATGCCTTCATCCAATTTAGTTTTTAAATACACCTAATTTCAGGTTAGGTAGTGATTAATGATTTTCCTTATGAATTTTAGTTGAGTATAAGATTTGTGAAACAATAAACTATAACATGAATGTTTACTTGGTAATGACAATCACACTATTCCATTACCATTGCTTGTAAACTCACACACTTTCTTCACGAAAGGTAGTCTCTAGACAAATCATACATCCTTTTGAGACCAAGTAGTGAGATTACCCCTTATGCAGTGATTTAGGTCTTGCCCTAAGTATATGGACTCCTTAATAATCCAAAACATGTGAGCTCTTTGAACATGATAAAAAATCCAAATGTCCATTGGATTTTCAAAGTTAAAAACATGACCAATAAAACAGTTATGGATTAGCTCTTTGATCAAGTTAATCTATATCCGATGTACATGTGCATGCACTTTCATTCATAAGCATACATGTATTCATGCATTTGAGGTTTAAATGTCATGTGAGAATATTTTATGTTCAATTATAGGTCCTTAAAAATTAAAATTCATAGAGTTTACAACACCCAACTCTTAAAAAAAAAAGATGAAGAATGTGATCACCACGATGCCCACTTCTATGAAGACTAACATGAATAATATCATATGTTTGCTAGAGTAAACATTCAAACATCGGCCTACCTTCCTTATATAAATAGCCAAGATGAAATTTCAAATCAAAAAATCAAATCCGTTTCGGGGAAAACAATGCAACCTAACAAACAAGATTGTAATCTATAACTGCACTGTGGGCTTATCGGATTGCTTACAATTCACCTATAGAAATGTTACCTTATATGATGATTTATTAGAAAAGCATGTCATTGCCTAATGGAGCTTGAACACAAAGCGTTTTGGGCCATTAAATAGTATAACTTAAATTATGATAGTGTTAGGATTGCAAGAAAGTTGCATTAGCAAGAGTTGAAAAAGATTCCAAATGAAGCTTATGAGAATGCAAGTATTTACAAAGAAAAGAACAAGAGTCTTCATGATCGAATGATTATAAGAAAGGAATTTTCATTTTGGAGACAAAGTCTTTTATCATTTGTGTTTGAAACTTTTTCGTAGAAAGTTGCACTCTCGTTAGATTGGACCCTTTTTTATCTCTAATGTTTTCTCTTATGGTGCAATTGAAATTGCAAGTTTAGAAACCAACAAAGAACTCAAGGTCAGTGGGCATCAATTGAAACCTGTCTATGAGGTTGAGGTTGGATGATAGAACTACTGCTTGTGTGGATTTATCTGAATCAATCTATGAAGAATAAGCATGCAAAATGTCGAGCTAAAGACATAAAAAAAAAACCCTTACTGGGAGGTAACCCAGCAAAAGACTAAATTAGACTTGCTTTATTTTTCCCTTATCTTTTATGTTTTGCATTTTACTTTATTTTTGTCATTCTCCTATATTAGTATTCTTTTATTTAAAAATTGAGGACAATGTTGGAATGTTTATCAATGAGAGGACCTATCACTTTGGTGTGGCATCGATTTCATTTAATCATAATAATCAATTGAGTTTTAAAGTATGCATATAAATTCATGAAATTTGTGCTCTTTTTCCTTCTTCATTCGATTCTTGTTTATAATGTATATATTCTTGAAAATTGATGGGAGATTAAGAGATTAGTCATAGTGATTTAATTTAATATCAATTTGATTTTATCTTTTTTTCTCTAGGACCAACGAGAGTTAAGTGCGGGGTATTTGATGCAATCATAGTATTTGATAGTTTTAAGCACATTTACCTAGTTTTGCCTATGTTTTATATATAAAACATGCCTTGATATTCTTTGTTTTAAGTTTTGAAAGCATTTTTGGATGAAAGATTAAAAAAGAAGTAAATTGTAGGTAATTTTTTGCTTATTTGACCTTTAATCAATGTTTTGTACAAACCTTGAGTTTTAGAGATCAAAATATAATGATTCTAGTGGCATTACAAATCTAACATCCATACCTTTATGTATATATATGGAAATAAAAATAAAAAAAATAACATGGAAATATCATTCTTCAATGTCAAATCTTGAATTCTACCAGTTTTGACCTTCAACCATTCCAACTTGAATATCTTGAGCTATAGAAGTCCATTTGATGCAAAGTAAATTTTGTGGTACATGTTGATTATTTTTTCTAACTTTATTGAAAGGATAATTGAGGTTTTCATGGATTATTTCATGGTATATGGTGATTATTTTGATAAGTGTTTAGAAAATTTATCTTTGGTTTTGAAAAGATGCATTCAAAACTAATCTTGCTTAAACTATGAAAAATGTTATTTAATGGTAGAACAAAGAATAGTTTTTGGAAATGTTATGTCTTTGTGTGGATTAGAGGTTGGTAAAGCTAAAATAGATGTTATTTCATCATTTCCTTACACCCAATGCACGAGGAAAGTTCAATCTTTTCTTGGCCATGTAAGTTTCTATCGACGTTTAATCAAAGGTTTATCAAAGATTACAGTATTTGCCAAAGATTGGATTTCTAAGGCTATAAAGAGAAAGAGAGAAGGGAAAGAAAAAAGAGGAGGGTGGCATCCAGAAAAGAAGAATCGCAAATCCTTTTTCCCAAAATCTCTAATTCAAACTTTTTTCCAGCTTTTGGAGTACTTGTGCAATAGATTTGCGAGGTTAAAATCTTTTTCTTGATTTCTAGGACAAAAAAACCTTCGGATTTCAAATGTTTTGAAATTTATTCTTTTATTTATTTTCAGTTTATATGATTAATAAATATGTTTGTTTTTATATACATATTTCTTATGAATTTTTATCTTGATTGCTAGAGCAGTCTCTAAGTTGTTATTCTAAACAATTTATTGCTAAGCCTGCTACCAAAACCAAAGTTGTGGCATATAAATTTATGAAGCAACAAAGTGTGATAATTATGGTGGATTTACATTATTAATCATATTGAGAACATTCAAGCTAATTAACATGAATTGTGTACAGTTATATTGTCTAGATTAATTAATTATCTAGTTTTAAGAGTGACATGGAATTAAACAATTAGTGCGGTCATTGTGATTGTTTGTTGGTTAGGATTAGTTATATGATGGATCTGTTAACTCAAGAATGTTAGAAAAGATAAAAAATCATAATATAGATTGAAGTTTCATTTACAGGATCAATTATGATTTTTGTAGGGGGATTTTACTTGTGATCAAGGTTTGTTCTCATGATAAATTTTGGTTTTATTAATTCAAAAATGTTAAGAAAAGATAAAATAATCATAATATAGATTGAAGTTTCATTTACAGGATCATTTATGATTTTTGTAGGGGGATTTTACTTGTGATCAAGGTTTGTTCTCATGATAAATTTTGGTTTTATTAATTTTGCTTGATTGTGTAATTTTTTTGTAGTCTAAATAATCACTAACCAATCAACCCCCCAAATTGCATAGCATATAACAAGAAAATTTAAATTAAACCTTCCTCGTGGGATCAACCCTTTTCTTTCTCTATAATATCTTATGTGTTTTAAGTGATGTTAATTAATTTGTGTGACCGCAACATCATAATAGTGGATTGTGTGACCACGTGATCACAAGGTTAGAAAGTAAACTAAAAATCATTATCTTACCACTCACCTTAAGTGTTATTTCAACAAGATAGCAAAAGTTGCACATGATGAGAAATTATTAATGAATGTTTTTAGTATAGCCTAGGTGGGGCAACACCAAGTCGGTATAATAAGATCTGAAGATGGAAAGACCTCTTAGTTTATCATTAAAAATACAATAGGGACATGGCTTTATATTGATCTAGTCTATTAGTGTTATCGAAAGGAAGCCATGAATCAATGCGAGAATATACTCGATAATAGAGAAAGAAGGTTTCTCAAGTTAATCCATCGTTAATTGAGAAAGTGGTCAATCTATTATCTAATACTTTTAATTACTATTATTATGACCATCTTATTGATAACCTAACCACCACTTCACTAATATTATGGTGGTGGTTGAGAGAATCTAGCAATCCATAAGAGCAAGTAGAGTTTTGTCAAGAAAATTAAAAAAAACAACAATGCCCATCAGCTAAGGCTCAACCAAAATTAGTAATAGAGGTACTGAAACAATAGGAGGATTCCAGAGCATCCATAACAGAACAAGGAAGCCTTAACATCTATTCCTTTTCCTTTTAGAGAAATGATTAAGAAACTAGTTAGTTTGGGACAAATCACTCCAATTTTGTAAAAAAACTATTTTGACCATCATAATTGAAGTGGTATGAATCTGACCAAACATGTGAGTATCATGATAGAGCAATATGGCAGAACATTTTAAAAAATTACTCTTTTAAAGAAAAGCTTTTTTAGTTTATTGAGACTAAGCAAACTACATTTAAGGGATATAAAACCTTTACAAGCAATGTAGAGAAGAAAATAAGTTAAATGTGAAAAATTCAGGTGTTGAAAAAAGAGAAGAAGCTAGAATGTTGTAATTAACATGTTTTGTCCTTTTAGCTTTGTAAACAAGGTCTTTAAGACCATTTTTATCATTTTTTGCAAACATGATCATATCTTTTGATGGGTTATGCCTTTTAATATTCTAATGTTTGTATGGAAATCAAGAAATGTTTTACCCATGAATGAACAAGAAATATTTTGTTAATTTATAGGATTTTTCATATTTTCTTATAAATAATGATTTATGCTTCTTATTTAAAAAAACATAGAGTGGTTGTATGTTAGACAAAAAAAAACTATATAAGTTACAAATAGAGAGATAACAAGACATAGAAATCTCTCTCATCTAAATATGGATTTTAGAGATTTTTCACTAGTGGTTCGTGTGGATTATCATTAAAGGTTGAAAATCAAAATAAACCATCTTTCAAAGAGTTACTCAAAGTAGAAAGAGATCAAATCTTCAAGTAATAAGTTCGTAAACAACTTTACATTTGTCTATCAAGATCCGAGGAACTCCAAAATAATTCTTTTTGTTGATTTCGATGCGTGGATGATTTTTGTGAACCCAATAGTGTTAGCGAGAGGGGAAGCAGACATGAGTGTTACTACCAACTACAACAGTAGGAAGGTAATGAAAAGTGAAATTACAATTTTATCCCTACATAGTTTTTTTAAGGTTTTGGAACAAAATTATAATTCTTCCCCTCCCACTTATGTTTTCTTACATAAAGGTTTTGTGATTTAATTTATAAATTTACCCCAACATTTTAATTCTTATTATATTTTGGCTTTTGGGATAAAATTATGATTCTTCCTTGCTTATATAAAATTTTGATTTAATATTTTAAAATTGAAACAAAATTAAAATAATTATGGAATTAATATTTCTATTAGGATTTGGATTAGGATTGAATTAAAAAAAATATTAAAAAAATTTAGGTTTTGTATCATCCTAATTGGATTAGAATTTGATTAAAATTGTTAGTTAAATAATATTAGAAAAATATATTTTTATAAAATAATGAGATTTTTTAAGATATAAAATTTTATATAATTAATCCTAAAATAGTATAGAATATCAATAATAATTTTAATGTGATTGATTTTCTTATTAAAGTTTTATAAAAAACATTGATGAAATTTATGTTAAATAAATTTCTATTTGTTTTTGAAATTATCAAATTAGATGTGATTGAATATTATCTTATATGAGCACCTAAAGCCAATGATAATAATTGAAGCATGCAATGTAATTTATCATGATATTGAAATGTTTTTATGCATGATGGATGATCATGAACATTAACGACCAATGTGATTATATTTTTATTTTATGGTTGAACGATTGTAATTTTTATTAAATATCGCATGCATAACCTACCTTATCTATATTTTCTTCTTGATTGTAAATTGTTTTCCTCATCCTTTTCCCCTTAATATAACTCAAGGTTCCTTAATTAATTATGTAAATGTTATTTAATATACAAATATAGGAATTTTGATAGGAAAACTATTTTGTAATCCAATAAGAAGAAAAAATGGCAATAAAAGGCTATAACTAAGGTGCTTGCAAAGGCTTATGAAAATTTATAGCAACTAGCTAGGGTTTGACCATTCAATCCCCTTCAATGGATTAAGAGAATCAAGTTAGTTATTTTCATACTCATGCACTTAGAATGGCATGCTAGGCGTGTATGTTTATTTATAAATTGTTGTGTGAAAAATGTGTGTGTGTTATGTCATGTTTTGACTGAAACATGTTTAATTATTACATCCCTCACTAAAATATTAAGTGTGTAGTGAGAACATGGAAAATTTTCTTCTATTTAATATGCATAAAACCATAGTTTTATTCATGCATAACTTGTTGAGTTATTCAAGGTTATCGTTAATCAAATATGTTTAATGTTATAAAACTAAGTTTTACTTAACTATCTTGTATAATTTGGATGAGTCACTCATGATTATATAAGGTTAGAGGTATAAGTAGGCTAAACCTATAAAATATGTTTAGATAAAGAGTTGTCACCTAATTAATCTAGGATTTCTAGAGAGATGCTATTGATAAACTAGATTGTCTATTTAGTTTTATTTATTTTGATTTATTGATTCACTCAATGTCTGTAAATTAAATGAGATCCTAGCTAACTAGAAATGTTTTTTGAAATTAATAGGGAGGGTTATTAATTTGCAAGAATTTAGTAGGATACCAAATTAAAATTAAGGATCTAATCTAAATCTAGAATTTAAATATGTATGCATGAAACTAATACCCTCTTTTTTTATATAATTATATTGATATATTAAAATGAGCAGTAACATATCCCTACGAAGCATACTTAATGTTAAAAAATTAACTGAAGTAAATTTCTTGAATCAACATCGAAATATAATAATCGAGTTTGAAAAAATGTTGTATGTTCTAGAAAATTCAATTCTAAATTCCTTAAGGGATGTTGAGGAAAAACTTGGGAATGAATTTCAATGTCATGTTGATAATGATGAACAAGTTGCATGTGTAATGTTATCCAACATGTCACCTAAACTTCAAATGCAATATAAGAATATGGATGCTCATACCATGATAATGCAACTCAAATAACTATTTGATGAGGCTAGTAGAACTGAGAGGTATGCAACGTTTAAGAAATTATTCCATTATTAGATGATAGAGTGTTCTTTAATAGATACCTATATTTTAAAAATGATTGCAATATTAAAAAAATTAGGTTAATTGGAGGGTTTTTTTTCATGGAATATGAGTTAAGTTTTGATTTAACAGTGCAATCATTACCCAAGCTTTTTACAATTCATTATAAACTATCAAATAAATAAATTGGATAGTACATTGCTATAATTATTTAATATGGGTAAGACTTCTAAAAAGGCCTTTAAGAATGAAAAAGGCTCGATTCAATTAATCTAATCGTCCATTAGGTATAAGAAGAAAGATAAGAAGATTAAAGGTGTTGTCTTTAAAGCAAACAAATCTATTGGGGGCATAAAAAAAGACAAGGGTACTTCTTTTTATTTATTGTGGCAATGAAGGACATTGAAAGAGGAATTACAAGAAACACCTTGTAACTATTTTACTACTTTGCATTATAGTTATTAGATATTGGATATCAAATAAGGTTTTTTGATACAACTATATTATTTTGATAGTTTCACCAAAATTTAACTGGTATTTCTTGTATGTTTTCTATAAAAAATGATTTGATATTATTTATTTATATTTTGAAGGTAGTTTTGATTAAAGATATTGCATCCTATTTTTACTGTTTATCTTTCCATATTATTGTACCTGGCCCACATGTCCACAATCTAACGGCTGACCATGCCCTCCGTACTTCCTGAACTTTCTTTTTCTAAACCACCACGATTGTAGCACGTGTTAGATCCAGCTAGCGTTGTTTTCGATATAACCTCATGTCGCCTTCCATGACATGACGACACGGAATCAAAGACTTTGCGGACCCCACTGCTCTCGAAGGTTCCCCATCTGCTTGCTGTCCGTAGGATGTGACTATTTGTGTGCCGTCTGATTGAGGAATTTGATTTAAGAAGATCACAACTGCTCTAATATATGGACTGTAATGCACCGTCGTCACACTCTGAGGTTACAGGTCCCATTGCAGTTGCGCCGCCTAAAGCTGATTCGCCACTAAAATTGGCTTCTGGAACACGACAGAACACAGAAACTACTACATAAATTTTTCATGTCCAGTTGTGTCAAGATGAAGTCGGAACGTCAAAGGTGACATTTTGAGGAATACAGAAATTTCTACGAAATAATATCTGGAAATCGTAGATAATACAATCGAGTTCTCTTTAAGAGACACGTGGAAGATTATTTAGACTAATGAATTTCTTTACATCACTGAACAAAAAGTCATCAAATCCTTTTCACAAATTTATTGAATTGTTTTCATGATAATAAATTGCTCTTCTATGTATTATACATTGGAAATGAGCTAAGATAATCTACGTTTGATGCTAGGAAAAGCACCTCCTTTTTAATATTATATATTGATTTTGCTAATTAATATAACTTAGCATAATATCTTTGGAGTTCCTCAGCCCTTCGAGCCGGGAAAAGAATTTGCCAATCGAAAGAGAAAAGTTTCTTCAATTCTAACATACTTCCTAAATTGTTCTCCACATATAAATTTAAGTAAGTAAATGTTTTCATTTAGCCAAAGTAGCCTTGGAAATGTTAGAATTCTTGGTGAATTAATTCTGGGTATCTTCTCTCGAAAATCTATTATATAAACCTAAAATTTGAGATCTTAGTGTACATTTCCATGCGCTTTACTATAAGTGTATTCTCTCAATTTACCGATAAAAAATATACATTTGATATATACTAAAAGAATTATAGTGGAGAAATAAATAAATAAAATCTAAATATACAATTATATTTTATTTATAAAAATGGAATTACTGATAGGATTAATCCATTGGTGAAATCAATTGGTAAATAAACCAGTAATATTTATTTACAATCCGGTCAGGGACGCCCGCCCCCCCTCCTCTCCTCCTCCCTTTCTCTATTTCCATTTTTCTCCATCAACTCTGCAACAATTAGTTTACCCTCTTGTTTTATCACAAATTAACCCCTCACCATATATCCGACCACCCTCAAAACTTAGTCTCTCAGCATTCTTGTTATGATTCATTTTTTTTGGATTCTGCATATCAAGTAAAAGAAATTGAATATTTTTTTTGAACTAAATTTAAAATGTTAATTTTTAAAGTACATTTTTGTAGTATATATAGTTTGTTTTTGTTTACTTATTTTATAGTCTTTTATTGTATGAATATATAATTTGTACATGTTTTTGAGATTTTGAAAATTATATTTGTATGTAATTTGATGAAATTGATTTTCAGTTTATGACTTGCGTGTGATGTAATAAATAAATAATGATTCAATTTTATTGTTAAGTTCAAATTTCAGGAAATGCATAGGAATTTGAATTTGTATAGATAATTGATAATGATTTAAGAGTACTATTCAAATAGATTGATTGAAACAGTTTGAGCTAAGCCAATGTTAGCTAATTTATTTAGTTTACATAATTAATTAATACACGTTGTCATCAATATTATATTATAGATTTTATATAAGTAATGAATAATTATGCATGGGTTTACCGAGATTCACTTGAACAGTTGCAGAAGATGGATTGTTCTAATGGGGTTAAGGTTTTTATTTCCAAGAAATTTTAGTAAAGGCAGTATTAAATGTGCATGTAAAAGGTGTAAAAATAAAAAATTTCTCAATTCAAATATTGTAATGATGAATCTTCTACAAAAAGGATTCATAGATAAATGCATATGTTGGTTTGTGCACAGAGAACCGTATGTTCCTTATGAGACCATGGTATAAAGGATGATTAAGTCAACTTGTAGTTCTAGCAAATATTGTAATGATGAATCTTCTTTTTTATTGTACTTTCATTAACACATAGCCAACCAGTTAAACAATATTTTGTTAAGTTCTTACTCACCATTATTGGCATATTCAAATAAGATTAAGTATTGGACTCATCTCATCTATATTGGTGAAACAATTTATATTAATTTGGATAGTTTATTAATATTAATGAAATTATTTTTCTTATAAATTTAAACTGAAAGAAAAACTTTTACTAGGATAGAGCTGACAACGTTGTTGTTATGAAGGTTTGAGAGAATCACATTGTAACTAGGTAAGATTGAAATCAAGATAAATATTTTTTTATCAAAATATTAAAATTTAATTTTTTATTTATTAATTGGCAATTCATTAGTACCGTAGAAGAATATATACAACACGTGATTTATCAATATTTTGTGCGATTGTCACAATTTGGTTTAGAGAACCAAGATAACAAGATTCATAGATCTGTTACAACGCACACTAATGGATCTATTCTGTTCATTCCACATACAAAGAGGATGATAAGATTCTTTATTGTTGTTGTTGTTGTTGTTATATCTATTTTTTGAAATTGTTGTTGTATTTGAATATGTTTAATTAACAACAATTTTCTCTTCTAGATAATGGTTCTTGGATGCAAACCAAGATTAGTGAAAATGTTCTTAGAAACATAGATGTGAGATGATGAAAAAGGGTGCAATAGCTTGTAGATAGATGAGCTTTGTACTTTGTAGTGTGTTGAATTTCAATAAAAAAATTTCTTAAATTATTATTTCTCTAATTTTTTGACTTTTCCTTAGAAAACATATAACACCTGATTGTAAGAGAGATATGAGAAAAATCCTTTGATATATCCAAAACTCGATCTGAATTTTATGGTTAGAGACATGATTGTTCAATGGACCTAATAGAAATGAATGTATAGTATTTAATATAGTATGATTGAGAACTTATAAATGAGCAAAAATATTTCAACCATTAGATGCTAGCAATAAGTTATAAGCACTCAAACCCTAGAATTTCAAGTAAGTTTATACCAACAAGTTGAAACTCGGAGAACCCATCTTGATAATTTTAAACCAACGCTTTATTTGTTATCATCTATAATTTCACAGCTTTTTTGCTAGTGATTGACACTACATTTCAAAAACATTTTTGAAAACATTTAAAAAAAATGTTTTTATTTTTTACTTTACTTTAATTTTTTTTGGTATTTTTAGGTTATTTTGATGTATTGATGTCAAAAATAATTTTTAAAAAATAAAAAATATATTATTTTTGATATATTCTAAATGAAAAGTATTTTAAAAAATAACCTCAACCACGCTTTCAAAACAATCAAACAAGCTGGACTGCTAGAGTCAAACATGAGAACATATTAGGCAGTACACATTTTGTTATTGCAAATAAATATTATTGTCCATAGCTGCCAGGTAACGACTGTCGACCTTACACTTGAATGGAGTGGAAAATTTATCTTTGAAATCCAGTAACTGAGATCAATGGAACACCATTATTCAACAACTAACAAAAGTTAAATATCAAAAACACAAGTATAGTATTTTTGTTCCATTTTAGGATAGATCCCAACAATGATAACAATCAATGACCATGAATCAAGTTTTGTATTATTTATATCTAAATTTGGATTTAAAATAATTATCCAATCATAAATTTAACCTAAATAAATATGTTTTATGCAAATATGACTTGATTTAGTCTTGGATTTTCATCAATTATTTATAACCCGAAAATAAAACTTAAAACTCCAATACTGTATTTTTAAATTATTTAGTATATAGTTATCATGTTATACAGATAATTTTATTTATAATTTTTTTGTAGTTTTAATATAAAAATATTTAAAAATAAAATATTATTATTTTTTAGATGAAAAATCTATAAAAATACTAGGTATTCTCAATCATTCTGGTTATAGATTCATACTACTTTGAAAGTTAGATAAGAAAAATATTTAAATAAAATAAAAATATTTAAATCATATGGAATTATTTAATATTGATATTAGATCTACTCTAGAGACTTAATTTTAAAACTTCTCAATCGACTATTTATATGGTTTGGGCTTCAATTTAAATCTCGTGGAATTGTCTAGACATTATCTAGTCAACTTAATCTATCCAAAGATGACATGCTCGACAAGTAAAACATTTATGAGGGAGAAATTGAGAAAAGAAAGATAAAATTAATTTATAAGTCCTCTCAGCTAAATGTCTTTCCTAGTTCAGATTTAATAACAATCGACTTGGGATCCAATAACAACTCTCTACTTGGGAAAAAATTCTGATGATGAAATTAAGCAACAAAAAAAGAAGATAAAATTGATAGAAAAACCTATTGACTTGACTCCTTACTCAAACTTATATTAAAATTAAATTTTGTAAGAGTTGTATCAATTTGATCCAATCAACTTGGTTGGTACAAAGACAATCCATATAATTGCCAAAAGAATCCTAAGGTGAAATTAAAAATATATTACATGATGGTATCTTAATGAAATTGTCATTTGTTTTGCTTTGTATTTCAATCTAATTGCTTTTCTTCTTTACATTTTTTAAACTCCTGTTAATCTTTTTATCATAAAATAAAACATATTTAATCATACAATTATAATTGATAAATATATTAATAAAAACTCAAAAAAGTATATAATTTTAAAATAGATGTGAAATGGTGACACTTGTACTTGAAAATTTAAAATACAATAGTTAGACAACAATAAAATATCAAACTTTTTGTTAAGATAGGCCAAATAAGTTTTTATTATTGTGATTATTTCTTGTCTATTTTCTTTCTATCTATTTTAATAAAAGCAATGTTGTATTTTACTCCAGCAAACCCCTTAATCTTATACTTTACACCTAAGCTTAAATAGTCCTATCATACAATAAAAATATACGAGAAATAGAAAAACATTATATGACTAGAGTTATATGATATTTGGGATTAATTAAAATAAAATTAGAAGATAAAGACTACTATTACATCTAAAAGAAAGAACATGTATACAAGATTAACCCTATAAACAAATGCAACAAGCCATGTGATTAAAATACGACAACTTTTATGAATATGAGATTGTGGAAACAATTCTAAAATATGGGAGGTTAGCGGTAGTTGATAAACAACTAATATAAGTACCACACAACTAATTCTAAAAGGGGGATTTCAAGGAAGATTGAGAAAAGGACAATCAACAACTCAAATAACTACATTGCAGTTTTATCAAGTTCTTAGGATCATTTCAAACCTGAAACTAGTAAGCGATAATTTATAGGTAATAGTCAATTAGGCATATAATTTTCTCTATAATAAGTAAGCTTTCAATTTTAGTTCTATAAACCAAAAATATGTTTTATTATTTAGAAGTTACAATATATGGATGTAATTAAAGTATGAATCACTATATGAAGTAATATTATTTTCCTAAGTTATTGAGTTTACTTTACATTTAAGTTTTTTTTTAATTATTTGGTTATTTTTCTGGTTGAACTACTATTTATGTGAAATGTATCTAATCATATTGATATTCATGTAAGTATATAATACAAACTTAGAATTACATGAGTAGATCTAGTACTAAATCCAAAGTTCAAACCAATTAATTTGAACTCCAAATTTAAGTTACAAAGTCCTCTTAACTAAGATAGGCACGTGTTAAAATAATTCTTTAGAATTATAGGACCAAATAAATCAAAATTACCACAAAGTTTAGAAGAGAAAGACGAGTCAGTTGATGTTTCTACTTAAAAAAAAAGATATCTAGATAAGTGACAAAACCTAACTTCAAATATTCTTAGGAAGTAATAGATTAAGAGGAAATAAATAATTTTTTTTAGAAACAATTAATAAGATATCTAGATAAGTGACAATTGAAGTTGAAAACTACACAGATGAGAAGAAGGTTAAGGAACCAAACTTAAAAAAAAAAAAATCCTAAGCCAATTAAAAAATAGATAATTTGGACAAAACATTTCAATTTGAAGTGTAACTTCTCACCAAAACCTATACTAAATTTAGGAAACTTGTTGCCATAGAAGAAATTAGAATAAATTAAAACACAAGGATTATAAATTCTGAAGACATTTTTCCAAGAAACATGACTAAACAAATTGATACCAGGCAATCTAGAGTTTAACACATCACTAGATAAGATTGATCCAAAATATATTTTGGGGGTAAATAAATAGGCTTATGGTCCAAGGGTTCAACAAATCCATAAATAAAATTATAGGATACTCTATCCAGGCTAATATTTGTGGACTTTATAGAAGATATCCTTATCCCACCAATTTTAAATTCCTAGACTTTTGCATTGGTCATTGATGAAAGGTTAATATTTGTTTTGGAGCATATAACTAGATTCATTCACCAATTTAGGGAAGCTACTGATTTAAATCTCTAAAGTTAAGGTTGTTTTCAAATTGATTGCAAGAAAGTGCATTCACTTGGTTTATAAATCTACCATCAAACTCCATCCAAAGTTGGAACAGCTTGCAAACTATATTCTAGACGCACTTTTCTAGGACAAAATTAGAGTTTATGTTAGAAGACTTAATAAAATTGAAATAATACCTTGGAGATATTGTGAAGTGGTATTTAGATAAATTTATGGAAGCTAGATGAAAATGTTGGTCTAGGATTCCTGAAAAGGAATTTGTAATAATTGCATAGCAAAGTTTGGAATAGGATTTGAGAAAGAAACTCAAAGGGATAGAGTTCATATATATATATAGGGGAGAGTTAAAGGTAAGAGTTTTTAGATACAAGAGCTTATTGGGAGAGGAAGTACAGAAAAAGTTTGTAATTTATGGAACTTGTCATCAATAAATAGTAGAGGTAGATGTTAAAAAGTTTTTAATGACGAGCCAATAATTCGAGATACATTGATAAAATAACACCAAAGCTTTAAGATATGTGAAATGAAATGAAGAATGACATTATTCATTTGATATAAATCAAGTTGGTGTTATTTTTGATAGGTTGTTATCTAACAAAGGATTAAGATTAAAGGGAAATATAAACAGGTGATTGATGAAGAATTAAAAGGGAAGAATGGGGTGATTAACCATTCTACAAAGAATTGTGTAATATTAATGGGGTGATTAACCATTCTACAAAGAATTGTGTAATATTTATAAATATAATTCAGGATGTGATATATTCAAAAAAAATATTAGGTTTCCTGACAAAAATGAAACAATGATAATTAATGAGAACCCTTTTTCCTTCGCTAATACATTTTCATTCATTATGACAACCATTATTAATGATATTTTATTGTTCCAAGGTGTCATTTTTGTGATTGTTGCAACAAATAAGTTGTTTGATGCCTTTAGTAGCAAATCAAATACATAGATTTGCGATAGTGGGCATATCATAGGATACTACAGAATTGTGCACATAACATATAACTAAAAGATATATTATTGACAAATGACGGAATGAGAATTCATGTAATGCTACTTAGTTTAGAAAGTAAATTTCCCTCCTGAAGTAAAGGATAAGAAATTTGAAAAATAGCTCCGAAATTAAGAGGGACCTATTAGAATAAATCAAACCTACTTTGGTAATGCCTATTTGATAGAAAGAATAGATAGGGAAATACATGCAAAAATGATAAATAGAAAGTATCTCAAAAAGTACACACCATCCATATAGGAGACCAAAAAAGAGGTATTGAAATATAAATATCATGAAATGTGGGAGTAGTTTCTTCAACATTTTATAATATTCTAATATATTCTATAATATCATGTGAGCCCATTATAAACCTATTATTCACAAGATATCATATAGTTATATTTAGAAATAATCAAGTTTAAAAGAGACTCCTATGAATATCAAAGCTAAATTATAGAGTAGAAATTTGATTCTCAATTAATTAGGTAGTAGAGGCAGACTCCTATTTTGTATGCAAGTTTGTCACTTAAGGCCTTATTTTCTTGCTCAATCATTGTCTAACAACAACCAACTTAATGAGAGAAGCTAGAGAGAGTTTTCTCTAAACCAGCAACCCAAACCTTTGCCACTAACAACCCAATCTTCCACAATCAACACCTAAAATCCCACCTCCCTATAATAGATTATCTAAATACACGACCATCACCTTCCCTAAATTCCACAGTTTTAACCACTAGCCTGCACCACCCTTACACGAAGTCACCTCAATCCACTCTACCATCTTTGCAAACCCTACCATCGATGACTGCCAAGCATAAAAACAACAACAAGCAATGACAACATGCAAGGACAAACAACCATAAAATGGTACAACAACTCCCCTCCTACAAGCCACTAGACCAGACCCTCCATCAGCATGACCAACATCGTCATGGGCAAATAAAGTGAGAATCTCATACTCAACTACTAGGTTTAAGCTACAACACCTAGACAAACAACCTATAGGCAGTTGCCTAGTCATATCACTAGAAACTCTACTGGAGGCCACAGAGCAATGGAAAAGGAGCATGGTAGGGTTCTTCCCTAAGTACAAGATGCCCTTCCACACAACAAAGTCAATAGCACGTAGAGAATGGGACATTTACAAGCTAGAATAGGTAATGATGATGGAGGTGGGCTTCCTGATCTTCAAATTCAGGTTGGAAACAGACATGCAAGAGTTACTAGCAAAGGGGTCATGGATGTTTAGGGGAAAGCACATTGCCCTCCAACAATGGCACCCCTAGTTCTAATTTGAAAGGAACAAGTAAATGCAATGCCAATGTGGATCCGTCTGTATGGGCTTCCTTTCCCTCTGTGATCAACTAAAGGTTTAAGCAAGGCGACAAGAATGGCCGGGAAGCCCATATCTTGCGATGAGCCCACATCCCACAACATCAGGCTGGACTATGTCAGAGTGCGTGAAAGTACTACTGATGACGAGTTCATCCACTAGCCCCCTATCAGCAACCCCATGTATGATAAGGGTGGAATATGAATGGAAACCAACAAGGTGCCTGGCTGTAGCACCTTCGCCCACAACTGCCACGAGCAAGGCAAGAATGAAAGCTAGGCAGACCAAGACTAGGAAACCTCCCCAAGCCAACTAGGCAACACTACCCAACAAACCCTAGCTTTTGAACCCTCTCCATTTTACCAAACCAAAACCTAGAACCAACCATCCGTACCAATCAACCAACCAAGTCGCCCACCATGACTCTGGCAACACCTTTCCTCCAAACCAAACCAAACATCACCACCTTCCAACCAACCAAATCAACCCTAAACAACACATGTCACACCAAAATAAAGTAAACCCTAGTCAAGAGGGTATGGAAGCAAGTAGAAGGGTAATGTAGCCTAAGAGCCTGAGGAGAACCTAGAGCCGACAACAAAGGATCTCCAGTGGTAGCTTGTCTAGCTAACAAAATGGACTCTCTCCAAAGCTGAAACATAGAAACTACGGTAGAGGAGAACACAAAGATATCATTCTCACGGAGGGACGTCTACACCTCGATCACCCAAATTTCTTTTCCACCTTAGCCCACCACAGTCTGAAAGAAAGGGAGGGAAAAGAAGGGGGTCAAGGACCTCTAGGCAACTCCGTCTCTCTCTCTCTTGTCTCAATAAATGTCACCATCAGAAGCTAGAATATACGGGGGCTCAATAGCAACCAGAAAAAAAATGCAATCTAGAAATGGGTGCAACATAATAGTCTAGATATTTATGGAATCTTGGAACCAAGAATAATCCCTAGCAACATGGAAGCAGTTCAAGGTAATCTGGCAAAGTAGGGTTGGCAATTTGCATCCAATATCCAAACTGCTCTCCCCTACCAGATCTTAGTCAATTGGAACTCCCATCACCTAAAGTATTGAATCTAAGCATCCATGTATATCTAGTGGCTCACATGTGAAACCGCCAACATCCACACAAATGAAGAGCTCGTGGTGACCTTTGTATATGGCCTCAAACACCCCTACTAAAAGAGGCCAACTATGGCAATACATCACAAGCTACAACCCCTCCCAAACAAGCTCCCCATGCATAGTACTACAACGTTACCTTAAGGCCCTCAAACAAACAAGAAGGGGACATGAGGTGACCCAAACATCAGGAAGACTTTAGATCCAATGTCTACTAAGCCAAATCTTTCAGCCTCCTTGCACTGAAGTTCTACTTACTTGGCATAACGACCAATAGAGGAACAACTTAATGCTCAAAATGCTAGATTGGATTTTCATAAACCCTAGTTTGCTGAACAAATGGCCCCAAGTCCACACCAATCTCTCCACCCGTGACCACTCAGATCAGAACATAATGGCCTTCACTCTAAGCAAGTGAGGCAAGAGAAAACAGGACATTTTAAATTCCTAAACTTATAGGTAGAGCAGGACAACTTCATGGAATTGATCAAGGAAAATTGGCACACCTAATCCCATGGCAATTCAATGCTTCACCTCTTAGGCAACCTTTGTTAGGTTAAAGAAGCCTTAAAAAGATGCATAGACAGGCCACAAGTAACATTTCTTAGACGGTGGTGAGAGCCAAGCAATTACGGGATGAGACCTAGATGGAGCTAGACCATAACCCTATTTCAGATGAAAACAGGAACAACAAAATAAGATGTGCTCAGGTCTATGCTCAGTTGAGCAGGGATGAGGAGTCCTTTTTTCAGCAGAGATCTTGAATTCAATGGCTAGCGCTGGGGGACAAAAACACTATATTGTTACACAGATCATTGATGCATCATCAAGCAAGAAATAGGGTTCATGAGCTAAAGGATGAGACAAGGAAGACATAATCAAACCCTAAATTGAAAGGGAGCATGGAAGAGGAGTACTTTAAAGGCATCCTAAATGCACCTAGCAACACCATAAATCTGCAAGTCCCTCACCTCTTCACAAGAAGGATCTCAGCGGCAATAACTAGGCAAGCAAACAGGCCTTCTTTAATGAAGAAATCAAATAAGTTCTCTTCTCCATCCAAAACAACAAATCTCCTAGTCCAAATGGCTTCACCAGTTACTTCTTCAAGAAATACTGGAATATCATGGGAGTGGCCTTCACGGAGGCAATCAGGTACTTCCTCACTCACAATATATTGCCTAGATCTATTAATGCCATGAGAATAGTTTATGTCTCCAAGGTGGAAAGCCTATCCACCATGAATGACTTTAGACCTAGTTTATGTACAAGACCATCTCCAAGTTACTGGTTAACCAACTCAAGGCAACTTTCTCAGAGTGGGCAAGAACCAATCTGCCTTCTTGTTAGGAAGAAACAATGCCATCCTCCTTACCCAAGAACTAATGCATAATTACCGTCAGAACAAGGGTAAGCCAAGATGTACCTTGAAAGTGGATCTATGGAAGGCTTTCAATACTGTAAGCTAGGACTTCATAATGGGAGCAATGAAAGGAATAAAGGTGCTAATGAAGCTGAAGAGTATGATTAGGACTTGCATCACCTCTCCCCACTATTTGGTTAGCACTAGTGGAGAGTTCCACGGGTTCTTTAAGCCCACTAGAGGGATTCATCAAGGAGACCCCCTCTCCCCTTACCTCTTTATGCTCGCTATGGAAGGCTTCAATGGAATTCTGGAGAATTCAGTCTAGAACTAGGGGTTTAGGTACCACTAGAGATGTAAAGAAAGCAAACTCACCCATGTTAGCTTCGTCGATGACCTGATGATGTTCAACAATGAAAATGAGCCTCTTCTATGCAAACTCACAGATGTGTTCTATGCAACCAGGAGATAGAATCTCATGACCACCTCTTCTTCAAATGTGACTACTCAAAGAGGGTGTAGGAGAACATCAATTTTAGAGTTGGGATAAAGTGGTCATCGCTGCCTTGGGAACAAGTAATTCAATGGGCAACCTTCAATTACCATCGGAAGAGCAAAATGAATAGAATGATAACAAGGACCATTCTAGGAGCTTTGATCTACTTCATATGACAGGAGAGAAATAGAAGAGTTTGCAGCAACCAATTCGAAGGAGGGACGTACCTAGAAAAGAAGATATTTCAGGTGATCAAAGACCAACTCTCCTGCATGCCCAATTCCTCCCTTCCAGGAATAGTCAAGGAAAAATGTAGAATCTAAAATGTTTTTTAGACAATGGGTATTTCCAAGCCGTGTTCAGCTTCTCATCTCTAACAACTGGGTCTTAATCTAAAATTCTCTTGATTCATTGGAGCCTCAACTTGAAGCCAATGAGGAATCTAGGCTCAAAGGCAGAAGGGTGTGCATAGGGCCTGTTCAGGTCCATTTATCATCAGGCATACAAGCCTATTTATTAGCCCATCAAGGGCATTCTCTCTAGCTTGGGGAAGCTTGTTCCTTTAGTCTTAGGGATAGCGGTAGGCCTTTTTTGTAATCCCATCAAGGGCATTTACTTTCTGGCTTGGGGAAGCCTATTCCCTTTAGCTCTTAAGGTTGACAGTAAAGGTCAACCCCCTCTCATTGTATAGTTCCCTTTTTTAATATACATCTTGAATGTTCCAAAAAATAGAATTAGGGACTAACATAGTTGCTTTGTCAATCATAGGGGTTTCCATATGAGGTTGAGGTTTATATTGGTAGCAAACTTCAAAGAAAATTTTGGAACTGTCAGATTTATAATAAGAAGCTCTTTAATTAAAACAAGCTTAGGAAGAGCATACAAAATTTGTGTCATGATTACAAGATGAATGGGGACTTCTATAAAATATGGTTCTATATGGAATATGATAAATTAGAAGGAAGAGTAGTTGATTTTTGGGCAATATATTTCAATCATTTTCTTTGTTTAAAGGAGAAGTTATAATAGGTGGCGTGGACTTAGGAGAGGGCTTGCTTTGGATAGATTTTACAACAAGCTTGGTCTAAACTTTCTTCAAGATTTTGGGATTCTGAAGGTGAACCAAAAGATTGAATAATAAAGGCTTTACATTTTTTGTTATAACTCTAGGCATAACTACTTATGAGAATTAAAGAAAACCCCAAAGACAAAAACACATTTGTAATACCTTTGTTAATGAGATTATTTAATAGTCCACAAAAACTAGAAAGTAATAGTGGATGTATGATAAAACTTTGGACAAGATAGACCAAAGAACTTAAAAATAATCTTACTTATGTTTTCAAGATTTTAAGAACATCCAAAACCTTAACTTTACCCCTACGATGTAAAGGGAAACTAATGTGGTTATAAAGAAAGATGATAGGGGCCTTGGCACATGACAAATTGCTTGGTAGTAAGATTAGGGTAAAAGTTTTCTACCTTAACAACATCAGAGACTAGAATAGGAATGAGTCTACTAATTAAGACAGAAGCCCAATACTTAAAGTTCCCACCATATACAAGTGTAATCAAGGAACAAAGCTTGTACCATTGAGGCCCATGCTTTTTAGCATGAAAATGACTTTATTAATTATGGATTTTATAAAAGATGATTACTACAAATATTATAGTTGCAAAAGAGAGTGAATTAATGGAATCCATAATAAGGATGTTTTAACAATAAAAAATTCTTACTAGTGTCTAAAATAGCAACTCTAGAGTAACTTTGAAGAAAATAGGCAACAAGCTAGAGCATAACAAACCACAAAGGGATACCAGTTAACCATAAAAAAGTTTATTTGATAGGACAATGTATGCTATTAAAAAACATACCAAAAAATAAAGGAGTTATAGCTAAAAGTTCATTACATCAAGTAAGAACATAGTTAGACCAATATAATTCTTATTAATGATTGCCCCTTTAAAAACTACAAGATACCTAAGAAGAATTCTTGTCAATTATGGACTCACCTAAACAACTAAACCTAGTATATGTTAGGGTTAATCATGAAGGTCTGTCATAGGTTGGAAAGATAGTTTCTTTAGTAAAAAAGTTAAGAAGTTCAAGGTAAAATTACCTTTTGTAAGGAATCAAGTTATAATCATTTAAAGTCTACTGGGTAGAATCCATTCGTGGAGATAAAAGATCATGAATATGGTCTATGGTGAAATCAACTATTTGATTTAGGGTTTACTGTATATCGATTTTTATGTTAAGGATGACAAAATGTAAATAAAAGAAAAAAAGAATCAAAAATAGGATAATGACAATGATGAGCAAAGAAATATATGAATAAAAATGTGTTTGTGTAAACGAATTAGAGTCCCATTAGAATTAAAATTGAAATTAAGCTGGCAAGGCAGTTGATGTCTAATATTTGTAAAAGATTCCTTTTGGCAAATTTAATGACTCTTCAATGTTTAAGTAAGTATTTTTTCGAGAGAAAATGTAATATCATTTTAAAGAGAGACTTATAAAATAAATATCCAGTTGAGAATGAAGATTGAAGACCAGCTTCTTTTAAGGATCAATTAAGTCTTTAAGACTCATTGTCCTTACCCTTTGGTACTTGGATTTGATAGCTTCCTATATTTGTATATAGATGGGCTTAGTAATTAATTGAGTATAAAAATATTAAATTTGCCAGCTCACTAAACATCAAATCCAAGTTAGGTTATTGAGTTTGACAACACACAATAATCATATATAATTATACTTTGTGCTTAGCTGAGCTCGAGATATCGAATTATCATCCTTATCCTATTCCATTGAACGAGGATCCGGTAAAAGTAAATCGTCCTGCTGATAAATCATGTATGTTTCTTTTTGTACGTGACATTAATAAATATACAAACCAAACTATGTGTGAAGTATTGAATATAGCAAACTATTTGTTTTTCTAAATCTATTTATGAGCAGAATTAGAGCAATTAGATTATTTTGTAACCAAACTATTAAGATATTTTTTATTAAATAATACTAAACTTTTATCATTAAATTATATTTTAAGATAACTTAATGCGTGACTTTTAAGTCGAATGATTCTTTCTTAGGCATGGCTTGATTTCATTATCAACATATCATAATGTGCCTTTTTTTTTAATGCGAGGAAACCTCACCCCCTGAAAAATACACTTTGTGTGCCCAGCTAAGCGAGTAAAACCTTGTCTGTCCCAGGCTCTTACAAGAGGTGCATACCCTTACTCAAACTCGAGATCTGTTGTATAGATCACAAGCACTCTGCATTATGTCACACCCTTTGAAACATAATATGCCTTATTCACATGATAGACACAAATAATTAATTTATTACAATTCTCTTCACGTAAAAAGTATGGGGTTGCCAACTTTTTATTTCATTGCAAAAGGGAAAAAATAAATTGATGATTTATATAAATCAGGCAATCCAATCACATCAATTCAACTGTAAGATGAAAAAACAAATTTAAGAAACTATATTTCCCTTTTTTAGAATACACGAGATCATTTGCCTGCGCGCTATGCTAGGTTTTTTTTAGCAGCAAACTAGACTGATTATGTATGTGTTATAATTGGTTATTTTAATATTAAATTTGTAAAATTGTAACCCGCTAGGATAATTGTTTTTTTGTCTCGTTTCAACATATATAATCTTTTGTTTTGTATTTTTTTTATTCTTTAAATTTTTTGGTTTAATTTTGATCCTTTGATTTTTTTCAGCCCTTCTAGGCTAGTTTTTAATTTTTTGCTTGTATTTATGTATCTGTACTCTTAGTTTTGACTTTTAATTTTTATTGTTATTTATTTTTGTATTAAATGGAGCTTGTGTTAAAAAATAAAGTAAGTCTAGCTTTGGTGGTGTGATATGAAATATGAAATATCAAACATAAAAAAGCCATGAAAGTGAATTTTGAACAAAAACAACATCAACAAATGAATTAATTTGGTAAGTATTCCATTTGAATAATCATGATCCTTAAATTGTCATCATTGTTATAGCTGTTATTAGAATAATTATTATAAATAATTAATATTCTGATTATGACTGCAATATTGTTATAATCTTTGTCATTATTACGACAATAATTATTACAATAACCAACATCTTTTTTTATTAATATTATTTCATTTATAATTAGTATTACTATCATTATTCTAATTGTGTTTGACATTATTGTTGTTTTTATATTATTTTATGAGTTATTGTTATTATTACCATCAAGCTATAATTAGTTATATCATAAACACTAACTATTACAATAAATTATAATCGTTATTATCATGATAATTTATAATGTCATTATTATCATAAAGATCATAATACCTTAAATTATTATTATTAGTACTGTTAAAATAATAAAAATTATTAACTTACTTTGAGGATAAAAGAAATTAAAAACTTTATTAAAAGAGTATGCAAGAAAAAAAACATCTCTAATTATTATTATTATTTCATTTATAATGAAAAAAAATACCTCGAATAATAAAAAAATACAAAAAATTATAACAAAAGAGTAAACAGAAAAATAAAATAAATGACAAAAGAAAAATAAATATAATTAGCCTTAACAAAATCATTTAAAAAAAACATTTCAAATGATTATTATTACCAATGCATAAATAGAAAAAAAAAACTTTCTCACAGAAAAAAATAAAAAATATATTTAAAAAGAGTATGCAAAAAAAAAATAACAAAACAAATATTTTGACAAAAACATATAAAATATTTTTTACTATTATTGTATAACTAATACAAAAATATTTACCTTGAAGAATAAAAAAACTCAAAATTATAACAAAAGATTAAGCAAGAAAATAAATTACATGAAAAAACAGAAATAAATATTATTAGCCCTAAAAAAAATTTCACTAGTAGAAAAAAAAAGAAAGATTTTTTTTAAATAATCACTAACACAAATTAAATCTAAGGTCTAAATAAATAAAAAATGCAACAAAAGAGAGAAAAAATATTATTATCATTTCATAAATAAATAAAAAATTACTTCGAAGAATGACAAAAAATAATTATAAAAAAATAGTAAGTAAAAAATTAACATAAATGAAAAAAAAATATTAGTCTTAAAAAATCATTTGACTTGAATAAAAACAGAAAAAAAAACAATATTACTTTTCAAATGATCATTAACATAAATTAAATTTTAGGACTAAATACAACCCAAACAAAAGAGAAAAAGAAATAAATGAAAAACTAAAACAAAGAGCATATACATATAAACATGGACAAAAATAGGGACTATTTCAAAAAAAAATTAAAAAAGGAATTAAATGAAAAAAATTCAAAGTATAAGGGCCAAAATGAAAATAAAATATATAACAAATTTCAATCGAAGGACAAATTGATAAAATCAAAACTTTTGTACCGAAAATATTAAGAGATTTAAAACCAATACGGAAATTAAAAGAATAAGGATTGAACTGCAAACGAAATATATAATCAATTTTAATTGAATGACACAATTGCAACAAACCAAAACTTATAGCACAACAATAAGGACCAGACCACACAATGCAAATATTAGAGACGAATGTGAAACAATAAAAAACCAAGGGGATTTACGTGCAATTTACTTTGTAGGAAAGAGAAAAGTAGAAAACAAAGTTCAACTAGTCACCACCATATCTCCGGCCATCGGGATATGACACGCACACCACCACGCAAAAAAAGACAGGGTGGTGCATCCGGTTAGACGCTGGACAAACATTTTTGACAACCTAAAGCCACCACACACGCCACCATAAAGGAGCATGTCAGGCAACACGCGACTACAATATCTTGAGGTTAAATATTTTAAAAAATGTCAAATTACTTAAATATCCCTGCAATACATATTTACACATTTTTAAAAAATATGGAATTCCCAAAACATCCCCACATACAACTCCTCCATTTTGTCTTATATAAAGATAAAATGGTTATTGCAGTGTGAATTGAAATTGTGCAATTAGTAGGACACCCCCGCCGGCAAATATTGATTGTTATCTTATTAGGGTGTATTATAGTTATTTTACTGTGCATAAAAATGTAAAAAATCAAAAATACCCTGATGCCAAGGCTAAAATTCACACGCAATGAGGTAAAATAGTAATTACACTATTAAAATCCACAATAACTCCTCTCTAATGCTACAGTAAAAGCTTGAGATGTTAATAAATCCTCAATTTTGTCGTTCTGATTAAACAGGAACTGTAAGCCGACAAAAAACGTAGCTGCTTCCTGTCCCGGACGATCAAAATCAAACCATTTAATAGCTTAAATTAACTAATCTATGGAATGCTTAATTTCTAGTAAACTAATACAAAGTCAATAATAACTTGTTCGGTGCTGATACGGCTCCTTTATCCTGGGATATGTAAGAATCTTACAAACTATTTTGGCAAATCCCTTAATAACAAGTTGCCAAAATCTCCAACCAACACTCCTGTGTTTTGTCTCAATCAACTTCTCTCTTCCTCTATATAATCACCAACACTCCCTACACCCTCGCATCGATCACTTAGCATTCTCAGCTACCCTTGCAGCATCCACCATCCCCCCCCCCCACACAGAGAAACAGAGGAAGAGGGGTTTTTTTTCCCATTAATTTTAGGAGATAGGTACATTTGCATGGAGATTGCTTCAATTTTAGCAAACGTATGCCTCTTCCTCTTTAGCTTTCTTTCTTATCACTTCTTGAAGAAGAAGAAGAAGAAGAAGAATAGGACACCGAAACACAGAGCTAAGCTTCCTCCAGGTTCGATGGGATGGCCATGTGTAGGCGAAACTCTTCAACTTTATACTCAAGACCCGAATGTCTTCTTTGCTGCAAAGCAAAAAAGGTTGTAGTAATTACCATATGAACTTGATTCCTCTCTCAAGATTCCCTATTGCATGGATTTGAACTATGGCACAGCCGGTGTTGTAAATGTTTGTATAATCTTTTTTCAGATATGGAGAAGTATTCAAAAGCCACATACTTGGCTGTCCTTGTGTTATGCTAGCTAGCCCTGAGGGTGCGAGATTTGTGCTGGTGACTCATGCTCACTTGTTCAAGCCTACATACCCCAAAAGCAAAGAGAAGATGATCGGTCCTTCAGCTCTCTTTTTTCACCAAGGAGATTACCACAATCTTCTAAGGAGGTTGCTTCAGACTTCTTTATCCCCAGGCAAGATCCGGAAACTACTTCCCAGTATGGAATCCGTAGCCATCTCTGCCTTAGAATCATGGTCCAGTGGGGATATCATCAACACATATCATGAAATGAAGAAGGTATTTTTTTCACAAGTAAATAAAAATATTATTTCTTAACCAAACACAATAGAGTACTAGCTTGTGAGTAGCTCTTTGGCGTCCATATGCACGGTTCCTGCAACTTAAATGCCGTTGTGGCTTGTCTATTATTTAAGATACGTGGGGTTGTAATTTTATTGTGGGTTGTAATTTTATTGTCTCACTCCTCCTCCCTTTTGCTACAATGGATTAGTTCCTAATTTGAACCTTTTCTGTTGTGTTCTTCTCGGAGTTTCTGATCACTGGGTCCTCGAATTTATGTTTACATCAGGATTCTCTGGTTAGTAATTGTTTCCCCCGTTTCCTTTGGTCCTCCACAGTTTTCTTTTGATGTCGGCATTCTTTCTATCTTTGGCCACCTGGACAGCAACTATAGACAGACGCTGAGTGACAACTACCACATCGTAGATAAGGGTTACAATTCATTTCCAGCAGAAATTCCAGGAACTGCTTACTATAAAGCTCTTTCGGTAAGAAATGTCTTGCTCAACATCCATCCATAAATGTCAACAGTAGCCGCAAAAGAGATTGAATCTGACTTCTTTTTTTATTTCTTTATGGTTATCAAAGGCAAGGAAAAGGCTTAATAAAATATTAAGTGAGATAATTTGTGAGAGGAAAGAGAAAAGACTGCAAGAGAAGGATTTCTTGGGTCAACTTCTGAACTTCAAAAATGAGAAGGGGGAGATAATAACTGAAGATCAGATTGCTGACAACATTATAGGAGTACTTTTTGCTGCCCAGGACACAACAGCTAGTGTACTGACATGGATTCTGAAATACCTCCATGATGACCAGAAACTCCTAGAAGCTGTTAAGGTGAGAAATTCCTAGAAAAAAGCCTTTAAAAAATCTCATTTATTGTTTGGTAGCTACTTCTTGAAATAAATCGAGTTACTGTGGATATTGTTCTTGCATATTCCAGGCAGAGCATATGGAGATATATGAAGCGAATGAAAGAGGAAAGAAGCCTCTAACATGGGCTCAGACAAGAAGCATGCCACTTACATACAAGGTTAATTCATACTCTGTTTACATTCAAGATATTCTTATTCGCTTAGTTCAGAGAGAAATGAGTAATTATATGAATCTACAGGTAATATTAGAGAGCTTGAGGGTGGCAAGCATCATATCTTTCACATTCAGGGAAGCAGTAGTTGATGTTGAATACAATGGTGAGGACTTGAGCAAAAACTTCTCTGTGATGAAAATGGTATTTGAAAGATGTATATTTTTATAAAAAAGAGAATTTATTACTGCTATAGGATACCTAATACCAAAGGGCTGGAAGGTGTTGCCAATGTTCAGGAGCATTCATCACAATCCAGAATTCTTTCCTTATCCTCACATCTTTGACCCGTCAAGGTTTGAGGTATGTGGTAAGAACAAAGTAACGAGGAAGAAGAGATCCTCATCAAAATATTTGCTTACTTTCTCTTCTTGTCTCGGATGTAGGTTGCTCCGAAACCCAACACTTTCATGCCATTCGGGAATGGTGTGCATGCCTGCCCTGGCAATAACATCGCCAAGCTGGAGATACTCGTCTTGATCCATCATATCGTGACCAAATTCAGGTACAGTGCCAGGCTTGCGATCCTGAGATCTTGTGAACAAAATTGATAAATTCTTCGTTGCAGGTGGGAAGTGGTGGGAACGCAAAATGGGATTCAGTATGGCCCATTTCCTGTACCCCAGCGAGGACTCCCAGCCAGATTTTGGAGATAACCATCCCACTTCCAAACAAGATTTGCGTGCCCTTGAGTTTACGATGCCTTCTCTCATTCGCTACACTCCCAACCCGTCCCTCTACTCTTACATGGGGTCCCTATCTCTTAATTAATACATATTTTACTTTACCCTAATGTCTCTCCTACGGGTGCTCATCAGGAAGAGTTTCTATGGGAATCGTCCCACTGTAATTCTTTTTAAATTAATGCATAATTCTCGCAATATGATAGTTTGATGCTCTAATTACCAAAATTAATAACTAATAATTATCGATACAGCTAAAATAAAAATCCATGTCACCAACAATGAATCTATTTTTTTTGAATCTTTAATACTGAGTTTGGTGGTTAGCGCGAGACCAATGAAGAGATTAGAGATTCAAAAAAAGAGAGATGCTTATCAAATTTAGCTTTGCTCACTTGACTAAACTTAGTAAGACGTTATCGGTTTAACTCCAAAACATTATCATTATTTTTTTATAAAAAGACTGTATTTTTTCATATTTAATTTTGCTTTCTTAAATTGAAATACTATTATTTTAAAGTAGGTTTGAGTTGACTTGCGGATTGGTCATCAACTAATGAGCCAAACCACTCTCTTGAATCTTGTTCATTATTTATATTTGAAATTAAACCAAGACTCTACTCCACCACGCTGTGTTTCGATTAGAGCATCCACAGAGTATTTTTGAGAGACTAAAACCAGTATGTTATTCAGTTCTTCACTTTGCTGTCAACCTGAGGCGAGAAAAAAATTCGATTAAACAAAGAAAACTTAACAGAGAAAAACCAAACTATTAAAAAAACCGATTATAATTTTTTTTAAAACTTCTAGTCTAGTTCGGTTTTAGTTTTTTAAAGCTAAAACTGGTAACCGATTCAAAGTAAAAAATAACACTCCGGGAACCAAATTGAAAGCAAAGCAAGGCACTGGGATTACTAGAAGTAATTGAACTGAACTGGAATTTTTACTCTCCGTACACAAAGACAACAGCTGTAACTGCTAAACTTTGAATGATGATGATATCCTTGTTTGACGAAGCTTAACCACCTGGATTTTCTGTGTTTACTACAAGCATTAAAGGGTGAAAAAGGTTTATTGAACTTTCAACAGTCACCAAAACTCGTTAAGCAAGGCAAAACATGCCTCGTAGTCGTCGTAGATACCTCCAAGTGGCATAGTAACAAAAACAAAACCTATAAAACCAAAACTATTTTTTAGTTCTTATAGATAACAAACCGAATCAAAACCGGTTGGTTTAAACCGGTTTCGATTCAGTTTTAATTTTTTATATATATATAAGATTTTGATTTGGTTGATTTTAGATGAAAATCGAACCGAAAATAAGAGTAGACTTATGTAAAGAAATTACAAGGCATAAAGTGGAGTCCGTCTAATCTTCGAAAATATGGGTTCGGGTTCACTCGACCATTCCCAGACCACTCTCAAAAAAAGAAAAGAAAATCATTTTCCTGTTAGTCCCCTCCTCAAGCTTCTTCGAGTTTTCAGCATAAGATGTCAAATCTTGGACGGATACAAATTTTCTTACATAGAATAGTTGCTTTGGATAGAGAACATTCGTGTATTTTCAGAGGCGCCTTGATTGAGAATTTCTAATGTACTTCGTGTGTGTGTATAAATAATAAGTTGGGGATGTAATTAATAACTTCTCTAGAGGTTAGGGACTTATCTTGGGTTACCCTTAAAATAAAAACATTCTTTCACCCTCTTTCACCACGGAACTTGAGCTTGGTTTAAGAAGAATGAGTTTAAATTAAGCTAAAATGAAGCACAGTTTTTAAATTCCAAGTAATTATCACTTTAACAGACTTTTGTTGATAATTTGTCAAAATTGTTCTGAAAAATAAAAATGTGTTTGGATTGCTTTTCTCGGAAAGAGAGGTAAATTGTGTTAGCACTTGTTTTGTTTTTTCATGCGCGTTTTGTTTGAGTAGTAGCTTGAACTTACTTTTATTATGAACAGTTCTAAATCTGGGGGACATCACAGGCTAAGAACATATAAAAGGAGATCGATCCTCTGGTATGCCATTCAGAATGGAATTATAGTTCTTGCAGTTCCATTCTTGTTTAAGGTGAAACTGCTGGAAAGTGCTTACGTTTGAGCCAATCGGGGGTTCGATTTTTTATCCACTCCATCCTATAATGCACCAGTGCAGCTTCAGAAATTGGTGCGTCGCGTCTTATTCCTTTATCCACTCATTTTTTAGGAGGATATATCCTTGGAGATTTCTATCATCTCTCCCTTTCCTTTTCATTTCATTAGAGTTCAGCTCTATGAACATAAATCACGTTTGATTTTCATTTCCTTGTTTTTCCGGAAAAGATCACTGTGCTAGTGCTTAACGTAATGAGTTGCTGCAATGCTTGGAAAAAAAACTTCAAGTTTGGAGGATCATTACTAAGGCTTTTAAATGTAAAATAGTCCCTTCTATTAGAAACACTTTGTACTGTGCAGTTAGCCTGCTTCAATGTTTGGTTTTGTACTGAAGAGTTGATTACAGTTTTGCAAGTTCTTATTGTGAGAAAAGGCCATGGATATGTTGGGTCAGAGGTCTAACTTATACTAATAGTAATATTGCTTATTTAATTTTTCTGATAATACAGGATTGATATCTGTGCCCAGTATAACCATTTTATCATAGTTCCTGCTATGCTTATTGTGACTCCTTGCACATATATATATATATATATATATATAAATGGGTACCTGGTCCCTTTTATAAGTAGGATTCTAGCACATTCTTCACATTTCTTAGAAGCTCTGGCCATTTGGTTGTTGTATAGTGAAGTCAAAGCTATTTCATCCAAGGATCGATGAGGCAACAATTGTAAAATGCTCAGAATCCATGTGGAAGCTGACATACTATGCTACTGTTGAAATATGTGCTCGAAAAATTATCTACAGCAAGCCATGGTTCTGAGATACAAAAGAGTACTTCAGAGGCTGGCCAAATCAAGAATTTGGGTGAGTGATTAATATGCAATGACTTTTTGCAGTTGGTGATGATAGTTGCTTACATTGTTATGCATAATTGACATGGTAAGGATGGCAGAAATGCATTTTCTGCCATGGAACATCAAGTTTTCGTGCTTGCATAAGAGGCTTCTTGGTTTAGGGTTAATTCTAGGAGGGCCACATCAGGGGATATTAGTTTTTTTTTTTAGTTGTCGTGAACCATTTTTATTTCAGGTTTCCAATAATGCTTTTCTACATAAACAGTATTGCTGCCCTCCTACATTACAAGGTAATAGTAATTCAGTCTTTGCTTTGGTACTCTGAGTTGTGAGGCAGCAGTACATAACATATACTCAAATTCTTTTCCAGTTTCATCATTGTCTCAAATCTGTGGAGAATCTCATCTTTTTGCCTCTTTCTGACCCCACCATTTTCCATTCTCCCGTATTTTAATTTTTGATACAGCACAAGTTTGGACATGCCTCTGAAGCTGTTTTATATATGTTTTCTGTTAATGTTAGTTGAAACGTTTCAACATCAGTTGGACTTATCAATGATGTTATCTTAAGCTATTTTGCTGCAAATTCTATTCGATGCATTTCTCAGACTTTTGTTCATGTTGAGGTATGATATTGACCACTGGTTGTTCTCAGATGACTTTTGTTCAAGTTGACGTATGATATTGACCTATGGTTGTTCTCAGATTAACTCTCCTTAGCATGTGTACCTCACCAATGATGCTGTGATCTTTGACATTCACCATATCATCTTGTTTATATTCCTATAATATGCTATCCTGCAATAGAAACTGTGCTCAGTTGTGGGCTTTTGATGTTTGTTTTCATAATGCAAAGCTGCAGCAGCAGCAGCATTATATATTAAACAAAGGGAGGGCCCCTTTGATAATAAGTCTTGAAAACAATGCCATGGAGGCCTCATTAAAAAAGCCATTGACTAGGGCATGATGGCTCAAAATCATCTTCTCGCCCTGTATCGGGAGAGACTTTTCGGACTCTTGTGGAGGATGTGATTTTGGCGAGCGGATGACATTTGGTTTTAGTCATC
This sequence comes from Salix viminalis, assembly GCA_029228465.1. Lineage (NCBI taxonomy): Eukaryota > Viridiplantae > Streptophyta > Magnoliopsida > Malpighiales > Salicaceae > Salix > Salix viminalis. The sequence continues at coordinate 8,998,908 of CM055429.1, read as the reverse complement.
CAATTACCTGAAAGATCATGCGATTATGATATTTTATCATGAGAAGATTGCCCTGAAGCAAAAACAAAAACGTCTAAAGCTGAACATCTCACTCTGAGACCTCTGTATAGAGTTGAGAAGAATTGTTCTGCTATATTATTTCATTGGTATATTGTTTACATTTATATATAGTTTGAATGAGAATCTAATAAGGAAATACAATCAGACTTTGAATTAAATATAATCAGACTTTCATGATAAAATCAATCCTAATCAATTAGTATAGCAGATCACGTTGTTGATGGAGGAGATTCCTTAACACGCCCCCGTAAGATGGTGGCACCATCTTAGACACCAATCTTGGAGCAAAGGAGCTGGAAACGAGGACGTGGCAGGGGTTTGGTGAGCACATCAGCAAGTTGATCGGCAGTAGAGACATGAGACACTTGAAGAAGACCTTGAGTGACACAATCTCGTATGTTTCATACATGAGTGTAGGATAGGATTGGCACAATAGAACATGGTACCAATATTGTCACGGGAGATTGCCGGTGTCATTGGGAGTGATATGCCAAGTTTGCATAATAAGGATCGAATCCATGCAAGTTGAGCAGTGGTGGCAGCAATGGCTCGATATTCAGCTTCGTAGAGGAGCGAGAGACAACCCACTGCTTACAGGAACTCCAAGAGATTAGATTTCCACCTAGGTAGACAACATAGCCAGTGGTAGACTTGCGATCATCATGATCACCAGCCCAATCAGCATCAGAAAATTCATATAGACGATGACAGGGGAGACGACAAATATGAAGACCAAAGGAGATTGTACCCTTCAAGTAGCGAAGAAGGCGTTTGAGAGCCTTCCAGTGAGTCTCAGAGGGAGAGTGCATGAATTGAGAGAGCTTGTTGACGGCAAAAGAGATGTTAGGGCGTGTAAGACTGAGGTATTAAAGTCCACTGGATAAGGCGATGATAAGGAGTGGCATCTGTTGGGGAGGAGCCATCATGGAGTATAAGGGGGTCAGATGTGGAGAGAGGTGTACTGACTGCCTTGGCACCATCCATTTTGGCTGCAACAAGAAGATCATGGATGTACTTATGTTGAGGGAGGAATAGACCGATGGCTATGGGAAGGACCTCGATACCAAGAAAGTAGTGTAATGAGCCCAAGTCTTTGATAGAGAACTGATTTGTAAAGAGTTGAATGAACTTAGCCATAAGTGAGGAATCAGTTCTTGTAATAAGAAGATCATCAACATAAACTAGAAAATAAATGACAATGGCCCCATTTTTGAAGATAAAAAGTGTGCATCAGAGATGGCATTGACAAAGCCATAAGATAGTAAGAACGATTGTAATTCCTTGTACCATGCCCGAGGAGCCTGTCGTAGGCCATAAAGGGCTTTCCTTAACTTACACACATGAGTAGGATGATTGGAGTCAATGAAACCCGTTGGTTGCACCATATAGACATTTTCATTGATGGTGCCGTGAAGAAAAACATTATTAACGTCCAGCTAATGTATTGGACAACCATTAATGATGGCAAGATGCAAAACAATTCTTATGGCAGTTGGTTTTACCACCGAACTAAAAGTATCTGAGAAATCAATGTCAGGACGTTGGTGAAAACCCTTGGTAACTAATCGTGCCTTGTACCTGTCAATATCTCCATCAGGATGTCGTTTGATATGAAACACCCACTTTGAACCAACAAAATTTTGAGAGGGGTGTGAAGGAATGAGTTCCCATGTACCATTGTGAATTAGCGCATTGAACTCATTGGACATTGTTTGTCACCAAAAGGGGTCTTTCATGGCTTGGGAAATGCATGTCGGTTCAATGGAGGAAGGAATGGGATGTTTGGTGGCAGTCACAACATACCGTGGATTAGGTTTTTGGATACCAGCCTTGGCTCGAGTAACCATAGCATGGGGGGGTCAGGAAGTATGGCGGAGGTAGGAGTTTGTGTGTCTAAGGATGAATAGGTGACAACAGGTCAATGAGGATCTCTAGTGTCTTGGTTGAGGAGAGGGTTGGAACACGTGAGGTTCGGTTTGACAGTGGTCTTAGGAGGTAATATAGATATGGTGGAGGTTGGAACAGAGGAGGGGTGGTGAGGAGAGACAACATTAGCATCAATGAGGTCCTAGACAATAGATGGTGATGATTCAAAGACAAGGGCAGATGTTGACAACAGGTATGGTGTGTGAGTGGGTAGGAGTATAGGTGACTGGAGAAAGGGAGGTAAGCCAAGTGTGAGAGTTATTGACAATGACATGAGGAATGGAAGGAACTTTGGCAAGAGTAAATGTGGACTCATCAAATTGAACATGTCAAGAGATAAAGATTTTATCGGAGGAGATATCAAGACATTGAAAGGCACTCTAATTAACAAAGTAACCAAGGAATAAACATGGGCAATATTGAGGAAGTAACTTGTACGTAACCAAGGAAAAAATAAGCACCCAAAGGCTGCGAAGACGAGAGTAGTTGTTCATCAAAGAGTTGAGTGAACGGGGAGTGATTTTGAAGGAGTGGAGTGGGCATATGGTTTATAAGATAGGTAGCAGTTTTGAAGGCGTAGGACCAATAAGTGAGAGGTAAGGAAGCTTGATGAAGAAGGGTGAGACCAGTTTCAACAATGTGTTGATGTCGACGTTCGGCGACACCATTGTGTTGTGGAGTGTGAGGTGGTGTAAGAAGATGGGTGATGCCATTGGAGGAGAGAAAATGTTGAAGTTTGATAAATTCTCCCCTGCCATCAGTATATAATCTAGTGATTGTTTTTTTGAAGTAATTTTTGACAAGGGCTTTGAAGGTGACGAAGGTGGAAAACACATCAGATTTCTTTTTGAGAGGGTAGAGCCAGATATATTTGGTGAAGTGGTCAACAAATATAACATAATAGGAGAAACTATCAATACAGGGATACAAAGTTGGGCCCCAAACATCACTATAAAGAAGATCTAATGGGCCATGACTAAAAAGAGATGAAGTACCAAACAGGATTCAATGGTTTTTATTATATAGACATGAATGACAAATAGACTTGGATTTAGAAGACACATTAATAGAAGACAAACGAAGGACTTGTTGGAGAATTTTGTGACTAGGGTGACCAAGGCGTCAATGCCAAAGGTCAGGGGAGACCACCACACCCACCATAGCTTGCGGTTGATAAAGGAATTATAGAGATCACTCATACACATCATCTTTATTCAGGCCTTGAAGAAGTACCGCCCCCGTGCTCAAATCCTTGACATGAAAAAAATCAAGAAAAAGTTCAATAGAGGCATTGTTTTGTTTATCAAATTTAGCAATTGAAATAATGTCTTTGTGCATATTAGGAACACAGAGAACATTTGATAACTGAAAATATTGAGAGGAAGTAAGGGGTACACTGGTTGAACCAACATGAGTGATACCCAAACCTAAACTATTACCAATAATTATTTCATCAGACCATCATATGTAAAGGCACCAGAAATATTGTTAACATTGGAGGTAACATGGTGAGAGGTTGCGGAATCAAGCAGCCATGTGGGAGAAGAGGTGTTTCGGCCATGGGTGGTGAGATTAGCCACTAGTTGATTGTGAGATCCAGTTTAAAGATGAGGACAATGTCTGGCACTGTGTCCTTGAGTGCCACACCATTGACAGAAACCACGGTAACCGGTGTTATGAATATGGGTAGTGAAGGGTGGAGGGGTGGTCTCGTAACGAGAATTGTTGGTAGTGGAGAGAGTGTTTGGGTGGCCGAAGGGACCACGAGTAGTGTTGGGTGGGGTATAGGAACCACGATTTAAGCTAAAAGTATTAGACTGGTAGCCACAGTTTGAGGAGTGAGAGCAAGATGTCTGAGTGACATTTGCAGTGATTATTGGGGCAGTGACAACTCTATCATCACGTTTAAGGGCAGCTTCATGTTCAACCAGTTCGTCATAGAGATTTTCAAAAGAGATGGAGGTGTCATGGGAACGAACCACTTCTGTAATTTCTTTAAAGTCAGATCTAACACCATTGAGAATATAGAGAAATAGATCATCATCTGATAGGGGTACATCAATGAGAGCAAGTTCATCTGCAATAGCACGAACTTCTTGTAGATACTCAGAAACTTATTTGTGGTCACGACGCAAAAAAAGTGAGGCGTTCTTTGAGACCAAGAACACGGGCATGGGCTTTGCTGGCAAAGAGATGAAGAAGCTTGTCCCAAGCCTCCTTTGATGTTTTGGCAGAGGTGATAAGAGAGATGACCTGCGGTGAGACAGAAGCAAGAATCGCATGAAGAAGAAGTTGATCTTGCCGAATCCATAAGTTGCGAGGCACTGTTTGGGTGGTTGATGGGCAAATGTTGAAGCCATGAACATAACCCATGAGATCATACCCATAAAGAAAGGCATTGAATTGGGCATGCCAGGATGGATAATTGGTGGGTGTGAGCTTTACTGGTAATTGAGTTGCAACATTGATGGTTATTAGAGTGGGAGTGGTGGAGCTGATTTCAGGTTGAGGATTGGTGGCAAAGGCGTCAGTGGCCATGGATGAACATAGGTAAGAGAAGAATAAAAACAAATTGCTCGTTGGAGTTTTTGTACTCTAATACCATATAGAAGTTGAGAAGAATTGTTAGGGTTTTGAAAACTTTGAATAGGAAAAAGGCATTAATACCTTTGATGGCTTAAGATTAGGTACAAATGAATTAAGGGTATATTAGTAACTTGTAAATATAAATAGAAAAAGAAGAGAAGAGAAGTAAAGCTGAAAATTTTAGAGTGAACCAGAAGAGAGGAGAAAGGAGAAGAAAAAGAGAAAAGAGGAAGGGAGAAAAGATAGAGGAGAAATAAGTATTAAGGTAATGTGTATGTGTTATTATGTAAAAATATTGTTTACTAGTTAAGCTTTTTGCTTATATTGGTGATTAGGGTTTGTACATTTTATTTGGGTTTGATTGATGAATGGATTGAGATGTTAAAGGTTTAATGTGTTGGGTAATGGTTTAATAGGTTTGATTGTAGATTATTTTGAAGTTATTTGATGTGTTTGGTGTAAGAAAATGTTGAGAAATGGTGAAAAACCCTTTCTGGAATTCTGGGATGGAGGTTGAAGATGATAAAATTTCATTTTGTTCCCTTTTGTAAAACTTACAATTTCATCCCTAAACGTTGGAAAATTACAATTTAGTCCCTGAACTTTGGAAAATTACAGTTTGATCACTGGAGTGAAATATTAGTTTTTCATATTGGTTTGATGGATAATTGAAGCTTATATGATGAATTATTATCAATTTTAGGAATTGTGTATTTTGAATTATATTTCGAAAAACAACATTGTTTTTAGGTTTTGCGAAAAATAGATAATTTGATTCAAAACACATAGGATTATGAATTAAACTCTTAGATATATTTATTAAAGAGATGTTAATTCTTTTGAGTCATTTTTTAGAATGTTTTCTTTTATATATTCAGATAATTCTGATATTCTGTCCGCGGTACGTTAGTAGGATTCCGTCATCATTCTGCTTTTGAATTCTATTCACTTTTGAGTGGATGATATTTAATATGCATGAGAAATATTATAAATATTTAATTTGCTAGTATTTGGATTATGTTTCTTGATAATATATATGTTAGTTACTATTCTTGTTATGATAAAGCATAATCAATTGTTGAGTCTACGTTCTTGATATGAGCCAATATCTTTTTTGTGAATTGACTGCTCCTCATTTGATTGATGTCATGAGTTGAGCCTTGAGATATGAATATATCTGTTTGATTATGATATATATATATATATATATATATATATATATATATATATATATATATATATATATATATATATATATATCGTCGAGGGAGTTACCAACCTGTGCAAAATGATCATCCCACAATACGGAGCCTCATGCTCATTGCATTCTGATTTTCTGATGAGCTTTACCTATTACATTCTTGTTATGACCTATTTGAGAAACCTTCTTGTAAGAACTTTGAGCCAATTCGATAATATATTTTTCATTGTTGTATTATCTCGTATGTGTATATTAGATGTTATCTACTCACTAAGTTGTTGAGTTCACCCGCTCATTATTTATTATTTCAGGCTCGTAGCTTGTTAGCAAATCATTATCGTTGAAATCTCAGAACTTATTACTTGGTTGTAATCGACACTTTTGTTTTTATGTCTAGTTAACACTCCACAATTATAACAAGATGTATTCGACTCTTGTATTAAGACAATCAAACTATATTATTATTTTATGGCTCGTAGACTCTTTTTTTTATGTCTAGTTATTTTTTCCTTTCAAAATAAAAAAAATATCAATGACAAGTCTAAGCAAAAAAAATCAAAGATTTTTAAATAATACGTTATAAATTGAATGTGTTGAAAAACATTAAATAATCATATTATTTTTAGATGACACTAAAAAAATTGATAATAACTCAAACACATTAAACACATATTTTTTTGGTTTTTTATTTTTTTTTTTCAAAATTACTTGAAAAACAAGGGGAATAATTAGGTAACAACAATGTACAAAGTAATTATTTTTTAAAAATCTAGACAATGATATCTTGGACATATTCAGGTCCACCCGAATTAACATGCCTAACTCATAACTCGAATGATGGGCCTAATAAGGCTTAATAACATAATTTTTAAAATAGTTTTTCATTTAATTATATAAATAAAAATATATATGCTATTAGAAAAATAATAATAATAATAATAATGGGTTGTAAAAAAGTTGTTAAAATTATAAAAGACTATTATAATCTTATTCAAAAACAAAGTAAGAATTCAATGATATTTAATCAAATATATTCTTATTGATTTAAGAGTTTGAGTAATCTAAAAAAACAAAATCAAAGGACAAATATCAGACTCACATCTCTAGTCTTAATAAAAAAAGCCCAAGCTAGCAAAAAAAATTACTTTTTGTTTTCACCTCTTATCAGGTGCTTATTTTTTTATTGGCCACCTTTAATGGCATAAAATCTATCAATTGCTAAGTTGTTGGTTGAAATCTCACCACTATTATAATGGTTGAAAAATTAGAAGAAATTCATTTTCTACAAGTTTTCATCCATAAAAAAACTCAAAATTTTATATAAACCACCTAATGAACCAAAATCTTAAACATCTTCATTTAAGATGTTTTTTTTAAAAAAAAACTATCGACATAAAAGTCCTCCTTTTATGGTTAAATTATGGTCAAACAATAACTTCATAATTTTTTAGTTATTTTTTTTTCTAGCTTTATGATTGAGAAATGAATAAAACAGAATTTTGAATTAAAATCATCATTATTTTAAAATTGATCATGCATTTTTATTTTTAAATTTTTTTTTATTTTCTCACTTAAGTTTATTTTTCTAACTCAAACTTTATCTCATGAAATTAGGTTTTAGAAGTACCAAATCAAAAGGAGAGAATAAAATAAAGGAAGGTGAATAGTAAAATACTATAACCAATCAATAGATGTTTTTTCAGTACTTGTTTTTTTAATGTTAATGTTGATAAGTCGCAGAAGACTTTTTTGCATTGAGGAATCAAATGTGAAAAATAGTTGTAGTATTTGAAAAATGACGTGGAAAGATTTGATATCAAGATATAATAATGGTGGTATGTGGTGCTCGCCTATGAACACGCCGTCCATGAATTCTACTAATGTATATATTTATGCAAATAACTTCTTAATTAATCATTTAGTAGATGTTTTAATTATAATAAATTAGGATTAAAAGGGTTATAATAAAAAAGTCACATCTCAATTTCATTGATTGAGTTTCTTCATTGTAAAGACAAAAAACCATTCTGGTGGGACCCTGTACTTCTGTTTTTTGTTTTTTGTATTTTTCCGAAACCTTTGACGTTTGCTTCCTTGCCTCGATGGTACACCCTGGAAGATTGACCCTACCTCTCAGTCAATAGTTTGACTGCGGAGTCAGCAGGTTTCCCACGTTTACCGATACTCCCAGCTTTCCTCGCCTCGTAATGAAAACTTCCAGCGAAAATTCAACGATGTGAGTAAGTGTTTATATATAATACTATTATAATAGTGTCATTTATACGCAGTTCACCGTAGTTGAAATCATATTTTTTCCATTATAAAAAAAATATATTAAGAGTATAAAATATTAAAATTATGAGATTTTTATTATTATATTATAATTTTGGATAAAATAATCAATTTATACAGAATTTTTCTAAAGCGTAACTTTTTAATAAAATATACAAATTTTAAATCAATATAAATTTATCTGTTTAACAAGTTTAACGAAATTACTAGCATAAAATTATCATCTTCATTCAAAAAGTAAGAATATTCGGATATTTGAATCATCGAATTCATTGTATTAGGATTATTTAATTTTATAATCTAGTACAAATTAAATATAATAATAAAATATAAATTATGGAAACACATACTGTTGCGATATCGCGGTCGCATAAATTAATTACCCTATTTTTAAACAAATCAAACAAGATAGTATAGAGCAAGCAAGGGGTCGATCCCATGAGGATGATTTAGTTCAGATTTTCGTGCTATATGTTATGCAATTGGGGGGTTGGAAGTTGTCTAGGCTAGGCTAAAGGAAACTAAACGAAAATTATATAAAACTGAAATTTATCGATAAAGCAAACCTTGGTCGCAAGTCAACATCCACCTACAGAAAATCAGAGCTGATCATGGAAACAACACATCAATTTATATTCTGAATATTTATCTCTTCTTAAAATTGGTTCGTTAACGGATCCGTCATATAACTTACCCTAACCATCAAACAATCACAGTGTTCGCACTAGTAATCTGATTCATTAACAGCATTAAAAACTAGATAAATTGATCAATTAAGAAACATAATTGTCCGCAATATATGTTTAGTTCGATTGAATGTTCTTCCTAAGATTAATAACATAGATCCGCTACAATTAGTAACTTAGTTGCTTCACAAGTTCATATATCACAACTCTGGTTTTGATATCAAACTTAGCAATACATTGTCTACAATAATAACTTCGAGTCCACTCTTAATAATTAAATAAACAATCATAGAAAAATAAGCATAGGAGAACAAACATATTCATCATATAAACTGAAAAATTGAGGTAAAAATAGATCTCACAGTTCTTGAAATCTAAAGGTTTTTGTGTCCTTGCAACCAAGCAAAAAAGTCTAGCCTTGCATGTTTATTGAACAACTAAATAAAAAGATGGAAGAAAACATGATTTAGGGTTTCAAGGACGAAGATTTATGTTTTCTTTGCTGCTGTCCGAAACTTCCTTGCTCCTCTCCTCCTTTATATATGCTTAGAAACCCTAGTATCTATTTTACAAAATAGTTCTTCCTAAAGTTGGCAAAATTTATTTGTCCCTTGTAAAATTCATATCTCATTCATAATACATATTTTTTAGCTTCATTTTGGAGCGTTTATCTTGGAGTCTTGAATCCAAAATAATTGGATTTGCATCAATCGGACTTCTGTAGCTCTAGATATTGAAGTTGGAATGGACAAAGGTTGACATCGGCAGATTACAATATTTGACTTTGAAGGCTTCGATTTCCATGCTTTTTCTTATTTTATTTCTTTTTCCTTAGATTTCTAGAAAGTTATGGATGTTAGCTTTTTAATTCCATTGGAATTAATTCATTTCGATCTCTAGAGCTTCTGCTCTGCACAAAACATCGACTGAATGTCAAATATATCAATTAACTCCAATTACCTCCTTTTTGCATCTTTCATCCAAAAATGCCTTCAAAACATAAAACAAAGAATATCAAGGCATTTTATATACAAAACAAATGCAAAACACTAGGTATATATGGATGAAACTATCAAATAATATGGTCGCATCACCTACGATATCTAAATAACAAAAATAAATTGTTGATTTTCTATTATAAAAAGAAGAAAACATCAATGAAAATCCATTGCAAAGTTATCATCATTATCATGACTATAACAGCTAAAATTATAATCACCATTATTACCAAAACAATTAGAATCATTAAACTTCCCAAAAAAAACTAAAAAAACAAAACATTTTTACAGAAAAGCAAGCAAGAAAACAATAAAACAAACAATCACTAAAATTATTATTTTTATTGTGCAAACAATGAAACCATAAAATTATCTTAAAAAAAAACTTTCACAAAAGAACAAAACAAAAAAAAATAAAACTAAAATAAATATTATGAGCATAAAAAAATCATATGATCCGAAACAAAACAAAAATAACAAAAAACACACAAAAAAAAACAATTACCAACATAAATTAAAATTTTAGAACTGAACCGAATAAAAATAAAACTCCAACAAAAAATAAAACGATAAAAGTTAAAAACAAATAATAAAAGCATAAATGCATAAATATGGATAAAAAAATGAACATTGTCCAAGAAGTACCGGAAAAAAGAAGAAGCAAGAGGATTAATACTAGATAAAAAAATTAAAAAATAAGTGCCAAAATGAAAAACAAAATATATAATTAATTTTAATTGAAGAAAAAAAATTACAACAAATAAAGACCTTGGGACCGAAAAACAATAAAAGGATTTTTAAAAAACATACAGTGTAATTGTTTAAAAAATTAAAAGACCGTAATGTAGGAAGGACCGTAATGTACTTTCCGGTTGTAAGAGAGAGAAAAGGAGGGAAGAAAAACTATCCACTGGAGATTCCACGCGGAGAGGCCACCTTCACACGACATGCGCCACACCAGGAGAAAGAGGACATGGTTGTGCACCGTATGATACGGCAACCGAATATTTACCACCACCTAAAGACACCTAACGTGCCACCTGAGAGATGCGTCTACATACAAAACCGATGACGCGCCTAAACACATACCTTTTTTGTCTTTTTTTTAGGATATGTAAGTAATTGTATTGTGCAAAATCTAAAATACCCTCTATCAGCCATTGTCTTTTGGCAACTCCAAGAGGTAATAGGTGGTTTCAATATGCAATAAATATTGAAAAGACCATAACACCCCGGTACCAAGGGTTAAATTTTGGTGATTCTAGTGGTAAAATAGTAATTTTCACTATTGAAATCCACAATAAACATATATAGTGAAACCTCGACGCGTTTTATATATATATATATATTAAAGTTATTAAAAGAATATTAATTTTATTTTCATATCACAATCTTTTAATACGAAATGACAAAAAGCTTATAAGAATTGACAAACAACTTAAAATATTTACTTTATATGTGTTATTTGTTTTGTTAATTAATAGATATTGAAAGTTTATATAGTTATTAATTTTATATTTAGTGTGATTAATCAAAGTATATGCAAATTTACCTGAATATTTATATTAATAAAAAAAAATGCAAAATAGATAAATGACTAACCTCTCACTAAGCATAAATATCTTCGGATGACTATTTCCATCATCAGAATCGATAAAATAGTGTCCTCTCACGTCGCATTATGCACCCACTAGTTTCTACAAACACACGTACAAGTAGCTAGCATCCTCAGATCATCTTTTCTTCTTCACATCCTCCAAGATTTGTTTGTGCAGTTAAATTTTTTTATGGAAAATTACTTGTTTTAGTAACAGGTTTTAAATAGACCACTATTTACAGGGATGATGGCGGCGGTAGGAGCAATTACTTATAATATAATAGGCATGGAAAAAATAATATTATAGAGTTTTTTATTACTCAACTCGACACAATGCATTGTAAATTATGATAGTAAAATTATCATTTTACACTAGAGTTGAAAATTTTTGACTCCTTGGACCGGGGTCATTTTCCATATTTCCAGGGGACATGGACAGTCTTTCTGAATTCTTTGCATAATGAAACTATTATTTTACCCCTGGATGTTGAGAAAAAGACACGGAATAATTCAGGGTGTTTTTGATTTTTCTCAAATTTCAGAACAATAAAACTATTGAAATAACCCCCGAAAAGACAAAACAGAAAACTGTAGTCAGGGGTAGTGTGGTACTTTCATCCCCAATTTTTTCATGATTATCGTTGGGTCCAAGAGTGTATAGGTAATTTACCAAAAAAATTAGCGGTAAGAACTACCTTTCTGCCATGTCAACTGGTGCGCTACCATGTCCCCTTTCTCCTGGTACGACGTGTGTCAGTGTCTGGTGTTTAGGGTATCGTCGATGAATGGTTTTGTGTTTTTTCTCCTTTTTCTTTCTCCTGTCGTCGCAAATAACATCTAAGTCCTTCATGTGTGTAAGTTGTTTATTTTAGTCCCTGGGGCTTTGATTTCGTTTTTATTCTTGATTCTTCAATAAAAAGTTTGATTGTTTTTAATTGTACCCTTCAATTAAAACTAATTATATATGTTTGTTTTGAATTTCGTCCTTATTCTTTTGATTTTTAATTTATTTTTGGTTCCTTTAATTTTTTTTGGTATGCAGGTTTAATTTGTTTTAATTTTGTACTCCAATTGAAATTGAACATATATTATACTTTTCATTTCAGTCCTCATTCTTTTAATTTTTTAACAAAATTACACTGCAACAACCTTTAAAAATGTGATTATTTGTTTCGGTCTCAAGCTTTTTATTTGTTTCAATTTTATCCTTCAATTGGTATTAATTATATATATTTTTGTTTTAATTGTGTCCTCCAATTGAAATTGGTCACATAAACTACCCTTTATTTTGGTCCTTATTCTTTTATTTTTTTTTAACAAAATTACACTGCAATTGTTTTTAAAAAATACGTTTATTTGTTTCTCAAGGCTTTTGTTTGTTTTAATTGTATCTGTTGATTAGAAGTAATTATATATTTTGTTTTGATTTGTGTCCTCTAATTGAAATTGGTCATATATAATTCTCTTCATTTCAGTCCTTATTCTTTTAATTTTTTAACAAAATTACACTGCAATGTTTTTTAAAAATACTTTTATTTGTTTCTTCCCTGTTGTTTTCCCTTCAATTTTTGTCCTTCGAATGGGAGTAATTATATATTTTATTTTTTATTTTGGTCCTTATTCTTTGAATTTTTTCTTTGATATTAATTCCTTTGGTTTTTTTGGTCATTGGATAGTGTTTATTTTTCAGATGTATTTATGCATCTATACTTTTAGTTTTTGTTTTTATTTTTTATCATTTTATTTTTATTGGGATTTTTATTTTTCAATCGGTTCAATCCTAAAATTTTAATTTATGTTGGTGATCATTTTAAAATTAATATTGCTCTCTCTTTTCCCTTTGTTCTTTTTTTTTGTGTTTTATTTTATTTTTATCTTTTTCTTTGGATCAAATGATTTTATTGTTTGTGCAATAATAATGATAATTTATGTTGGTGATCATTTTAAAATTAATATTGCTCCATTTTTTCCTTTGTTCTTTTTTTTTTGTGTTTTATTTTATTTTTCTCTTTTCTCTTGGATCAAATGATTTTATTGGTTGTGCAATAATAATGATAATTTTAGTGCTTATTTTTATTTTATTTTTGTAAAAATGTTATGCTTTTTTATTTTATTTTTCAGGGCAATTTAATGATTTTAATTGTTTGGGCAATAATGTTGATAATAATTTTAACTGTTACAGTGATGATAATGATGGTAACGTAGGGGTGAATTTTCAATTTATGTTTTTATCTTTTTGTAGATAGAAAATTAACTATTTATTTTTTTATTTGATTATTGCAGGTATTTTCACAATTTATATTTTGTTTTTGTATTTAATTTACATTGAATTATAAAATGAACTAATTTTAATACGGTGAATTCAATAATTTAGATATTCGAATCTTCTTGCTTTTTTAATGATGATGATAATTTTATGCTGATTATATCGTTGAAACCTACTAAAAAAAACAGATAAATTTATATCGATTTAAAATTCATATATTTTATAGAAAACTTGCACTTCACATGAATTTTACACATATTTATTATTTTATCTAAATTTATATTATAATATAAAAAATCTCATACAATTAATTTTTTTTTTGCTGAAAAAATTATGGTGCCGCCACGATGATGCACAAGGGCATTTGGCTAGTATATATATAATTGAACCATCTCTCACTCTCTCTCTCTATCTAATCTATTATTTTAATGTAATTAGGTATCATTTTTATAATGGGTTGACGAATTTCTTACATGCAATATAAAAAACACGGCTCGGAATATATATTGGGTGAGTCGTGTATTCAATATTATTTATATGAACATGTTTTTTTAAAATAAAAACTTATCTCACAATAATTTTATAAAATATATTTTTAAATCATAATTAAAAATATTTAAAAAAACTCATATTTTTAAACTAAAACCACACCACCTCAGCTATCGAATCAAAAACTTTTGAACTTGGGGGACAGTTCTGTGTTTCAGTGCCAAGGCACGAACAGTACGCCGCGGGTGTCTCTATCGACCGTGACATAACCAACGACGTCACTTTAGAAAAAGCCCCTTCTTTGTCACCAGACTCACCACCACGACCCTCTCAAACCCCGTGTGCAGTAAGCGTGACAGCTAGTTTGCCATGTCACCCCGCATGTATATGTACTCATCCTCTGCTCTCTTTCTCGCTCCACAAAAACACAAACTGGCAGCAGAGCAGAAGACCAAACCAAGAGAAAAACACTTGACCCGACGACCAGAAGTACGAAACCATTTCAAGAATGCAAAGACCCTCGAAGAGATCCAAAACAGGCGAAGCTCCGGCAGCGACCCTCTTTTCACCGCCGGAAATTCCACCTGTAAGATTGGCCCAAGATCAAGAGTTGGCTTTAATGGTTGCTGCTCTCAGGAACGTAGTTTCTGGCACCACTTCATCTGATTTCTCAAGGGAGTTAAATAGTTTTAACGAGCCGATCACTACTTCATATTCACAATTTGGAAGTACAAGCAGTACCGAGAATAGTTTTTGCAACTCAATATGGCCTCCATCGTCGGATCTCGACACGTGTGCTGTTTGCAAGATCAAAGGCTGTTTAGGGATGCAACTTTTTCCCGCCGAATCACGAAGATAAAAAAGACGACAAGAAAGGTGGGGGAAAAAGAGAGTAAAGAAAAATTACAGAGGTGTAAGGCAACGGCCATGGGGGAAATGGGCGGCAGAAATAAGAGATCCGCTGCGGGCTGCAAGGGTTTGGTTAGGGACGTTTACCACAGCGGAGGCGGCGGCAAGGGCTTATGATAAGGCAGCTATTGATTTTAGAGGGCCAAGAGCGAAGCTTAATTTTCCATT
The DNA here is from genome assembly GCA_029228465.1 of Salix viminalis. NCBI lineage: Eukaryota > Viridiplantae > Streptophyta > Magnoliopsida > Malpighiales > Salicaceae > Salix > Salix viminalis. Next base: position 8,983,730 of record CM055429.1, on the reverse strand, counting down.
CCCTGAGGGTGGTATTTCTAGTTTTGAAGAGAGTAAGGAAAAGCATGGAAAACATGTGAAGCAGCAAGAGAAAAGCGAGAACAGAAGTGGATTCGAAGAGGGAATGGGGAAAGAAAGTGAGCTCTGGCATAAGATTGGAGATGAAGAGATGCATGAATGGATGATGATGATGTTGGATTTTGGAAATGGGGATTCTTCAGGCTATACCGGTACTGAAAGTGCGGCGACTATCGGGATTTGACTACTGTTTTATGCGTTCTTAGTTGTTTAAAAAAGTACGCTAATTGTAAGAGATTTTTTATTCTTTTCCTTCTTTTATTCAATAAAGAATCATTAAGTAGATGGTCATAGAGTGTTAGGTTGTACTCTTTCACCGTACAATTTATGAAATATTGTTCTGATATCTTGTACTTCGTAATACAGAAAAGTGATGACGCAAACAGTTCTGTAGACACGAGGTCCTCTGTTTTTATTTATGCTCTGTTGTGTTCTCCCTCTGTGCTGAGCTGCTGCTGCGAAAACCTGGAATGTCAACAGGGACCCACGTCAGGTATAAACTAACAAGAGAACCCACCTGATGAAAAAGTCCCTGTGGGCTCCTCCCATGTTTGTAGGACAGTGTCCACGCCTCTTGCTGAAGTGACAGGATCATGTTCACCATATATCATCACTTCTTTTTTTAATTTGGCTAAATTATATATACCTGTACTAATTAATTTTAATGACTTTTTAATTGAATAATTAGTCTAGTGGCCTTGAGTCATGTTCACCATATATCATCACTTCTTTTTTAATCTGGCTAAATTATATATACCTGTACTAATTAATTTTAATGACTTTTTAATTGAATAATTAGTCTAGTGGCCTTGAGTTATCCGATAGTCATGAGACTCTTTTTACGAGTGAGTGATTTTTAGAGAGCAAACTTAAGCTGCACTGTCAACGTTTTATATATATAATCACGTGTGTGAATATTAAGTAAGAGAAAAGTGAGCGGACCGAAAAGAAAAGAAAGATAGTGGTGAAGATGAGAATATCCACAACGTAAGAGAGAGATTAAAGTTTTTTATTTGAGTAATATATTAGACAATTATCATTTAATTGGTTGGTTTTGGTGGGAATTAGATGCTCGCCTTTACACCAGGGTCATGCCATTAAATAATTGAGCTCTCACGAGCACATGAATAACGTGTTAATTGCTGGGTTCTAAGTTTTGTTTTAGCTGAAATTGCCGAAATATTTTGTATCAGTTAAAAAAATAAGATAAAATAATATTGTTTTTATTTCGATTTAAATTCTAGCTCATTCCAGATTTTACGGCCAAATATCGGCCAAAACGTTCCGATTTCGTTCCGCCCGTTCTGTTTCGGCCAAATTGTATTTTTTAAAAAATAATGAATATTTTACAATATCAATCGTATCTCTTAATCCGACTGTTAGATTGAGATGAAATTTTGTGAAGAGTTTCTTGATATGTTTATATGTATCATGTTAGAATTTTAAAGCAATCATAGAATGTAATTATCTTATGAGATTGATGATAGAATTCTCATAATACTATACGTGTTGATAATTTTGTTCAGAAAAATATCTTATTGTGCCTTTTCTAGATTAAATAGAGCAATTCAAAATAATTTTATTTTGAATTTTTTTAATTAATATATAAACAACCCCGAAATGACATATCAAAACCGAAATATTTCATTTCAATTGAAAAACAAAACACCAATCAAAATAGAATTTACAACCTTGGTTAATTGAACAGCATTGTTGATCCAGAGTGGTGATTTTGGGCATAAAAAAATCTAATATTTTGGATGTAGGGTCATGAAACAAATTGATGTTGTAGCATTTCCAATTTAGATTGCGCATCTTTCTACAGTAGACTCGTCCTTGAGAAAAACACAAAAACCAATTCATCCACAGGATTCAGCTTCAACAATCTTGGACCTGGTCTTCGTCTTTACATCCTTCACAATCTATGAAAACTTGAACTTCCAGATCAGTAATGGACTAGACCCTCCACTCCTATTACTATCAAACTTCACACAAATACCCTTCTCATGAATCCCTTCACTATAATTTCTAAGAACTTGAAAAAAAGCCCAAATCATCCAAAAAAAAACTATTACCTAAATTCAAACTCTGCACATCCCCATCCGCCGCTTCCTCGAACTCCTCCAATAAATCCTGATTAACACGCCCTCGCTTGAATTATAATTATATATTCAAACATCAGGAATTACGGTAACTATAAAATCTAATATTTTATATATTAATTAGACAAAAATAATTGAAGAAGATTTTTATATTTTGGTCAAAATTAAACGGATAATTATAAATTAATTATCATATTTATTTTTACATTTTAAAACATGAGAAAGATTAAATTTTTTACAGGTTCTCACCACCAGTAGTTGAAGAAGCCTTTCAATCTAGGGATTTAAGTATCGCGTCGCCTACGAGGAGAAAATGTGTGCATTGCACAAGAGAGGATGAAAAAAATAGCAGATTGAAAGAGAAGTGAATGCAATTTTGGAATGCGGGTGATACATCATATTTGGATCTTCCCTTTGAGTTTCATGTGTCTTGTCTGAAGAAGAAGTTAGGGCAAAAGAAAGCCCGACCCTTCAACCATGCGACACCAGCCTGAAAGTCATCTTGGAACGACGTCTGATAAAATAAAGGAAGCCCAGCTGTGAGGGGACTACTGGTTTAATGTCTATTAGTTAGTTCATGTCTATTTATATCTTGAATTTTAATAGAAAAGTAAAATTCTTATGATGGAGGGTTTAGCCCCCTCCAAATGGATGATTTGTTATTTCACTACCACATTGTACATGTTTCTTACTGTATTCTGAAATTGTGTCTGCTTATAAGTCTTGACCTTCGTGACTGTGAGAGGTACCCATGTTTTCTGGTTCTTAAGTTCTTGGGACCTGTGAATATAGAAAAACAGGTTGGATTTTAAATAATTGGGAGGAGAAAAATAGTAGATATGCATGTTGTTCAAATGTTTTTTCTACATGAAAAAATTCAAAGTGTAAATTGAAAAGCCTATAGAATCATTTAAATAAATAAATTGGTAACCATTAATGTAAATAAAAAAAAAAGTCGATTACTAACCAAGAGAAAAATTATAAAAAATGAGATATTCACCCAATTGTTAGTACAAGACTTATTTATTTAATAAAATATAAATCAGTTCTCAAAACTCATAATTTAAGTGATAAATACAAATAAAATTAATTGAATAAACTCAAATTATAAAAAATATTACACAAGGCTGAGAAATAAAAAGAATAAACACCTGGTAATATGTGATGAAAAGATATGAAAAAATCAGCATGCGTGACATTGTTGGTTGCCCAAACCTGGTCTTCCATTGTGTCCTTATAAACGTCACTGCATCCCTTTTATCTTGACGTGGCGTGTGGTGATGGTTGATTATTGATTATTTTCTTCCTTCTTTTCTCTCTCTCCCAATATATTTACATGTTTGTCCTCTATTTATTTATTTAGTTAGGTTCAGTCCTTATGTTTTGGATGGTCATTTTTGTCCTATCTCTTGCAAGTTTTTTATGTTTTCAATTTAATTCTTCAATTATAGTTTGTCATGTATTGTTTTTTTTTTTTTCAATTCAATTCTTATTCTTTTTATTTCTCATTTTGACCCTTGGCTTTTTTTTGTTAGAGTTGTAATTAGTTTCAATTTTTTCCTTTAATCAAAGTTTAAGTTTTTTTTTTTTCAATTTGACCATCATTCTTTTGATTTTTTTGTTGATTTGTTTCTCAACTTAATTGTGTAATCTAAAATAAAAAATTTAAAAAAATGCGTTAAAAAAACAAAATCAAATCAGGCTAATCTTTTAGATCTATGACCTGGGTCATAATACTAGGGTGACCAATTAAGGCAAACCTAAAAAAACAAAGAAACAAGATTCTTTATCAAACAAATTTTGAGGAATGAAATTGAGGGGGGAAATTCAATAAAAAAAACAATACAAAATAAAATAAATAGCAATGAAAATAATTGACACTAAGTTCGACATAAAAATCAAATGAAGTTAAGTGTTTAGGGAAAATTAAATAAAATTAGATGTTTAGGGATGAAATAAAAAATAACAAATCAATTAAGAAAATGATTCAAAAAATATAAATTAAAAGAATTAGAACCAAATTTAACATAAAAATTAAATAAAAATAATGATTATGGATGGAAATGAAGAAAAAACAATTTAGTTAAGAAAAATGATTCTAAAGTAATAAAATAGTAATTAAAAGAATGAAGATCGAATTTGATAAAAAAAACAAATAACAAAAAAAGAAAAACCAAAGATGTCGGATGTGTTTGGTATTGCGGTTGTTGTTGTGGTTGAGGTTTAAGAAAAAACACACTTTCATAAATGCACTTTTAGCTATGGTTCATAACTGAAATTGAAATGTTTGATTAAAACTGTGGTTTTGAGTTTGAGGTTTAATGAAAAGCAGTTTCGCGGTTACCATGCTTTGAATATTGCTGTCAACTTGTGAAATTACTTTAAAGGACACACACATATATTTTTTAAAATATTGTAGATTTAATTATCATAATAATATAATTAATAATTGAAGTAAATTAGACACTATTTGGTATTCTCTCATCGAACTACTTGCAATTCCATCACGAACTAAATCTATACGTCAAGGTCTCTGCGATCCCTTGCTATTTGATCGATGAACAACATCTGTGATTCTTAAATAGTGTTATTTGAGGATCTCTATCTACATGTTGTAGAGATATAATTTCAAGGCCAAATCCAGTTACAAGTATCTGATCCATAATCAATCAAAAAGCAATGGGGAAACGAAATTACACACTTTTCCCTTTCATCAGGGTTGATCTCTATCTACACAATTTTATTTTATTTTTAAATAAGATTTTTATAAAAAAAAAATTAAAAATCGAATTGGGCCTATCCCAAACTAAATGGGTCAGCCCATCATAGTTAGGCTAAAAGGCCCCAACTCTGCTGGACTTGGGCTGGGCCGAGAGTAGGTCTAGCCCAACCCATGAGTTAAGAGTTATAAAAAATACAAAACGGTTTGTTGCACGTTCATCGTGAATTAATTCACGCAGTTACTGTTCACGCGTAACACGTGAACAGTAACATGGTTGACGGTGACGAGAGTTGTGTGAGAAGAATGGATGATGCAGGTGTTGCCGGTGAAGAGGAGAGATTGTTGATGTAGAAGGAGCATCTAGTGGTGCTCGTTGGTGACTGCTTAGGAGAGAGAGTTGCATCCATAACTATTTTGGAGAGAGAAAGTTGCAACCGAGAAAGACAGACGCCAAGGTTGGTTAATGGTTGGTGGTTGTGCCATCGTCTTCTTCATCTCAGCTCTAGTTAATCTATGCCATCGCCTTTTTCGTTCATATTGCTACGTACCAGACACTGTAGAAATGAAACGCAGGTAAAATGAAACGCGGCAAAAGCTTGAAATTTCTGTTTTTGTACAGTGGTTCGACCGTGTTTTTGGTGGGTCCCATGACAATTAAAATTGTGGTTCATTGGTTACCAAACACGTGCAAACTGTGTTTTCCTTAAAATGTAGTTTGCACCGCGTTACCACACGTCCACGAAATCTAAAGTAAAATATAATTAGAAATAATCAATATAATTAAAACACGTGCAATTAAGAGAAGAATGAAAAAATCAAAAGAAAAAAAGAAATTGAAGGGTTGATATAATTTATTGCATGGCCAACACACAACCGAAAGCAAAAAGAGAAAGAAAAGAAAATTAGCATCAAACCAACCATAATTACCATACACACTGTCGTCATGTGCATGACATTGCAAACTGCAGGTCTGCCTCCTAAGAGTGTGGAAAAGAGATTGTAAGTATAATAATAAAATTATAATGCAAAGGAAAGTGCATCACTCTTAGTATACCCTATATAAAGTAAGTTGCATTGCTGTTTAATTTTCATTAGTTTTTTTTTAAGATTCAAGGTAAATCTATCATCGTGAGGGAGTCTCTATCTTATTAAATCAAAACTTAATTGTTTTAAAGCTCCAATTTAGCCTTAGATTTAGTTATTTTGTATCTTTAATACCTAAAGGCTTACCCCTACAATCCCCCGCCAAAAAAAAACATATTTTGTCTAGATCTAAATCCTAATACTTTGAATATTAATTAGACAAAAATAATTGGTGAAATATTTTTTGATATTTTAGGAAAATCCTAACAGATGATCATAAATTAATTGTAATATCTATTTTGCATTTTAAAACATGAAAGATGCATTTTTTGTTTTTTTATGAAAATATGCTCGAAAAACTCTTAGGATTTAGGCATGAATGAAAACAAAATATTTCTTTGTGTTTTTAAAATAAATATTTTTAAAAAAGATTTGGAGAGACTCGAATATTTTTAATAACGGGTTTGTATTTCATAATGAAAGTTACAACCCCATATTATGCATAACCATTGAAAAAATATGCAAGAAAATCACAAAAAATTTGAAATGCCCATTTAATTAGTTTTTAAAATATTACTTTATAATTATATTATTAAAATATAATATTAATATTATATGGGCAAGGCCTGGCCAACGTAGCCGAGTTAGGCTAACGACGACCCAAATGCCTTTTCTCTTTATTTTTTAGGGCGAGTCTTGCACATTTTATTTAGGTGGACTCCACTACCCCGTTTGTTTGCTGGAAAGTGGTTTCTTTTTGGAAAGTGAATTCCGGGGAAAGTGAATTCCTGGTAAAAATGAATTCCGATGTTTGGCAGTGTTATGAAAAATAAACTGGAAAACACTTTCCAGTGTTTGTTTGTGTTATGGAAAATGAACTGGAAAATAATTTATTAATAAATTATTTTTTTTTCAAGTTTATCCTATGTATATTAAATATTTAATATAAAATATTTAATCACTTAAAATAAAAAAATGAAATCAAAAAAGTATAATGATGATTTTTTTTATTATATCCTATATTCATACATAGCTTATTTTATAAAATATAAAAATATATGTCATATCATATTATAGAGAAATAAGCTTGTTAAATATTTTGTAAGTAAAAATTATTCAATTTTAAAAGCTTAAAATAATTTGTTTTTTCATATTAAGAAAGCCAAATTAGTTTATGTTGAGAGTTATATGTTTGGGTTTTTGTTTTTGGTATGAAGTATTTTTTAAAAGATAAATAGATACAACAATATTTTGATGGGTATTTTAGATAAAAAAAAAATTGGGTAAAGGCAATTATCCCTTTAATATCTATAAAATAAACATCAAGAAATAAATATTTATACCTAACATCAAGAAATAAATAGTCATGCATAAATATTACGTTTCGATGTCATTGACATACATATTAGTTCAAATTACAAACATAAATATGGTAGACCGAATTAAACAAGTAAACATACTTGTCAAATACCAAACATAGTCTAAACCCAAATTTTGAACATATTCAAACCATCTTAGCAAGCAGGCCTATGACAAATCACATATCATATAAACAAAAAAATATATAAAATCACACATAGACAAACGAATAAGTTCAGCCATATCTGCCATCATCGTCATGACAAATGTTTTTGCTCAATTAATTTTAACCCAGTGACCTAATTCACCAATCAGGAAGTAATTGCAATGAGCGATCTCCCAGGTTCGATGACAAGGTTGGGATTGAGATCTCGTGAGAGAACCACTTCACGAACCTAAACCACCAACAAACAGTGTCAATATTATGAATTTCCATACGTTGGAGTGTACTGAACATGATTTAGATATATGATCATTCAACGAGATCTCTTGGAGTAGGTTAGAATGATAATAATCTATACCCAAACCACCTCCAAAGTTTAAGTAATCAACTTCAAAGCCTCGATATCTGATTTCTGTTGACATATAATGTCATACTTGTATGCTTTATATATTTTGATGATAACAATAAAAAGAAAATGGACTAATAATATGCTTGGATGAGATTAAGTTATAAACAGGTATTATACAAAGAATACATCAACAAGCATAAATGGATTACACGTAAGAAATCATTCCAGAAGTCCAAGATGCAAGCAAGTGAAGACTTAGAATAAGTTTTCATTTTAGTGCTTTATGTAAATCTCAATTTCTAAACTTGATAGCACAAATTAAAATGAACTCACACACTTCACATTGCATGCATTAAAAGGGTTTGATGATTATAGGTTTAAGTCATAATCAATCGGTTCAAGAAATTCGTAAAAAGATAATTTGTCAAAATAGAGTTTCTGCGATGAACCGGTCGACCGCTTTGAGTTATCCGTTGTGAACCGGTCGACCGCTTGAGGTGTACTGCGATGAACCGGTCGACCGCTTGGGTTACCAAGTGAACCGATCGACCGCTTTGGAAGACAAATTGCCTTTCGAGCTGAACCTGGCCGACCGCTTGAGTTTATCCGTTGTGAACCGGTCGACCGCTTGAGATGACAGCTTGCACTAAAACGGCTAGTTTCTCTTTGAAACTTATAAATAGGCCTCTTAATTGCAAAATTAAGGTTAGAGAACTTTTTATATCATGATATTGAGGCAATTAGTAGTGCATAAACACCTTCAAATCATCAATCCTCATTAATACTCATATTTGTGTTTAAATCTTCATATCCTAACACAAAGAGTATTTCTCATTCTCACTACACTTAAACACCTTCAAATATTCTAAGTGCTATTAAGTGAGATAAAGAGATCATAGATCTTCATTTGTAATATCCACACTATTAAGAGTGTATTGTTGTTTTACAAAAAACAATCATTGTGAAAACTCTTGAGAGTTGAGTATAAAACTCTTGGTATTGGTGAGGGAACATCACCAAGGAAAAAATCTTGAAGAGGGGTACATCTTCAAGTGGGAAAAGGAAAAATCTTGAAGAGGGCATATCTTCAAGTGGTGTAAAAGTCTTGGTGTGGATTCATCAAGCTGAGAATTGTAATCTTGTTACTTGGGACTAGTAAGAGAATACAATACTCAAGTACGGGTTGGTACTTGAGTCGTGGATGTAGGCTTGCCGAACCACGCTAAAAACCGAAAGTTAGCAATCTTTCTCTTATCTCTTTACTTTAAAGTAATTAATTTTAAGATTGCATTATTTATTGTATTTACACCTAACTCCCCCCCCCCTTAGGTGTATAGTTGCCTTAATCTGTGAACAACAATTGGTATCGTGAGCTTAGTTCTCAATTATTAAGTTTGCTTAGACTTTGAGTAGAATGGCAACTACAAGCTATAATCTCCAAAATGAAGGTGCCTCAACATCTAGACCACCATTTTTTTGATGGTAATGACTATGCCTATTGGAAAGCTAGAATGACAATATATCTTCAATCTATAGATTTCGATTTATGGCTTTCTATTGAAAAATGGACCTCATAGACCACTTAAAACCTAAAAATGGTATTGAGATTCCAAAAAGCATGATAGAATATACCTGACCTAGATAAAAGATTACTTTCTATGGATGCTAAAGCCATGAACACTTTATATTGTGCATTAAATAGAAGTGAATTTAATAGAATATCTTCTTGTAAAAATGCTAGGGATATATGGCATACTTTAGAAGTAACTCACTGAAGGAACTAATCAAGTAAAAGAATCAAAAAATTGATATGTTAGTTCATCAAGTATGAGTTATTTAAAATGTTGCAAAATGAATCCATAACAAGTATGTTTACTGCGATGACTAGCATTACAAATAGTTTACATGCTCTTGGTAGAACTTACACAAATGCAGATATTGTAAGTAAGATTCTCGGGATCTCTACCGAAAAGCTTGGGAAGCTAAAGTGACAGCAATACGAGAAGCTAAAGATCTCACAAAATTACCATTAGAGGAGCTCATCGGTTCTCTAATGACTCACGAGATAACTATGGATAAACAAGATCAAGAAGAAAGGCCAAAGAAAAACTTTGGCATTTAAAACTGTTCATCAAATTGAAAGCGATGATAATGATGATGATGAAGACAAATCACTGACGATCTTGAAGAAGATGTAGCATTGATCACAAGACAGCTTCAAACTTCCTTAGAAAGAAAAATGACAAGAGAAAGTTCTCGAACTTCAAAAAAGGAGGGAAACAAAGGAGAATCAAGTAAAGAAACTCCAAGATGCTACAAATGCAACAAGTTGGGACATATCAAAACCGATTGTCCCCTTCTTCAAACAAAGAAGAAAAAATCGCTTTCAAAAAGAAAGCTTTGAAAGCAACATGGAGCGATGACTCTGACTCAAGCTCCCAAAGTGATGAAGAAGAACATGTGGCTAACATGTGTTTCATGGCAATCGAAAGTGAAAATGAGGTACTATCTTCTGATGATGAATCCGATCCTTCTTATATTGAATTACATGAACAACTTGAAAATCTGTATGTAGAATATAAGAAATTAGGTTCAAAATATAGTACCCTAAAAAAAGAAATCATGTATGCATAATTGAAGAAAAAAGAATTACTAGAAAAGAAAGTATGTGATTTGAATGACAAGAGTAGTAAGACTAATCAACTTGAAGAAGATAATAAATCCTTAAAAAGAAAAAAAAGTTGATGAGTTGAATGTAATTATCGCAAAATTCACACAAGGCTCAAAAATTTTTTGAGAAAAATGCTTTCGAGCCAGAGAAGTATGTTTAACAAAGGAGGATTAGGTTATAAACCTAATAAAAACCAAAAATACTTAAAGAACTACTTTGTTAAAGCTAAACAGTCTTATGATCCAAGTCATACATGCAATTACTGTAGAGAATCAGGACATTTGATTTATGCATGTCCTATGAAGAAAAATAAGACTATTAAAATGATTTGGGTTCCAAAAGGAACCACCCCTAACCAAAAAGGACCCAAGAAGGTATGGGTACCAAAATCCTCATCTTGATTCTGTTTTGTAGGAACCAAGGGAACATGGGGAGTGGTTTTTGGATAGTGCTTGTTCAAGACACATGACCGGAGACGATACTCTTTTTTCAAGCCTTACCAAAACTAAAGGAGGAAAAGTGACTTTTGGGGACAACTCAAAAGGGAAAATTGTTGGAATTGGTAACATTGGAGGTATGTCTTCACCCTCCATTGAAAATGTATTTCTTGTTGATAGTCTTAAACATAACTTGCTTAGTATAAGTCAATTATGTGACAAAGGCTATAAAATCATTGTTGACCATACATGTTGCTTAATTCTTGAAAATGATAAAACTATCTTTATCGGTAATAGAATTGGAAACATCTATAAAATCAAAATAGATACATGTATGATTATTGAAAGTTGTCTTGTTGCTAGTATAAATGATAGTTTTCTATGGCATAGAAGACTAGGTCACATAAGCATGGACATCCTTTCAAAATTAGCTAAAAATGATTTAGTTAAAGGTCTTCCTCATATTGCATATAAAAAGGAAAAGCTATGTGAAGCTTGCCAAATGGGCAAACAAGTTAAAACGTCTTTTAAAAGTAAGAATCACATATCAACCGAAAGACCTTTAGAATTACTTCATATAGATCTATTTGGACCAACTAAAACAAGAAGTTTAAGTGGTAATAGATATGTGTTTGTAATCGTTGATGACTTTACTAGGTATACATGGGTTATATTTTTGAAATCAAAAGATGAAACCGTTTATGAATTTGTAAAGTTTTCAAAGAAAATCGAAAACGAGAAAGGATTTTCTATAATAAACATAAGGAGCGATCATGGTGGTGAATTCATAAGTGATTTATTTGAAACGTTTTGTGAAGAAAAAGGATACCACCACAATTTTTCAACGCCTAGAACTCCCCAACAAAATGGGGTTGTGGAAAGGAAAAATCGGTCTCTTCAAGAAATGGCAAGAACAATGATAAATGAATTTAACACCCCGAAATATTTTTGGGCGGAAGCCGTAAACACTTCTTGCTATGTTTTAAACCGTGTTACTTTGAGACCTGAGTTGAAAAAGACTCCTTATGAGCTTTGGAAAGGGAGGAAGCCCAACATCTCTTATTTTAAAGTCTTTGGTTCAAAATGTTTTATTCTAAACACTAAAGACAACCTTGATAAATTTGATTCAAAATCCGATGTTGGAATTTTTCTTGGATACTCCTCCTCTAGCAAGGCTTACAGAGTATACAATAATAGAACACTTTGTCTTGAGGAATCCATGCATGTCGCTTTTGAGGAAACTCAAAATGACAAAATTGTTGAGATTCTAGATGACTTAAATGAAAGTGTTCAAAATTTGAATCTTAATGATAAAAACCCAAAGGAGTCATCAAATGAAGACATGAACAAGGACCAACCAAGCTCAAGCAATCAACAAGAGTTGGTAAGTAACTCCTTTGAGCCACCAAAGGAGCTAAGGTATGTAAGTTCTCATCCTCCAGATTTAATTATTGGTAATCCTTTTGAGGGAACTAAAACTAGAGCATCCCTTAGAAACATTAGTGGGCATTATGCATTTGTTTCTCAAATAGAACCTAAAACCTTTCTTGAAGCCGAAAATGATGAAAAAATGGATTTTAGCCATGCAAGATGAGCTAAATCAGTTTGAGAGAAATGATGTTTGGGAACTAGTCCCTAGGCCAAAAAGATTTATCAATAATTGGTACTAAATGGGTCTTTAGAAACAAAATTGATGAACATGGGACTATTGTTAGAAACAAAGCAAGACTAGTTGCTAAAGGTTATAATCAAGAAGAAGGAATAGATTATGAAGAAACCTTTGCACCCGAGTGGCTAGACTTGAATCTATAAGAATGCTATTAGCCTATGCATGTCATGCCAATTTTATGCTCTTCCAAATGGATGTTAAAAGTGCATTTTTAAATGGCTTTATAATGGAAGAAGTATATGTTGAACAACCTCAAGGCTTTGAAAATTTTGAATTTCCTAATCATGTTTTTTAAACTCAAAAAGGCCTTGTATGGTTTAAAAACAAGCACCTAGGGCATGGTATGATAGATTAAAAAACATTTCTTATTGAAAATGATTTTAACATTGGCAAAATTGACACCACCCTTTTTACTGAAAAAGAAAAGGAAAAGATATCCTTATTGTACAAATCTATGTTGATGATATAATTTTTGGTGCTACTAACTGAATCTCTGTGTAAGGAATTTGCAAAATGCATGCAAGAGGAATTTGAAATGAGCATGATGGGAGAATTAAATTTCTTCCTTGGATTGCAAATTAAGCAAACAAGAGATGGCATCTTCATCAACCAAAGCAAGTACACCAAGGATCTTCTGAAAAGATTTGGGATGGAACATGTCAAAGATGCCGACACACCCATGGGGACATCTATTAAGCTTGATATGGATGAAAAAGGTAAAACCAGTAGACATCACCAAATATCGAGGTATGATCGGTTCTCTTTTATATTTAACCGCAAGTAGACCCGATATTATGTTTAGTGTATGTTTATGTGCACGATTTCAAGCATGTCCAAAAGAATCCCATGTTAGTGCAGTAAAAAGAATTTTTCGTTACTTGCATGGTACAATTGATTTAGGGTTGTGGTATCCGAAGGGAAGTGAAATGAGTTTAATCAGTTATTCGGATGCAGATTTTGCGGGCTGTAAAATTGATAGGAAAAGTACTAGTGGAACTTGTCATTTTCTAGGATCATCACTAGTATCATGGGCGAGTAAGAAACAAAACTCGGTAGCCCTATCAACAACTGAAGCAGAATATATTGCGGCAGGTAGTTGTTGTGCACAAGTATTATGGATGAAACAAACTCTGGAGGATTATAGACTTAGGTTTGAAAATACTCCGATTAAATGTGATAATACAAGTGCTATTTGCCTATCTAAAAATCCTATTCAACACTCTCGTACAAAACACATAGAAGTAAGACATCACTTCTTAAGGGATCATATTGCAAAAGGAGATATTGTACTTGAGTTTATAGGTACAGAACATCAACTTGCAGATATTTTTACAAAACCCTTAGGAAAAGATCGCTTTTGCGAAATAAGAAGGAACCTAGGGTTTATCCATGCAAATGATGTTTGAATTATGTATACATCAATGGTTATAAGTTGGATTTATTTGATGTTAAAATGTATACACTTGAAGCATAAGAAATTGTTCAAAACAAATGTTAGGGAGTTTAAATCAAGATTTTAAAGTCCTAGTTCAAAATTTTCCATTTTTGCATGGACCGGTCGACCGGTTCATGCATCTAGATCAACCGGTCGACCGGTTGAGCCAGAGGAACAGTAGCCTTTGCTACTGCCGAAAATTAGCACTTTTAGCCCCTTGATTTCTTTGCCTTTTGGACATAATTTTTACATGAAAAGGCTGAATTTTAAGTGCAAAGAAAAGTTCAAAAGAGAAATTTGGAAAATTCTCATCTTGGGAGTCAACCGGTCGACCGGTTGAAATTACCCAAGGCAACCGGTCGCCCGGTTGCTCTATAGTATAAATACTATCCAGAGTTTCAAAAAACAGTAAACGGGAGAAAATCAAAATTTCCGAAAACCCTAACTCAAATCCTCTCAAAAGTCACTCAAAATCAAAACACCCAAAGCCTAATTGAAGTCAATGGCACCCCAGAAACGCTTAAGGAGGACTGAATCAAGGAGCAAACGAGCCAATGATCCTGCTTCCTCATCAGGTGACAATGTTCAAAGGTTTTTGAGTAATTTTTCAAATAGAGCTATTTGTGTAGAAAGAGGTTTAGGCAATGATTTGTCTGCTTTAGGTATCGATACTCTATTTGCTGAAATGGGTTGGTACTCATTGTATGAATATAGGAAACCTACATACCCTAAGTTGATGAGGATGTTCTTTGCTAATATGAGGGTTAATGTAGAACCAAGGATAATGAGTAATCTTCAAGGAAATCCCATTGAGTTTAATTGTGCTATATTAGCTGATATTTTGGGTATATCTAATGATGGTCCAAGAGTTTTTGATATTAAAGTAATTCCGACCATTGAAGGATTTAGCTATGATTATGCTGTTGCATTGCACACTGGAAATACTGGATTTGCTCCAGGTGCTAAAATAAAGAGTCAGGATCTTCTGTTGAGACCTAGACTACTCCATAGGATTATTGCTCACAATATCTTGCCCAAAAAGGGGCATTATGATGAAGTTACATTTATGGAGTTATGCTTAATTGATTGTATGATTCAGAGAAGACCAATAAACCTTCCATACATCTTGATTAGGAATATGATCTTAGCATACGATCAAAAACAAAAGGCTCTACCTTATGGTCAAGTGTTTACCACTATTTTTGAGCATTTTGAGATCCTGCTGACGGGTACGGATAAGAAACCGTACTCAGATAAGACGGAGATTGATAACACCACTCTCACTAGAATGAAATATGTGCTTAATGAGAATGGTGAGTGGATTCAAGGGCACCAAGAGGGTGCACATGCTGAGGAAGAGCATGTAAGTGCTGAAGAGGAGGAGAATGTGGCTGAGGATCAAGGTGAGGATGAGTTCACAAATTTATTTGAGTCACCACCTCCGGCTTCCTCACCAGATGAGCCATCTGCGAGTGGCTGGTCACATAGGATAGAGAGTCGTCTCACGCACATTGAGACAGATATGCGATCCATGAGAGATTCTCAGACAGAGATGCGGGCTGATATACAGGAGATGAAGGAGATGATGGCTTCACTTCTCTCACGATACCCACCTCCTTAGAGATTTTGTATCATGCATCTCATTTTATTGTGTTTATGCTTTTCATTTTGGATATATGTACAATGATATTGAATATTGTGTTCTTATTTATCTAAAATGTTAATTTTCTTTTTGTTGATGCCAAAGGGGGAGAGAATATGAAAATATCAAATGCATCAATAATGGGGGAGAAAAATATGAGAATATAAAAAAATTTATATGCATATATTTAGGGGGAGAAAAATGAATTTATCTTGAAATTGCATATGATATTTTTACTTAGATTAAATTGCTAAAAATGTTCAATGCCTCTTATATATTGCACTACAAAATATAGGGGGAGACTCAATTTTTCATCTAAGTTTTTTGTTTATTGTCATCATCAAAAAGGGGGAGATTGTTGACATATAATGTCATACTTGTATGCTTTATATATTTTGATGATAACAATAAAAAGAAAATGGACTAATAATATGCTTGGATGAGATTAAGTTATAAACAGGTATTATACAAAGAATACATCAACAAGCATAATGGATTACACGAAGAAATCATTCAGGAAGTCAAAGATGCAAGCAAGTGAAGACTTAGAATAAGTTTTCATTTTAGTGCTTTATGTAAATCTCAATTTCTAAACTTGATAGCACAAATTAAAATGAACTCACACACTTCACATTGCATGCATTAAAAGGGTTTGATGATTATAGGTTTAAGTCATAATCAATCGGTTCAAGAAATTCAGAAAAGATAATTTGTCAAAATAGAGTTTCTGCATGAACCGGTCGACCGCTTGAGTTATCCGTTGTGAACCGGTTGACCGCTTGAGGTGTCTGCATGAACCGGTCGACCGCTTGGAAGACAAATTGCTTTCAAGCTGAACCGGTCGACCGCTTGATTTATCCGTTGTGAACCGGTCGACCGTTTGAGATGACAGTTGCACTAAAACGGCTAGTTTCTCTTTGAAACTTATAAATAGGCCTCTTAACTGCAAAATTATGTAAGAGAATTTTTATATCTGATATTGAGGCAATTTGTAGTGCATAAACACCTTCAAATCATCAATCCTCATTAATACTCATATTTGTGTTTAAATCTTCATATCCTAACACAAAGAGTATTTCTCATTCTCACTACACTTAAACACCTTCAAATATTCTAAGTGCTATTAAGTGAGATAAAGAGACCATAGATCTTGATTTGTAATATCCACACTATTGAGAGTGTATTATTGTTTTACAAAAACAATCCTTGTAAAACTCTTGAGAGTTGAGTATAAAACTCTTGATATTGGTAAGGGAATATCACCAAGGAAAAAATCTTGAAGAGGGTACATCTTCAAGTGGGAAAAAGGAAAATCTTGAAGAGGGCATATCTTCAAGTGGTGTAAAAGTCTTGGTGTGGATTCATCAAGCGAGAATTGTAATCTTGTTACTTGGACTAGTAAGAGAATACAATACTCAAGTACGGGTTGGTACTTGAGCTATGGATGTAGGCTTGCCGAACCACGTTAAAAACCGAGTTAGCAATCTTTCTCTCTTATCTCTTTACTTTAAAGTACTTAATTATATTGTTGGTTATTGTTTTACTTTAAAGTAATTAATTAATTTTAAAATTACATTAATTGTTGCATTTACACCTAACCCCCTTAGGTGTATAGTTGCCTTAATCCTTGAATAACAATTTCATCAATGTAGTTAAACATGAGAGCTGCAGAATCCCTGAGTATGCCCACCTAAAAGACATGCAAAGAGAGGTTCAACTTAAGAATTCAATGACTAAATGGAGAGTGGTGGTGATAGAATAGACTAGATTGAGAAAGAATAATAACTTGCAAGAATATTTCAAGCGTCCATGGTCAATAATTAGTAGAAAGGAAAAAAAGAAGCAGCAAGGATTTGTTGTTGGGATACCTCAGCAAGGAAAAAAATGGCAGCTGCTTGTCCTGAAATATTCTGGATTTCCTCTCACACCAAACGCCAAATCATTGCCAAAAAATCAAGGTAAATACCAGTCTCAGTACATTTATTTCATGCAACACTTCAATATGAAAAAAACACAATCTACACAACAAGTTTGATTTGGACGCAAACAATCAAGGTATATACCAGTCTCAGTAAATGACTACTTTAAGTTAATAACAATGAAACTATAAACTGTAAGCGAGTTAATTAAGAAGAACACAAAATCACGTCATAGAGGAGGCGCCATGCCCTCATGCACCTTCAACAATTAGTTCCTACCAAGAGGAAGAGATCTACAACTATACGTCATCTTGAAACTTTGCTTCTTTGACGAAGTAAATATGGATGCATATACTATTTCAAGACTTTCTAAACCCAAGCAACACACACAAAACACACATGGGATTTAGAATAGAAAAGAGAAAATATCAATATCACCCCAGCATAATTTTGCATAAGAATGATAGTTTTCTTGTTGCTTAAATGATCTGAGAAAGTAGATCCAAGTTCAGCATCCACAATATAAAAAAAATCTCTCAAATACCTACACTTTTCTAGCTCACAAGAGCCACCAGAAAAGGAAACACCTCCTACATCTCTAGACATTGTTCCACTCATCTATTAACTACTGCTACTTGCTTGCAATTTTCACAATTCAAATCAAAATATTTCATTTCCAAAATGCCACTAAACAAATTATCTCCTCAGCATACTATGGCCCACTTAATCAACTCCTAGTATAACATTAAGCTATATAAGATTCCCAACTTATTAAGTAGCCAACCCGTTTCTTTATCATGCTCAAGTTCTAATATTTTATCTTCATTTACAGTAAACCAAATCACCGATCCATTTCCTCATAGCTCAGGTGCACACAAATTAAAGAAACCAACACAAACAAGAACAAAAAACAAAACAAAACATGGGTTCTTTGAAATCAGACCCATTACCCTACTCCACAATTTCAATTCTAACCCAAATCCCACAAACCCCATTTCTCATATCATCAAAAAGTCACAAACTTCAAGACAACCCACAAAACCAATAACCTTAAACTATTCTCTACTGCAAAAAGATTGAGAATTAGATTACCTGGGATTGTGAAAAGGTCCAACAATATTTTAATTGCTGTGAGTTGTAGAGGGAGGTGAGATGCAGAGCAGCAGAGGGACTGAGGGAGGCGAGAGGCGAGAGGGTTTTGTAAGCAGAGGGTCAGGGACTGAGAGGGAGGCGAGAGACGAGAGGGTGCTGAGGGTTTTGTAAGCAGAGATGAGGGACTGAGAGGGAGGCGAGAGGAGGTGAGAGGCGAGAGAGGGTGCTCTGGGTTTGAGAAATGTTTGCTAGGGTGCTGGTTACAGAGAGATGAGGGAAAGAGACGAAAGGGAGATGAGGGAAATAAAGGAAAGTGTTTTCCTTTCGTGAAGGAAAGGAAAACACTTTCCACGGGTGAAGAGAAATTTTAGGGTTAACCGGGAAAGTTAAGGAAAACACTTTCCTTTGACTAACTTTCCCGGGTGTTGCCAAACACTGGAAAGTGAGGAAACTGAATTCCTGGAATTCAGTTTCCTTGAAACAAACGGGGCCTAGATCCAGATAGTCATTCCCCTCTAGTGACCCGATATGCAATGGTCACAATTTGGGGAGGGGGGTTTGTTAGAAAATATAAGAATAATGCTCACTTGGGTGAAGGATAATGACTTTCGAAGATGCTCCTAGTGATGCAGGGAAGGTCATGTTTGGTTGGGAATGACGATAGAAGTTTGGCAAAAAAAGCAACTGAAAGTTGAATGAAAAAAAAACACAAATTGGGTTATGAGTTGGTTTTTTGCCAATTTGGATCTTGATTTCTTCACGCTTAGAGCATGGAATCCTCTTCTATTTATAGATAGTGAAAAGGACAACCTTTTTTATTGTGGAAAATATTTATCCCTTGATTCAAATTAGAAGGATCTTAATTGTTGGCTCAAAGTGACCATCATAAAGTATTAAATTTGACAATTCAAGATTGGTTGAGTTATCCACTTTTTGGAGGCGGCATATTCATGTAATGTTAATAAGCCTGAATAGACTATATCATAATATGGTTGAATTTCAAGGGATCATTTTGGTGTGACCTGTCAAATTTGATGGAGGTAGAGGCATTAAATGCATCTACAACAAAGTAACCTCTTAAGTTGTTTCCATGCTAAAGAGAAAGAAGACAATAAATAATAATCAAAAGTGTAATATAGTACTTTAGTGTATGAGATGATGTGTCATAAGGTTATGTTAGTGGACCAAATGACAAGTTGTCTTGTCTCTTTTTTCTTCTTCAAAATGACATCATTTGAGGATTTTGGTCAAAGTTTAATTAAGTCCTTCCCATTGTTGTTAAAATCAGCGTTTTGACTCGTAAAATCATACGAGTCAAACGTATAAACCTGGAAAAATCAGGTAGAAAAATCAAACCCCACTGAAATCAGTCTAAACTCAAAAAATCAGTCAAAATCGAAAAACAGAACGAATTAGTCCGATTTTACAATCCTAATTAAAACCATGCGTTGCATTGTGCACGTGCAATGTGCACGTTAATTAATCCCCCCAAATCCTCTCCTCCTGTCCTCTCCTCTCCTCTCAGTCCTCTCGTCCCTCAAATTCTCTCATTTCAGTCTCTCATCCCCCAATTCCCCCAAATCCTCTCTCAGTCTCAGTCTCATCTCCTCTTTTGCCCGTCGTCGGCGGCGACCTTGTTTTCCACCACTAGTGGCTGGTCATCCTAGTGCAGCACGAAGGTTAGTTTTTCTAAATCACTGTCGTCCTCTCCTCTCTTGCCTTTATTTCCTCTTCACAGTGCAACACTAAAAACCCAATTTTCCACCACAGGCTCGTCGATCATGGTCATCGTCAGTGTCGTCGGCCTTTCTTAGATTTGGTGGCTAGTGTCCGACAACAACACTTGCTTAAGGTTAGTTTTCCACCAGCAATATCCATTGTTTTTATTTGTAATTTCCTTCCTATTGCTTTGAAAGTTCAAGAATTTAGTGGAAATGAAAGTTGATATCGAAATGATTGCTTGCAAATAGCTATAAATGATACATGTATTTGCTATGATTGTTGACTTGTTATTGTGTTGACAATTTTTGAGGTTTTACTTTGTCTATCACTAGGAACTGCAAATGGTTTTATTACAATAAGAAAGGAATTGGGAATATCAATGGTTTTTAGTAACCTCTTTAATTAGTTTGGATTTATTGAATCACTATCATCGAATTCCATAAAAGGGCATGATCTGAGTGAGGTAAAGGAATAAACATGTCACTAAGGTCTTACATTAGATCAAGAATATTTGTGTTCCTTAACTTTAATAGGTGTATACTGTCACACTGAAGTATTTTTGATTTTACATATCAAAACTATTACTAATGGGAAAAATAGATGTTATTGCAAAGCTAGGTGATCCTGTTGAAACTAATTAGTACAATCTTTAATTTCATTTTGATAATTTTGATCTTGATTTATTACTGATTTTGAGATTCAGAATAATATCAATCTAATGAAATTCAAGGAGTTTGTAGTTAAATATTGCTATCAATATTAATGTTGGAGTTGGAGCTAGTATTAGTAACATTGGTGTTGGTACCACTAGTAGTACTAATAATCCTTTCGATAATAATATATATATTTTTTTTTGATGAAAATCTTAGAAATAACAAGAAAGATGAAAGCAATGAGGTTTATTTTAGTTTACATAGCATGCTAGTATAATATTTGTTTTAAATTTGTTAGTTTTTATCTAATGAAATTATATAGACATAATTGTTTTTTTATTGTATTTTTAAGTTATTTTAAATCATGTATAAACCTTAGCTAATAAAGTTTTATAGCCATAATTGTATTGTGTTGTATTCAAAAATATTTTACTTATGATTTTATGATTTTTTCTACCAAAACAATTTTACTTGCAATTTTATGATTTTTGTATGGAAATATTTTACTTAAGATTTTATAATCCAAGTTCAAATTACAATTCCATGTCATGTCAAAAAAACGAGTTTAACAACCTTGCCATTCCTATTCTAATGACTTTAATTACATCCTTGATTGACCTTAAACTTTGAAATTTATCCAATTTTCACCTTAACAAACTTCAACATGATACCATAACTTTAGCGCCTTTTCATTTTTATCATTTATCTTAGATTTTTTTTTATTTTGACCCCTAATTTATCCTTAGCTTTCAATGCTCTTCAAATTCCACCCTAATTTTGGTTAATTAGATCGCTGTAGTTTGACATCTTTTATATTTTGATCATTGACTATGAATTTCTTTAATTTGTCCCCTAATTGACCCTAAATTTTCAATGATCTTCCAAGTTTATCCCTGATTCAATCAATTAACTTGGTGAAAATTTAATTTAATCTCATGAAATTCTAATATTCTCAAATAAGCTTAAATTTATCTCTCAAACTTAATCTTTAATTACACCTAAAATAATTCTTAAATCTAATTAAACTCTTAATTTGTCATTAACCTATTAAAAATATTAAAAAATTAATCACGCTCGTGGACTTATTTTTTATGCAGATTTGTCTAATAATAATTTATTTTAACCTTAAATCTGCATTGTTTCTTTAATTTAGGCATAACAGGTAGTCGAGAGTTGATCTTTGATCCTTGGACCTATTAATTTGGACCAAAGTCAAATGGCCGCATGAGTTGGATGAAAATAAAATGCACGGGTTCATCACTAAGAATTTTGAAATGCTTAGGTTCCAAATGCACACCTGCATCAATTCCGACAAAAAAAATTTAACTATAAATTCAAAGCAGCCATCACGCAGCTAAGAGGTTTACGGAAAATCTACAACTACATATAAATACATGGTAGCCTGCCTTTCTTATAAGGCATCACGTGCAGCTATCCGGCAGGTAATAGCATCTGCAAGACATGATATTCCTACTTCCAAGCCCGATATTTTGTAGTGCTGACGAACATTTCAAAAGTTAGAAGAATTATCATGAAAAAGCTAACCACATAACTAATCTAATGCTGCCAAAAATGATATCACACCCAACTAACCTTCTGTATCTGAGCTTGGTTTGCTCTCCCTTCCAGCTCCTCTAATTCGATTTCTTTTCCATTGATAAGTTTCTCAGCAGCTTTCATCTACAATAGAGTAACATTAGATGAGCACAACATAAATGGTTGATGCCCTTTCAATTAGCAATGAAATACATTGGCTGAGACCGCAACATTTATAGGAAATCCTCACCTCATCTGGAGAAGCATTGAAACGAGCTGCCAGGATGTATGTGGTGCTATCAGAGATACCACATCTTTTCAAGGATTCTGTAATCTAGGGATAAAAAAGAAGCAAAAGGTTAGGTTTTAAAACAAGAGAAACTTGAGCTGTCAACAAGCAGTGAAAGGGGTTTGATTACATGCTTAGATCCTGAGTAATTATAAACTAGCTCAGAATGAAGAGTACGCGTGGTCAATGAATCCCGGGACTTGGCTATAAGAGTCTTATGTGCTGCTGCCAGAAGAGGGAAAACATCTGGTATCTGTCACAGAAATCAATGGAGGCAAAATTACAATAAACCAGACCAAAGTGCACCGGGAACAAGAGACTCAAATGGTTTTAGTTTTTCTGCAAGGAAGCATACAAGTGATGCATTGAGAAATGCAACTTCTGGCTCTAGCTTTCCAGCTTGCATAGAATCTACAAGTTCCCTGCAAGATAACAAGTATTAAGAGCCTAAAGGCACATAAAAACTTGATATTTCTCAGAAGCAAGTAGATCACAGCTGATTCAATAAGATACTCCAGATTTTAAATTAAGGATTTTCTATTATGGAGCCTGATACTCTGCTAGGATGGCCATTTCTTTAATTTCGAGCAGAAAATTTATCCTTGTTATTATGCTAAATTTCAGTACTCTTTAACGCATTTACTCAAAGAAATGCTTTTGGGCAATCCACTGAAACATTTTTTTTCCCACTGAATGAACAAGGTCAAAGAGCTGCTTTGGAAGTTCATCTCAACGCATAACTAATGGATGGTAATATCTAAGAGGACTTCATGAAACTTCTGTTGCAAGTGCTGTAAAATTATTGTGATGCAAATATCTAATCCAAAGAAAGAATTCAAACACAAGGCTTGTAGAGTCTTGTTCATTTCCATTATAAAAGGTATTGGACGGTAATCACTGATAGGCATTTCGAAACCACATCTAACTGGTGATGGAAAAATTAGATTAGATACATCTGACAAGACAAAGTGGTATTTATATTAACTGGTGAAAGTCACTAAAGAAGAGAAATCTTGGCGACAGAACACTTACATCGCACACTCAAAGTTGCAGTGATTGGTTCTCACGAGTCAAATTCAATAAAGGATTCAAATTTGGTATCCAAGTCTCAAATAATGAACTGTGATTTATATGTAATAATTGGTCCAGCATAATACTTACCAAATTTCACTGATAGTCCAATTTAAAAGAGTCAGATTCAGCTAGCTTCTAGCTAATCGATTACCAACCTTCCCGCATCACCCATCGTTAGCATGTTACACTAGCACTTAAACTAAACTAATATCAATCTGTAATATCTGAATTGCTTTGCACACCAAATAAGATGCATATAGCACTGGACGGAAAAAATCATTGTCTAGAGACCTAACTAACAGAATGAAATGACACACAGAAATACCAGCTTTTACATAAACACCTGGTTAATATATCTGCCTAATTATAAAGCCTGCTATAAAAATTAAAAAGGCAACAAGATCCAAGAATTGATCCCTCACAAGATCCCACTTTTGCTCTGCTAATACCAAGAAAAAAACTAAACACAAACTCATTTTCTCTATGTTTCTTGGAACCACATGCCTTAATTGGCATCAAAATTGAGTCTTTTAATCCATGTTTCTACCAAAGAAATGACTTCTTTCATAACAACCCAGGAGCACAAACCTTCAAACAACAAATCCTAAATTCCACCATACCCAACTAATCCCCAAATCCCATCCCCCATCGCTATTTGCAAGTTCACCAACTAAAGCAAAGTGTAAAAGTAACAAGTGAAAAGAACAATACATTCTATTTCCGAAAAACAAATGAAAAGAAGAAATAATAATAATAATAAACAATAAATAAGACGAAATTACTTGGAGTTGGTGACATCAGTGAAAAGAGAGAGAGAAAGGGTGTCGCTGCCATTGATGTCAAAAGCCCTCATTGTTGTTTTGCTACACGAGAGAGCGAGGCGCAGATAGCGGCTGTATCAGAAAGAAGAGAAATCTGAGGTCTCGAATTTTGCGGGGGTATAAATAGAACTGGACCGAGTAGGAGCCGGCCCACTCTTGTGGGGGGGCAAAAAGAGAGAACCGCGCCAGGTAGGGGTCGAACCTACGACTTTCTGCTTAGGAAACAGACGCTCTATCCACTGAGCTACAGGCGCTTAGCTGACATGTTAGCTTCATAAGATAAACAAAAACATTTTATGCATGATTGTTGCTTTGGTTCGTGACGACCTTGCAACGCAGGACTTCTCTTAACTGTGGTGTATCCGAGCACATAACTCAAATGCATTCCGGACAAAGCTTTCATATCTGTTGGAAATGGAAACACATCAGAAATTCCCGATTTATTGCCTGTATTGTATGTATTTCCTGGGGGTAAAGGAGGGAAATATTTAGTGAAGACTACATACTGGGCATGGTCCGGTCCGGTCCGGTTTCAGCTCTAAAAACCACCCGGACCTAGACATGCTAATTTTGAAGAATAGGAACTGGACTGAACCGAAAACCAGTTCAAACCAAACCGGTTCAGTTTAGTTTTGCGTGGGTTCTTGTATAAAACCTGAGGGACATTAAATTAGACTTTAAAATCATATAGACATTATAAAATAAAAAAGCCTAACTTGTCCTAGTATGTTTTTCATATTCATTAATAACCTTAAAATCTTTGTTGAGAAAATTAGAAAGATGGCCTTTTAATTATACCAACTTTATTTTTAAACATACACAATTTAATTAAATTTGGGCACTTCAAATCAATCGAGTTTTTTCACACTAAAATAAACTAGCGAATGCATTAAAAGTAGGTAACAAATTATCAAATCTAATACCAACACACCCATATTGGAGATAATTGAATAAAAACATCTAGCATAATTTGAAAATCCAACAACAAAAGCATCCAAAAAATTAAGTAATAGCAAAAGCCAAAAGAGATCGTGCAACAAATTAGAGTTTGATTAGTAAAAGAATTAACAATGCAACATTTTAAAATGAATTAGCACCATCAATTAACTTACAATTAGTTTAGATTTTCAAACTTTCAACAAATTCTACATAATCATATATTTAAATTTTAGATTAAACATATGTAAACAAATAATAACACAAAATAACTAAATTTAAATTTTAAGTCAAATTGCATGACTCGATCATCTCAATTTTTTTAATATAATCCATAAAGTTTATAATATTGATTGGAATTAGTGCTAAAGAAAACCAATTTTGACAGCAAAGAAATGCTTACACCGTCAATGAAAATAAAGATCTTTGAAACATATCTAATATACAATTGTCAATATTAAAGGTTGTTTTAGAAACAATTTTAGATACCAAGATAGCTAACACATGTTGTGTCATAGAAAATATTTTGAATTTTGTAGAATCATTACACCTCCACCAATCCCAAAAAAAATTGATTTAGAATCATTAGTGTCGTAACCCAAATTTGGGTTTCTCTCAAATTTTTCTTTCTATTTTAAAAATAAAAAAAACAAAAAAATAGAAGCTTGGAAAAGCAGGCTAAAAAGGATTTAAAATGCATGAAGGGACAAAAATGAAAATTTGGACAAAATTAGAAGCCCAATTATAGTCCATTATATCCAAGATTGAAAGACAATGCAAATTCATAAGATCACATTCTGCACTAGGGGGCAAATAAAAATCCACAAGTCAAAGGTCGATTTTGACTAGTGTTGCTACCTAATTTTTGACCAATTTATTTTTATGTTTCGGGAAAAAAACAAAAAAAAATATCAAAAAAGACAAAAATCCAAAAATATCTTGGTACAGGGGAAAAATTGAACAAATTGAGAGTTTAACGATCAATTGAGGGTCAAATCGCATAAATCAAAAATCAATGACCAAATTAAAATGGCGCGCAAGCTTAAGGTTGCTTTTGAAATTTTGATTATGAAAAACTTTATAAATAGAGTTGATCGTCAACAAGAAAGGGGGACAAAAAAAATACACACTCACCCAAAAAACCCTAAAACCCAAAAAACCCTAATTTTTCTCTCCATGGGGGTTGTAGCTGCAGCCCCCCTCTTGGCTACTGCAGCCCCTCCACTTTTTTTCCTCTCTATTTCCCATAGCCACAACCAGCCTCTTTCCCTGCTCCCCCAGCCAACCAGCTGCCACCTCTCCTTTGCAGCTCCAGCCGCCCACACCAACCTTCCCTTTCCCTCTCTTCCTCCAAGCCACCCACAATAACCCCCATGGTCTCACTCCTTTCTTTCTTCGATCAGCCTTTTTTTTGCTCCCTCCAGTGACTGGTCAGCCTCCTCTCTGCCTCCTCTCCTTCAACCAGCCAGCATCACAACCCTGGCCAACTAGATGTAGCCCCCTCTCCCCACACCCTTTCTTCCTCTCTTCCCTTGTCATCATGGCCTCCCCACGCCAGCCCTCTCCTTTCCATAGCCTCCCTACGCCAGCCACAACCCCGGCTAACCAGTCACCACAACAGTTCCCCTCTCTTCCTTGCTACACTACTCCTCTCCCGGCCATAACAGTCTAACTAGCCAGCGTGCCTTCACAAACCAACTCGCAACCAATCCCTACCCTTGAATCTTTGACCAGAACAGTGCAACCGGGTTTTCCTAGCGACCTTTAATAGCCAGGTGATGACTCCTCAACTCCTTATGAGAAGACCAAAACCCTCCCAAGACACCGCGCGGTGACGTGCGACAACTAGGATCATGACCCACACTAGGGGTTGAGAAAAAAAATCAAAGGAAAAGGAACTAGAAGAATTATGGGAAATCCAAAGAGCCCAATAAATTTTAATTTTAAGGGTCATGCCTAAATAAAAAAAACAAAAATAACCAAGTTAGGTCCAACATAAATGAGGATGCCTTATTAAAGAAAGCAAAAAAAAGGAAAAATCAACTAAATATGAAAGAAAAAAAGATTCAAAGACATAATAAGAGTGATTCGAAGACTTTAAAATCTTAAAACATTCTTTGGCCCAACAAATCCTTTTTTTCATAGTCAAGAGTCATAATTTGCATTACATACATTTAAAAATCATTTTTAACCAAGCAAACAAGCAAAATGTATCGATAAATTGTGTTTTTAAAATGCTAAATATTTTTTTTCAAAAATCATGATATTATGAACAAAGTTACTCATTATTATTTATGGAGATAAAATAAACACAAAAAAAAAAAGAATTGTTTTCAATAAAACCTTGAGTTTTTACTCGAGGCTCTTGCCTTGAAACTTACAAAACATAAGATCACATCATCTTGTTCCTTCATTAGACCAAATCATTTTTTACCTAAAGTAAAGTCAGCCCCTTATTCATTTGAGACATAGATAACCCAATTTCAAGCTAACACTTCTTTCTAAACCTTTTCCCTATATTCTCAACCAAAAACACATAAAAATCACATCTTAGTGTTGAGAGACATGTCTTGGAATTACGATGAAAGAAAACACTTTTTTTCTATATTACCCTTATTATATTGATTTTATTCCCTTAAAGATTTTTTTTAATAAAAGCTAGATAGATATTTTGAGAAAGCAGATTTTAATATTATTATTTTTTCTTTGAAATTATAAACTACAGGTGGTAATCTCTAATTTACTTTTATATAGTATTTTTAAAGATTGAGTTTTGAAATCTAATTTCTAATACTCCAAAAAATTTAAAATATAAAATGCACAGCTGAAAAAAAAAATGCTGTCAGTAAAGTATTTTAAATACTCCAAAAACATGCTGTAAGTTTCCCGTCAGACCCACCCCTGAAAAAAAAGGATGAAAGAAATAAATGCACAGCTTTCTTGAAAAATCACAGCAAAACGATCGCTAGAAAAAAAACAAGCTCCGCCAATGGAAGACGATCAAGTAGAAGAAGAAGAAGAAGAGAGTCTCTCACTCTCCGAATCAAGCGACGAGTACACT
The DNA here is from genome assembly GCA_029228465.1 of Salix viminalis. Classification (NCBI taxonomy): domain Eukaryota; kingdom Viridiplantae; phylum Streptophyta; class Magnoliopsida; order Malpighiales; family Salicaceae; genus Salix; species Salix viminalis. The sequence goes on along the minus strand of CM055429.1, from coordinate 8,954,938 downwards.
GTCGATCGCGAAGAAGACGACGACAGCGAGGAGGGAGAGCAACAAGTGGCAGAATACCCACAGTCCAATGAAGATCGCAAGTCGAAGAATGTAGACGCTCTTTTGAGGTAAGTAAATACCACAAAAACATTATATGCAGCGATTTTTGGATTGTGTCGAATGTGGTAAAAGCTGGTTGTTCAAAAACCTAGTTTATTTTCCTGCTGAAAAACTGATAAAATTAGGGTTTCTATTTTGCTTTTTATAGCTTAATAGTCTTGAAATCGAATGTCCTGTTTGGTTTCTGAGAAAATGCACGAAATGAGAAAAGGTTTGGAGAGCTTTTCGTTTTGGTCCAATAGCTAATGTTGTGCAGAAGTGTTTTGTTACTTCTGGCGCGGATTCGATAACTCAGGGTTCCAATTTTGCTTTATAGCTGAATGGGTCTGAAATTGTACAGTTTGATTTGGAATTGAATTTTCTGTTTGGTCACTGATAAAAAAAAGCAGGAAATGAGAAAGATTTTGGTGTTCTTGAATTGTGGGTTTTGGTGCTTTGGTTCAAATAGCTATTGTTGTAAGAATGTGGAACTTCTTTCAATTGAATCGAGCTAATTGTTTATTTTAATTGAATTTGAATAAATCAAAGTGAAATTATCCGTTTGTTTGCTGAGACAAATGGTAGGAAACGAGAAATTTAAAGTTTTTTGTAGGATTCTGTTGTTTTCATTCAAAAGCTCATTTTCCTCAAAATTTAGCTCTTTAATTTCAACAATGGAACTGTTTATTTGAATTGGTTTTGCATAAATTAAGGTGAAATTTTGTTGATTGTGGTTTACTAGAGGCAACCTTGTAGTGAGGAGACAGTCACTGCTTCCTCGAGTTCTTTCAGTAACAGAAGGGGCAGCTATTTGTCGGAAACCCTTTAAACCCCCATGTTCCAATGGTTATAATGATGGAAATGAACAGCTTGTCCGTCGACTTTGGGCTCGGAAACGATTCGTTCCATGGGGTTCTTCAAGACCAGTGTTGGTTGCAGTAATGAATAGATTTAATGTACCAAGTGTGGTGGAGAACGATGTAGTGGAGGAAAGTGTGACTTTGCCACCCGGTATTGATCCTTTGGTGTTGTGGCAACCTGAAGAGTCTGAGGATGGAGTTGGTAATTTGATGCCGATAGTGGTGGATCCTTTGCTTGTTCGGTTCCTTCGACCTCACCAAAGGTATTGGTTACAATGTAAAGAGTCTAATATTTGGTTCTGATATCTGCACAACAATTTGTGCATAAGGACTGCTCGTAAATGAAATTTTCCATATCTTGATGTTGTTGGCCATGTTTGCAGAGAAGGGGTTCAGTTCATGTTTGAATGTGTTTCAGGATTTTATAGCACTGCAAATATTAATGGATGCATTCTGGCTGATGATATGGGGTAAATTCCTCATTTATTTTGACTTGATCTATGAAGTGTTTTGCACAGTTTTCCTCAAGGATGTTAATTTTTTCCTTGTGCTCAAGGTTAGTGTTTTTGGTCTTACTTTGGCAGTCTGGGGAAGACACTGCAGTCAATCACATTGCTGTACACTCTTCTTGGTCAAGGGTTTGATGGAAAGCCTATGGTTAAAAAAACAATAATTGTCACCCCAACCAGCCTTGTAAGTAATTGGGAGGCTGAAATAAAAAAGTGGGTTGGAGAAAGAGTTAAGCTTATAGCTCTCTGTGAAAGCACCAGAGAAGATGTTGTCTCTGGGATTGACAGTTTCACAAATCCTAGCAGCTCTTTCCAGGTAAAGTTAGCATTAAATGTCCAGAATATTGTGGTATGTTTGCTGAAGTCAAGTTATATCCCACAGGTACTGATTGTTTCATATGAGACGTTCCGGATGCATTCATCAAAATTTAGCAATAGTGAATCTTGTGACCTTCTCATATGCGATGAGGCTCACAGACTTAAAAATGACCAGACATTAACAAATCGGGTATGGCATGTGGATCCTTTCTTTTTTCTTGAGTATTCACATCTGATGCATTCCAATTTCTTATTCTTTGTCTGCGTTCATTTGTGAACATTCTCATAGGCACTGGCTTCCCTGTCATGCAAACGACGCATCTTGTTGTCAGGAACTCCAATGCAAGTGAGAAATATCTCCTGAGTACTATTTATCTTAATAGTTAATCACTTTTCTAATATTTCATGATTCACTATCCTCTTGCAACTCTGCAGAATGACCTAGAAGAGTTTTTTGCAATGGTTAACTTCACCAATCCAGGAGTTTTGGGCGATGCTGCATATTTTCGCCGTTACTATGAGGTGAGCTATGTTTTACCTTCAAATCATATTATGATTCGTCAATTTGAATTAAATTGAAATCGGTTGAACTCAATATTTATTCTGTTTGTAAACTTGCTTAATATTCATCTTTTTATTTTTGCATCAGAAATTACTATACTAGTAGCATGCTGTTCTTTTTCCTCTACCCTAATGGCATACATGCTTGTCATATTTCTCATGTATAAATTATGAAGACACCAATCATTTGTGGAAGGGAACCAACTGCCACTGAAGAAGAGAAGCAGCTAGGTGCTGAACGCTCTGGAGAACTGAGTGCAAAAGTAAATCAGGTCAGATTCATACTAATGTGGGTATCACTGTAGAAATTAGCTTTCTTGAGAATCATATCACTATGTTCTGCTATTTTAACTCCTGATTATGTAATGGTAAATAGCTGCTACATGCTAAGTATGAAAGGTAATCTTTTGCTTACAGTAAGGAAGAACGGTTAACATCTTCCTGTATTTAATTTGAATGTGTGCATTGCAGTTTATACTGAGAAGGACAAATGCATTATTATCAAATCACCTGCCGCCAAAGGTATGACCTTATCAAGATTTATGTGTGCCATTAGCACTTGTGAATGTTGCTCAACATGTTGAACAATATTTCAGCTTCCCTCCCAAGTTTATCTAACATATTTAAAGCTCAATAATTTAGCAGTCTGTAAATAGTTTATTTCAATAAACCTTCTGAATTAGATAAGATATCATAACTAGATGATGAGAAGATGGAAGTTAGGGTTACTCTGTGAGCTGTACATGTATTTTTCTCGACCAATTACATATTCTTGCACTATGAAGTTTCTGCTCCTAAATGTTTCTAATCTAATTGCTCTATGCAATAGAGTTTTTGATTTATATGTTGATCAAAGTAAATCTATTACCGATACTTCACTTTTGGTTGTCTTTTTGTGCAGATAAATCTGAGTAAAAATGTATCTTGATATTTTTGTCCTTCTAAATGTTCTGTGCAGATCGTAGAAGTTGTTTGTTGCAAGTTGACTCCTCTCCAGGCAGAGTTATATAACCATTTTATACATTCAAAAAATGTGGGTTTTCTTCACACTAAGTGGTAACTAACTTAATATGATTCTTAGAAACAGACTTGGATTATTCTGTTACTCTTTTAACAACAGGTTAAGCGGGCAATCACTGAAGAGGCAAAGAAATCAAAGATATTGGCCTACATCACAGCTCTTAAGAAGCTGTGCAATCATCCAAAGGTATAAAAAGTGTTGAGTAGTAGTTATCCGAGGATTTTTGTTTCTGTACTCGCAATCATGCACTAGAGTGTGAAATTTGGCTGGAATCACCTGATTCTAGAAATAAATGGCTGGGATAAAACACTATTTCATATGATAATGTTTGGGAGAACAAATCATTTTGTTTTTCCTTCTGATTTTAGTTGCTACATCATTTGTGTAGGACTCTTCTACTACTTTAAAATTTTTACTTTCATATTCAAATATAGAAGTTAGTGGGTTGGTTTTTATTTATTTGCAATCTGTTGTGTTCTCTAACATTTATGATGTCTGCTCTGTGTTTAATTTAGAAAATATTCTGAATTATTGATAATGATCATTATTCCATGCAGCTTATCTTTGACACCATAAAAAACGGAAGTCCAGGAACATCAGGGTTTGAGGACTGCATGCGTTTTTTCCCTCCTGGGATGTTCTCTGGAAGGTGAGCATTTATTGAGTGTTGTTTTTGTATGTATTCCACGTTCTATACTTGTGCCTGACAGGGTTTTTTCTCTTCCAAATATTGCTAGATCTGGTTCATGGACTGGTGGTGATGGGGCTTGGGTTGAGCTGTCTGGTAAAATGCATGTCTTGGCCCGATTACTTGCCCATCTACGACTGAGAACAGATGATCGTATTGTACTTGTCTCAAACTATACTCAAGTATGTTTGTTTTAGTTGATGATTCTAGTTATTGTGGTATAGAAATTACTTTATTGATAACAGTTTATACATGTATCATAGCCTCCAGTTTTCCAATTTGTAAGTTGATTCTTAATATTGCAGCTGATAATGCTTAAATCTTTCCTTCTCATGTCATTGCATTAATCCCAAGTTAAAGAAAGAACAGGCTACAGGATAATTTAAATATTGGTAGCATAACACTTTTTTTCTGCACATGTATCTTTCGGTGATTTTCTTTTAAAAGACAACCTATTAGTGTAAGGTTGCTGCACACTTACATTTCTGTTTTCTGGACGAAATAGATTTGATTGCACTGTCAAACTCACAGTGATTTAAGATGTATATTTATCATTGACAACTTATTTCAACTGAAGCCATTCACTGATCTTTTATCGACCACTTTTTTATGAAGCTGCAATTGATATTGCTTCCTCACTGTATAAAATTACTTGATGCATCAGACACTTGACCTTTTTGCTCAATTGTGCCGTGAAAGAAGATATCCCCATATAAGGCTTGATGGAACCACATCAATCAGTAAACGACAGAAGTTAGTTAATCAATTTAATGATCCAACAAAGGGTATCTTCTCTTTTCCTTCTAGTTGATATGTCTGCAATTTAGTTTGTGTTTTCTGCTTGGTAAAAAGGGAAATCATCAGGCTTGATCACTAATCAATTAGTTTTAACTCAATATGCTGCAGGATCAGTTTGTGTTTCTCTTAAGCAGTAAGGCTGGTGGCTGTGGCCTCAATCTAATCGGTGGTAACCGACTTGTCTTGTTTGATCCTGACTGGAATCCTGCCAATGACAAGCAAGTAATGTTCTATGGTTAAACACCACCACCTCAATTCACATAAGTTAGAAAGTAGTATGCTGATCTCACATTTGATTGTTTTCATGATCATGTCCTCACATAATTAGGCTGCTGCGAGAGTTTGGCGGGATGGACAAAAGAAGAGGGTATATATCTACAGATTCCTGAGTACTGGAACCATCGAAGAAAAGGTTTTGATGAGCTGCAAGTCAATTTATATTAAGAATACAGGCACTAAACTTTTTCCTTTCATCATTTCTAAGATACTTCTGTCAATAAGCAGTGCGTGTCATTCTGTTTGCTGACTTTTGTAGGTTTATCAGCGTCAAATGTCAAAAGAGGGGCTTCAAAAAGTTATTCAGAATGAGCAAAATGATAGCCTTGCAGCACAGGTTGTTTTTTTCTCCCACTGCTTTATGCTATTCAACTGAAGTTTCCTTTGAATAAAATGGTATTTAAAGTACATGCATTTGCAGGGAAACTTTCTTTCAACTGAAGATTTACGTGACTTGTTCACATTTCAGGAGAATGTCAGGTGATTTGTGTTGCATATGTTGAAGTATTTTGTCATGATAACTTACAGGTCATTTATGTATTTGGCATTTTTATGGTAAAGTTATGTGGGGTGTTTGGCCTTTGAAATTGTGCCTGTAATATTTGCACAGTAATCCAAGGATGGAGGGTTTTGGGTCGCTGTAGGCAAGGATTAGAGAATGGACTTACAAAATGGTTTTAAAAATATGTTACATCATTGTTAGCAATGAATCAAGCACTGGTTGAGAAGAGAAAGTGTACAAAAAGTTCCTTCTTGTGTTCGTGTTGCAGTAGGCAAGTTTATGCCAGTGGCCAATTCAAGCTTATTGAAAGATTCATTTCTGAGATTTTTTGCAAGCTCTAATGAAGCATCATTTTTTTGCTTACTTTTTTTGCTGACTTGTCATGTACCATGAAAAGCATAGCTAGTTCAGTATAACATGGTTCAGTTATATTATTTCCGTGTCTTTGACTTGCTGGTTTAAATGTTTATTGATATCACATTTCATTTTGCTTCACTTATTTTCATGTTCCATCTTCCTTTGAACATCTTTTTTTGTCTGTGTAGGTCTGAAATACATGTAAAGATGAACTGTGCCCGATGTCTATTTTCTGATGGGAAACTTGAGGGCATAGGAGATGTAGATGAATCTACATATGAGAATTATATGCCCAATCAAGAAGTGTTCGATATAGGTGGCTTTGCCGCACTTGCTGGATGCTTGGACAAGTTAAAGAGCTCAGAGAAGCAAGTAAGTCACCTATCAATCTCTGCAATATTACTGGCTCATAACTTTCAGATGTCCCACTTGATTTTGTTCTTTTCCCTCAATTTTCAGGTAGGGACTCCTTTGGAAGAGGATTTGGGCAGCTGGGGACATCACTTTCACTCGACATCAGTGCCTGATAGTATCCTTCAAGCTTCAGCTGGTGATGAGGTGTTCCAACATTTCCCCATATTTAATGTGATTCCTTTCCAAAACATTCCTATAGGAATAATCGATTTGTTTTGGTCAATAAATTTCTGAAATATTTAAACCCCTGATTATACTAGAAAGTATTTACCAGCTACCAAAAATCAGAACTAGTCAAGCGTGTATTCAGAATTGATGGTAGAAAAGTTGCAGTCAGAATGCAAGTTCTCTACCATGTTTCACAGCAATTGAACTCATTAAATATGACTCAGTTCTCTCATCCTAGGTTTGTTTTAGGAGTTCATCAATGATTTCCCCTTGATTGCTGCTCTCCCTTGCATGCTTAGTAGAACAAATTGCTGGTGGAATAAATTAATATAATGTGCAAGTTCTGAGTGCAGAATCGAACTTTTGTTTTCACAAAAAGTCTGATATACCACCATCTCCTGTGACTGATCCCTACTCCCAGATATAATTCACATGCAATCTGCTATACTTTTGGGTTTCCACATGAAGGGCTTATTATCATGTTCTTGCAGGTTTCTTTTGTCTTCACGAACCAAGTAGATGGGAAGCTTGTACCGATTGAATCAAAGCCAAGTCCAAGGTTGCAGGGGATAAAAGGGAATGAGAGCCGGATCAATGAAAAAGAAAATCTGGACCAAAACTCAAGGTTATCTCGTTATCAGAAACCACAACAATCTCCATCTTCCAACATAGATGCTAAAAGGGTCGCACCATCTGCCTCTCACATACCTTTGCAAAGACCAGGTGTGAAACGGATGAGAACGCCTTTAAAAGGAATGGCTAATGCAGAATTAAAATCTAAACTCTCTTTTGGAAGTCAACTGCCATTGAAAGGACCATCTCCTTCCGATGATGTGGAGCGTGATGATAATTTTCAGTAAAGTTTTTGCAGCACAATTATTATTATCATTATTTTTTTGTTGCAGCATTTCATTCTCAATTGCCCATCAGACAGAATAAACAGTGCTTCATGCTGTGAGTAAGCTTTCATCTCTTGCATGGACAGCTGACAATCTACTTCACAGTTGCCTTTGATTCTGGCTGTGGGTTCGTATGCCAAAGGTTTCAAATTTCATGGAGCTGAGGAATTAAGAATTGAGCTCGATGATTGAGCAAAAAAGTATGCCTTCGTCTGGTTCAAGGTACCCTTCGTAATGCTAAAATTAACGCAATGTCAACTCACTAGGGCTCAACTGAAAGGAGTCTCCCATTAACGTAGTTATCAATCATTGCTATGCCATTATTCCTCGATCTGAGAAGCAAACAGCTGAAGGCCATCAACATATCGTCTACTCAATGACAATTCCATCCAAGGACAACTGTATTAAGTACATAGTAAAATAGAGAGGCCCCATCATCCATTGTTTTTTCTACTGCCAATGCTTTATGTTATAGCACCTTAGGAGAGTTCACTAAAACCGAATTTTGGGCACCCAATAAAGTTTCGAGTTTTTTCCACGACCTCGCGGTGTAAAACGTGCTTTGAGTTGAACAGAATTCTTTTGTTAGATTAAGAGAAGCATAAAAGACAAACTGTGTCTACAAGATGAGAGACCAATTAGGAGACAAGGTCCGCTAAACCCATGGAGTAAAATTCAATGTCTCTTGGCATTTTCAAAGCTTCTTACAGCTGTAGCGTGAGAACCAGCCACTTGTCGAAGAACCATTTGGTGACACGACAAATTCCATTTAGATGAAGATTAACCATGTGAATGCCACACAAGAGGATGGAACCGAAAATTCTTTATCTAATTCAGCTGTTATGAATAGTCAAAGTAAGGTTTAAATTTTCTTGTTCTGTACAGGACGTGAGAGGCCCTGCTTTCTATAGATTTTGGATTAACTATGAGATCACAGCTCAAACCCACATGGCCTTTCAAAAGCATAGTTAGTAGCTGAAGGCAAGTGGAGATCTAACCTTAAAATATAGGAAATGCAGTATGAGAAACTCACCCGCTTTAAAAATCACATGTTCGAAGGGATGGGAAGTGGAGCAAGTGTGCGTCTCAAGGTGCTACCACTCAATATTTTGTTGGAAATATGTATTTAGCACTTTGGCAACATCGATCATTTGGGTTCTTCAAGTCTGATTACTGCTCATAATTGTAAGTTATGGACTCATGTAATGGCTAAATGGGTACTGATTAAATGTGAAATCTTTATTAATTCTGCCGGGATAACATGAAAGAGATATGATAAAGAAAAAAAACCTTAATAATACGGTATATCTGGTCCCTTTTCCTTGCAAAATTGTGACCCCCCCAAGGAAGAGAACTCTTCCTTCTCGTCTCTCAAAAAAATGTAGAGAGAAATTCTTGGCTCCCGCGTGGATTCGCCCCTAAAGAAAGAGCCTTGATTTGAAGGCCCCCTACATAAAACTCTCCATGTAGTTAATAGTTAAATGATTTCGAGTCCTTATAAAATGGATATTGGCTTTATACGGCCACATCTGGCAGAATATTAGGGTCAGAATGGCTCTATCTGTTTGCCAAGCATCACTTGAACAGTTGCATGAAACTTAATGAGCACACATTAGAGTCAATGATGTCAACTTTAAACAGCTGATCACTGATAAAATATTCGGAATACAAAATGTATTATCCTCATCTTAGTCACAAACTTACAAATCTAAGTAACATGAGCTGCCTGCCGAGCACACACATAAAACAACTTCACCTCTATATAAATGCAAACATCTACATGTGGATTCTAACGGTGAAAGAGAAGGAGCAACTTAAAAAGACTCAGGGTGCTGGTTTGGAAATTCATGGCATGCTTAAACATGTTCAACAGTGAGCAACAAAGCTTTTACACTTCCTCTATTGATCCAAGAATTTCCTTCTCCTGTGATTTTGGGGATGCACAACAAGCTATCAAGTATGAAAGCAGCTATAGAGAAGCGCCAGTTTCCACAGATTTCGAGTTCTCGGTGAAAAACTACTCCATGATTCCTGCAGATGAAATCTTCTTCAAGGGCACCATGTTGCCTTTGAAGGATAACTGCACCAGCAACAACCAGCAGCGAAAAACGACCTTACGAGATGAATTACTTGTCGATGATGAGGTTAAAGATGATGGCTTCCCAACGCCAAAGAGTTCAGGGTGGTGGAAGGAGAAACTGAGGTTGAAGAAGGGTCACTTTACACCAAAGAAAAGTGATAGGAACAGTGGGGTTTTGAGCAGAGTTGTTGAGGAGAGGCCTGTTTTTGTTCAAGAAGGAGGACTAACTAACAAGAGAGCACAGGTGCGACAGAATTCTCTTCTTTTCCTTTCGATTTTTTGGTTATCTGAAGATAATATTTGCAATAATTAATCTAATTTGGCATCGCTACATGTTACAGGAAGAGTCGAATGGAGGAGGGATAAGCTGTGAAGAAAGCGAAATATAATGCCATCGACAATGAAAGAGGCAGATTTTTAGGATATCCTTTTTTTCAAGGGAGGGAATCGTTGCCTGCAACAGAGCTGGGAATTGGTTAGCTTGCAATCTTTTGTCTTACTTTTTTTTTTATTTTTTGTTTAGCTTGACGTGTTTATTCGGCTCTCTAAAACAGCAACGCACGTGTCTCCTTTTTATTTCCCATTTGAGTACCTCCCTCCCTTGTACCCCCCATGGAAAGAGTGATATTTGGCTGTACAAATGTTTGCTGTTGGAGAACTTGCACTAAAACAAGTAGTATTTGTCGATTTGTGATTTTCATTTATCAACATGATTGTATGAGTTGCGCTATTCATGTCTTTTTTTTTATTAAAAAAATATGGGTGTTCGAATTAGCTTGCTCACATTTCAACTAATTCTACGGGTTCTGAAGTTAATCACCATGTAAACCTCCAATGACTATTATATTAACAACTACATGGCTCGAGCCTAAGACCACAAGGGAGCAAACCTTTTAGTCCTAAACTCCTACCACTGAGCCACCTTCTAGATGATTCACTATTCATGTCTTATTCGTCAACTGGGTGGAGTAAGTTTGCAATGAAAAGACACTTTTCCTTGGTTTATTCATTGAGGGGTTATGAATTTGATTTATCTGTTTTTTTTTTAAATGTAGTTGTAGACATAAAATTTCAGCAAATTTGATTCATTATCCAATTTTTTTATTAATTAGGTGTGGACCTTATTAAATTTATTGGGTTTGAACCCAAATTAAATTAAAACTCAAATCTAAATATATTTATAGATCTTACTTTAATATCCTTCAAGATGGGGGTATTTTAAGTAATTTTTTTTATTGATTTTCCTTAAATATCCTTTAGTCAAAGGATATTTGAGGTAAATTGACACTTGACATGTCTATAAATAGGCAACAAAGCCATCATCAAGAAAGAGATCCAGAACAACAACAAAGAAAGAAGAAAAATGACAACAAACAAAGACTAAAGACCAAACACAAATACTAGAGAAGTTCTCTACAAGGAATTCAAATCTATCAAGGAGGAAAGGGATCAAAGTCCTAATCTTCATCAAATCAAGCCACAAAACAAGAGTAAAGTCCTTTCCTTCATCAAATCAAGTTAAGATATCATACTATTAAAGCTTTTGAGCTAACGAGAATAATCTTTACTAAGTCAATCCAAGTCCTTAATCAAGTCAAGATCTCACACGATTAAAGCTTTCAGACCCGTGTTAATATCCCTTCATTTAAAACTAAAACTAAAACTAAAACAAGATCTAGACCTCACTGTTAATTAAAGAATTTGTGCACGTGAAGAGCACTTCAAGAGAGTTTTCACTTTTCTTGTAATCAAATTTATTACTGTAACTTTGGCACCATATATTCTAGCAAATTTATTTAATCTACGAGAATTTTATGTGTACAATTTCTGGCACGCCCGACGGGACACTCTCTTCCTCCCATCTCTTGAGTCAGCAAATATATCATCAAAAAGTAGAAATAGGAAGCACATAAGCAATTCTCCAATTAATTCTCAAGATGCTAGAGTGGATGCTTTACCACCCACTTGCATAAGAGCTTTGTCTATAAAGTCTAAATTGGTCTCTTCATTAAGAAAACTCCTTAGAAGAGAAAAAAAGAAAATAATTTTCTCAAACTATGAGTTTGGAAATTCTCCCTTTCAAAACTTCAAAAAGGGATTGAGATTCCATCATATGAATTAAATCAAAACAGATGGGGAGATTTTGACTCCCAAATACCAATCATGGTCATTGAGGTATTATTTTATGAGGATCATATTCATCAAATTTATTTGGAAATAGAGGATCTAGAAAAATCTATTAAAGATTAAAATCACCATGTTGATGGAGCAACAGAAAAAAACAAAATCCATATGCTAAAAGCTCTCAAAGGATTGGGGATCTGTCCAAGGATAATATTGATTAAAATGCTAAGATATGCCTTGCCAAATGTTACTACAGAAAGTTTCATGAAAGTAGAACCTATTGGATGGGTATCTTCTAATGACATAGACATGTTTGATCATGATGATAAAGCATGGATCATAGTAGAAAAGCAAAAAAGATGTGGTTCAAAACATCCAACCTTACCACTTCCTAAGATAACTCACCTAAAAGGATGACTGAGAAGAATGTGAAGCAATCACACTCAATGCTACGATGTCACAATCGCAAAAATTAATTACCCTACCTTAAAACACAACACATAAGATAATATAAAGCAAACAACAAGGAAGGTTCAAGTCAAATTAATTTTTATGCTATATGATATGCAATTTGGGAAGGGGGGGTATTGGAAGTTTTTTATGCTAAAGCAAAAGAAAATAGAAAGTTATCAAGCGAAAATTAAATAAAACCAAAATTTATCAAGAAAACAAACTTTGTTTGCAAGAAAGCATCCACCTCTAAAATTAGAATTGATCATAGAAACAGAACATTAATAATTTATATTCTGAATATTTATCTCTTCTTAATAATGGTTAGTTAATGGATCCGCTATATAACTTAACTTAACAATCAAACAACCACAATATAGGCATTAGTAATTTAATTCAATGATAACCTTAAGAACTAGACAAAGTTGATTAATCAGGAAAACATAATTGTCTATAGTCTATGTTTGATTTGATTGAATGTTCTTCCTAATATTAAAAACATATATCCGTTATAATTATTAAACTCAGATGCTTCACAAGTTCATATATTACAACTCCGATTTTGATATCAAACTTAACAATAGATTGTCTACAATAATAACTTAGAGTCCGTTCTAACAGTTAAAATAAATATTTAGAGGAAAAATAAGCACAAGAAAAAAAACATTTTCATCATATATACCAAAAGAAAAGGTAAAATAGATCTCATAATTTTTGAAATCTGAAGGTTTTTGTGTCCTTGCAACCAAGAAAATGTGTTTAGCCTTGCATGTTTGTTGAACAACTAATACAAAAAGAAAGAAGAAAACATGATTTCGAGTTTGTGGAGGAGAAGGGGCATTGTTTTTATCTTCTATTTTCCTTCTCTTTTTTCCTCTTTCTTTTTATATGGTAAGACACCTATTCCCTATTTTACAAAATAATCCTTCCTTAAGTTGACAATTTACATTTAAGTACTTAATAAATATTTTTCTAAAAAAGAGAAATAACCTTACATGAAATCTTTAAGATTTGACTTAGAGGAGCTAAATTGCTGAAATAAAAACTTTGGATGTCAGTTTAGATGCTTCGAAACACAATTTGGACTCTTTTATTCATGAAACCTATTTACTGGTCTTTTTTGAAAAATCATATCTCCATCATATGACATTGTTTTGGTCTACAATGTGGAGTGTTGATAAGTCTTTGCATTAGAGATCCAATAAAATTGCATTTCTTATTTTATTTGCTTGCCTTAAAAAGTTAAAATTATTTTGTAGCTCCAGCTATTCAAGGTGGAATGGTCAAAGGTCAACACTAGCAGAATGCGAGATTTGACTTTGAAAGCTATGATTTCCATGCTTTCTTATTTTATTTTCTTGTCTTAGATTTCCAGAAAGGTATGGATGTTATCTTTTTAATTCCACTGTAATCACTTCATTTCAACTTCTAGAGTTCACACTCTACACAAAACATTGACTAACAGTCAAATTTGTCAATTACTTTCAATTTACTCCATTTTGCTTCTTTTATCCAAAAGTGCATTCAAAACATAAAACAAAGAATATAAAGGTATTTTATATATAAAGAATAGGAAAAATACTAGTTAAATATGAGTGAAACTATCAAATAATATAGTTGTATCACTCAAAACATAAACGGGTACAAAAAACCAAAGACCTATTTGTGTCTTGTTTAAAGAAGGAAAGAACTAGTAATGCAACAAGAAGGTCCATAATATTTGACAAAAATATTCACTTAAGATGAAAGTATCATGGTAAATATTATAATAGTTGGGCAAGATAAAAAATGTAGCAGTTGAAGAACGATGTCTTCAAAAGAAAGGTCAATCCTTGGAAGCAAAAAATCTGATTATAGAAGGAGTTGTCTCTAAGTTAAAGAAAATTCCACTAAACACAAGTTTATTCATTTTATTCGAGGCAATGGATTTTTCTCTAGAGACTCAAATAGTTTTCGCCCAATTCTTTCTAGGCTCTAAAGAGTTTGATGAAGGTTTTTTTCTCAAGGGTTGATGATATAACTGATATTGATTATTTAACAACAGTATCATTCTTGAATGAAGACTTGCAGCTTAGAGAAAAAACACATAATATAGCACTTTATATAAATGGGCATGTTAGAGATCAATGAATTAGACGCATCTTAATTGATGATGAGTCAGCAGTCAACATCATGCCAATTCATACGATGAAAAAGATTAGCATATCTCTCGATGAAATATCTAAATAGGATGGTGGTCCAAAGCTTTAACCAAAAAGGAAAAATTGTCATCGAGAAGATTCATATCAAAATTGATATTAGAGAGATGAACTTTTAAGCACTTTGTCATATTATTGAGGCAAAGATTTCCTATAATATACTTTTGAGAAGAGCTTGGTTACACGAAAATGGGATGGTTTCATCAATATGGCATCAATGCTTTAAGTATAACCGTGCTGGTGAGGTTCAATTTGCTGTGAATTCAAAAGAACCATTCTCTATTGAAGAATCACATTATGCAAATGTTAGGTTCTACTTTATGGAAGATAAAGAATTTAAGTTAAAAGTTAGATCTAATTTCAAAGATAAGATGAAAATTAAGAAAGATAAAGTATTGACAAAGTCAACCCAATTATTCATGTCAAATTCTCAAGATCAACTTTCCAAAAAGGATATCCAAACAATGAAGGAAAAGATAGTCCTACCATTGCCAACCATGACTAGGCTATCACATTTTGATTCTCACTCTTCAGAGTTTATGATGGATAAAGCCTCTAAAGAAGCAATAAAATAGCTAGAAGGATGGTTTGATCCTTGTGTCTAAAAACAATTTCAGGATGTTGAAGATGGGATAGGTAAGCCTCATAAACTTGGAAGCTTAGATGAACTTTTTACAGGTAGAGGACCATATAAAGAAGTAAAAATGGTCATACAAAGAGAAAGATCAGTCTAGCAACTAAAATTTGGAGTAAGATCAGTCTAACAACGAGGTGATCAAATATCCACTTCTACCCTACCATAAAATCCAAGATTGAAGGTTGTTGTTTTCTCTAGATTGGGATCTAAAGTAATGGAGAGAAAAAAAATGAGTCTTAAAAGAAGGTTAAGTATAAAAAATCAAAAAAATCCTAATCAAAAAGGCAAAAGTGAAAAAAAAAGATAAAGCTCAAATAAAGGAAGAGTTCCAATCACCAAAATTAAATATTTTTGTGCAAACCATATCACCATCAAGGAACATCAAGGCATGCTTGATGTTCAAATGCATCATCTGCTGAAGATGAACTGTCTCCAACTTTAGAAGATTTTAAAGAAGAGGGAAAATAATTGTAGATGATTTAAAGCAAATAAGTTGTACACTAAAGAAGATCCAAGACCTATCTTTATTAGTGCCTCTTTGAGTGTTGAAAAAGAGGTTCAATATCTTTAACCCCCACAAGAATACAAATATGTATTTGCATGGTCATATAAAGATATGTCAAGTTTGCATCTTAAGATTGTTGTTCATCATTTCGCTATCAAACATGGGAACGCCTAGTTAAGCAATCTAAACATTGCTTTCATCCTGAACTCATCTCAAAAATAGAATCCAAAGTAAATAAACTCATTAAAACCAATTTTATTCATAAAGTTAATTATCCAACTTGGATTGCAAACATTATTCGTATAAAAAAAGAACAAACAATTAAGGATATCCATTGATTTTCAAGATTGGAATTAAGCTTGTCCTAAAGATGATTTTCCATTTTCCATTTCCCATTACTAAATTGATGGTGGATGCTACCATAGGTTATGAAGCCTTGTCTTTTATGGATGGCTTTTCAGGATATAATAAAATCCGTATGAATCCTAAGGATGAGAAATTTACACTATTTCACACTCAAAAGGTATTTATTGTTATAAAGTAATGCTATTGGGTCTAAAAAATGTTAGAGCCACATACCAATGGGCCATGCAAAGGATCTTTGAATATTTATTGCATGAAAAATTTGAATGCCATGTAGATGATTTAATGGTTAAAATTAAAAAAACAAGAAGATCATCTTGATGATTTGAGAAGTGTCTTTGAAAGGCTTCGTCGTTATCAACTAAGAATGAACCCTTTGAAATATTCATGTATCTTCAGGGAAAGTTTTAGGCTTTATTGTCAAACATCGAGGGATTGAGGTAAACCATTCAAAGATAGATGCTATTTTATAGATGCCAAGGTCAACCAACCTTTATGAATTGAAAAGTCTTCAAGAAAAGTTGGCATACATTCGAAGATTTATCTCTAATCCATTTAGTAATATAATGAAGAAAAATGCACCATTTGAGTGCGTTGAGGAATGTCAAAATGCCTTTAATAATATTAAGAAGTAATTATCTCATCCACTAGTTTTGACACCCTAATTTCAGAAAGGCTGCTAGTTCTTTACATTGCAACCCAAAAATATTCTTTAAGAGCGTTACTTGCACAAGTCAATGATGAAGGGAAAAAGAATGCCTTGTACTACCTAAGTAGAACAATGGTTGGTGTTGAAGTAAATTATTCACCAATTACAAAGATATCTCTTGCATTATTTTTGCTACTAAAAAACTAAGGCATTACATGCTAGCACATATTTGTTAATCTTCTCTCCAAGGTGGACCCATTAAAGTACCTAATGACAGCTAATTCTTTTAGGGCATCTTGCTAATGGGCATTATTATTTTCAGAATTTGATATAGTATTTGTCTCATAAAAGGCCATGAAAGGACAAGTTATAACTGATTTCTTAGCAACTCATCCAGTTCCTGCTAGATGGGAACTTTTAGGGGATCTACCATATTAGGAAGTCTTTTATATTGATTTCATGCCACTTTGGAAGTTACTTTTTGATAGTATCCAAAAATATGGCTCGGGGGAAAGAGTCATATTTCTAACTCCATAAGGTAAACCCTTTTCTTGTACATTAACATAACAATGTTCTAATATTGTTGCAGAATAACAAGCTTTAATAACTGGATTAGAAATGACATTAAGAGCCTGTTTGGCACAGCTGTTGCTAGCTGTAGCTGTTGTGGTTGAGGTTGACAAAAAGCTGGTTTCTGAAAAGCGTTTTTAGCTGCGGTTCATAACTGAAATTTGTGTTTGGTTAAAACTGTAGTTGATGTTGAGTTTAATGAAAAGCAGTTTTGTATGTTTGGTTACCCTGCTTTTCATATTGCTGTCAACTTGTAAAATTAATTAAAAATACACATGTATACACACGCATACATACATATATATAAATATTTTGTTGGAATAATTTCATATATTTATTAATAATTAAAATAACAAAATATTTGAAATAATTGAAGTAAATTAAATACTTGATTGTATTCTCTCATCAAACTACTTGCAATTCTATCACGAACTCAATTCTATAAAAGCTAGGACTCGTCGTATCAACCAAGCTCCAAAAAAACTCACATATTAAGTTCAAAAAGTGTTGTTTGATCCAATTTTGTTATTTTTTCTTAGAATTCTATGTTATTTTATTTTTATTTTTGTTTTAGGGTTCTAATTTTTAGATAAAAACTTGTAAACCAAAACTTATTAAATTATTGCTCTACAAATAAAATAAGATTTTTTCTTGTTTATTAGTTAACCCTATTTCAATCAATTTTCTATGCTTGTTATTATTCTTGTTATGCTCCCCCAGCGTCGTAAACTAATTACACAATGCATTTTTGCAGGAACCGGATCAACATCAATACCTATTTATGCTATCTCAAATCAAACTTCTAATTCACAATGACAACCTCAATTAACTGAAATTTTATTTTATTTTTAAAAAAATCTCGACAAATTTATCCCTTCTGAAATAATTTACATCACATATAGATTACATTCACTCCCTATTACAATTTAGTATCCAAATAAAGAGAAGCCATGGATGGCCCAACTTGCAGCTGTGTCTTGCCTCTCACTTGCTGCCAAAGTGGAGGAGACCCATATTCATGCAAGCTTTTCCCCAGAGCTCCATCAAAAGGAAAAGGTGTAGGGGGGCTAATAACGTGCTTCCTGCTAGAGCAGGCTGGTTTTTTTTTGGTTAGCTGCATCCCAGTAGCTTGTCAAAGAAGATCTCTCGCATACTTGGAGGTCAATTTTTGTTATCAGTGCTGATAGATGATCACGAAGAGTCTAAAAAACTTCTGGGCACGTCTTTTTTAATTTTTGGCACTTCAAATAACTCAATCCTACGTTTTGTGGTTTGAAATTTGTACAAGTAGAGAAACCAAATAACACTAACATATCATATCGTTCATGGTAGACGTCAAAAAAATTAAAAAAAAAAGAAAAAAAGAGGAAGCCCCACAAAGTCTTACCCATCTAGAAAACTCAAGCAAAATAGGAGATAAAAACAAAAATTATGAAAAAGAAGTGAAGAGAGACAAGAAGTCTTACACATCTCTCTGGATGTGGGTTATCTATGGGCTGAGGGAGAGAGACCAGAGAGGCGAGGGAGGTGAGGGTGAGGGAAGGAAAAAAGAGGGAGATGAGGGAGACGAGAGGCAGATGGAGATGGAGATGGAGATGGAGATGAGAGATGATGGAGATGTGAGGCAAAGATCTTGAGAGATGCGAGAGACGAGAAGCGGAGAGGGATTTTACATACGCCGTGACAGCAAAAGCAACTCTCAGTTGCTTTTGATGTTGCGGCGTGAATTGTGTGTTTTTAGTGGGACCCACAGCCAAAAGCTGGGGTCCCGTTTGGTCAAGGAGTAATTGGAGCCGCGGTTCAACACAAACGCGGGTTGAACCGCGGCGCCAAACACCCACTAAATATAAAAATTGATCAATTAGAGGTTTATGGAGATTGAAAGTTGGTTGTTAATTAGATTTCTCATCAGTATGAAGTTCAAAAGTTTGACTTGTTTCCGTATCATAAATACACAGTAATTTCGATAACAATTTGATCATGTGAGTATTATCCATGTGCCAAGAAATAAAAATCAACGGGCTAATGCTCTCACAAATCTTACAACAATTGTAGCAAATTCTCAAGAGGAAATAATATCCATACTAGTTTGTTAGAAATGGGTGGTTTCACAACTTTTTATTAGACAATGCAGAAAGTAATAATGTTTTTGTTGTTAAGGAAGAAAAAGAATATTGGAGGCAGCCAATTATTGATTATTTAGAATCTAGAAGATTACCAAATGACTTGCAACATAAAGTTGAAATTAGAAGGCACACACCTCGATTTATCTTCTTTAGGGATGCCTTATATTAATGCATTCCCCTACTGGAAGATTACTAGACGCTTCTTTAATGGAATCCTCCTTAGATGTTTGAATGAGGATGAAACAATGCATGTTATAAAAGAAGTTCATTCAGGGATTTGTGGTGCACATTAGTCTGAGCCTAAACTTAATTTTTGTATAAAGAGGTTGGGATACTCTTGGACAACCATGGTAAAAGACTATGAATTTTGCAAGATGTCAAGCTTGTCAGTTTCACACAAATTTCACTCATCAAGCACCAGAACCTTTATACCTTACAATTGTCTCATGGCCTTTCGATGCATGCGGTCTTGATGTAGTTAGGCCTATAACTCCAAAATCCTCAGCATACCATATATCTATATATATATATCTTGACAAGTGATTATTTCTCTAAATAGCCTGAATCAGTCTCATCAAAGTAAGTAAAAAAACAAACAATTGTTGGATTCATAAAAGCCAGCTTCATTTTCTAATATAATGTACCTTGTTATATCATCATGGATAATGGAAATTCATTTTACAATAGCCTCATGGATAACTTATGCATAAAATATGGTTTTGTCCAGCATAACTCGTCCATGTATAATGTTGTCGCAAATGAGTTAGCTAAATCATTCAACAAGACTTTATGTAATATGTTGAAGAAGATGGTTTCAAACTCAAAAAGAGATTGGCATGATAAATAGGGGAAGCTTTGTGAGCATATTGAACACCAAAACAAGCAACTCCATATTCTTTGGTTTATGGAACCAAATAATATCAAATCCCATCTCTAAGGATTGCCATTCAAGAAGGCTTTAATGATACAGAAAATACAAAGTTCACTTGGAAGAGATAGAGGTTTTAGATGTGAAAAGACTCAAAGCAGAACAATGTTTGGAATGTTATCAAGCCAGGATGTAAAAAACTTTTAATAAAAAAGTTTGATCTCGGTCATTTCAAGTGGGAGACATGGTTCTTGTTGTTCTAAGGTCAATAGACATTGCACGACAAACAAGTGAAACATACATCTCAAAATAGGATGACCCTTATGATGTTGTCGCTAAAGTATATAACAATGGAGCATACAAGATTGTTGATAAAGATGGTCTACGAATTGAATACATCAATGGAAAAGTTTTGAAGCAATTCTATTCTTGAAAATCTCTTGCCAACTCCATGTCACATAAGCCTAAACTGTTAGACACAAAATAACTATAGTACTCCTAGCCTACAAGAGTATAAACTGTGAATGACACAAAAAAAAAAACTTTGAACTATGCCATGAATTAAACTATTCTTTCAATCCCTGGAGGATTATAACACTCCAATGCTTCCACTGATCTCTTGACATTCTTAGTTTTTCTTTTTTCTTCTAAAATAGTATTACTACCCTTGCGAATTAGGACTTTCCAACTCACCACACTTCCACGATGAGGCAATTAAGAAAACGTGGCCACGTTCAAAATTTAGCCAAACTTGAGGGCTACATTTTGCTCCCTCGCATTCAATCAAAATTTACCCTTGCATGATTCTTGAATGTCTTTTCTTTCCAAAAAAAAAAGGTTCTTTCCAATAACTTCAATTAAATATGCTGCTGGAGACCCCAAAAATAGTTTTTTATTTTTTAAATAAAATAAAATAATCACTGCCAATAATTACATAAAATGATCAAACCTTATTATTCTTTCAAGTATAAATGAATTATGCACAACATTTCCCCATAAAGCACCTGAATTATGTACAGCAAATTGAAACAACATACCTTGTGATAAATTACAATTCTCAATCTGCATGGCTGAAATCTAACAATCATCAATGGCTATTTACAAAATGTACAAGGTTACTAATTTATCCAGATGGAATTATGAATCTGTTTGATGGTTTTGTCAACTGCACACCTGCAACCAAAAAAAGAAGATAAAAGAGTAAATGACAATAATGGCGAGGACAAGACGGAGCTTGGGGAATAAACAAGTTACAACATACAAGATGGATATTCTTTTTTAATTGGAACAAGGAGAACGTTTATAAACCTATATACTTGTCCTTTGATTTTATATACTACTGTAGAGCATAGACTGTGCAGCAAACAATGGATGGATATTTTTTATACCATAAATTCTTGTATTAGTAACTACCACATAAAAATTTGATACTGAAAGTAATAAATTATTAACCTTGATACTTCAGCAATGAAAACTAGATGAAGTTAATCAAAATCAACAGCATTCACAGACATCAACACCTTCACAGCTGAACAATCATCAGCTGGACCTGGCTCATGCCAAAACCAGAGCTAGCTTAATGTCATTTTTTACCTGGACCAATGACAATGAGTTACTTCTCATTCCACGAACAACAGATCCATTTATTTAGTGTGTTATAAAGTATTAAAAAGGAGCAGGTTGTAGAGTTCAAACTCACTTTATACAAGTCAGCTACGATAAAGAAAAGGTAGTCTCCCGTCTCCCGTCTCCCGTGATCTTCTCTTGGAAAGAGAGCAGCAAGAATCCTTCTATCCATTTGTCATCCAATGGTCTCATCATGCATTTCAGTCAATCCCAATCATTTGGTTTTGAGGAACCCAGATATTTCTCCATGGACTCTTTCTTGTGTTCAGGGTCAAGACTGCAAAAGCATCCTCGCCAGATTAAATATATGATTGAAAATATTGCATCTTAGTCAACAGGAAAATGACTTAGATCTAATCAGAATCAGAACCAAAAGGTAAAGTAAGAGGAACTGACCTATTTCTAAGGCCAAGAAGAGCATAATGGGCTGCACCAGCACAAGCAGAAACAGGAGCTATGGCAGCAGCAGGAACAGCCTGTACAGCAGTTGCCAGGGCAGATCCTGCACTGGCTCCACACTGGAATTTTTTCAATGGAGTTCGCACTAAAGCTGAAGCAGATTTTCCCAGTCCATCACTGAGACTCTCATACGCCTGTGAATTTGAGAGAACAGAAACTTTATGAGAACTACTACACACAACAAATATATTGTTTTATTTCCTAAATCGTATGGATATATATAATGGCCTTCACAACAGCAAAGCCATGATCCCAAACTAGTTGGGTTGGCTATATGTATGATGGTCATTAGGGCCATAAATTTCCAATCTGTTTAATTCTACAGGGTAGTCCCTAACCAAAAAACAAAAAAGCACCCAAAACTGCACGATATCTAAGTGTTACAAAAAGCGAGGCAAGTTGAGGAATTTACATGCTGAATTCCTTGCTGGGCATCTTTTGGTTGATTGCACCTTACATTTGCTTTAGTTTTGCCTTGTAAAGACCATGATTCAGGAGCAGAACGAGCACCTGTAAGAATATATTCTGCTTGGAGCAAAATATCATGAGCCCCAGCTGCCAAATGTACCCCAAGTCCAACAGCTTCAAGTGATATACTTTTTAGAAATGCAATTGTACCTGAAATGGAGAAATACCAGGAATGATTACTTTCATGTACTGAACTTAGAAGTGGAAACAATATATTCTAACCAAAATGTACGCAAAAACAAGAATTAATTAGTCAAGGAGGCAAACATTATCATAGAATAACTGAAATAGAGAATTTAGTATAGGGTCAAAAGAATTGTTGAGATGCTGGTCAGCTAGAGCATGTTATTATTATTATTGAGCAACCTGCCAAAAAAATCATGATAAATTTTTTATCTTGCAACTAAACACCAAACAAATATAGCCATGACAAATAGAGACGTTCACCACAAACATGCAAAATAAGCACCTCAAATGCTCGTGTTACACAAGCAAAGATCTGGTAACATTTACACCATAATGCAACACTACCCAGATTTTACTGCTAGAGACCAGACAAATATTCAACTCAACATGACTTGCCTCTTTGCATTCCCTTGATTATTTTATGATCCTTCCTGTAGCTCTCAACAGGCAAGGAAACAAGCTTTGCAGCACTAGAACCCACAGCAACCAAGGACCGGATGGTAGGAAGACCTTGCAAAATTTTATGTATCTACATGCACAAGAAAGATAAATAGATATCATAAAACATGTTGATGTGAAGAATATAACCATAGAGTTCTCAATACACATGGAGAATGTTACTAAAACCTGATTTTGAGAAATCTCCACCAACCACTCCCCTATAGTTGTTTCACAAACACTGCCCCAGCCATAGACACCAGCAGAATGAACATGTTTTAGGTGTAGTTCAACCCCCTGCATCAAATTTTTTACTGATAGTGATTAGGAAATCCAACTAGAAACTCCCAAAACTTATATTCCGTTCAGTATTTTTTTTGACTAGTGAATCAGCTTATTAATAGTTTTTCTAAATATATAAAATTATTGTTTAAGAAATAATGATTTGAGAAGCAACAATATTTAAGAAGTGAGAATTATTGGTCTGGGGTCATCTTTAAATAAGGAAAAAATCCCTGCCATATTTATGTCGATGTGCAAGATACCTTTATCTATTAATGGATAGCCATAAAATGGAGTACAAAAGGGCAGGGATTTTTATATCAATAGAAAGATACACACAATGCAACAATTAGCTTGGGCCCTACCCAATCCCCCACCTGAATGCTATATATGATCTATAGCATAGACAATTGCTGAAATTTTTTAGTACAAGCACGAAATTTGAAACCATCAGGTTGCATTTTCTAAAAGTTTAATTCAGAATGGCAGACTTTTTAAATGATGCCTTGAGTCATTTTATAAAGAATCAATTGCAAGACTTAGTATCAAATGTACAAAAGAGGACTGCAAAGCACCTAAATTGTCTGAGTAGCAGGATCTGTCCACAAAACTGATTTCTTACATCACCAAATATTTACACTATTAATTTCCAAACAAAATTTAATTAATTAAAAAAACAATTCACCTTCCAGGGGACAAGGTTCACAAGTTCCACGTACTTCCCATTACTCAATGCTGCCAGATCAACATGATGGGGACTGTAATCAACTCGAAGAATAATAGGCCATATGTCGAACTTCTGAAATAAGTTAATATGATCAGGGCATAAAATTTTGACTACAGAAAATCAAATTTGGAATATGATAAAGACTCAAAACAGATAAAATACAGAAAAAATGGCCTAGTTCAATTATTCAGATTCAATTCCATCCTTTTCCATTCCATCTTTTTCATGCAATTATTCAATGAAAACACAGGCCATCAGAGTCCCTTACCTGTTCCATGATCACACTCAAACAGTCGTTTCACAAAAAGAAATGGAATGCAATGATATCATGTCACTTGATAAATGGCATGCATGGACCTATCCTACTTGCCTGAAAAAAGGGAAGCAATGCTTCATTTGCAATTGTATGTCCTGCAAGATTACTGCTATTTGTTGCAGAAGTCTTTGCACAGTCTGAGTTTTGATCTTGATCTGAAGACTGGACTGCTGACAAGCTTTTGGGCCCAAAAAAACTAATGAGAAAATCCAGCTGGCTTTGATGTAGATGCAACAGCATAGGAAGGAAAGCTATGTGTAACCTGGAAGAAATAAATATGATGATTAAGATTGAGGGAGCACTTCTATTAACAGTGTGTTTCAATATAACAAATTATATAAAATAAAAATCAGGGATATAAGGTTGACTCTAGTTCATGAAGTGTGATTGCGAATTCATGATGCAGGGGACCAACATGTACAGCAATTGTTATTCTGAGTATGATCATAAAAGATAAAAAGAGAATGTGAAGGCTAGGGTGGATTGCCAACAATGTGAAACAAAAGAATTACACAGAACATCTACATTTCCATTCCTACACCGCCATGAACACTATCAGCCAAAATTCTTAATAGCCTTATAAAAAGAAACCTTACATCAATCCTTGCATAGTGATTTTTTTTAAGATAAAAGTATGACAGTGCTTTCCAAAACAGAGATGTTACACCAGGCTTCTGCTAAATCCATACTCAATAATCATGACAGCTTGCAAAACACATACCGGTATTCCTCAAGAGGAATTAGAGGATCTGGTCTGACAGCTTCCAAGTCCAGCTTGAATGCTTTTGAAGTGGATTCCCTAGGATGATCTATTGAATTATAATATCCAAGTATCTTTCATTTCAAAAGGAAAAAAAAAATTCAAACACCATTTATAAAAAAAAAAAAAAAAAGACTGAAAAATAATTAAATAAAATGGATTTGAGTTTTTATAGTACCCGTTTCCAAGGTGCAGTTTTACTCCAATCATAAAGATGAAAATCCTGAACTGAGAGACAAAGCTTAGACGCACATATCCCACCAACTGGGAAGACATCGTATTGAAATCTCATTCCAGATAATGCAAGCTCTAGACAAACAGTTGTCTCCCGTCCACAAGCATGACTAGAAGAATCACCATTCCTGTTTATATATCTGCCAATCAGAACCAGCATACATTCTCCAGCTCACATTAATGTTCTTAAAAAGCACTCGTCCAGTGGCCTTCCCAATATCATCAGAATACATAGTTGGAAGCTGGTCTTCCAAAACCTGATTCACACTAGCTTCACCACTTGCTCCAGAAATGTGATTTTCAAAAATACTTGAAGGGGCATCTCCGTACCATCCACCATTTCCTCTTCCATGATCTGCGTCGCCATAATTCTCGGATTTGCATATAAGTATCTCAGATGGTGATTGCCTGCCTATTGACAATTCTGACGAGTGTAAATCAGGGAAGCAATAGCCTTCTATAAATTCTGGGAAAGAACCACTCTGTAGACAAGTGGTTTGACTACTTTCAAGGCCTGCCAAAGGAGCTGACCCATCATAAGAGAGATCCTCCGAGGAAAAGTCATGAGTTTCAACACTTGGGCTGCAAGCCTCTCCAAGGAGACTTTCATCAAGTGAAACATGAATTTCTGATCCATTAGAATCAAGCTGGCATGCCTGAATCCCATGCAAGTGAAATGCATCTTCACGTATCTCATCCATTAAACCAATCATTCCAGGTTTACTCATCATATCTGCAGTAGGGGCTTGCAATTGAGAAGTTGATGGGACACAATCATGATTGGAAATCCTGCCTACATCACTTAACTTGTTTCTCTCTTGGGCCTGACGAACACTATTCCACCTATTCTGCAAGTGCACAACTGATTCCTCAAAGTCAGGAGCAAAAAGTTGTTGAAATTGAGCAGCCAAGCGAATCAGACCATAAGTTGTGTCATGGCAAGTTTCCACATAAATGTGGGATCTTGTGCATTCTACCTCCCAGAGACAGCCATTCTTACAGTCAGTTCTCAAAATTGCTTCAAACAGGGCCTCATGAGCAACTTTCGCATAACCCATCTCATGAAGATATTCCACACTATAAATCCCACCATGATTCTCATGTGCTGCACCAAGAAGAAGCCCCACATCTTGCACTCTAATTGTGTAATCACTATCAATAGAATCTTCCAATGTTGTGTTGGAAAGTGAAAATAAAGATGCAGCTAATAAACAGGCAACATGTGGCTCACCTGTTTCTTCTTCGGAATGCAAGGAGCCAGACTCAGAATGAAGAACCCCAACCACTGAATTCTTCAAGTGGGGCTCATAACTTATACCGATATCAACCAACTTTAGATTGAAAGAAGTTTCAGAAGGGGCATTCAAATCCCCCTTTGCCAAACTTCCACCACTTGCCTCCTCAACTTCAGGAGACGACAAAGTGAAGAAGGAGGATATTGCATCCAGCCAATCCAAGCAACCACCAACAGCAATAATTGTGGCACATCTGACAGTAACAGATGTAAAATCATGTGAGCTCTTTGGATCCCAATTGTGTATAATTTCAGAACCAGCCAACCTAGAAGACAATGCATTGGAACCTCCTCCATCTCCACGTTTCCTAGTGGAGTTGCTACAAGAAATCAGAAGAAACTCTCGATCTGGAATTCCAGTTATGGAACCCCACAATTTACCTTCTCCATGGGCTAGCCAGAAGAAATGGGCATCCCTGATACCTCCAATATTTGAGACAGACAACATATCAAATTTTTGGATTTTCAATTTTAAACAATGCCATGATCCAGGAAGTCCACTCTGCATTGAGCTTTTTATATCATCTTTTGTATCTGGTCTAATTGAAAAATCTACCGAGTCACACTCCACAAGAATTGAAGTTTGACTGACTGATGGAAATTCCCCAACACCGACTGCATCGCAGGCCATGCCAGGTAAACCATTAATCATCTGATCTAGAAGGCAATGCAGATTACTATACTGAGAACTGCTAACATCAACCATAACAGAAAAGAGATGAACGTGCAAGAAGAATGCAGAGCTCAAAATTATCTCCTCTCTGGTTTGTGAATTTGCATCTCCTAAATCCTTGGCAGCAGTTGCACTAGCAAACTCATAGCCTTTCACCATGAATTTTCTTCTGCTCTCTGGAGTTGCCAAAGACTTGGCTCTCCCAGCAATCCAAGGACCAGTCACAGGGTCTTCCTGCCAAAGCATTTTAATTGCACATAGAGAACCAGCTCTATTACTGACAAACACAATCTTATGAGCACAAAATTTATGCCTTGGTGTTACAGTAGACAAGCTAATTCCATCATTTTTACATGCTGGATGGACCAAGTAAACCTCAAGATTACCGACATTCAAATGCAAAGAACCAGTGACCCTTGGAGTTTGCCTTTTCCATGAACAGGAATTCAATGTTGGGCTATTTTCTAGAACTTTTCCCTCATTCAAAGTCGATGGTGATGAAATATCAAAAGCAATAAATTGATTCCAGGAAGAGTGGCCTCCAACATCTCCACCACTTGCAAATGGGAAACATAGTATTACTCTTGCATAAGGGATTGATATACTACCTTGCAATTTTTTTTTAGAAGTTAACGTTGAAACCCCAGAACTTGAACCTTTTTTCATATTGACATGAGAAAATTCACTCTTCTTATTGTCAGATTGAAATGCACTCCTCTGGGCACTCATTTCAACAGATTTTTCAGCATCCTTCAGGAAACTCAGTATCATGTTTACTGAATCATAGTTCACCCAGAATATTAACAGTGGCAGTTGCAATGAAAGTGACTTTGTCCCTGTAAAACTTTTATCTGACGATTTAGAATCTACAGTAAATTGGCACCGAGTGACACCTGAGGTACCAAGCAATTTCACTTTGGTTGCATTTCCAGATGGAACTCCTGGTACAACTAATGTGCTTAATTCATCTGAATAAGGAAATGGAGGGAGAGCATCTTGAACTTCAGCTTGCAGATTTTGAATCAAAACAGTTCCACTGTTGCTATCACTACTATAATCCCGCAAGTGAAGATTCATGGCATCATTTTTATTGTACAAGTAATCAGCAACCTCAATACACTTCACTGTTCCCTCAAACCTCATTTCTTGAGGACATACCTGTTGACCTTGTCGAATGTTCAAGTTAGATAGGGGAATACCATAAAAAACCAATAAGGAACCAACAGTGAAGCAAATTGTAAAACAATTCTAATTCTTCAAGGAAAATATTACCTGCAAAACAACAAAAATATCTTTGCACTCTGCACCCAGACAATGAACCACGAAATCAACAGTATTCTGATCACTCTTTTGGTCATACAAATCTTCCTGATCATCATCCTGAAAGGATAACAAGATAGAAATTCCAGCCAAAGTTGCTTTAAGGTTTGTCTGAACATGTTGATCTTCTGTACATGGTCAAAAAGGAAAATAGAATTATAATACAAATCAAATATCTGAAAAAGATCACAGTTAGAAGTCTGAAACCTTATCACGACAAAATAAGCAGAATATAAATGTTACAATAGAAACGTAGCAATGAGCATCTCATGTGCCTACAGTAAGTGCATTAACTACATAAAATTGCTTGTAAGAAAAGATATAAACACAACAAAATCCTTAGTTCACCAATCAAAAGAACTGAATGGATGCACTTTATAGTATTAAGAAATCATGTGTTATAAATGCCTGATGTAGTCCATGAAACCATATGATGCCTAATGGAAAAATAAAATAGATCCTAAAAGAGAATGCAAGTTATATCTTACTATGACAACGCAGGAAAAATGTTATATCCAAGATATTAAAGGAGGAACAACATATATGAAGAGATTGTGCATAAGTAGCTCTCAAACTTGGGCAACAATGAATAAACAAACTGGCACACTTGTGGAAACAAGTGCACATACCAGAAGGAATATGAAAAGATCCAGAAGCAAGGCTGGATGCTGCAGTTAACGCACTGAAAACAGAACATGTCCAGTTCCACATCCCACTGCTTCCCAAAGCTGATTGTGAGCTTCTCATTCCATCTAAACATTCAAAAAACTGGTACACGCTGAAAATTGGCCAAGAAATGTCAGCATTACCAAACCAGAAAAAAAAATATATATATATATACATAGAGAGAGAGAGACACACACACACTGCAATACAATATGGAGTTAAAGATGAAAAAGATTTTACAGAAATATAGATTAATATTTATTTGCAGGATTACAATCCTTTTCACCAAACATTACATCTCAAAAATGAAATTTTAAAATCCCAAACTGCTGAAGGTGAAATTTCATAAGCACTTCATAGTATTATAAAATCAGATGCTCGTGTATGATAATTCCATATGTTAGAGCAATGGAAAAAGTGTGTGGAGCCCCAAAGCAAGAAAGATTCACTGACCTTGCTCCAAGGTCTAACTCTTCTTGGATACCATCTTTCTCGTTTTCAATAGAATTTGGTACCCAGTCAGATATAAGATGTGATCCAGACAGCATTGCTTCACTGACTGATTCTTTCCCATTAAGAGATGAGAAGGCAGATGTAAAACTACCACGGACAGGGATCGACTTATCAATACCGAAAACAGTAGGAATGGATAATGATGAATGGAAATGAGAAGAGGAATTGAAGTAGACAGAATCTGCTGATCTATATGCATCCCCCCGGCCATCTTTATCGATATGCTTACAAGTTTCCCATGAAAGTAGGAACCACTTGATTGTGCTTGGTTGAAGTCTTAATTCTACAGGATCAAGACATACCTCAGCATCCAATTTGCAAATGTTTAATGAAACATTCTTCCAAGGAATACTTAACTTCAAATTCCCTGAAAATCCACCTTTTTTCCCTGTCAAAATAGGAGTTGTAGGATTTGATCGGCAACGTCCTAAAAATTGCTCACTAAAACATGAATCTGACGCACATGGTCTGCAACTTTGATTGTCAACACCATCTGTCTGGAGAAGTTCAAGTACTGCTCCTTGAAACTTAACAAAATTTGTTAAATGACTTATACCAAGAAAGTTCTCAGATTCATGATCAGAACTCAAGTTAGTGTCTTCAGAAACAAAGGTTCCACACTCTATTTCAGGTACTCTGAGGACCAAAGTTTCTTGACACCCAACCTTCTTTTCATCCTTCTCAAAATATGGCTCAAATGCAACAATCAACTTCTTAACCTTTACATGGAAACTCGTCAAAAACCACTTAACCATCTTTGCAATTGCCTTTACACCTTCATGAACATCAGCAGGACTAGATTTTGCGGCATTTTCCATCAAATCATTCCCAAACTTTCCCACATCCTTCTGCCTATGTCTACTATCTTGACCGAAACTACCAGTTTCGTCTCCAGCTGGTGTATTACTTTTCTTCAAACAGGGTGCAAGTACAAGTTCAAGCTCGTCCAACTCAACCTGAAAACCTTTACCCTTCCATGGCATTTTAATCGACAATGAACCAATTGACCCTTCTTTTATCATCACTGAAGCCGCAGCCCCAATCTAGAAAACTCAAACCAAACAAATAAAATTACCACAATTAGAAAACAACCTTCAGATCTCAATTAACAATTCAAAAACCAAAATTAAAAAAAAAAATCGGAAAAATACAATATATTATAAAACATTGGACCCTAGAAGTTATCTAAGTCGAAGCTACAAACTTAAATAACCAACTGTTAACTACACTAAAATTAATATATAAAAAAAGCATAAAACAAAAATGTAATTGAAAAATTCAGCCAAATTAACTTGAGAAAAAGGTGCAGCTTGACGAGGCTTAAATTAAGCACTTTACCTTTTCATTAAGACAATCAACATTAAGAGCAAGATCACTGAGTTGAATAGTGCCTTCACTGAGTTGAACATCGAGCTGATCAAGATCAATATCTCCTAATATAAACTGCCCTAATTTCTTCTTCAAGACAAACTTGCACAGCCTCTTCACCGCCAACCGCGACAGTACAGCCTCCGCCGATTTTGCAAAATTCCACGAGAACATCGTGATATTTGGATTTGGACGGTTAATTAGGGCTTAGTTTGAGATAGGGTTAGGATTTGGCTCGTGATGGGAGACGAATTATAATTATCTCCCATCAAGAGACAGGGAGAGAAAATGATTGGACTTAAGAGATAAATGATTGATCGGTGACTTGTTTGTG
Organism: Salix viminalis; assembly: GCA_029228465.1. Classification (NCBI taxonomy): domain Eukaryota; kingdom Viridiplantae; phylum Streptophyta; class Magnoliopsida; order Malpighiales; family Salicaceae; genus Salix; species Salix viminalis. Next base: position 8,923,255 of record CM055429.1, on the reverse strand, counting down.
TTTCGGTGGATTTGTATTGGATTTTAAGGTTTCGTGTGGTGTTTTGTTAATTATTTTTGTCTGTAGTATTTTTTTTATTATTGTTTTTTTAATGTTGCACGTTTTAAATTCCCACGCCTCCCGGTGCTAACGGAAAAAAGCAGCTCGGTTTTTCTTGACTGGAAAGAGACAAGAGAATCTTCTAATTTCTAATTTCTAATTTCTGGTTATTGTTTTTGTTTTTATGTTTTTGGGTTATGCTCACGAGTACGAGGAGCATCGAGGACTAGTTTGGTAATACAGTTCCTTTGTTTTTTTAAATTGATTTTCAAAGTGTATCTGTATGATTTTGGATGAATAAAATTATTATTTTTTAGTGGTTGCATTTCAAGTTTAACAAAGAGTGCACTTTTATTTTTTATAATTATATTTTAAAATTAGACAAGAATCTTTTTTAAAAATATTAAAATAAAAAAAAAAGTTATTATTTTGTTGGTTTTACCAAGTGATTTTTATATATATATATATATATATATATATATATAAAAGGTCTTCTTAGATTAACTTGTACAATAATTCAAATTATTATTTTTTCTAAATGATTTTTAAACACACTCTCTATATTATTTATGTAATTTAATAAATTATCTTAGATACTTTAACTTTTAGAAAAATAAAAGATTTGAACATATCTTTTTTTAACCATTAAATTAACTTCTTTTTTTTATCAAATAGCTTTGAACTTTGAGTGCTGTTATATAAGTAGGAAGATTAATTTATAATAAAAGGATGGTGTTTATAAGTACTTTTATATTTTTATTTTTGGATGAAAAAAGAACATTCTAAGAAGTTTATGGGGGAATTTATACAACTCATGTTAACTTTCACTAAACTCCTATATGTAAGCTCGTTGTTTGCTTCTTCTACATGTTTGTATCAACTCAATATTTTCTTTCCTTTAGATGCATGAAGTTTGTGCATCTTTTTTTTGTAATAATCAGGGATGAAATGCCCAATTAAATTAAACGAGTAATAGTAGACCCAACTATGTTATAGTACAACAACGTATAAAGCTCTAATGGTGGATTATCTAGAACATCAGACTCTTTGTCTAATAAATCTCTATTTAGCTAACCAATTAACCACAGAGTTAGCCTCCCTATAAACATGTAATATTTTAACCTCTTATTTCCTAACCAATAAACCTTTAATTTGCTTAATAAGATTATAATTCCTATTCATACTCACTCCATCTCCATTGATGAGCTCAATAACAGCTGTAGAATCTGACTCCAAAACAACCTTTCTAAACCTTTTAGCCCATGTAAGTTGTAGACCAACATAAAATGCCCATAACTCCACCTGGATTTCCTTTACTACAACTATCAACATTGAGCTTGATCTAATCATCTACGGGAAAAGTCATCCAACTTGTTTCACTACATTGTTGCTACTACTCACCCCATCACCACATCTGAACTACTTTAACATTTGCAATTATTCTTCTTATAACTAAAACAATCTCATACCAATTACCATGAATAGTACCAAACATTCTATTACACCTCTCCTTTCAAAATACCAAATTCTAGTTACCAATCCACATTGTGGGCTTCACTAATTCCTATAAATAGATTTGATACCAACCATGCATGTCAACTTTGATTCAAGAAAAATTCTCTATCTTCTACCTTGAAAAATACCCCCAAATCTTACATGCTTTAGTATAATCACGCAATGCATGAAGTAAATTTTCCACTTCAGCCACACGCTACTTTAAGATCAGCTGCCAGCACACAAAGTGCCTCTGCCATGCAGTCCATGCACGTAACTCGCCATAGCTAGAACGAAGAGAATGAAAGATAGCACATCTGCACAGCTTCCAAGCCTGCCTAAAGCAGAGGATTGGGGGCTGCTTTCTCCTTTTCTCTTCTTTCCGACTGTTGATTTGTGGTGTGTGGCAGCTGGCTTTCGGCTGGGCAGTCCACGTGGGTTGCTCTCTCAATTTGAATTTGAATTCAAATTGAGAGTTTGCTGCGTTATGCCATTGGGAGTTGTTATATTAGGGGCTGACGTTCCCTTTCATCTTTTTGGCTGTGTAGGCATGGCGTGTGGCAGTATATTTTCGGCTGGGCAGTCTCCTCGTGGGCTGAGCTCCCAATTTGAATTTGATTTCAAATTGAGAGCTAGCTGTTTTCTTCCTTTTCTTCCCTCCAAGCTGGGTATGACGTCGTTTTGAGCTTTTCCTTAGGCGGGAAGATGGGTTGCTTGGGCTGTGGGCAGATTTGCCTTGTTCCTTGGGCTGTTTTTCTTTGTGGGCCTTTTCAGCTCCTGCTTTAATGTTTTTTTCTTGCGGGCTGTTGGGCTTTTATATCTGGGCTGTCCACAAGTTATTCTCTTTGGACAGGTCCTTGTTTGGGTTTGGGCTTTTTAGGGGGCTTTGTTGTATTTTTATTTCCTAGAGCCTTTGTTTTGCGTTAAGGGAGATTGTTCTCTTTTCGTTGCCGCTCTCTCCGAGTTTTCTCAATCTTGTATATTCTTTGTTTTTTAATATACTTACAATTTACCGAAAAAAAAATTTCCACTTCAGTGAAACAATGATTGCAACATGGATTATCTGAAATCCTTCTTCTCCACCGCACTTCATTAGTCATAAGTGAATTATAAGCCACAATCCATAGAAACACTTTTACATGTTCCATCCCTTTCCATTTCCAAATAATCCTCCAAATAGGATCTCGCTCCAATAATTCCCTCTCCTCCTTTGTTTTTACTGTGAAACATACATTTGAGGATTGTGCCCATATCCCTATGTCTGCATACATATTATGGTCGAGTGGAATATAACCAACAATTCCCATCATAATCTGCATCAAGAAGTAAGTGAGCAAACATCTCCCAATTTGAATGCCCCCTAGGACCAACCATATCAGCCATTGTACAATTAATTATGTATACTGGAACCCCCCATTTGTATGATTAATGAGAGGACCATATCCCTCTAACCAATTATTTGTCCTAAACAAAATTTGTTTACCATTCCTTAAATTCCAACTTAAACTCTGAGTCACTTAAGGCCATACCTGACATATAGTCTTCCAAAACATTGAATCTCTAGAAGAAGCAGTTAGTTGGCCAACCCCACTATTAGAATCATATATTTTGTCTTTAAGAACTTCTTCACCCACAAACTATTCTCCTGGAACACACACTAGGCTAATTTCATCGTAAAAGCCTTATTCATTGTAACCATTTTCCTTATTCTCATCTCACCATTTTCCTTAGGCTGACACATCCTCTTCCTATTGATAAGATGAATCTTGTCTCCAAATGAACCTCCTACTTATTCTCTTTATTTCATTGCAAGTATGCTTTGGAAGCATCATAACTTGCATTGGTTAAAGAGTAATAGTTGAAAGTACAAACTTGTACAATGCAATCCTACCTGTCAAGGAAAGATTGTTGGACTTCCAATCAGCTAATTTCTTTTGCATATTCTCAATTAAGTAATTATATATTTGCTTGTAACTGTCCAAATAAAGTTTGCAACTATTATAAGAAACCATGTTATTTCATCAAAGACTGTCAGGTGCGACCTCAGAATCGCCAATCTCATGTTTTTCAAGCTTATATCCAGGCATCGTCTTCTGCGCCTCCCATTGTAAGCTCTGATTCACTGTTCTCACACCTTCTATGGTTCAATAGATGATTGTCATGGCTTTTATAGCTTTAGGCTTACAAGGTATAACTCCTACCTCCACTCCTTGGCTTGTTGATTCGGGTGTGTCTAATCATATGACTGATAGTGAGATGGATCTTCATGAGTATGACGGCACGCAATCTATTCAGATTGCTAATGGCAATACACTTCCTATTACTGTTATTGGTAATTTGGGTCCTTCATTTAAAGATGTTTTTGTCTCCCCTGAATTATCTACCAGCTTGATTTCTGTTGGACAATTAGTGGATGATAACTGTGATGTTCATTTCTCTCATGGTGGTTGTATTGTGCAGGATCAAGTGTCGGGAATGGTGATCGCAAAGGGGCCTAAAGTGAGACGTCTTTTTCCTCTATATTTTTCTATTCCTAATGTTGTTTCTTTTACTTGTATGACTACTATCAATAACAATAGTATGACATAAGAAACTGTCATCCTAATTCTTTTGTCTTAACTCTTCTTTTGAAACATGGTTTTTTGGGCAATAATAATAATTCTTCCTCATCTTTTGATTGTGCTACTTGTCATCTTGGTAAAAGTAAACTTTACCTTTTCCTATGCATGGTAGTCGTTCTTCCTCCTCTTTTGAAATTGTGCATTCTGATGTTTGGGGAATCAGACCTATTGTATCTTATGGGCAATATCATTATTTTGTGACATTTATCGATGATTACAGTCGATTTACTTGGATCTATTTTCTTCACTCTAAAGCTGACGTGTTCTCTGTTTTTCAAAGATTTGTTGCGCTTGTTGAGATACAATTCAGTACTTGTCTCAAAATCTTATGCTCCGACTCATGGGGGAATACATGTCACATTCCTTTTAGAATTATCTTCAGCAAAAAGAGATTATTTCTCAATGCTCTTGTCCTTACACTCCTTAACAAAATAGAGTTGTTGAGCATAAGAATCGTCATCTCTTAGATGTTATTCGTACTTAGCTAATTGATTCATCTGTATCTATGAAATTCTAGGTAGAAGCATTATCTATAACTATTTATTTGATCATTCGCTTGCCTACGATCACTCTAAATTATGATTCTCCCTATCTTCGTTTATTTGGTATATCCCCTGAGTATAAATCACTTCATATTTTTGGGTGTGTTTGTTTTGTCCACCTGCTACCCACTGAACATCACAAACTTATTGCCTAGTCTGTCACATGTGCTTTTATGGGATATAGGCCTACTCAGAAAAGCTTTATATGTTATGATGTTCATGCAAATAAATTTTGAATCTCCCGGAATGTAGTTTGAAAATCAATATTTCTTTAAAACTCATGTTATTTCTGATCCCCCTACTATCTTTACTGCCCCTATTTCTCCATTTGATAATTGCCCTTCTTCTATTAAGCGTTTTAAACCAGGTATAGTGCATCATAGACGTTATCTTTATAGCGCCTTTTCCAGACACCACTTCGTCACCTGATTCTACACTACCAGCACCTCGACGGTCCACTCGGGTTTCACATCCACCAGATAGGTATGGCTTTTCTCATACCTCATTTACTGCCACTCTCGATACTATTTCTATTCCCCACTCTTATACTCAGGCAGCCACCCAGGCTTGTTGGCAGTAGGCCATGCAAGAGGAAATTCAAGCTCTTTAAGACAATCACACTTGAGATCTGATGACTTGTCTGCTTGGAGTTAAACCTATTGGTTGTAAATGGGTATACTCAGTCAAGTTTAGATCTGATGGCTTCCTAGATCGGTATAAGGCCCGTCTTGTAGCTCTTGGGAACCGATAGGAATATGATATTGATTATGAAAAGACATTTGCATCGATGGCTAAAATGACAACTATAAGGACTATTTTGGCACTTGCTACGTGACAGCAGTGGTCTCGTAGACAGATGGATGAAAAAAATGTTTTTCTACATGGAGATTTAAAGGAATAAATTTATATGTCTCCACCTCTAGACATGTTTAATACACCCTCCTCCGAGGTTTGTCGGCTACTTCAATCTTTGTATGGTTTGAAATAGGCTTCGCGGACATGGTTTGACAAATTTCACTCTACTTTACTTGTTTTTCACTTTATTCAGAGTCAGTTTGATTCCTCTTTGTTTCTTTGTAAAAGACATCTGCAGGAATTGTATTGTTTCTTTGTTTATGTTGATGATATTGTGATTACTAGATTAGATACTGAGTTACTTAAACACTTGCAAAAGCATCTCCAAGACTCTTTTCACATGAAAAATCTTGGTCCCTTGTAGTATTTTCTTGGCCTTGAGGTTTAGATTACTCCGACTAGTATATTGTTACATCAGCACAAGTACACAAAGGAAGTCATCTCATTACCTGGTCTCCAATTGGGTAATTATGTTCTTACTCCATTGGATGTCAATTTTAAGCTTCGTCAGGAGGAAGGCGAGCTTCTGATAGATCCATCGTTGTATCGGTAACTATTTAGGAGTTTGAATTACTTGACGATTACTCGTCCTGATATTTCTTTTGTTGTGCAGCAAGTCAGTTAATTTATGCAGGCCCCTCAACATCTTCACTTTGCTGTTGTTTGCCTCATTATCTGATATTTGAAGGGTATCTCTTCACGAGGGTCGTTCTTTCCTAAGGAATCTTCCTTACAGTTGGAAGGGTATAGTGATGCTGATTGGGCCGGCTGTGCAGATACTCGTCGCTTTGTTACTGGATGGTGTATGTTTTTTGGCAATGCACTTATTTCTTGGAAGAGTAAGAAGCAAGATAAAGTTTCCAAATCCTCCACAAAATCAGAATATCGTGCTATGTTTTCTGCCTGCTTTGAAATTACATGGCTTCGTGGGTTATTAGGGGAACTTGGTTTTCCTCAACTTCATTCAACTCCTCTTCATGCTAATAATACCAGTGCAAATCAGATTATTGTTAATCCTGTATTTCATGAGTGTACGAAACATATTGAGGTTGACTACCACTCCATACGTGAATCTTTTCACCGCCATGAGATTACACTTCCTCACATTTCCACCGAACATCAGACTACGAACATTTTCACTAAAGTTCTCTCTCGGTATCAGCATAAATTCTTAGTTGATAAATTGATACTTCTTGATCGACCAACATCAATTTGAGAGGGGATGTCACGGGATTTGATTTTGTATTGATTAGGCAATTAATTAGAGTTGTAAATAGTAGTGTTTTAATAGGACACTTATACTTTTATCCTTAGCCCGATATTGTAGCTAGGGTACGTAAATCTATTTACTTCCTATTTAATGGAGAAAACACTCAGGTAGGTTTACACTCCTATCCTACTAATAGCCATTGCAAAATTTAAACAAAAAGATCTAATAAAAGTTATGCATTCATTACATTAATTCTTACAAAATACATTGTGATTTAGATTTCATCTACATGATTCCTTGCAAAAGTAGGTTCCCGTGTATCGGGTTCCCTAGACATCTCATGGATGTGGCGTTCCTGCAGCAGTATAAAATATTTAAGAGAAAGTAATTACTTAGTGATAATAATAATAATAATAATGACCACACAGTTTGGCACTTAAATGAGGCATCAACAATTATAACTTCTGCATATACTTGATGAAATTAGCTTGTAATGCTTATAGATGTACCACTTTCTTTTTCTAGCAACCATAATCTTAGACCCGACTATCCCTTCGGATGCCATTAGTCGAAGCTAATCGACCATTTGTCCCGACTATCCTTTCGAATGCCATTAGCCGAAACTAATCATTCTCTTGTCCCGGCCATCCCTTCGGATGCCATTAGCCGAAGTTAATCAATCATTTATCCCGGCTATCCTTTCAGATGCCATTAGCCAAAGCTAATCATTCTCTTGTCCCGGCCATCCCTTTAGATGCCATTAGTCGAAGCTAATCAATCATTTGTCCCGGCCACCCTTTCGGATGCCATTATCCGAAGCTAATCATTCCTTTATCGACATTTAAGCATTCGGTCATTTAATATAAACTCTAACGCAATAAGACAGTATTCGTATCAAAGTAATTCCTTATGCAACGTATGAAAAGGGAATGTGAAAGTCACCTACCTGTTCCACTTGTGGGCTGAGCTTGTCTTGACGATGGTCCAATCCCGACAGCACCACCTGCGACATCAATGGTCATAAATCAATACACTTGTATTTTTGAACCACGTTCGTCACTACACTCATTTTAAGAGTTCATATGTTCATATTCAAGTGTTCCACATTTTACACCTTCATACCCTAAAATTGTTACTAGCATTTTATTCGTTTCTGTATAGGAGGTTTATTGTAAGAATCGGCAGCGAAACGGGTTCGCTGCAGGCTGCCACTTCGACAGCGAAAACTGGCTCGCGAAGCTGATTTGCGAAAACTGGTTCGCGATACCTGGTTCGTGAAACTAATTCGCGAAACTCGTTTCGCGCTAACTGGTTCGCGAAAACTGGCTCGCAAAACTGATTCGTGAAACCTGTTTCACGCTACAGACATCACAGTTTCGGCAGCGAATCACAATTCGCTGCAAAACGCACACACAAAATTTGACAACGAATGCTAATTCGTTGCAGCCAACGCAGCTTCGGCAACGAGTCATAATTCTCCGCAAAATACACAACTCGACACACAATCCTTCAACAAATTCTAGCCAAAACACACAAGAATTTTCAGCAAAAATGCACATAAATTTCCAGTACAAAACACACATGAATTTCCAGTATAACACACAAAATTTCCAGCATAATACACAAACTGAAACCATTAATTTCGGCACACAATCCTTCAACAAATTCCAGCCGAAACACACATGAATTTTCAGCAGAATGCACATAAATTTCCAGTATAAAACACATATGAATTTCCAATATAACACACACATAAATTTCCAGTACAACACACACAATTTCAATCATAATACACAAACTGAAACCATTAATTTCAGCACACAATCCTTCAACAAATTCCAGCCGAAACACACATGAAATTTTCAGCAGAATATACATAAATTTCCCCTTTTATTTTTGTTTCCTTGTTTCTCTTAGTTAAATTTCAGTTTCCTTCACCATTAGCTTAGGTCGTGGGTCAGTTTCCTTAGGGTTTTCTTCTTAGGTCTTAAGGAGAAGAGGAAGGGGGTTTCATGACCCATACCTTTCGGATTTAACTAATTTTGAGGAAGGTTTGACACTTTTCTTTCTCTTTTCCTGTTAGGTTTTCTTTTCTTTTTCTTCCTCCTTCTTCTCCTTCGCGTTTTTCTTCTTCTTTCCTCTCACGTTTTCCAGCCCTCTTCTTCCTGTCCAATCTTCTCTCAATCTTAATTCTTTTTCCCCACGCACTCACAAAACACTCTCTCTCTAGTTGGTTTCGAGTTTTCAGAGGAAGGGAGAACGACTTGCTTGAGGTTTTATTATTTTGAGAAGGGTATTAGCCCTCATTTCTCTCTCCTCCTTGTATTTATACTTCTTCTAAAATGTGATGGGTTGTTTAGGGTTGGTTTAGATGTATTCTTATCCTTGTTTTGCTCTATCCAAAACTGTTTTTATCTAATCCCACCCTCTCAGCTCCTTAAAGAATTGGCAGTGAAAACTGCGTCTCTGCCGATCAGGAAATCGGCAGCGAAAACTTCGTCGTTGCCGATCGGGAAATCGGCAGCGAAAACTTCATCGCTGCTGAATACTTGACGAATTCAGAATGGAACAAAACTCACCTAGTCAATGCGAATCGCCGTTTGCGGTAGAAGTCAGCGGCATAGCCCCTGATGTCCACCGGTTTTTGGCCAACTTCCTTCGTTCGGCCCCGAAATTGTCATTTTTGTTGTTTTAGGAAAGTCTCGTTTTAACCATAACTCTTCATTTAATTGTCTGAATTGACTTTCGTCACTTTATGCCTACTTAGGGCTTATAGACCTATCATATTCTACGTTTATCCCAAAGCTACCATTTATGGTAAATTTATGGCTTAGTATCGTTTCTTAACCGTCATGGGTTAGGTTAGGGTTTTATATTAAACACCATTGTAAAGCCTCTGGTCTAATTTTCTTTTAATTGTTGAATAAAATTCTTTGATCTTTGTGAGTTCATCTCGTTGCAATTTAATTACTGAATATTGTCGTTGTTCGTATTCCTTTACGATTTTCTGCTACGTCACGAAATCGGAAGCGAAAACTAAGTCAACCTTTAATATATATATATATATATATATATATATATATACACACACACACACACACACACATTTTCTCTTGGGTGTTTACACATAGTGACAATGAATTTATATGAATAATAATAAGTGCACAATAAAACTAGGAGAACTTTTAGTGTCTTTTAATGGTCATGATTTTGAGGTTTAAGTTATAAATAGCTCATCTTGGATTATAATAGAATGATGAAATGAATAATGAACTCAATTATTATCTTATTCTTAATCTACATTGTATTTGTATGGAATCATAAAAACTAATATATAAATAAAAAACCAATTTGATAAGACAAGTAGGGTTAGAGGCTATTTATTTGTGTTTTGTTTTTGAATTATTTTATTTTAATTTTTTCTTTACTTTAAATTAAGTTTTTTGATGTGTTTATATTGTTTTGATATGATGTCAAAAACTAATTTTTGGTTATTTCTAGATATTTAAATGCTAGCCTACTTGTAGGTTCGACATTTACTACATGAATTTAACCATTAATCCTCATGAATTAATTTTGCAATTTGTTTTAATATAAGCCAAATTCACGATTTAATAAACTTGTTATTAAATCTAAGATAATTTTTTGAAAATCGCTTTGGCCGTATGCAAGTAAAGCACATTTTTTTATAGTTTTATATATTTTTTCCTTCACAAAACAACATAAATAAAATAAAATGCAACACACTCTTCATTTCTTTTTCATCACATTTTACAAGTAAAATACAACTCTCACACACATTCTCTTTTTCATTTTTTTTCATTTCTTTCTCATTATATTTTATAAATAATAATTAAAAATACAATAAAAATTCACATAATCATATAAACATAAAAAAAAAAACTACAAAAAGGACCTCGGGAACAGTTTTGGACTAGTGGCAGCAGTGCAGGAGCACGGTTGATGCGTCAGCACACGCGCCACCGCAAATGGAGCTACTGGACAGGGGGGATTGGATCTGCCTCTTCCCTTTCTTCTCTCGCCGATTATGCCCTTTGTTGCTAGTTGGGTCGGGCTTGTGCCCGACCTGACCATTAAAAACAACTAGGCTCCAACCTGTTTGGACTGGAGCCCAGTCCGAGTTTAAGTGGGTCGAAGCCCAGTATTAGATTAGGCAGGCTGGCAGCCCAGCCCCATGGGGACGGGCTGACAGCCCAGCCCACTAAATAAAAAATAAAGAAATAAAGAAAAAATACAAAAAATATAAAATTTGCATAAAAATATTTTTATTAAAAAAAAATGTGTTGTTTTCTTGCATACGACCAATACACTAGCATATTTTAAAAATTCTTTTTCTTTCAAAAAATATATATTATCTTAGAGTTTGAAGAAAAAAGTGTTTTAGCATGGATTTTGCAAAGAAAAATCATTTCTCGCATTTTGAGATTTTACAACGTGTTTGTAAAAATCCAAAGGGTATTGGCCAATATTCCAAAAATATCAAAATCTTATTTTTGGAATTTTATTATTCACTGTTGGTGTTTGGATAAATAAATCCTAAGGGGTTAATATTCGGCAGGGATAATTTGTTATTATTCACTGTTGGTGTTTGGTAAATAAATCCTAAGGGGTTGATATCCAAAATATTCGACGGGGATAATTTGCTATTATTCACTGTTGGTGTTTCAATAAATAAATCCTAATGGGTTAATATCCAAAATATTCGGCGGGGATAATTTTCTATTATTTATCCTAAGGGGTTGATATCCAAAATATCCGGCGGGGATAATTTGCTATTATTCACTGTTGGTGTTTGGATAAATAAATCCTAAAGTAGGGTAATATCCAAAATATTAGCGGAGATAATTCATTGTTATGCACCGTAATTATCTGGATAAAGAAACTTTAAAATAATAAATATCCAAAATATTTTCTACAGGAATAATGCTAGCATCATTTAATCAGCATATTCTTTGAAAGATCAAAATCATAACAAATCATAAGCAAACCAAAACGTCAAGCAGCTTACCTTAGGTAGGGCGTATTAAGGGTGCTAAAACCTTCTCTTTACATAACCAGTCCCTTGCCTTAGAATCTCTGAAAAACCAGTTTTAGGTTTCCTAGTAACCATAATACTAGGTGGCAACTCCTTTTTTCATGAAATAGAAGATAAGACCCCACATGAATTCCCCCGCTCACGGGGAGGGTCGTCGTTGACGTCGCGCTCTCGCGATGGGGTGCAACACCCTTCACGGCGACCTGCATAACAACAAACCAAACACAAAACCAACAACAAACATAAAAAGCACAAAAATCAATTTGTTCTCGGGTCTGTTCAAATCTTGGGTCTGTTCTTCTCTGTGTGTTCTCTCTCAGTTTCAGATGGCAGGTAGGTTGCTCATGGTTGGGGCTTCTGTCGTGTGGTGGCCGTTGGGTTTGTTGATGGTTTTCATGTGAGAGAGAGGAAGAGGAACTGAGGCTGTGAGCGACAGCGATTGGCAGTGCTATCGAAGCGGAAGAAGAGGAAACAAAAGTTGGTGGCTGATTGGCGTCTTGGGTGCGCAAACGAGGCTATCGTTGGAGGCTGCATGGGTCAGATCTGGGCGGTGGCTGTGGAGGAGAGGTCGTGGGGCTGTTGTGATGGCTGGCCGGAGGCACCGAGGAGAGGTAGGGTGGCTGGCGGCGCTGAGGTGAGAGCATAGGGAGAGAGCTGAAGGGTGCAGCTGGTTGTGACTATGGGAGAAGGATAGTGGGGCTGACTGTGGCTATGGGTTTAGTGGAGATGGATTCTTAGATGGTGGCTGTGGAGGAAGAGAGGAAAAGGGAAGGCTGGTGAGAATGGGGAGCTGTCATGGTGGTCGGCGAGGTAGAGAGGAAGGGAAGAGAGAAAAACCGGAATGAGAGTGAGGAAGGGGCTGCAGCCCCTTAGAGAAAAAATTAGGGTTAGGGTTTCTTGTGTTTTGGTTTTTTTTTTTTAGAGAGTGTGTATTTTTTTTGGTTGATGATCCACTCTATTTATAGAGTTTTTCATAGTCAAAATTTAAAAGCATCTTTAAGCTCGCCTGTCTTTTTTAATTTGGTCATTGATTTTTTATTTGTGCGATTTGACCCTCAATTAACCGTTAAACTCTCAATATGTTCAATTTTGCCCTTATACCAAGATATTTTTGGATTTTTGTCTTTTTTAATATATTTTTTGTTTTTTCCGAAACATAAAAATAAATGGATCAAAAATTGGGTAGCAACAATTATATTGGATTCAACGCATAGCTAAGCATAAGGATGTTAGGTTGGATAGTTTGTCAAACCCATGTTTACTTGAGCTTAGTGCATAACTTAATCCAATAACACTGGGTTTGACAGCTTGTCAAGCGTATGTCAACTTGGGCTTACCACATAGCTAAACTTAAGGATATTGAGTTTGACAACTTGTCAAACTCATGTTCACCTAAACTGAGCACGTGGCTGAACCCAAAGATGATGGGTTTTGAAGGATATCGAGTCTACCATATTGCTAAACTCATATCCACTTAGGCGAAGTGTATAAATGAAAACAAGGACATTGGACCTAACAACTTGATAGACTCGTAGTCACTTAGTCTCAACGTGTAACTGAAAACCCAAGGATATTAAGCCTAATAGTTTTTCAGACCTATAGTCACTTAAGCTAAATGCATAGCTAAGCCCAGGGATGTTGGGTTCGATAACTTCTCAAACCCATATCCACCTAGGCTCAGATAACTTGCTAGACTCATTAACTTGAGATCAACATGTAGCTGAATCTAAGAAAGTTGAGTTCGACAGTTTGTCATACTCATGTCCACTTAAGCTCAATGCATAGCTCAACACAAGGATGTTGGGTCCAACAGCTTGCAAGAGCCATGTCTATTTAGAGTCATATGTAGTTGAATCTAAGAATATTGTGTCTGAAAGCAAGCCAAATGGGTAATCACTTTATCTTTAAGCTGTTTAGACATGAAATTAAGCTGAAAACCAAAATACACACATCCATCAGACCATATAGTTTACAATTCAATTATATAAGGCTGAATTGACCAAATGTCAAGACTATAAGGTTAGATTGATGAAACTTTTATATTGAGGCTCATCTTTTGAATGGCCACGAACATAGAAACTACAAAATTGGGGAATTTCTAAAAAGGGAAAGCAAAGCAGAACGGCCAGGGGGGGCGTGTCTTCAAGTGTTCAAATATTTACAGCAGGATTATACGAATAGCTTTATATAATAAACAATCCTAAAGTTGTGCTTAATTATTATTTTTTTCGCTATAGTTCTATAAATGCAGACCTTCCCAGAATACAATCCTGTGTTATAATTTGAGAGAGGGGTGGATATTGATGATAATAAATCTAAGAGAAATAGAGAGACTTCTTGATCAGTAAAAAAATTGTCTTGGTGGGCGAAAATTAGTTTGGAGATATCTTTAGTTGTTGAAAGAACAGTGGGAAAAACCAAGGATGGAAAACGAAATACAATATAATAGAGGGTTAAGGGAAGTAAGAACATTTTCTCTTCCTCGTAAGGCATTTGAGATTTTCATCATCTAAGAGTCTTTTAATTCCATGGATGAATCTTCAAAATGATCCAATAGACTTCGAATTGAAGAATTTATAGGGGTCTACTGACCATGAATAATGTACACGCAACAAAATCCTACAAAACAGCAGAAGGAATTATTGTAAATAGACGAATCTCTTACATAACCACTAAGGGGTTAGGATGGCATGGACTGAGTAGATATCCCTTTGCACAAGTTTAGTTTTCACACGTATATGGTATGGATCTTTGATGAAGTCTATAATTTTCCATCTTTCGAGTGAGCTAACCCATTTACTCTTGGAGTTGGCACTCTCTCTCAAAAGTAGCAATTTTGTGATAGCAGATCCTAGATGCATGTAAGAGAATAACGACAGCTTTTGAGAGTATCTAATAATTTTATATTTAATACTACATTGTTGCGCCATCTGCGTAACAGAGTTCAACCCAGAATCTCACTAATTACACTACTGGCGACAACATCTCCCTTTGCAAATCACTGACATGGTTACAGCTAGTTTAAAACATAGAATTACAATGCTCGTACACTGTTTTTGTTGACAGCTCAGCATCAATGTTGTTAAGACCATCCTGTTAGCATGATAGATGTTTCCCATTATTGCATTCTCTTTACCATGGGGCATTGACAGCTTCCTGAAACATAAGCTCATGCTTCTCAGCATTCTCCTTTAGGGCCTCTATCTCATCATCAAGTCTCTCCCTCGTATCCTTTAATTTCAAAAGCCTCAATTCGAGATTTTTCATCTCTGAATCTACACGAGCTTGCTCAAGTTTAACTTCTCTGCATTCTGATTCCATAGCCTCTTCTGATTCCAGAGCAAGGCTCATCAGCCGGTTTAACCTCTCACGTAGAAATCCAACTTTCATGCCAAACAGCTCAAAGCCTTTCAAAGTCTTGTCCCAAACTCCATAATCAGCATGGGAGCTGGAAAGCTTTGAAGATCTAATCCCCTCTGAAACGTCCACGGTCCCAATTATTATTTCAGCTGCCAATTTATGATTAATACTGTTGAGAAGATTGCTGTGCAGAAATGAGTTTTGTGAGCGACATAGCTCATAGTACTTAATCCTGTGATGTTCTGAGAGCTCAGAGTCTATAGCAAAACCGTTTAAGAGAATGCTGAAATTATCAATGCCTTCAACATTGTCAAAATCAACAGTGGATCCGGAAAGTTTGATGACTCCCAAAGTTTCCGAAGCACGATCTTCACTTTCATTCTCAGATTGATTGACAGCATACCCTTCATTGTTGTCCGCTACAATCAGGCCATTCTCTTGATTATTATCTTCCATATGGCCTGCTGGAAGAAGCTCCAAATGCTTGGCCTTTTTACCGCCTTCTACATCTTTTTCAGCTGGTTCTTCAAAGTTAGGAAAGAGGAAATTATGAATGTATTAGATCAAGTATTATGTGATCATTTATAAATACCAAAATAGCTCGTAGAGAATTATATACTAGAGATGATTTCTTTTCCATAACCATCTGAACATGGAATGCCAAACTCACCATCTGTTTGGGAGGAACCATTTCCTTTTACAATGTACACCTACGAAAGCATTATGAGAAGCAATTGTTATAGTATTAAACACATAGCAATGACTAACAGTTTTATGCGAAACAGCTTCAGAAAATAAGCCCAACCATTCAATATTTAGAGTGAGGAAAACGAAACCTATCCCCACCGAAAACCAGTATAATTCTAGTTTTTCTTTTTCCTACATCTTAGTATGACCAACTTTTGCTTCAGTTTTCAAAGAAAAAGAACAGATCCTCTGTTCAAACAGGTGCATCACACTATACTTCTGTTTTCAGTTTTCAACAAAAGAGCAATATCTCTGTGAATCACCACTTGTATGTGTTTGTGCGAGTGTGTGTAATGAAGGTGTTTCTTTTCTGCTCTCAGAGATTAAAATGCAAACCTGACAACACAGACCTTGTTATTTCAGGACTAGCACACAGCAAATACTAAACAAGAAAAAAGAATCTACTCATATAACTATTTTAGTCTTCAACTTTGGTTATTTTCTTCTTCATGTGATCGTTCTTGAATACTCGGCTCAGAGATAGAATGTTCTTCTCTGGTTCTCTATCCTAAGAATTTCATTTTCTGACTAGGAATGTCTGTTTTGCCAAGGAGTCCAAAAATTTCCCTGTTGCTTTATGCTTTTTCCTAAATATTCATTTCTGAAAGGACATCTAAAACAATTAGTGACCAAAAACAGAGGAACATTTGATAACAAAAACAAATGTACCTTAAACCTTGAAGGTTTCACTAAATGGAAAACAAGAACATCACCCTCAAGTAAATTGTTTGCAGCACAGAATGCTTTCCATCCGCCACTCAATGCTGTCCTTTCTGCAATGTAATTTAGTATGTATTCTTCCCCACTTTCGTTTTCCAGAAAAACTGTCGTGTCATTCTTTGGCAAATGCATTTTGCAGAACCGCATGGGAAGATGCTGTCATGAGAGAAAGAACATATAAAACAGTCTAACCCATATATACATATAGCATCTCATTCTTAAATTTCGAACATAATTTCCTGTTACCATCCAAAACCCCACAGTCACATTTGAACGGACCAAAGTTTTTGCAAAGCTAGGGTATGCTGCTTCTAAATTTGCCCGAATCACTTCTGCCAGTTCCATAGCAGGAGACTTAGTTTCAGTACTATCATAGAATACACTGAATGCGTCTTTCTTTCTCTTGCGGCTTTACAAACATATAAAAAGGAATCAGGATGAGAATACAATAAACTCAAAAGTTTTCAATCTAAGTACAAGACAGGTAGAATCTCTAACCTTCTGGGCTCCCTTGATTCCCCTGATTTATCATACAACACCTGCTTGAGAATTTTCACCAGGTTTTTCTTCAATTAATTCATCAAACAATAAAAGATGAACAATTACTAGAGAACCTGGGTGTTTGAAAGAACACTATGACTGATTTTCTATTAAGCATCAAATCAGGCTTGTAATTGAAATCTGTCAGTCTGTAACAAGTACAAACAACTCAGAGCTGAATACAATTTGAAGCAAATAAGAATCCATTCTCCATTATTTGTTGAACATGCATATTTAAGGCAAAGATAGCCACTATAATTAAAAAAAAAAAAAACCGCTTTATGATTGCACCCAATACCCTGACATATCTAAAATATCTTTGGAAAAAGAAATAGAAGAAAGAATATGGAACAAATTCGAACCCAGTACTAACTTCAAAACTTCTAACTTAAAGGGCTTAATCTAATGCATCTATCAAGCACTGTTCTGCATTTGCTTTATTTACCTTAATTTAACAAATTTGCAGTCAGGATAGGTATAGTGTCATGAATTTGGATTAGAAGAGGGACTTCTATTGAGAATCGAAAATCATCAAAAATAAAAATGATTAAATGTTGGCAGAGCGAGACTTGGAATTGAAAGAGATTATCCACCAAAGAAGGGGTTACAAAGAGACAATGTATAGAACAAAATTTTCCAGTAATTATGCTTTACATGAAATCTTAGAACCTCAAATCATTAGGGTTATAGGGCTTAATTTGATGCATGCCACAAACCATTCTGCTGCATTCACTGTAGTGATTTGAATTCAACAAACCTGGTATTGGAATGGAGACTTGGAATTGAAAGAAAAGACACAAAAAAAAGATACCTAAGGGACACCGTAAGATGTTCCAAAAAAGAGTGCACAAGTGCCCCAGACAGGAAAAGATGATAGCAACATAATTTAGGTCATAATTTTGCTTAACATAGCTACAGAAATGCTTAATTGCTATCAAAGTGGAAAGGTTCAAAACAGGGTTAGTATTTCCAGTTCACCGAGTACAGCAACTACAGTATACTGGTGACCTCGATGCTCCCTGAGGCTATCATCATTTCCCCAAAAGAATTCCTAGCAGGGTTCACCTAATGTGGCATTTCAAAACACAAATTGCTTTAAAAAGCCCTAGAACCTCGAAGAAACAGCAAACAGTTGAAACGAGCACAGGATACATAGCGAATGAAGTAGAAGAAAAGAACCATTGCAAAGTCCCTCTCAGCTCAAAATAGAACCCATTTAACTAAAGAGCACCATCAAGACAGGGATAATAGCCAACTGCACACTGAAATTAAATATAGATTGCAATTGTTAAAGAATGCCAACAGAAGAAAAGATTCTCACAATTTCATGACCAGCCTTGTACTCAGGTTCTGGGGACTTCTCATGGATCTGGGTCAGTTTTATCTTGGACATATTTGGCTTCCTTCTCCTAATCTAAAAGTGAACAAAACAGATTTGCTAAGATCAAGAAACATAAGCAGACATGCAAGGAACACAAGAAAAGAAGAGAAGAGATAGAAATAACAAACCCTGGGATAAGTATTAAGGGGAACTGGGTTGGAGATTGGAAGCCGAGGCTCAGGGGAAGTGTTTTGGTCTTCCATGTTAGGCAGCAGAAAGAAGGGTTTGTCACTTCTAGCTTCCAAGTTTTTTGCTGTTATTGCAGGTTTCTCTCAGATTCCTGTCCTTTGATAATGTTGCTGACACCGAGACACATGAACTAAAGATTGGGGTATGTGTGTTTGTTTGCTTTTTTATAAGGGCTGAGGCAGTGCTACAGGCTAGATAGATTATCGGAGAAAGAAAAAAATATGTTTTTTTGGGAAAAGTATTTCGCTGTTTTTTTTATATATTTATTTATTTTAGTTAATGACACCTGAACTTCTTACACTGTTATGACTTCTTTACAGATTCAATTTGAAGGAGTGAACTTTACTTGTGAAGTCGTTTGACTTTTTTGATCCCTCTACAGATGTCATTTGTTATTTCCATAATGTCATCATCTGGGGGTGAATATTATTTACTTGCAATCTGGTACCAAGTCAAGTTTTTATTACCACCTATTTTATTTTAAATCCAAGTTTGAAAACTTATCGACTATTTTTTTTTTCTTTTTGATATGTATTCTCTGTGATTTAAAATATTTAATGATCACAAATCGAATATTTTGATCCTTATTGGAGGCGAAAGGGAGTTCACTCTAAAAAGAAATAAAATAAACCTCCCCTTCTGTCACTGCATTGTCGAGACGTTTAGCTATGTTTTTCGGGGGGAAAACACCTGCAATCCTAAGGATCTGAACCGGTGCCACATAGTAAAAGGGGTGCGTGCCGGCGGATAAATAATGATTTCTCAATAGCAGAGCATGCATGCACATTTACCTTCTCAAATATCTGAGCTCCTGCCACCCGCAGAATGATTTGCAGAGGGACAGAGATTAGTATCTGTTAACATCAGGGATCTCTCGTCAATCTAACACCCATCGGAAACGTTCTGTCATGCATGATCATTTGAAAAGTTGAAGAGAAACAACATCGGTAGATAACAGCTACAGAACTTCCATCACTTTTTCTTTTGAATTGTCTGAAAGATTCAGAGGACAAAGCTGAAGACAGCCTCAACACAACGTACGAAGCAAATATCTATTCTTGCAAGCATTTTTTAGTGATAACGGAAGCATCCTCCTGGCTGACCGAGAAGCACGCTGCTCACCAAAATCTGTTTGTTTTGCATGGGATAAATGAACAAGGCCAAGAGCGCCGTCCGTTTCAGATAATCGATTTTCTCTGACAGTGTAGACCTGGAGAAGAAGCTGGGGGTAGTGAGGTGCCGTCTCTCTATCATTTGGAAAAGAAGAAAAAACAACAACAAAGCTTAGCATCCACGGCTACAGCTGCTATGATCCCTTATCGTGGCAATGAACTAAGAAACCCAGCTGTTTTACTATGGTTTCTGCAGACTATACAAATTGCTTTAACAGAATAGTTGTAAATGTAATTTTTGCAGATTATACAAGCTTTGTCGGGGTTCGATCATCTGGAAAACGAAAGCATCCTGCTCAAGAAATCAGTGCTCCGTTGAAAACCCTCTCCACCCTCCACTAACGCGGTCCTTTCTGAGATATATACTAGCTGATACACCTTTCCAGTTTCATCCACCAGAATGATTATGGAAAATGCGGATGACAAAACTTTCTTGGCAAACCCTTAATCAAACCAAAAAGGGAAAAGAAGGTATATCAAGAGTCCTGAAATTTTGTCAACATCCAATATGAACGTGGAAATAAGAATCTAACAGCCATAAACATGGTATGGGAGCATGGACTCGACACAAGTTAGGAATTTGTTTCCGAGATAAGCTTGAATCTCTTCATCTCTCTCCATCACAGAATTGTTTTTCCGCGCGATCATTCTAGTGACTCAAGCATAGCCGTCTTTCGATTATGACTGTATCAAGATAAAAATAAAACTGAGGCGGAACTTTTACAAAGACAAATCTTGTCTGCAGGAAAATGAGCTAGTTATGATAAAAACATAATCAAATAAATGCACTGACCCAAAATTACTTGGGAGTGAAATTCCTTGAAGTGCTGGAAACTACCTGATCATGATCAGGTAACATGATTTAACTCTATCAGTTCACAAATTTCAATCAATCAAGACTGGTGATAGTGACATCTAATTGAAGACAGGATATTTATCAAGAAAATCCTGATTAGAGGCACTATATACAAGGCAATTAAAGCGGGTGACAGGCAAGTCAGCAGAGAGAAACAGAAGCAATCGAGAACGCCATCAATTGTTGTTTTTTGTTACAATTACTGTACTACTACACGCTAGCATTCGTACATATGTAAACATAGTGCATATATAGACAGAGAGCAGAATGGACAGGATAAATATGAGAGTTTTTCTAGGACCAGGGCCGGGCAGGAGGTTGGCGAGGATGAAGGTGCCTGGATATTGCTTGCTCACTGTTTATCAAAACTGTGCTCCATTTTTGGTAACGAACACGAGGGTGGAATTGCGAATAGAATCTTAAATGTATTTCTTTTAGCAGCAAAAATCCATTTTAGTGCATATGTATTTTATTTTAAATAAAAATAGTTATGTTTTTCTCTATTATATAGAATTCAAATCAACGATTTCAAAAATCAAACCGTCTGAATACGATGGATCATATTATTCCTAAATTTATCAAATTTTAGTGATGATTATTGCATGCAGCATGCTATCATATACACACACACACACACACACACACACATATATATATATATATATATATATATATATATATATATATATATATAAGTTAAGTGATAATTTAGCAGACTTATTCATAAAGTCTAAATCAACCTCAACTTCAAGAAACTTGCCCATAATACTGGAATGTGTTATTTTAAATTTTTATCATAAGACATGTATTTTTTAGAGGAAATCAATGTAAATTGTACTCTTTTACCTTCACTTAGGTTTTTCCTACTAGGTTTTCCTTTGCAAGGTTTTAAATTTTTTTTTTTAAATCTTAAAGTATTAAAATATGGATCTTGAAGCACCAGTATAAGACCTTTTATTGAATTCTAAAGTATTTAGAAATCACAAAAGAATGTTGAACTTTTTTTCCTTCCTTTATTTTTTTTTCCCATTGAATTTTTCTTTGCAAGGTTTTAATGAGGCACATTTTTTTAGTACATTGTCATTCAAGGGCAAGTGTTATAAAATTCATAATTATTTGTATTGAATGTCAATGACTTAAGTTTAGTCTTTTGGTTTTCCATGACTCATGAGTTTAGTCTTTTGGATTTCCATGACTCTTGAATTCATTTTTTTTTCTATAAATAAATTCATTTGTTTTGTATTTTTAGAGCTTTGAAAATAGGAAAATTCATAATAAGAGAGGTATTTTCTATTGTTTCTTCTAAGATTCATTATGAATATCTATGTTATTATATATTATTTGTTTTCTTTACAGCACATTTAATACTTATGAATTTTTTTCTATTTTCGTTGTGGAAATACGTTTCAATACTTTTGAACTTTTTTCTATTTGTGTTGTGGTGCTTGCATTTTCCCTTGGATCAAATTTAAATGCCACGTTAGAAATCACTATAAAAAAATTAATGATTCCAAAACCGGAGGAGAGCTTAGATTAGAAAGATTTCCCTTTACATTTTATTCAATCGAAGTGCACCTGATACTGGATAGGGAAATTATTTTTTTATGGGATGTTAAAAATAAAATAATTAGGAAAATAAAAATTGAAACTTCCTGTTAAATCGTGATATTATCATGAAGAATTGAAAATCATTAGATTGTTAAAAAATAAAAATATTAAGATGAATTTTATAAATTAGGAGCCATAAACCCGCGCTTCGCCGCATGGATTAATTTTTTTTTTGTCTAGTTTTAATACATATTAAATTTTTTTAATACATTAAAAAGCTCTACGACGCCGCACGCGTCATCTGAAATGTGCATGAGCTCTGAAATTGATATCGTGCCCACAACACTCGACAGAAAATATAATAAAAAATTGGTAAATTACCAATACACCCCTATAACCAACTCTTAGATTTTATCTTATAGGAGATATATACGTACTTATACAACTCGTGGTGCGCATCAGCTGACCCGGACACCCCGATTATAAAAAAAGAGTCCAAGGATTAGTCATGGTACTCTTAAGTTCACCTAGAGACCCCGGTTATAAAAAAATATATAAGTGAAAAAAAAAGATCTTAAGTTGGCCCAGAGACACCAGTTATAAAAAATATATATAAGTGAAAAAAAATGTATTAGCATGAAAGCACTGTAGCAATTCATATTGTTTTTTTTTTAAATCAGTCCGGGAATTAGTCGTGGTGCTCTTAAGCTGGATCAGATACCCCGGTCACAAAAAAAATATATAAGTGAACATAAAAAAGTATAAGGAAAAAAATAATAAATTGGTCCGGGATTAGTCGTGGTGCGTCCCAAGTCGGCCCTCGGACACCTCGATTATCAAAAAAACAAATTTGGTCCGGGGAGTGGCGGTGGTGCACTTAAGCTTGCCTAGAGATCCTGGTTATAGAAAAAATATATAAGTGAAAAAAAAACAAAAAAAAAAGTATAAGTGTGAAAAAACTGTAGCAATCCATATTGTTTTTTTAAAAAAATCGCTTCAGGAATTAGTCGTGGTGTGCTTAAGCTGACCCGAAGACCTCAATTATAAAAAAAATATATAAGTGAACAAAACAAAAGTATAAGAAAAAAAAAGGAAAAAAATGTATTAGCGAGAAAGCACGTTAGAAAAAAAAGTGGGTCTAGGGATTGTCGTGGTATGCATAAGTTGGCATGGACACCCTGGTCAACAAAAAAAATTAGATCTGGGGATTAATCGTGGTGCTCTTAAGCTAGCTTGGACATCCTAATTATAAAAAAAAAAATATAAGTGGAAAAAGAAAAAAAATATAAAAAAGTATAACAAGCAAAAAAAATGTTTTGGGGAAAAAAATGGAAAAAAATATAATAAGAAAAAAAAATGAAACATAATAAGGAAAAAATATGCAAAAAAAGAAGAAGCAAAAAACAGGGAAAAAAACATTGTAGCGGGAAAAGTATTGTTGCAATCAACAATGCTATGTGTGGGGAGCTACAGTGCTTTCTACACACTTTTTACAATCCATATTGTTTTTAAAATCGGTCCAGGAATTAGTCGTGGTGTACTTAAGCTGACCCGGAGACCCTAGTTATAATTTTTTTTTGGTCTGGGCATAAGGAAAAAAAATATATAAGTGAACAAAAAAAATGTATAAAGAACAAAAATTAAAAAAATAATAATTTGTACAGGGATTAGTCGTGATGCACGCAAGCTGGCATGAACACCCTGATTATCAAAAAACAATTTGGTCTGAGGATTAGTCATGGTGCGCTTAAGGTGGCCCATAGATCCTGATTATAAAAAGAATATATAAGTAAAAAAAAAAGCTTAAGCTGGCTCAAAGACCATTGTTATAAAAAAAATATACAAGTTAAAAAAAAAAATAAGCGTGAAAACACTGTAGCAATCCATATTGTTTTAAAAACAAATTCATTCCGGAAATTAGTCGTGGTGTACTTAAGCTGGCCCGTAGACCTCGGTTGTAAAAAAAAATATATAAGTGAACAAAACAAAAGTATAAGAAAAAAAAGGAAAAAAATGTATTAGCAGGAAAACACTTTAGCAAAAAAAATAGATCCGAGGAATAGTCGTGGTACGCATAAGCTGGTCTGGACACCCTGGTTATAAAAAAAAAATTAGATCCGGGGATTAATTATGGTGCGCTTAAGCTAGTCCGGACACCCCGATCATAAAAAACAAAAAAATATATATAAGTGGAAAAAGAAAAAAAAATTAAAAAAAGTATAATCAACAAAAAAAATATTTCATGGAAAAAAACAGAAAAAAAATATAATCAGAAAAAAAAAATTAAAAACAGAAAAAAATGAAAAAAAAAACTATAAAAAAAATTAGATTCGAAGATTAATTGTAGTGTACTTAAGTTAGCCCAAACACCCCGATTATAAAAAAAAACAAATGAAATTATATATAAGTAGAAAAAGAAAAAAAATATAACCAGCAAAAAAAATATTTCATGAAAAAAAAAATAGAAAAAAAAAACAAGAAAAACAAAAACAAAAAAAGAAAGAAAATAAAATAAAATAAAAAATGAGACGTAAAAAAAAAAAGAAAAGAAGCAAAAAAAAAGAAAAAAAAAGAAACACTGTAAAAATCCACAGTAATTTGTGTGAGTTGCTACAGTTATTTCCTCACACGGTTTAGTTTCTTTGTAATAGTTTCTATATTTTATGAAAACTAGTTAGGACACATTTCTTGTTTTCTAGTGAGAGTTTTTTCTTCTGTGATCATATGTCTTACTTTTCATTTAAAAAAAAAAAGTTTTATGATACGAACAAAGATTTTGGGAGGAAAAAACAAAGGGTCCGGGCAGGAGCTTTAGCCAAGATTGAAGGTGGTACCAGGCTACCCACTCACTAGCCAAGATGACCACTTTCACACCGAGGCCCGGTTTCAGCCACTGCCGGCCGTCTGGCTAAGCTCGCTAATGTTTTTGCCACTCAAGCCGCCCTCATAGTAAAAATACTAAATTGCCCCTAGAGAATTGTGTTGCTGTGAAGCTTGTAGGGATCACTTGGACATCTCACAAGATGTATAGATTGGTTTTGCACACCGTGTATGTCGAGCTAATTGTGATTATATAAAATGAATGTCCAATAAATGATCCAGGCGCAGGACTCCTGATGGCGAAGTCATTAGCATTACCAGATACAGAAACATGCCCACACTCCATTATCGCTTTTCGTGGAGGAGCTTCGTAATCTGGCTGAACTGCCACCTGGGATCTGCAAACAATCAAAATATAAAACCAAGGGCATGGGGTTAGCGATGAGCAGAAATCAATGCATAGCAAAATCTAAACAAACAACAATGAAAAGAAAAGAAAAGAACCACGTACAGAACTCAATGCTCAGATAAAAATCTCCTGCCTAAATCTGGATCATTAACTGGGCATTCATTTTCTAAAATCACAATTAGCTCTAGATACACGGTGCCAAAGAGCATGTGCATAAAACTCCTCGTCAAATCACAGGTCATTGAGCGGAAAGTTCAATCAGCAGCCCCGGCCCTAAGCTATAAATACAACCATCATCTTCCTTCGTTTTCTTCTCACAAGCATATCACAGACCAGCCAACCATACATTCGATTTTCCTAGCAACGCATATCAAGCAGATCTGTCACAGGCACTCTACTGTACACATAATATTACACTAACTGCTCTACCTGTGCACTACCATGCCATAGGAATGGCTCAGAAGCTAGAGCAAAGATATCCAAGCCAGTTGTCCTGCAAAATGTCAAAAGACCTCAGCTTCTTCTCCTAGTCTCCAGCATTACTTGTCCAGCATAAAGACAGCTTGCTCAAAATCTCCTGCAAACTTTTGATGGATGCATATAAAGCCAATGGCATGATTTTGCCGTGTCCAGTCCAGACAGCATCATAATCTTGAACGACGAGTGAGTTTGATACCATGAAAAGGTGAGTGTCTCCTATGAGCAGAAGCAATCGGCTGCCCATTCAGCGTACCAGAAAATCTAATATCCCAACCTTCAACATTCTTTGGGACACATGCATCAAAGAGGATTTGGCCAAGTACACTGTGAGCACTAATACTTGGAGGGTTTGGCAGATAAATCGATCTTTCCTTCGTTTCATCTTGGAGGGGTCCCGACTCCCTGGAATTGTAATATTCTGCTGAACTGGGGACAAAGAAGTGGTCACCTGGCTCAACAGCAACTCTTCTTAAGCTTTGGTTTGAGTTAACAGCAGCTTTCTGAAGGTCGCATATTAATTCCGACATCTCATCATGCATACCGTCCAAGCCAATTCCCTCTCTGAGTTGTAGGATTCTTCGATAATAAACTGAAGGTGCCTTGTCAAGCAAATTGGTCACTGCAGCCCTGTACTGGATTGGATTATGCTTGTAATGACCTGAAATGCCAAGTGGATGGAATTAGTTCGGTCTTAACATGTAAGGGACATGCTGCAATAGAAAAGATAGAAGTAATATAGAAACTCAATTCCAAGCAACAAAAGTAGTCCAATAACTTGTCAACTAGTGGAACTTGAGCTGTTTAACTTTTATGCTTTGCTCTCCATCTCATTCTCATGGTAGGTAAAAAGAAAGAAACCCACAACATACAGACACTATTGGCTGAACATGTTGATTGGAAATGATTACTACAATAATTGATCCAACTGCAAACCGTAAATCTGCAAATCTGCAAGCAAAGATACTCAGATTTGAAGAGATCATATTGTCTTCTCCATATTCAAAGAAGTAGATGAACATAAGATTTGAATTTCCTTATTCATCCCACTTTCTCCTGGAAGCATTTAAGGTACTATTCACAGTTTTTCTGAGATTAAATCTCCATATGCATCCTGCATATGAAAGGAAACAAGACGCAACAAAGATCATAATGGTAGGATTTCAGATCTCGTCAATGCTTGTTCCAAAGAAATAATACTGCCTTTCATTCCTCACCTTACATAGTGACATCAAGTAATGTCATTACGTAACATGAATGACGATAAGTGCCTGTATTACTGTCATCTAGAAGCTCAGCTTTCTCACTAAGAGCTGAACCCATCGCCTCTGGCTTTTACAGGAAGCCACAACTAGTGGACCAAAGGCCAATTAGTGCCAGTGCCCATATTAAGCAAATCCATGCCCCTAATAAAGTGCTGATACGCAAATACTATCTATTCTCTGGATCAATTTCATTAATATATAATAAAAGGGCTACTTTCATTTAGACAAAAGATTAGTGATCAAACAGAAGCTTTGTATTGATTATGAATTATAAAGCAATTAATGCTATCCACAGAAGGTGGCTTGAGAGATTATCTCGTGTTAGGTAGAAGGATTTCCTCCTGCCTATGACAACAGGCAGGAAACTAATGTTCTTTGTTGACCATAAAGATGGAATGTTACAAAACTTCCATTGCTCATTACTACAATCACCAAATAGGTATGATGACTAGGGTTTATCAAATGAAACAAGGTTCTATAATGAGAAAAAGGTAAACTCTCAACTTACAAGCACTCATCCACTCAGTATCAACAAAAGAAAAGGTATTCAACTTATCTGCTAACAAGCACATTAGCGCTAAAATTTTGGTTGTATGTACTTGATTGCCATAGTGGCCTCATAATCCAAACATGCACATAAAATATTCTTATATTTCAGTAAGGCACTTTAACCATTAATAGCATTCAAAACCACTGCAAACTGTATTAACAAAATACAAAAGAATGGGTCTGAAACAAACCTATGTGAGGTGAATGATTCCACTTTACAAGCTTAACATCTGCCCCTAGATCTTGTAATCGTTGAGCAAATTTGGAGATAACAATATAAGGTGCAAGGTCATCATTCTCTGAGCATAAAATTAGATATGGAGCGCCCATGTCCTATAGAGGAGAAATGAAAGTTAAATATACTGATTGAGAAAGACATACAACTTTAGGGGAGCTGAAGGCCAGTTAGAACTTACAATTGAAGAATACAGAGTCTGCCAATACTCAGCATGCTGGGATTCAAACCTTGTAAGGTATAAACCATCTAGTCCAGAAGCAAGGCCTTTTGCAACCCATGACACAAATTTTGATGGACCAGGCATTCTTTGAATTGCAGGGTGTAGAGCAAATCGGGCACCCAAATCACTTGTAAAATCTATGGGGCAAGAGTCATAGATATGCCCAGAAATGCAATTCTTTACCAACCTACTTTCATCCTTCACAGAATAAAACAAATAGAGAGAAAATTAAAAAAAAAAAAAATCTATTAAATAGACCTATGAAGGTGAGGATAATCATATGAAAATAGAAGAAAGACAATGCGTACTAGATTAAGATGACCTTCACATGTTCCTTGAATAATCTGCGTTGGTAAAATTACTTCTACTGTCAGTGTTGGTGAAAGGGAAAAAAAGACAAATCAGAATCTAAAAACTTCACTAAAATTACCTGAAAAACCTTGTACATGCAAGCTTTTGGACCCCCAGAAAACGCAACAAATACAATTGGGCATGGTCTAACCCTTAGATCCTGCATACCAAAAACAAGTGATTTAAACCATTTATAGAGGATGTCCAGATGTGAGCCATTTATAGTTCCGCTTCAAGACCCTGACTTCACCATTGCATCATGAACCTGACTATACTTCCTTATTTCCTGATGTTATTATCGATCATTCTCCAGGGAAAATCAACTGAATGGTGTTAACCTTCACAAATTCTTTAGTGTGAGCAGATGTGTTAATATGATGTATAGAGCAAAAATTTCATATTGGCTCAACGTATACCCCCTAGCCAGCATGTTAAATCATAAAGAATAAAGAATATCAAAACTCTTTCTGAATGAACATGGTTCATTAAGGTGGGTGGTGAGAGATTTACTTTCACTGATAACCTGGCAAATTGCATACTCCAACAAGAAAACATACCAAAAACCAGTCGGTAATTACTCTATGTATTATGAAAAACTTAAAAAGTTCTGAACTAATAGATGCTCTATTTCACTGCTGTCACAGCAATGGAAAGGGGATAAATAATTTCGTTGGCATAATTTTGACCAATATGGACCCCACAAACATAGTCACTCCCACACATTGGAACTGCATAATAATAAACTTTTGGATGATGATCTAAATCTAATCAAACAATTGAAAATTAGTAAGAGTTTAAGTAACTGACCTCAACAAGCTCATTGAGGAGAATATATGCCAGTGATAAGGCCCTTTCAGGATAAAATCTGTAGATTATTAGCCAGCAACAAACACACATCAAATTCAACTCACCACCCCCTCTCCCAACACAGCCCAACAGACACAAAAAATCTTAGCATCACTGTCTTTGCAAATGAGTTTGAGCAACTGATTGCATATAAAAGAGTTGATTGAGCCTGTCCCTTCAATCATGGTACACAAAAGATATCCAAATAATGAACCAGACTCACAATACTCATTCCATTTAATAACATATAGCCATTCAAATAAAAACAACAGCATCAGCAGCTTATAGCCATTCAGTTCTCTCTAATACAAACCTTAATTATCAATCTAACAAGGATTTTGCCTTTCTTACCCTTGACCAATCTACTTTTTGGCCTTCATCCTCCTATGTAAGTCATCATGAATGCAATTATCATAGAATTACTAAAATCCACACACCTTTTATTTTTACAAAATAAGTCATATTTCACCAATCAACACTAGGACCCGCACATAATTGGACATTATGAAGTTGATTAGAAACCCCAAATGCTCTGTTTGGCTACTCAGAAACTTTCGAATATCACAGCAATTAAAAAAAATGACATTATTTAGGTATTTATTTCACTAAAAATCTAGAAAGCTGAAATAAATTTGACACTGTGATCGGTAAGACACTATCAAATTATTAAAAAAAATTATAAGAAAATGATTCTATTAGCATCCAAACAGCGGCAAAGAAAGAAAGACTAACGCGGAGAGGAAATCGGCATGAGAAACGAGGGAATTCCAACCAAGAGAGGAATACAAATCCAAGTAACTCTTCAAATGTTTCTCATGAATAGAATTCCATGCGAACATGACCACAATTCCTTTCGATTCACCTTCTTTCCTTCCCCAATAAACACTACCGCCACCAAAACATTACTGCTGCTCCTTCAAATTAGACTTCTTTGGTGGAGAGTTGAATTCTAAGAAAGAAAATAAAACGAAAGAACTGCGTGTGGATTGTGAATTTTTAGGTGAGATTATTATTTCTCAGCTCATGAGGGCGTCCTTTTTTAGAACGATTCTCCCTTTTTTTTCCTTTATCCAATTAATTATTTCATGATTTGTTTGCCACGTAAGATTTCCGTTCCGGGATAAGTTTATGACGTCCCGGCCCAATGCCATTGACCAAACACGGTGTCGTATCAAAGTTGGTGAGAGGAGTTTTATTTACTCTCTTCTTTTCAGTTTTGAACAGTCCCCGGCCCGTGATGCCAATCTCTCAAATAGTTTGGTGGAGCAACTGAAAATCAACAATCCAGGCATCTTCTGGGGGTGGGGTGGTTGGTGTGCACGAGTAAATTTCATGCTATGCTCCTATTTTAGGCTAAATTTATTTATTTTTAAATGCACAAGTGGCTCGAAATCCAAAGATTCAAGAATTACAGGCGCATGAGTCGGTGTTTATCTAAGGAGTTACAAGAAAAAGAAATCCAATCCATCATCTCTTTAATGGTGTGACGTGTACTTATAGAGGAGGTCATGTTAGGTTGCAATGGATTTTTCTTTATTTCTCTTCTTTTTCCTTTCCCAAATCCTTGAAATTTGCATCTCACCTTCCAAAAACAAAACCAATTGTGTTCTCATTTATGTCGTTCTCTTTCGTTTTAATGAGTATTTGTTTGACTCTAGATTCTCTTTTATAAGTTTAGCTTCCTTTTTTTTTGTTCCTATACATTTTATTTTATTTCAAATTTTTTATCTGATTTGGTCCCTCTATTTTTTTATTGTTCTATTTTTTTATTTTATATTTTTCTTGATTACTATTTTTTTTCTCAATTTTGTCCCTTACAATTGAATTGTATTTGATATGTTAATGGTACTCATTCCTTTATTGTTATAATCTTATTTCTTTTCTTGATTTGTCTTTTTTTATTCAATTTTATCTCTCAACATTTAATTTCTTTTGATTTTTTGTATAATTTTGGTCTCGATTCTTTCAATTATCTTTTTTTAATCATTTTTTTAGTTTTTAAAATTTTCAATTTAGCCCTAAATTTTATTTTTCTATCATTTTGTTTTTATACCATATTTGGTATGCATTGTTTGGATTTTAAATTGTTTTGTTGTTTGATATTTTACTTTGTTATTTTTTTCATTTTTTCATGGTAGGCTTTCAATAGGGCAATCCTTTATTGAAAATTTATTTTATTTATTAATTTTATCATTTGATATTTAGTTATAAGGCTCTTAGCTTGATTGTTTATTACGCTTTTCTTTTTATTAAGTTATTTTGTTTCCATTTTTTTATTAAGTAATGACGAGGGTAATAAGTTAGTGAGGTTAACCATGATTGATTCAAAATTTTGTTTTCCTTAAATTTTTATGAAAAATTATTTTATTTTTATAACTTTATCATTTGACATTAAATTATTGATCTTTGATCTATGTGACGTTTTCACTTTTCTTTCTATCGTGTTACCCCAAATGTGGTTAGTCAAGTTAATCTAAGTTAGTTTGTATTTTTCTTACTCAATACCTTTTTTTTTATCTATCTTTGATATTTTTTGCCATGTACCTCTTTTAGAAGTCTATTTTTTAAAATTGTGATCTCATGCGTGGGAGTAATGGGTTGGTAGAGTTAACCCAGGTTGACTCATTTCTTTTTTAATATTTTAATTTTGCATTTAAGTTATTCCCCTCGACCTTTATTAGTTTTCTTTGTTTTTTTTCTTCATATTTTTGCAAGCTAACCAAAGTTAGCTTGCATTTTCTTACTCAATATTGTTTTTTATATAACTTTGAATTTTTTTTTGCCATGTCTTTCTTTTAAAAGTTTTTTTAATCATGATCTCATGTTACAAGTGGTGAGTTGGTCGTGTTAACCCAAGTTTACTATGGTTTCCCCCCTTGATTTTTATAGTTTTTTTTTTTTAATTTTATCATTATGCATTAAATTATTTACCCTTCCACTTTGATTTTTTGTTTTTTTTTTTGTTTTTGTTTTTTGGTTATTTTGAGGACAAGGTAGTCAAGCTCACATAGCTCAATTTGTCTTTTTTTTTCTAGATTTTTTTATTTAACTTCAGTTTTTTTTGTTAGGTCCCTTTTTGGAAAGACTTTTTTTTTATTCTAATCCCATGCTGTGATTGGCGAGTTAATCGAGTTAGCTTGAGTTTACTCCAAAAAAATTCCTTGATTTTTATGATTTTTTTTTCGTTTCATCATTTTTTTATTAAATTATTTTCCTTGATCCTTGTCATTTTTTCACTTTAAAGTTAATTACAGTTGACTTTTTTTAAAATACATTTTTATTAAACTTTTGTTTTCTTACTAGGTTCTTCTTTTGAATTTTTTTTATTCTGATCTCATATCGCGTGTTATGGGTTAGGCAAGTTATCTTGTGTTGACATGGATTTGTTTTCCTTAGCTCATATATATATATATATTTATTTTATTTTTATTTTTAACATTAAATTATTAGATCTTGAACTTTATAGGTTTATTTTGGTCGTCTTTTTTCGGATCATTTTTATTTCATATCTCTCTGTTCATGTTTTTAGTGAATTTCATATGAGACATCTCATATTCTTTTCGCTTAAATATTTTTCTTCAGCGCAAGTAAAAGATAGTTTGATTTTGGCCGTAGCATAGCAAAGGCTATCTATCTACTCTATTTACCAAAGTAAAACCGGCCGGTATGATCACAGTATTGTTTTAGGAATCATCACTGGATATAAAAATGTGTTTCGCGTGTTTAAATAGAAACATTTTTTAGTTTCAAAAGATGTTATTTTTTAAATATATATTTTTTGTTGTACTATTTAACTAATTGCAAACTAGTAAAAGATGAATAATATCTAAATAATTTTTTGTATATTAAAAAAGAATAACCCTAACTCATAGTCCAAAAACAAGTAATGAAGATAAATCTGTGTGTGACCGACGCTATCACTTCACTTTAAAAAACTGTAAAATACAAAAAAAAGGAAATACAAATTACCTCAAAATTACCTTACAAAAACAAGCGGCTGGTTCGCTATAACTCTGCCTCCCTCTTGTACGTCATTGTCAATACCATTCGGCCAACGTGCAATGTACCAGTCTTCTGGTTTCTTCTGTTTCCTCCCCCCCCAGGCAGCCTCTGTTAACTCATTTTTAACATAAATCCTAAGATCTTGAACTGCATGATAATCACAATA
Source organism: Salix viminalis (assembly GCA_029228465.1). Lineage (NCBI taxonomy): Eukaryota > Viridiplantae > Streptophyta > Magnoliopsida > Malpighiales > Salicaceae > Salix > Salix viminalis. Next base: position 8,889,582 of record CM055429.1, on the reverse strand, counting down.
AGATTTCGATATAAGAAGGATTAAGAATTACCTCCGTTCATCATGTAGTGCGAGGAGATTCTTGATCCTGTCTGCCGAAATCTCACTCATTGATTAGTGTTGAACTTTGGTTGAAGAAAAGCTTTTGAGTGAAGAGTTTTCGGGTTTCTCTCTCCTCGCCTATAAACCCTAATGTGTTGATAATTACGGCTAGCTTTTGTGATGGACAAAAGTTTATATTTATAGGTGGAGAGAGGACCGAAATTCAATTAGAGTTTTCTTTCAATCTCAACCGATCCCATCAAGGTAGTGATTGATATGGAATGTAACTCCTTAATTAAAACCCGATTTTGTAGAAAATAGCATGTATCCTATGAAAACGAAATTCCTATAATGACCACAATTTCGAGAAAAGGAAGGACTTGTGGTCCAAATAAAGGACCTAAAAGTAATTTCCTTATAGCCTCCGCTCATCGGTTTTCTCGATCGACAACGATAGATTTTTTACCCTTCCTGTGCTTGCTTTTTAAACGGTGCTGAGGATCAACTTCTATCCTCACCCAGAATTATCTGTTGTGCTCTCACCAGTACAATACAGCCAATCATGTTGGCTCTCCAACGGACAATATATCACAGCACCCCGACACATAAACAGTAATTGATTACAGCACCATGCTATTAATATTGGTTTTAAAAATATTTTTCATTTAAAAAATATTTTTTTTAAAAATTATTTTGACATCATTTCCTAAAAGCATAATTTTTTTTAATTTAAAATTAATTAAAAAAAAACATTTTTGAAACACAATATTAAACAAAATAGAATCATACTTATCACAGTAGCAAATAAATTTATTCAAAACTAAGCTATGACTAGACCAGGATGCACCGTATTATAAGATGAAATACAATGTAAAACAGGATAGAATCATATGTTATCATGATAAAATTAATTTAGCAACACCCCTCGAGTGCTGGTCTCCGGCCGAGCCTTTCATACATACATATATACATACATACATATATATACATACATGTATTGGATGAATAATTTCTTGAATTTGAAAACCCAAATTGAGTTCTTTCATATATATAATAAATATATAGGAGCTCTCTTCATTTGAAAATGATAGGAGTACTACTTTTCGAGTCTTTCTTTAAATTCATAAGATGTTTCGGCAAATAAATAAATTTCTAAACCAGGACGCGCCGTATTATAACTTGGGTTCTAATTCCGAAAAAGAAAAACAAACTCCCTGACACCAGGACGCGCCGTTTTCCAATGATATATATATATACTGGCAGAAGAGATCACCATCATGCCGAGCCAATGATATTTCAGATAATATTCCAAAATTAAGCAGAAAAGGGAAATAAATGTAATGATAACATAAAAAAGCAACCTTAAAAAGAACATCCATAAACAGCCAAGCCGAAAGCTCAAACAAAAAAACCCTCCTTTTTCCCAATACAAAAACAGAATAAAAGCCATCAAATCCCTGCCATCTCCTCCCCCTTAAGAATAACTGAAACCGTGCCCACTCTAACCAGCTCAAAGTTTTGGAACCTCATTTAGATCACCATAGAGTATCAGGCTTCAAATATAAAAAAATAATAATAATAATAATAATAATAATAATAATAATAATAATAATAATAATGAAAGAAGAAAATACTGTACAGCAACAAACCAGACAACCTTCCCTTAAATTGGCAATTTCAGTTCTCTATTCCCCTCTATGGCTTCAAACAAATCCACTGGTAGTGGCCCTCCATCGGCAAGTCCATCACGACATCATAGTTGTACCTGCAAATTTCGAATGCAAGCTTGTTAGTTGGTTAGTTTCTCTTCCGTACCTAAAATACGCTCAGTATCCGCACTCCTTATCCTACGCCACACCAAATAAAAAAGTTAACTGCGACGCTCCACAATACGGCTGCTAGCTTACTTCTCCGCGAATCTTTTCCGCTCCTCTTTCTCTGCCCCCGCGAAAAATGAGTCGATCTCGGCCAGACTCGGCATTCTCGCCGCCGGTGAGTTTCTCTGATGAAGATTCTCCTTCTTATCTATAGCTTCCGGTGAGCCCATGCGATCGGTGTTGCCGTGAAACTCGCTTGAAGGAGTACTGGTTTCTCTAATGCAAACCAAGGGTGATTTAGTTTGGAGAAGTGAAGATTTTAAGGACGGTTTCGTTTTCTGAGACCACGAAGGAATATTAATTAATGAGGCGAAGGTGAGAAATTAAAAATTATTTGAACCTGAATTTCCTGTCAATGCACGTTGAGCTTTCCGTTTCGGAACTCTTCGCCTGCAAATGTAAATAAAATCTCATAATTATTACTGCTGATTAATGTCGGTACTCTTCTTTAAACACGAGAAACTGAAGGTTGCAGAATAAAGGAAAAATAAATAGTAACGACCGGTAACAAACACAACTGATTTAATTTTGAAAGCGAGAGTATGAAATTCTGTTTCCTTCATTTTCTCAGTAAACAAACTGTACGTCACGAATTTTGTACGTCTTCGTTTGTTTAGTGAGAAAAATCTGCGGGGACTGAGAAAAACTTTATATTCATTCAAATTAAATCTAAAGCTTCTCGGTTGTTTTTCATTCTTTACTCACAAAACATGCAAAAGCTGCAACACACTGCAAAACTTAAATTCCATGATAAAATCTGAACGAACGCCCCTGTTTGTTCACTTAGAAAACAAAGGAAAGTTTACGCAAACTAAGAAAAAAAAATTAAACTCGCATGAAGATTCCAAAAGCATCTCAAAACTTGTTTATTTTCCTCTCTTTTCTCCGTGAAGAGCAGAAACAAAATACGACCAAAATTCTTCTAATTTTTGAATTTTAAATTCACCTCCAGATCTTGAAGCCTCAAGCTATCCTTCACAACCTGGACCGGTGCATTGCTGGAGCAGCAGGAAACTGGAGAGTCGCGGCAGCTGGAATGCCCCTGTTAGAAAGCCACTGGAATTCGATGAGTTTTCCGATGAAATCACTTCCTGCGGCAACATATTGGTGCAACGAAGAGGTTGGAGCTTCAAATTTAACGAAGGTAAGTTAAACTCATCGAAATCAAAATCAAATTTCATTTTCTTTGAGAAACTTGTGATTGAGGATTCCGGACTTTCAGTTTCTGCTACTCGCTTACTATTCTCTCCCATTTCTTGGGTGCTTTAATTCTGGTTTCGGAAGAGAGGAGAGAGAGCGCGGAGTGAGGACGGTTAAAACTTAAAACGGAGGCACTGAATGAAGGAAAGCCGTTGGTTTTAAATGGACGGATGAGATTTGTAATTTGAAATGTCCCCTCAAGACTTGGTCCTGACTCCTGATTACTTGACGGTGATCATGAAACAGCATCGGGATCCTTGAGGGAGATCTGGCGGTTGAGAGATTCTTTTGTTAACCAATGAATTGCCAACACGTTAAAATGCATGCCATGTGTGCAGTTTTTGGATTTATTTACTATTGGCTTTTGTGTATTTGTAGCCTGCTAAAAGCAACTCTAAGAGATAGTCAGAGAACTAAATTGATAAAATAAATTTTTTAAATAATATAAATATAATTTTTTTTTAGGTGTATTTTAATGGTAAAAAGTATTTAGAAGGGTTATATTTTTTTATATTATTTTAAATATAGTGCAATTATTTTGTATATAATATAATCATGTAATTAACTATACGATTAATAAGATTAAAGCTATATAGTTAAATAAGATTAACTATACAGTTAATTGATCAAAACAAGATTTAACCAGGGTTAGGAAACCGAATTCGTCTCTACTTTAAAAAATATCAGCAATGAAGCATAAATGAGTGATCTCCTCCCTCTCAACACAACAATGGAACGCGAAAGCAATATTTGTCACCATCTGACAACCCCGATAGCACTTCCATCACTAAAACAAATGGATAAATGGCATAATGAAGATCACCTTGTCATAGCCCCCTCCCTAGAACCAACAAAGAAACCATGTAGTTTTCCATAAATGGAGATTGAAATCGAGTGGGGGAGATACACTCACCAATCCATTGAGCCATGCCAGGCGGCAAACCAATCTCTGAAAAATGGCCACCAAGAGCTCTCACCTAACCAAAACCATACGCTCCACCTTCAATGAGCACCTGGACTGCCCCCCTGTAAGATGGAAATTATGAAGTAGCTCTTAAGAGAGTAAAATAGTATCACTGGTACTCCTTGCCAAAAACGTTGATTGAGAGGGTCCTGGATATCAAATGCAGGAGCACACCTTTGATTCTATCAGCAATGATATGGGTCTGAAGGCCTTAGCCATGGAAGGGTTAGGAACTTGAGGAGTTAAGGCTATGGTTGTAGCATCAAACCTGTTTAAGCAGCCGACTTAAGCTGAAGAAAAACCAATACAGAATCCATCTAAACTTGGAGCTTTATTATCTTTCAAGAGAAAAGAGGACCTCTGGATTTCATCATCTGTGACTGGATTTTCGAGTTACATTGTTTGAAATTCAGGTAATCACCGAGAAAGAGCCCCGCTAATAATAGATGAAGTCCGGACGTGACTTCGTTTTCGTGCCCCCAAAGATCTTCTTAAAGCAACCCATCTTTCACCTCTTCATCATCGGTAACACACAACTCATCTCCACTATTTTGCCCTAAGAAAGCTCTCATCAGCATCAACAATCCGAACATACCTATTTCTACGCAATGTCTCGGTTCGATGAATCTCTAAAACTAATAGGTTTTGCTACATTATACTCTTTTTTTTTTTTGTTACAGTGGAAACAAATCAAAAAAACTAAACAATTCTAGGGAAGCTAATTCCCATAATATCTGCTAGAAGAAGCTGTTGCAAGCCTTGAGGAGGCTCATCCCAGATCATCAAACCATTGTCGCATGAAGTTGCAAACTTTGCCATAAAATCAGCACAAAAATTAGCCTCTCTAAATGTATGTTCAATTCTGACAGTCCAGTCTCTTCTCAATAATTCTCTAATCTCGAAAATAAGGGCCCTGTACTTATGGAATCCCACTTGATTAGCAGATAACAACCTAAGAGCATCCTTTGAGTCTGAGTGACAAATTATTTTGCGATATCCCCGATCCCAAGCCAGCTTCAGTCCTTTAGCAATAGCTAGTAGCTCTGGAAGAAGGTTGCTACATTATACTCTGAATGTCTTTCACTGCCCTCTTGCTCTCTTAGCCGTCGACTCTCTAAAATCTCAGCAAAATACTTATTAAATACTCTCAACACATCCTTCACAGATTTCGGCTTTTAACACATAATAAACATAGTTCTCTCCCCCCTCTTTTCTTTGCGAAGATTTAAATTTGAACCCATAAATTAAATGGTCGACAGTAGCCGAGAAAACCTGTTTTTAAATTCTCGTTTTTTTTAGAGCCCTTGATGATGAAATAATCAGGGACGGCTACCCTTGTCAAGTTTTATAGTTTTACTGGCCATAACACACAGATTGTTCTTAAGACTATGTAAAATTGTAAATGGTAGACAGGATCCGAAAAAAATCTGTTCCTAAAACTGCTAGCCATAATAAAGAACTTGAATCCATGGTGGTGAGATCAAATGCAGGAAATGGTTTATCGACCCATTAAAAGTAAGGCAACGGTTCTTGAGTTGGTTCCCGTTTGTTTGAATGCAGTGCAAATTGTTTTTCATAATACTTTTAACTTGAATTATATTAAAATAATATGTTTTTTATATAAAAAATTTATTTTTATCTAAGAACATAATTACCCAGCAATGCCAATCACCACCTTAATAAAATCGAAGGGATAAATTACATTACTGTTCAAAGTTTAAAGATACCACAGGCATGGTGTATGGGTTTTTTTTTCTCTGATTTTCTATTCATCAATAATTTGTCAATCACTATAAGAAAAAAAAAATTGGGATATCAGCTGATCTGATATTACCTTGGCATTAAAGGGCTTTCTTCACATCAAAGTAATTAGAACGCTCTTTGTTTGCAGCATCAACATCCTCTGGAGATGCCACAACAACTGAAACCCCTTTATCTTTAACAGCCTCGATTACCTCCCCAAATTCCTTGAAGTCCTTCAAGCTGTGGAAAAAAATAATGGAGAGGAAAGGATCAAAATCTTGATCTGAAACAAAACCCATCCTGTCTTATTGCTACTAAATATAGAAATGACATGTGCTGGTGTGGATCTGTATGCAAAACGAAGCCAATGTCATTCAAATTGTCTAAGGCAAACAATCAAAGTCATGCTACGAAAAATACATCTAAATGCTTGAGCATTGAACTTGATTTCAATTAAGAAAGAGACTCTGGACAACTTTATATTTCTTGACATCTATAAGTTACATATCATTTTAGTTCTAAGAAGAATGATGTTAGTTTCACGATGAGAATACTTTCATACTTTCTATTATAATGACAAGATTATGGAGAGATAAGCTTTATGCAGCGCCAAACAAATCACCATTTGCACGACTTGCATTGTTATCATTAAAATACATGTAAATGATATGGCCTCATCCGTTCTCCCATTATTTTCCTTTCCCTTTTCCTTTTATCTAAAGGATACTTGATTCTGGGTAATAACCAACCAATGCTATTGTATTTTCACAAGTTTAGTGTTGGTCAATGCAGACAAAAGCAAATAAACCTTAACCTTTACCTGGTTGACAATATTTCTTCCCGTCTCTTTTGCCTTTCTTCTTCCGTGATCCCCAATAAATACCGCAATAAACTGAAAGGCAAGGGATACAACAATATATTTAGGGCGCTAGAAACCAATTAGAACTGCATTTCCTTGAAGTTATTTGCTTGACCACTGGCTTCCAATTTCAGGCTCGTAGATTTTGATTCCACATATTGAGACCGGGTTTTGTATTTTTTGGATAAGGGTTTGGTAGGGTGGGGGAATAAAGAGAAAAGAGTTTAAATATTCCTTCTTTCGAGCACACAAAACAGATAAAAAGCTCAAATCAAACAGAGAATCACGTTAAAAAGACAGCCAGAGAAGCTAGAAGTCAACCCTACAAAGCACACACAATGGAGGAAGCTATTGTCAGAAGTTCTAAGTGCCTCTGAAGGGACCAAGGTTAGGGTTGCATCTCTCATCTCACTAAAAAAAGTCCAAAGAGTGAATTATTAACAGTATGTGTCACCCAGACATGTGTTCTCTGGAGATAACTTTGAAGGCTAAACGATGACACAGGTTTTTGAGTGTCTAGAAAATTGGAGTAAAAAATGGTTCTAAAACATGTTCTCCACATACCTGCTATAACCTTTGGCATCTGCCAGCTGGTATGAATCCACGTCTCCAATTGTTCCAATAATTGCTTTAGTTAGAGTATCATTGTCCATTTCTAATTCACGTAGAAAAGCACCAGACCCATCATATACATCAAGTGTCTTCAAAAGGTTGGGATCACGATACGATAAGAAGGAGAACACTCCTACAAAATATCATAAATTGAATTCCAATGGTTAGATTTATATTTTTAACAGTTAGAGCTCCTTTCCAGTTCCAAATGGTGCCTAATTGAAATTCCATGCCGAGCACTACATCTCATCATTGTACCTGAGTGAGTATCAAAATCACAAAACCCTCCATATGCCCCACCACTAACACGTACACGATCCCACAACCATGTATTACTAATGTATTTGGAGATAACATAAGCACTCCCATGAAGCTTATAACCGGTGTCATAGATATTAGCAGCTTTGCCAACATAATTAACCTGTAGAAGGTGAATGCTCAGAAATTTACCCTGGCCACAAGAAAACAAGACAGTATGGCAACCAACATTGTAGTTTGTTCACCTGTGTAGGAATCACAATAGCTTCATTTCCTGGAGAAAGTTGAGCATTCCAGGCAGCAGCTTCAACAGAAGACTTGCTAGGAAGCAAATCAAGAAACTTGCTAACATACTTTTCTGAGTTGGTGAGATTCTTTCCATCAGCAGTCATGTTTATCAAGCATCCATTCTTTGATAATAAGGATATACGAATTTCCTCAAGAGATGAGGAAACTCCAGCCCAATCTTGATCAACTCTCTTCTCGAGAGCTTTCAGGAATTCCAAGTAACTATAGAACCACAACAAGTGAGTTGTGTTAGTGTCATTTCATGCAGTAAGAAGGCTCTCCATGAAACTTGAATCTTTTAATCATTATTTGTACATTCAAAGCAATTAGCACTATGTCAAACCCTAAATCATTGTTATTGGATATGTATTGAAATCATAGAGCTGAAACACTTGTATTGCATAAGGTTGTTGGATGAAATCAAAGAATTACAGATTAATCCAAAAGGTGAACATTCTAACCTTACACCACCCATTTGTTCTGAAATCCATCCTGCAACATTTAATTTTGCATCCATTCTTGCAGCTGCAATTCCGTGGCCACTGCCTCTTAAACGGTTCTGAAGAGAGTTTTGAGAAATTTGAGATGATTTTATTAAAGACAGACCCAATTGCATTTCTGATTCGTCATGCAAAAAATATATGAATAAGTACCTCCATTCTTGCTTTGCTCTGGGAAACAAACTGCTTAAATCGTTGCTGGTCAGTAAATCGAACTTCTTGAAGAACACAATTAACCTACAGCAAATAACATTGCATCAATTGGTTGCATCCCCAGGCAACAAACAAGAGCAAGCAAGAGAAAAAAACATTAAAAGACACTGGAGCAAAAATAATCAAATTTCTCCCAGTGTGCTGAAGCCTTCAGGAAAAAAAGCAACTGCAATACCTACGCTGACACAAGTGCTTGAAAGCCACTTCAACCGACTATTGTGACAATACAATTCAACCGCACTTACCAGGTTAAATAAGTCTTCAACACGCCCAGCCATGGCTTTCCCCCGAACAACTATATGACTACATGGATCTTCCCTGCCTCGAACAGATGATGTGAATGGATAAACTGATATACCTCCAGTTTTTCTTCCGATCAACTGGTTAAGTTGCACAAAGGTCAAATCCTTTGTGCCCATTTCAAGCAATGACTGGCTGGAAGGACATCGAGAAATAGTGAAAATATGAATAAATAGTCTGCAAAGAAATATCTAAGACAGGGCCCAGCCATTAAAATTGACCAAGAATAGCACATCTTGTTTTTAAGATTTCGTATCAGTTATCCTGACCTGAGCAAAACTCAACTTGCGAACATATGTCAACAGTGGATACAGGAAAGAAAAGCATGCATGACAAGAAATGAACATGGAGTAAAATCTTCGAGGCAACATCTCACCAGAAAAGCGGCACCAAAGGAAGGAGTTCTTGCTTCAGCGATCTCATATTGAAGACAATTTCAGCATAAAGGACATCATTTGTGAAGAGGTCATGCTTCAATACTTTCACTCCATTGATATCCCCAACCTACAGTTAGTATATAAATGCTCAATACAAGTCTCCAATAATTCTTGTGTGCAGGATATTCAAGCACAAAACACTTAGCTTAACAATAACCTCAGTGGGAACATGTATGGGTTCCTTGGGGATGTCACGCAGAATGAGGCTTGGAACACTTCTTAAGGCTTCAGGTGGGTCGGGAGTTTCCTGCTTTAATCTCAGCTCCTGTGTAGCACGTGCTAGCTCAGCAAGATCTTCTTCAGTCATGCTTGCTTTTACTTTCTCCAAAATTTCTCTCTCAGCAGCTTCATCATGAGAAGCTTTCTCAGGATCAGGCTGAAACAGAAAACACCCAGTGTCATCTGAAGCAATTACTGTACAATACAAATAGAAACTGAACTTTCAGATTTAACTGTTTACCTGCATTTCAACAGTAACACAGTGAGGATTGTTCAAGATGAATTTCTCAATTAAAGGAGAAAAAACAGCTTTGGAACCTTCCTCGGCTATTCTTGCTTTTAGGGCCATCAAAGGTTTCTCATACTTTAAAGGCTCAAATGGATTCATATCATATATCCATTTGCTCTACAAACCAAAACCACAAAAATCATACTTGAAATGAATAAATGATGACTGGTTTGCAGAAGATAGGGAAAAAATATGCAAAACTTACAATGGATCGAAGCATCAGTGATAGGCCACGAGGAAATGACCCTGTATTGTTTTCCCTGAGAGAAAACTCAATTGTATTCATGGATGCCTCCACAGCTTCAGTCTCAAATCCTTCCTCTTTTAACTTTTTAAGTGTACTCATGACTAATTCTTCTACCTTTTGAATGTCCTCTTCAAAGACACCTTTCAACCCAATACTAAATTGAGGCTGAAGCAGCTCATCTTCAATTCCACCACCAACAATGGCATCTCCAAGACCACTTTCCAGCAAGATTTTCCTCAAGGGAGAAGCAGGAGTTCCCAACATAAGATGATCCAAAAAGCCAAGTGCAAGCTCAGTTTCCAAGTCTAGGGGCTTATCTGCTAGCAGCCAATTAAGGCATATCATATGCTTCTTTTTCAAATCACCTCCATCACCAGCAGGATATTTTTCAATTATCCTCACAGGCTCTGAAAAAAGTTTTTGTTGCTCAACCCTTGACTCTTTTGGGGCTGAACTTGCATCAAACATATCTAGATACTCTGAGAGAGAAAGAGAGAAACAATCAGAGTACAAGTTTTTCAGAATCCTGAAATTTTCTTAACTACTGAGCTGAATATTACAAGTGATGGTATATGAGATGAATGTTGACCGTCTAATAATCTTACGGTACATGACAGACAGTATTACTCTAAAGCAAATTGATCATAGAAAAAAATAAATATTAACAATGTATAGGCCAGCCTACAGGCTTTGTGAATACAAAGACACAAAGTATGATGAAGTATGATGGTATAATTATTTAGATATTAAAATATATAAAACAGATGCCAAAGTCCACCGGACAAAACCCATTAAAGGAATAAATTTTGGTTTCATTCCAGCTTTTTCTTGAACAAAAACGTCTTACACTCATGGCCAACATCTGCAATCGCTTCCCTTTACAACAAAATTACCTGGGTATTTTCTAATAGGCTCACATGCCTTGCATTTAAATGGGAAATAATGGATTACATAAACTACTTGCAAAATTTATCAACAGAGATGGGATGCAGTACCACTCAGAATGCGTAAGCGCTCAGCTGCATCATCATCTCCATAAAACCATATCCTGGCATTGCTTGGGTGGTAATATTTACCATGAAACTCCTGTGATATTTTAGTCAGTAAAGAAGAGATTACCTTATGTATCAGTCATAATCATGAATCCATTGATCCTAAGTATAGCCAAGGATAAGCTATGTATACAAGGAAAAAATATAAATATATATAGTGTACTCACTACAGCACCAGAGATTGCACATGGGCAAAAAACAATATTCATGCATAAAAATATTCGCAAATTACTGAAAATATTTGGCACCAGATGTATTTGACATGAAAATCACACCACAAAGGAGAAGTTATTGCAGCTGGCAAGATGAGTGAATGGATAATGAGTTATTCACCGTCCTAGTTTATTTTGAAAAAATCATATATACTGTTTTATACGTATCCAGCTTCTAAAAGCTATAATGAAAACACACAAGTTTTCGAAGTCCAGACAAATGGATTAGTGTCATCAAAGTTCCCGAAGTTTACAGTCAAGACAGTAAAAAAAATAAATGATTAGTTTGAATTGTATAGTATAGAAGGAAAAAAAAAAAGGGGGGGGGGGGAGAGCAGCTGCATGAATTGTATAGTATAGACACTTCTACACTAACATACTAGAACAAGTACGTTGAGAACTTTAAAATTAGGTATTGTCTGACCTTAAATTGCTCAAAAGTTAATTTGGGAATAACTTTTGGATCCCCTCCACTATCAACACCGTAGGTATTGTCTGGGAAAAGAGCCTGCACAGAAGTTGTGAGTGACAGTTATTAAGGGTAAGATAATGTGTAGTGGAGGCATGTGCATAAAACAAATAGCAATTAGTGAACTAAATATCATATTAACAGCATTTGAATAAATGCATTCACAAAATTGTACTCATGAGATTGTAAGCAGACATGAAGGAATGTCCAAGTAGTCAACACTTTGCATACAGAAATGATTAAAATCAAACAATTAGAGATGGGGGAACTAGCCTGCTGAGCAGCACGCCCTAAAATATTATCAGGTTGGGAATAGACACCCTTCATCTCATTAAAAACAACACCTGAAATAAAGGGAAAATAAATTCATTAAAGATGAAGATGCTGCATGCCGAAGGAGCAAATAATACTTCCTAACAAGTAGCTGGATGTATTTCTTAAAATGTGCAACCTTTATAAGATATTTCTTCTGAAGGATCATTGAGCTCAAAATGCCAACCCTCCTGTTGAAAAGTCTGGTAATCCTCCACACATTTGGGGAAGAATACAGCATCCAGGTATACATCAACCAAGTTATAGAAATCCTATTTTGGAAAACAAGGTTCAAGAGTTAAAATCTATACAAAATCCAAAAAGAGAACTACTCTTTTTACCCAGAGTTGCATATTGTACATTTATTATTTCCTCTTACCTTTGTATTCGTGGAAGCAACTGGGTAGCAAGTCCTGTCAGGATATGTGAATGCATTCAGAAAAGTATGCAAACTTCCTTTCAATAACTCAACAAACGGTTCTTTCAATGGGTACTTTCTTGACCCACATAATACACTGTGTTCCAATATGTGCGGTATCCCAGTTGAATCCTTCCTGCATTACACCATTAGCCACGATCAGTAGCTTGCACATCAGCTAAAATAGTCACTAGCCAGCTCGTGGTGCTTGTTACAAAATCTGACAAGTTTAACAAGTTCCCAGGTCGTCTCTCAAGGAACTATTTTTCAATAATAACCAAACCGAGATGAGCATAAAACACTTCCTTTTCTTTTTCACAAGGCTTTTAATTTTCAAATACAAAACACTCCATAGCCGTTTTCTTTCAAAAACTCAATACTTGGACAATCATAATAAATTCAATCATTTTCAACAGTATCCACACTCTTCTACTGTAAACCTCCACAACTGAGTCCACTAACACTAAATTAAGCTTTAAAACAACGAAAAAGAATGCTAAATGCTATAAAATTAACTATCTCAGAAAATTCAAGATTTCGATATAATATCCAGTTTTCTTCATCTAAATTACGGAATAAACCATTTATAGCGCATCCACTTGGCATCAAATTAAAACAAGGAATAATACTAATGCTGACACTAAGAACTTACGGCGGAGTGCGAAAAACAATGCCGAAAACTTTATTCTCATCATCATTAGAAACAGACATGACTTCAGCTCCAGTTTTTTTATGCTTGAATAACACAGCTTTTGATTTACACTCTCCAATAAACTCCCCCGACACTTTCTCAAATCCATACTTCTCCGCAACCTCGTCAGGCACGGTGCTAGCATCTGCAGCCACACATAAAATCAAAACTCAGTTGTTCATTTTTCTGATTTCAAATTGAAAAAATGAAATACACTTTACCTAGAGAGTGCGGCGAAGCGATGGCGTGAGGAGAGAGAGTAGAGAAGTGGTGTTTGTTGAAGTGAAAAGAGGGGGATGAAGAGGATGACGTGGCAGAGGGAGGGATGAGTTTGCGGCGGCGGGGTAGGGAGCGAGAAGTGAGCGGGTTAATCGAACGGTGGGGATTAAGAGGGGTGAGAGAGGAGGAGGATATGGATGAGGATGAGAGAAGGCGAAAGAAGTTATGAGGAGAGTGGTGGCGAGGGTTGAAGATTAGTTTGTTGGAGGAGCGCAGGAGAACTGCTGTCTCCATTTTTGTGGAGATAGAGGCCAAGGCAGAGGTGGGCTATGTTTCTTATTTTGTAGGGGTCTATCGGGGGAAGGAGGGAGGGAAAATATCAAGAGGTGAAGATTGGGGAAGGATGTGACTTTTGGAGTGTCGTTTGGGGCTTTTTTCTTGATCATAAAAAATAATAAAAAAATAATTGATAAAATCATCTTCTTATTTATTTCTTTCACTTCACGCAGTTGACATGGAAACATTTTGTTACCATGTAACGTTGTCTTTAAGCACTGCGGAATAGATTGTTTAGAGGAGGCTTGTTTCTTATTGTTTTTTAAAAGTATTTTTCGAAAAAAAATAGAATTTTTTTATTTAATATTTTAATTTAATTTAATTTTTTTTGTAATTTTATATTATTTTGATGCGATATCAAAAATATTTTTTTAAAAATAAAAAAATATTATTTTAATATATTTTTAAACAAAAAACACTTTCAAAAATATCCTTATCACACACTCCAAACAATCACTAGCTTGACCGGTGTTCATTAGAAGAAGAAGCATGTATCACTCCTTCAACGACGTGTCTTCTTGGATTTTATCCAAGCAAACTTCTAACCATTGTTTTTTTTTAATTAACAAAAATGATTGATGTACCTATGGTAAAAGTGTAGACGAAAAAGGATCCACTCGATCTCGTGTTATCACCACATGTCACGAAAAATCAGGATCATCCAGTCATTATATCCATCATGGTCAGACCTTTCATGTATTATGAGTTGTATTTGTTAAAGTATCAACTAAAGATCAAATTGTTAACATATATATGCAAGTTAGTTAGAGTTAGTTGAGAATATTAGAAATATGTTAGTATTATAATAGATTCATGTATAAATAGTTCCTAATTCTATAATACAAAGACGTAATAAGAGAGAATTCCATTTACCCAGTATTTCTTCTTAATCTTCTTCTCCTCTTCACTTTCTTACCTGATATACACCTTCTATACCAAACTTCTTCTTGATAAATGGTATCAGAGTCTGTCACTAAAAATAACTAAAGAAAGTGTCAAGAAACTGCAGTGTGATCAAGAAAGAAAGTAAGAAGAATTGTAACAAAGAAAGGCAAGCTGAAAGATTAACATAATAGAATCAATTCCACGGTTTGATTAGCATTATGATCATTGGGCAGTGTTCATGGAAAACTTGTTGAGGTCTAAAGAATACTGGAACTTAATAGAGCATGGCATTACTGCAAAAGGAGGAGAAGGAGTGCAAACTACGGCACAACAAAGGACATTTGAAGAAGAGAAATTGAAAGATCTGAAGGTTAAGAATTACCTGTTTCAATTAATTGATAGGACCATTCTTGAAACTATTCTCAACAAGGAGACTTCGAAGGACATCTGGGAATCCATGAAACTGAAGTATCAAGGTTCAACTAAGGTGAGATGTGCCTAGTTACAAGCACTGCAAGGGAATTTGAGGTTTTTGGAATGAAAGAAGGAGAAAAGGTTAATGATTATTTTGCTAGAACATTAACTGTTGCAAATAAAATGAAAGTACATGGAGAAAAAATGGAATAGAATGTAATTGTTGAGAAAATCTTGAGGTCAATGACCTCTAAATTCAATTATGTTATTTGTTCTATTGAGGAATCCAATGACCCTTCTATCAAGTCTATAGATGAACTTCAAAGTAGTCTATTAGTTTATGAACAAAGGATGCAAGGACAGAAGGAGGAACAACATGCCTTGAATGCTATTAATTCTGAGAAAACTAGAAGAAGATTTGAGTACAAAATTGAAGGAAGAGAAAGATTTCTTGGAGGTTTCAGGGGAAGGGGTCGAGGAAGGGGCAGGCAACCCTATAACAAGTCCTTGATCCAGTGCTATAACTGTAAGAAATTGGGACACTTTCAATATGAGTGCCCCAACAGAGACAAAAATGCATACCAAGTAGAATTAGAAGAAGAAGAAAAGATGTTGCTAATGGCTTGTGAAGATGTAAAGAAAGCAGAATTAGAAGAAGAAGAAAAAAGATGTTATTAATGGCTTCTAAATATGCAAAAGATGCAAAGAGAGAAAAGGAAGAAATTTCATGGTTTCTTGACTTAGGCTGCAGTAATCACATGTGTGGTAACAATGAGTGGTTTTTGACTTTGATGATCAGTTTAGACAAACTGTGAAGATTGAAGACCATTCAAACATATTAGCCATGGGGAAAGGGAGCATCAAGTTATATATCGAATGGATCAACACAGATCTTTGCTGAAGTATATTTCATACCTGAATTGAAGAATAACCTCCTGAGCATAGGCCAACTGTAAGAGAAGATTTAGCAGTCATCATCAAGAACAACATATGCAAAGTCTATCATCCTAAAAGAGGTTTGATCATGCAGTCACAAAATGTCATCCAATAGAATGTTTGCTATACATACTACTATAATTGTCCCTACAACACATTGTTTGCAAACAACATCCGAAGACACCACACATCTATGGCATTGTCGATATGGACACTTAAGTCTCAAGGGGCTGAGAACATTGTTCCAAATGGAGATGGTCAAGGGTCTGCCCACAATTAAGGAGTCATCAAGGGTATGCAGTGATTGTATGATAGGGAAGCAATACAAAGAAACATTACCAAATAAAAGCATGAGCATCTAAGAAATTACAGCTTGTCCATGCAGACATTTGTGGACCTATCTCACCAGCTTCAAACAATGAGAAAAAGTATGTAATTACATGTATTGATAATCACAGTAGGAAGACTTGGGCATGTTTCCTGTATGAAAAATCTGAAGCATTTTCAGTATTCAAGAAATACAAGTTGCTTGTTGAAAGGGAAAGTGGTGAAAGAATCAGTTTCTTAAGAACTGACAGAGGGGGGGAGTTCACCTCACATGAATTTAATGAATTCTGCAATATGCATGGAATTAAAAGGCAACTTACCACAACGTATATCCCACAACAGAATGGGGCTGCAAAGAGAAAGAATCACACCATAATGAATATGGTGCGAAACATGTTATCAGAAAAGGGAGTACCAAAGCAATTCCTGGTCAGAGGCACTTAACTGGTCAATTCATGTGGTAAATAGGAGTCCCACCACAACTGTCAAACATATCACACTTGAAGAAGCTTGGAGTACCTTCAAGCCGTGTGTTGAGCACTTTCGTGTATTTGGGTGTGCGACTCATGTCCATATACTTGACAATCAAAGGAAGAAACTGGATGATAAGAGTCTTAAGGGTGTATGGTTAGGGCAAGTGAAGAATCAAAAGCCTATAGACTTTATGATCTAGTTGGAAAGAAGATAATAACCATGCAGGGATGTGATATGTGTTGAAGATGAAAAATGGAATTGGGACAGAAGTGCAGAAGAAATGAGGCAGGATGAGTTAGAATGGGTAGGCAGCAGTGAAGAGGTTGATACTAATGAAGGGTTAGTAGATGATCATAATAATGATAACAAAGGGATAGTAGATGATCATAATAATGATGATAACGAACCTGTCAACAACATAAACAATGCCTCATCCAGCAGAGTACCTGAAGAAACTATAGGAGCATAACAAAATGTTAATCAAGAAAGGAGCAGAAGGAGACCAACTTGGTTAACAAACTATGTAACTAATGAAGACTTGTCTGAAGGAGAAGATGAAGGAGTACATCACCTTGCAATGTTCACCTCAGCTGAGGATCCAATTACATTTGAAGATGCCAATAAAATTAAAGAATGGAGAGAAGCAATGGATACAAAGATGAAGGCCATTGAAAGGAATACAAACTTGGGAGTTAACTACCTTGTTAGCAGGAGCGGTAATAATAGGAGTAAAGTGGATATTCAAGACAAAATACAATGAAGAAGGAAATGTGGATAAGCATAAGGTCAAGCTTGTTGCAAAGGGATATTCTCAAAGGCATGAGATTGATTACAATGAGGTATTCAGACCAGTAGCAAGGTGGGATACAATTAGAACAATTTTAGCTCTTGTAACTCATAAAGGCTGACATGTTTTCCAACTAGATGTTAAGAGTGCTTTCTTGCATGGAGAATTATCTTAAGTAGTATTTGTGAATCAACCATAAGGCTATGAGGTCCAGGGAGAGGAATCTAAGGTTTATAGGTTGAAGAAGACATTATATGGGCTTAAACAAGCCCCTCGAGCATGGATATAATAGGATTGAGACCTACTTCCTAAGTGAAGGCTTTGAAAATGCTTTTGTGAACACACATTGTTCATAAAAAAATAGTGACAAGGGAAGGATACTAATTGTAAGCCTATATATGGATGATCTCATCTTCACATGAAACAATGAAGAGATGTTTAAAGGCTTCAAAGAATAAATGATGAGGGAGTTTGACATGTCAGATTTAGGAAGAATAAAATATTTCTTGGGTGTGGAAGTAGTGTAGAATTCTGATCACATATTCATTTGTCAAAGAAAATATGCTAAAGAGGTGCTTGAAAAGTTTGGGATGGAACAAAGCAATGCCGTGCAGAACCTTATTGTACCAAGATGCAAACTAACAAAAACATATAACTGATGCAACAAAAATGTAAATGCTATAGAATATAAGCAACTGGTTGGAAGCTTGTTATATCTTACAGCCACTAGACCAGATCTTATGTATATGTGTTGGATTGGTTAGCAAGTACATGGAAAAGCCTATTGAAATGCATCTCCAAACTGCCAAAAGAATACTGAGGTACTTAAGGGGAACTACTAATCTAGGGATTGTATACAGAAAGGGTGATGAAGGGCAACTAAGGGGCTTTACAAATAGTGACTATGCTGAAGATATTGGTGATAGGAAAAGCACATCTGGGTATGTGTTTATGATTGGTACAGGAGTTGTTTCTTGGTCTTCTAAAAAGCAACCAATGGTGACATTATCAATTATAGAGGCAGAATTCATAGCAGCAAGATCATGTGCATGCTAGGGTGTTTGGTTAAGAAGAACTGTGGGAAAACTTGGCCATAATCAATCAACCAGTATTGTGATCTATTATGACAACAACTCTACTATCAAGATCTCTAACAATCTAATAATGCATGGTCGAAGTAAACACATAGATGTCAGATTTCACTTCCTAAAGGATCTCACAAGGGATGGTGTAGTGGAATTAGTGTACTATAATACACACGAACAAGTGGCAAACATTATGACTAAACCCATAAAGCTTGAAGCTTTTCTAAAGCTACGAGACAAGCTAGGAATGCATGAACTGAACGAAGTGAACTAAAAGAACAACAATTTAGTTCAAGGGAGGGTGTTGAAGTGTCAACTAAAGATCAAATTGTTGACAGATATATGCAAGTTAGTTAGAGTTAGTTGAGAATATTAGAAATCTGTTAGTATTATAACATATTCATGTATAAATAGTTCCTAATTGTGTAATACAAAGAAGCAATATGAGAGATTTCCATTTACCCAGTATTTCTTCTTAATCTTCAACTCAATCTTCTTCTCCTACTTCATCTTCTTGCCTGATTTACACCTATACCAAACTTCTTCCTGACAAATGGTATCAGAGCTTGTCACTAAAAATAACTAAAGAAAGTGTCAAGAAATTGCAGTGTGATCAAGAAAGAAAAGCAAGAAGAATTGTAACAAAGAAAGGCAAGTTGAAAGATTAACATAATAGAATCAATTCCACGGTTTAACAAAAGTCATATTTAACAAAAGTTATATCATCTTGTGATCTCTTTCTAAAATAATTATTTGGTGTCATTGATGCAATCATAATCTTAACTTGTGTTTTAAATGCATAAGCAGACATGTTTTGTAAAATTCTTTATTCTCCACCTATGTTTCCATACACCAAAAGAACATTTTATTAGATTATATAATGATGAGTGTGCACGATTAATTTTTTTCATGACCACTTGGTCTTACGCAACACCTCTGTAAATGATACCTCTTACCTTTATAAAGACCTAAATACTCATACTCATTGTGATATCTGTCAACAACTAAAAAGTATTTGTTTGTATACAAGAGTAAGACGTTAACCTTTCATTATATTAGTAAATAAAAAAGAATAATATTAAACTTAGATTATCAACTCTTAATTTATATCAAATCACAACCTTTTGGTGGTTATGTGTGGCGCAAAAAAAGTATGTGTGTCGCGTGCACTGTATTCCCATTATGCCCAAACAAATGTGAATTGCTTGTCAAAACTATAAGCAACCATAAGATTTTGGGTTTGTACACCTTTTCTTCTGATAAATGGAATTTGATTATTAAATTATATGCAGGCATGAACATGTATTCCATCAATTGTACCAACATAATTATACATGAAAAAAAAAGTTAACATCGTAATTAATTATAAACATTAATAAAACAAATTATATTAATTAAAAAGCACATTTTACCTTGAAATGTGGAATATATCTTAGATTCATGCAATGTTTGTAAATTATGAATTTATTGGTTTTATGACTTCTACAACAAACAAACATATTGTTTTAAGAACTTCATATACTAATAATTTTACCTGAATGTTGGAATTTCTCTTGCACTTCCTTATTTGATGCCACTATTGTTATTGTATATAAAAACATTGTCATTTTTTCAATAATGTTTATCCATCTTGAAGGTTTCAATCAATAATGTGTTTTTAAATCATTACACAAACTCAATAAAGTGATTATGTTCATCCTAACACATGCTAACACATCATTTTCAATTATCTCTTAATACTTTGTTCAACCAGCACATTGTCATATTGTATGAAACCATATATGGTTCTTTATGTATATAACTAATATAATATTTGTTTATAGCACCGGTTGTGCATATAATTAATTTCTCTGTATCGAATTGTCTCCTTAAAAAAATCATCTTCCTCATCATTTTCATCGTCATTGTCATCATCATTATTCTCATTATCGTCATTATGGTTGTTGTCATCATTTTCGTCATCATCACCCCATCATCACCATTCCTTATGGGAAAATAGATGTTGATACTACCTCATTATGCAATGTTTATGGGGAAGATTATAACTAAAAATACTTACAATAATGACTATGGTAATGCATTTATTGCCATTATTATTAATTCTTAATACGTGTTACAATACAAATTGCTTTGAAAATAAATAACACGCCACCTAAATAACCTATACAACTAGTCACCTAAAAAATTAAGAACTCATAGATATCAATTATTTAAAATCAAAACATAAATGAAAAATTTGACATTAAAATATTATTGTCATATTTTCTTAGTAAGTTTGCATTAAGAATGGACTAATATGATTTTCGTGTTGATATAAATAGTTCTAATCATTATGTAATAAAATTCTTTGTCTCTTATTTATCTTTGTTTATGTTTTATTTTTAGGAGGGTTTTGCATGTAGGTTGTTTGTTGAACAATCATTATTTTTCTCAGGTTATGATATTGTTTACTCATTAATTACAAGAAATAACGTTTTAGCAATCATAATTGCCTTCACACATGAGTTAATGTAAAAATAGCTACTACATCCATGCATTAACCCAAATATAAAAAACACAAAGCAACTTTATACAAAACAAAACCTAAGTAACATAAGCTAATCAAACAAACAAAACTCCATCTCACACAAGGTTATGCAAAAGCGATCAATGTCTCAGAAAGAACAAAATAAACCTTCATGAACATGTTTCAATCGAACAATTAATTAAACCAATTATTAACTTGAACAAACATGTTTCTGCTACATGCTTCTAATATTGTTTGCTTAAGTCTAACAATCATGACCATGCACACATATATCATTAGCGACGATAATTAATAAAAAATGTTAATTAGTACAAATTTTGGTGGGATAGAAAAAACTAGCTATTTATATTGAAACCACCTCTAATTTAAAACCCCTGTTGGTTTTGATTTCAGTTAAAAACACATAAAATTGGATTTTATTTATGCAAGAAAATTTGGAAGCACCGTTAATGAAAATATTATTAGCAATTTAAATTAAAATATCATTTGATTTGATGAATGTTGAAGAAAGGGGTGAGGAGATATGATATTACAAATAAAAAAAACAAAGTCAAACCATTCCATTTCTAATTCACTAGATCTTACCTCGTTTACAACAAATATACCAATCTTTTTCTATGAAAATCATAGAATAAAAAAATGGGTGCAAACAAAAAAGATATTGAGAGGAGAGAATAGGGGTTGGAGAGAAATCAACAATTTATTTTTATTTAAAAAAAAAGAATTCCTCCAGGGTTTTCACTATAAACCGAAATCATCAAGCTCACCCCTCATACTGTTGGAGATAGAAAGAGAGTGAAACAAAATCATGGAGAAATGGATGATGATGAGATCTGCGGGTTGTTTTGGAATTTGTTACAACAATTAATTATTTATTATTTTTTGTTGTTATTTGTTTTGTTGGTGGAGAGGGGAGAGAGAGCATAAAAGTAGTTGTAAAAGCTTATGAAAAAGTAGGGTTTAACCTCAATTTTCTCATGTCTTATAATTACAAATTATTAGGTTCAACCCTAACCAAACATTAAAAATTTGTATTTCATCCCAACCTCAGCAACACTTGCAAAACCAAACATCCACTTAATATATGTTTGGGAATGCGATAAATGTTATTTTTAATAGTGTTTTTTGTTATGAAATATATCAAAATAGTGATTTTTTTTTTATTTTTTAAAAGTATTTTTCATACCAGCACATCAAAATGAAATAAAAACATAAAAAAAATAATTTTAGGCAAAAATTAAAAATAAAACTTTTAATCTTTTCAAAAACATTTTTAAAATGAATTATCAAACATTCTCCAAGAGCGTATATACCCCATTAAAATTGATAAATAAGTTAAGAAAAAATTGTTATGAATCCAGATGAAAATTCTAGGTGAATTAATTTAAATCTCCAATGAAATAAAATAATAAAATGATATGTGAAATTTCAATTAGTGATAAATCACGTAACCTTCCATCCAGATAGAATAATTATTTAAAGGAAAAATCATACAAAACTAAGTTGAAAATGTTTAGAAAATAATAATAATAGAGTGGAATTTTGAATAAATGTCACATGCCCACATGACACGAGGAGTCATGGCATCACAGGGGATGGTCTCACGTATCGCGTGTTAGATAGTCAACTGTCATTCGCAAGGCATGGCCTCGTCAGGTAGTAGCCGAGTCTAGTCGTGTCAGGAGTCAAGTCAGCCGTAGCTTAGTCAAGTCAAGCACGACAAGATGGCAGCTCAGCTAGTTCGGTTGGACTGGTTGGTTGGGCAACTGTTTGGTTATTTAATCTAGTTACCATAACTATGGTCTTTAGTTTTTAGTTAGTCTTTTAGTTATATTTAAATTAATGGCCACGTGTCAGGCCAGAAAACAAATAAAGAAAAGTTTAGCTAATTAGATAAAGATTATCTTAGTGGTATTTCATTCAAATTGGAATTGTTGTTTTAATTAGTATTTAAACTAGCGTGATCAATAAAAGAGCACTGAACAATTTTCCAGAAATTAGTATTTGGAGGTTGTGGATTCCTCGAAAATCCATAAATAATTCTAAATTACTCTGAGCAGGAAGTAGGAACGTAACATTGGTATTAGAACCAACGATCCATCGTTGATGGAGCAGGAACAAGGTACTCCCAACTCGTCAAAACTTTGGCAGCAGTAAAAACAAAACCAAGATTAGTCTTAACAGAATCATCATGCCCTGCAACAGATGGTGTAAGGGCTGACACATAAGCTAGAAGTAGTGGCCTCACATGTGGAGGCACTGGTGCAGTTAAAGGCCGCCCAAAATACAGGCGAACCAGGAGGGTTTGCACAACCAATTACGAATCCCCTATATGAGGACAATGCAGGTATTTAGACCAGAGCCGTAAGACTAGACTTTCCAAGGTTTAATGGGGAGAACTCGAATGGATGGGTTTATTGGGCCAATCAATTTTTTAACTATCATAAGTCCAATCCGCATCATAGAGTTCTAATGACCTCTTTCTATATGGAAGGAAAGACTTTAGTATGGTTTCAAGACATTGAGGATGTCGGGGGTCTTAACAGTTGGGAGGGGTTTATTCGGGCTCTACAAACTCAATCCGGGACATCACCTTATGATGACCCCATGGAGGCCCTAATTCATCTGAAACAAACTACAATAGTGGAGGAATATAAGAGTCAGTTTGAGATGGTTTGTAACCATCTTAGAGGGCTAGCTGAGTCATATAACTTTCAATTGCTTCCTCAACGGGCTGAGAGAAGATATTTGTTTCATGGTGTGTATGCTCAATCCTGCTAACCTACACATGGCCTTGGGATTAGCCAAAATACAGGAGGAGAATGTAGCTGCCCTCTAAAGGACGACCAAAATGGGATCTATTTTCCACGAATTACTAATGGGCCGATACAACTACCAGAGAGGAGGGCAATGGTGCTCATCCAAAGGCTGACACTAGGTTAGATGAAGGAACGACGGGATAAGGACCTTTATTACAATTGTAATGATAAATGGGTCCCAAGCCATAAGTGCAAAACAACCCAGCAGATGTGAAGCAGATGATGTTAAATGTGTTGGTGAAAAATCTAGAAGCATCTGAGAAGAAAAGAAAGGCTTCTCAGTTTTTTAGAAGTGGCGAAGATGCAGACGAAGATTTTGAAATTAGCTCAATTAACAGGGGAAAGAAACCAATAAGTGGAAGTGGAAGTACTCAAATGTCCATCAATATGATGCTAAAGAAGGATATTAGAGAAAAAGCATGTCAACAAATAGCAAGGTTTTTTTACACTAGTGCTATTCCTTTTAATTGTGCTAAAAACCCTGAGTTTGTTAAAGCACTTGAATTAGTTGCAAAACATGGGCCAGGATTTAAGCCTCCATCTTACCATGATATTAGAGAGAAGTACTTAAAGCAAGAAGTAGATAACACAATGCATTTGCTTGATGACTACAAGCTGGAATGGAAAAAAACAGGTTGCTCAATAATGTCTGATGGATGGACTGATAGGAAAAGACGCTCTATTTGTAACTTTTTGGTTAATAGTCCTAGAGGAACTTTTTTTTTATCATCTGTAGACACATCTCCTATATCCAAAACAGCTTTTAAAGTATTTGAGATGTTAGATGCTATTGTTGAAAGGATTGGAGAGGCAAATGTGGTGCAGGTCATTACTGATAATGCTGCGAATTATAAGGCAGCTGGGCATTTGTTGATGGAAAAAAAGAAAAAAACTTGTATTGGACACCATGCTGCTGCTCATTGTATTGATTTGATTTTTGGAAGATTTTGAGAAGAAACTAGAGGTGCATGCTGTAACCATTGGTAAGGGGAGGAGAATCACCACTTATATATATTCAAGATCTATCCTTATTTCCATGTTGAGAAAGTTCACAAAAGGAAAAGATTTGATCAGGCCTGCTGCCACTCGATTTGCCACTGCATACTTGACTCTTGGATGTTTGAACGATTGTAAGATTACACTGATGTCAATGTTCACTTCCGTCCAATGGAGGTCAAGTCGGTATTCAAAAAGTGAAGAAGGGCGGCAAATTCAAAATTGTGTTTTGGACAGCAAGTTTTGGCATGATGTCTCTGAATGCATCAAGGCAGCATTTCCTCTTATAAAAGTTCTTCGATTAGTTGATTCAAATGAGATACCGGCCATGGGTTTTATATATAAAGCCATGATGGAAGCGAAAGAGAAGATACAAGTGAATTTTGGAAATGTGCAAAAAAGGTGCAAATTATCTATTATGCCAATTGTTTATTTAATATAACTATTGTTTTATCTTATGTTATTTAATGTTGATGTTAATATCCTAATTTTTATTTTCTTTTGTAGATATATACCTGTATGGGATATTATTGATGCAAGATGGGAGCTTCAACTTCACAGACCTTTGCATGCATTTGCTTATTGGTTGAATCCTCATTATCATTATATTACTGATTATAGAAATGACTTTAATATTAAATATGGAATGTATGACTGCTTGGATCGGATGGTGCCTAATGAAGTAGAGAGGGATAAAGTTGATTTACAACTTAATATATTCTCGAAAGCAAAGGGGTTATTTGGCATTGAGGCTGCCAAAAAAGCAAGGGATAAAAAGACTCCAGCTAGATGGTGGGCTTCTTATGGAGATGAATGTCCAGAGCTACAAAATCTTGCAATTCGAGTTCTAAGCTTGACTTGCAGTTCATCTGGATGTGAGCGTAGCTGGAGTGCGTTTGAGATGGTAAGTTTTTTTTTAAAAAAAAACAAATATTGTTTACATTTTTTATAAGAATCTTATATTTTATCGATTGTGAATTTTTTTTTATAGGTTCATACTAAACGAAGAAATCGTCTACAGCAGAAAAAAATGAATGACTTGGTTTTTGTGATGTGTAATTTGAAAATGAATGATAAGGACAAAAGGCAAGTCATTGATTTTGATGACGTTGTAGATGATCTTCCATCTGATGATGAATGGGTGACTGAAAGAGAAGGGCACGGTGGTTCATCGAACATTAATTTACTTCAAACTATTGATAGTGCAACACGAAGACAAAATGGAACAGAATACGATAGTGATGAAGATAATTTTAATGGTGTTGAGATGAGTACTCGAAGCCATCGAAGATTATTTTGAAACTTTGCATTCAAGGAGTTTAGAGTTCAATAATGTTGAGCTCAATCTCGTACTAGCAATATCAGTTAGCACCCCAGTAGTACTAGTAATCTTTTTTTCATTGTGATGCTATTGATGCAATTCCCTGGACATAGTGAGGGGGGGGTGAAACTGAAAGCTCGATTTTAGTTTACATTGTACGCCAAACTGAAGATTTGTTTTAAATTTGTTAGTTTTTAACTTATGAACTTTTAGGGACATAATTATTTTGTAATGTGTTTTGAAGTTATTTTACATCATGTATGAACCTAAACTAATTAAGTTTTATGTCCATAATTATGCTATTTTGTATTCAGAAATATTTTACATACGATTTTACAATTTTTCTTCCCGCACGATTTTAGCTGTGATTTTACGATTTTTGTACGGACAAATTCGGGTACGATCTTACGATCCGATTTTTCGGAGCCCTTTCCGATTCGTGTCAAAATCTCGATTTTGACAACCTTGGTCTGGATTGATATTTCTCTTGACTTTATTGAAGGGTACCTAAGTCAGAAGGGTACACTGTGATTATGGTAGTGGTAGATCGACTGTCTAAATATGGCTATTTTATTCCTATTCCTCATCTATACACAAAAATTAAGATTGCCATGGTTTTCTTACACAACATTTTTAAACTACACGGCATGCCTACTTCAATGGTGAGAGACAGGGACCCTACTTTTACAAGCTCATTATGAAGATAGTTGTTTAAATTACAAGGCATTGAGTTAAAGTTTTTGACTGCCTATCATCCTCAAACGGACAGGCAGATAGAGATTGTGAACAAAATGGTGGAGCAATACCTGAGGTGTTTCTCAGGGAACCGACCCAAGGGGTGGTCTCAACACTTACCACGAGCAGAGTGGTGGTACAACACATCAACACTTCCACTGAGCTAACCCCATTTGAATCAGTCTACAGTTACCCCCCCCCCCAAAAAAAAAATTAATGCAATTTATACCAGGCACCACAAGGTTACAGGAAGTGGAAAATACCTTGAAAACACGGGATGAAATCCTCAACATCCTCCAAGCTAACCTGCAGCAAGCGCAAGAAAGAATGAGAGTATGCAGACTGTAGGCGTACATATAGAAATTTTGAGGAAGGGGACTGGGTTTACCTCTATTTGCAGCCTTACAAGCAACGGTCAGTAGCTCAAAGAAAGAACATGAAGCTGTCTC
This sequence comes from Salix viminalis, assembly GCA_029228465.1. NCBI lineage: Eukaryota > Viridiplantae > Streptophyta > Magnoliopsida > Malpighiales > Salicaceae > Salix > Salix viminalis. The sequence goes on along the minus strand of CM055429.1, from coordinate 8,862,091 downwards.
CCAGATTTTATGGGCCCTTTCAAGTGATGAAGAAAGATGGACTAGTAGCTTACCGTTTGGATCTACCACTGCAGTCAAAGATCCACCCCGTCTTCCATGTGTCGTGTTTGAAGAAGAAACTGGGGCAACGACACCAACAGGTGGTGATGCTACCCCCAACTAATAAAGATGGGTTGTTCGTCCAGAGCCTGAGGAGATTGTGGGGAGGAAAATTACAAAGAGAAAGGGAAAGGTTGTGACTGAGGTGTTGGTGAAATGGAGTGGTTTAGGGGTAGAGGAAGCTTCGTGGGTGGTATATGCAGATTTGGCAAAAGAGTTCCCTGACCTTGTGGGCAAGGTCATATAAAGAAGAAGGCATTGTCACGTGCCCACGTGACACGAGGAGTCGTGGCATCACAGGGGATGGTCTCACGTATCGCGTGTTAGGTAGTAAGCTGTCATTTGCAAGGCATGGCCTCGTCAGGTAGTAGCCGAGTCTAGTCATGTTAGGAGTCAAGTCAGTTGTAGCTTAGTCAAGTCAAGCACGACAAGATGCCAGCTCAGCTAGTTCGATTGGATTGGTTGGTTGGGCAACTATTTGGTTATTTAATCTAGTTACCATAACTATGGTCTTTAGCTTTTAGTTAGTTTTTGTAACAACCCAGTTTTTTTTTTCATAGTACCGATTACTCAACGAACCAGATCACCTCACATCAATCAAATATCATCCATACAATGATTATTCCATAAAAATTAAAACTTACATAAACGTGCAATATTATGGTTTCATAATTAGAGATTCATATTAAAAAAATATACATACATGGACCTGAGTTACATTCCTATCCTACTAGTAGGATTAACAAATTTGCACAAAAATGTTCTGATAAAAGTTATGCATTCAATACATTGATTCATCCAAAACATATCGTAATTTAGAATGCATCTACATGGTCCTTTGCAAAAGTAGGTTCCTGTGTACCGGGTTCCCTAGATCGCTAGTGGATGTGACGTCCCTGCAGCAGTGCAAAACATTTAAGGAAATGAAATTACTTAATGATAATATTAATAATAGTGACCAAATGACCTGTCAATTAAATGAAACGTTAATAATTTTAATTCCTGCATATACTTAGAGCAATTCACTTGTAAGGTTTATAGGAGCACCATTTTCTTTTTCAAACAACATAATCAATACCCCGTCCATTCTCATAAGGCATCCATTGTTGAGGTCAACTGTTCCTCCCCCATGGTCCTTCTTTCTAGACGCCATTAGCCGAAGCTAAGCGTTCATTTGTCCCGGCCATCCTTTCGGATGCCATTAGTCGAAGCTAATCAATCATTTATCTACATTTAAGCATTCGACAATCGAGTATAAACTCAAAATATTCGAATAATATTCAAATTAAAACAATTTCTTACGTATCGTATGAAAAAGAGATTTGTAAGTCACCCACCTGCTCCACCTGTGGGCTATTCCTGTCTTGACAATGGTCCAATCACGACCACACCGCCTGCGACATCAATGGTCATAAATCAGTATATTTGTATTTTCAATTCACATTCGTCACCACACTCATTTCAAATTCAAGTGTTCCACCTTTTACACCATTACCCCAATGAATTTGTTACTAGCATTTAAGTCATTTATATTATGGCAGAAATCGGCAGCGAAACTGGTTCGCTGTAGGCTGCCACATCGGCAGCGAAAGCTTGTTCGCGATAACTAGTTCGCAAAAACTGATTCGCGAGGACTGATTCGCGAAACTGATTCGCGAAGGCTAATTCGCGAAATTGATTCGCGAGGCCTGATTCGCGAAAACTGATTCGCGAGGACTGACTCGGAAAACTGATTCGCGAGGACTGATTCGCGAGGACTGATTCGCGAAAACTGATTCATGAAAACTGATTCGTGAAAATTGATTCGCTGTACGACATAGTTTCGGTAGCGAATCATACGGTGCTGCAAAAAACACCCTTCGGCAGCGATTGTTGATTCGTTGCAGCCGTTACAGCTTCGACAGCGACATCACAATTCGCTGTGCTGCAAGGCACACAATTCGACAACCAAATCCTTCAACAAAATCCCAACCGAAACACACATAACTTCCCAGCACAACCACGCAATTTATTCAACACAACACACAATTTCCCAGCAGAAAACACATACAATTTCCACTAGAAAACACACATTGAAATCATCCAATTCGGCACAAACTCCTTCAACGATTCGCAGCCAAAACACACATAACTTTGTTGCACAAACACATACAAATTTTCAGCAGAAACACACACTATTTGTCCAACACAAACACAAAATTTCCCAACAGAAAACACATGCAATTTCCACTAGAAAACACACATTGAAATCATCCAATTCGGCACAAACTCCTTCAACGATTCGCAACCGAAACACACATAACTTTGTAGCACAAACACATACAAATTTTCAACGGAAACACACACTATTTTTCCAACACAAACACACAATTTCCCAACAGAAAACACATGCAATTTCCACTAGAAAACACACATTGAAATCATCCAATTCGGCACAAACTCCTTCAATGATTCGCAACCGAAACACACATAACTTTGTAACACAAACACATACAAATTTTAAGCGGAAACACACACTATTTTTTCCAACACAAACGCACAATTTCCCAACAGAAAACACATGCAATTTCCACTAGAAAACACACATTGAACCATCAAATTCGGCATAAAACCTTTCAACAATTCTACAATCGAATTTTCATTTTATTCATTTTTCATTGTATTTTTTCTAAAGTTGGCCTCATGTATCTCTATTTCCTTGTTTCTTTTAGCTAATTTCAGTTTCCTTTACAATTAGTTTAAGTCTTGAGTCCTCTTCCTTAGGGTTTTCTTCTTAAGTCTTTGAGGATAAGAGGAAGGGGTTTCATGACCCATACCTTTGGATTTAACTAAGTTTGAGGTATGCTTGACACTTCTCTTTCTCTTCCCCTGCTGTTTTTCTTCCTTCTTCTTTCCACTCATGTTTTCTTCTTCTTCTTCTTCTTCTTCTTCTTCTTCTTCTTCTTCTTCTTCTTCTTCTCCTCTCCTACAAGTAACCCTCCAAACCTTCTCTCACAGACCCAATTTTTCCTTCACTCACTCGCTCATAAAACACAATTTCTGGTTGCTTTCAGATTGGTCTGAAATTGACAGAGGAAGGGAGAAAAACGGGTCCTTTTGCTGTTTTTGGAAGAGAATGATTCCCTCTCTCTCTCTCTCCTCTTTGTATTTATACTTCTCATGTAAAGTGGGGGTTGTTTGGGATTCGTTTAGTTGTGTTCTTATTCTTGTTTGGTCTTACCTAAAACTGGTTTTATCTAATCCCTCCCTCTCAGCTCCTTAAAAAAAATCGGCAGCAAAACTGATTCACGAAACTGATTCGCGAAAATTGATTCGCTGCCGATCACTAAACAAAGTCGGAATGGTGCGAAACTCACTCGGTTGATGCGATTCCCCATTTGTGGAAGAAGTCAGCGGCATAGCCCCTGATGTCCACCGGTTTTTGGCCAATTTCTATCATTTCGGCCCCGAATTTGTCGTTTTTGCCATTTTAGGAAAATCTCGTTTCAACAATAACCCTTGATTTTAAAGGTCCGAATGAATTTCATCAATTAATGTTTATTCAGGGCTTATAGACCTATCAAATTCTAAATTTATCTCAAATATTTCCATTTATGGTCATTTATGGTTCATTATCGTTTTTCCTATCCGTCATGGGTTAGGTTCGGGTTTTTGCTTTAAACACCCTTGTAAAGCCTCCGGTCGAATCATCTATCAATTATTCAGTAAAATTTCATGAACTATTTTGTAAGTTACCATTTTGTAAGTTCATCTTGTTGCAATCTAATTACGTATCATTGACGTTGGTCGTCTTCCTTTATGATTTTTCCGCCGCGTCACCAAATCGACAGCGAAAACTAAGTTAACCTCTATTATATATATATATATATATATATATATTTCTCTCTCGGGTGTTTACAGTTTTTTAGTTATATTTAAATTATTGGCCATGTGTCAGGCTAGAAAACAGATAAAGAAATTTCGCTAATTAGATAAAGATTATCTTAGTGGTATTTCATTCAAAATGGAATTGTTTCTTTAATTAGTATTTAAACTAGCATGATCAATAAACGAGCACTGAACAATTTTCCAGAAATTAGTATTTGGAGGTTGTGGATTCCTCAAAAATCAATAAATAATTCTAAATTACTCTGAGCAGGAAGTAGGAACGTAACAATAAACTAATATAAGATTTTACATCCAAATAACATTGATAGTCAATATAAACTTCATGTACAAGGTTGTTAAAATCATTTAAAATACAATATATAGAATATTACAGAAATATCCAGTTATAGAATTCAAACAGTAATTGGAACTATTTATATATATACACTTCGTGCTAGCATTTTATCGAACAGGTAGGGAGAAATATCCAACAGTCATTCAGATCCTATTTCAAATGGAATATCATTTATGTCCAACAATCATTTATGTTTTTTGCATTTTGACAATGATGATATGCTATTTTACTAGGCAAAACCAGTGCATAAATTCAGCTATAACAAAAATTCCCATAGCTTCAAAACTCGCAATTTTAACTCGCAATTTTAACAATATTTTTCATGTACATACAATCACACATTTTTTAACTGAGGATGGTGAAAATATAAGAAATTAGGGGTAAAAGTTCCTCAATGATATCAATGCCAAAAATATCAATGAAATTAGTCATAAAGTACGGTATAAAAGTATCGATAACTATGTAAATTACAAAAAAGAACTTTGAGGTCATTAGTATAACATTATCTGAAATAAGTATAAGAAATTAACCAGGTTATTGTAGCAACCACCAACCATTTTCCCTGTGAATTTAGGACTTTTCTTCCAAGTTAAGGGTTTAGAGAGTGTTGGGGAGTAATTTTAGCTAGGGAGACCACTTCAGAAAGCAATATCAAAGAGAAAAATGTGTACGGAGAGTAGAGAATTTGAGAGAGAAAGCTTTGATATTGAAGAAGAAAGAAGAGTTAAAAGGAAGCTTATAAATGAATCTTTAAAATTTCTCCAAATTTAGTGGTAAAGTGTTCTCATAGCTTATATAAATTAAAGTAAAAAATAATAATTATTTTTTAAATTATATAAGTTTGATAACAATACATATTACAAATATAGAGTTTTTTTTATGTATTGTCCTCTGTTAGTAAATAAAATATAAAAATAATTATTTTATCTTGTATATAACTATGAATCACAATTTTATTTTGATTCTATCTCTTTTATCTAATTTTTTATATCCCAAAATAGTAATTGAATCAGCAAAACAACTAAAACACAATGCTATTTGATTGCTTAGTGTTGTCTCAGTATAGAAATGACACTTTATAATTACCAGGAAGTTTAATGTTATTCATGTGGAAGTTTGATTGCTTAGTGTTGTCTCAGTATAGAAATGACACTTTATAATTACCGGGAAGTTTAAGGTTCCAGGAGAGCCTTGGATCTTAGGATTCATCCAGTTAGTTGTGATGTTCACAATATTCAAGGTTGCATCTCTATGAGAGGCTTGGGTTTTATGGGATTCTTGATTATTGTTGCTGAATTTGTCCAGGGTAAGTGTGCTTGTCACAATCTAGCAAATAATGGGTGTTGCATTCAGAATCTTTTGATTCTTTCTTTGGTATGTCAGTTGTTCATCTTTTCTTATGTGTTTGGGTTTTGTTTTTTCCTACCAGAAACAAACATCTTATTAGAGAGATTTCCAGGATTCTTCTACTGGCTCGCACTGGTTTGAAACGAAGGTGAACCTCTTTATCAATTTATTTACATTTCTTTTCTTAATGAGTGTTGTATGTGTAGAGCACTGAAGGTTTTGCAATTGTTTATCTGAAAGTTATAGATAGAGCTTTGTAAGGAGAATAATAATGTGAAAGAACTGCAGTGTTATTTCATGAAGAGAAGTTTGACTTAAATAGGAATACAAATAACAAACGAATAGAAAAATAAGCAACAATTAACCCATGACTAATTGCCTCCTAATCAATTAGGATTCTCCTAAGAAATAAATAACAACAACTGATTTCCTAATAAATAGGAACTTATTTTAACAACTAAAACATAACAGCTAAAACATTATCACCTTCCCTTAAACAGATTTCTATATATAAAAAAACAATTTAAGATTTAGGCACCACCATGGAAGCTTCATCATAGTAGTTTATCATTGTCTAACATCATAAAACCAGCTACCGTTATCAACTTTTCTTGCTCAAGAGTCTTAAATGAACACATTCCAAGCAAGTCACACAGTTTTTTAAATGCATCCAACTTGAGAGGTTTCGTCATAATGTCTGCGATTTGATCTTCATTTCGATAGTAAACTAAATCAATGGTCCTTTCATTTGAAAGATCACGAAGGAAATGGTATCTCATATCTATATGCTTGCTTCTCCCATGAAGAACTAGATTTTTAAAGAGCTTGATTGCTGAACTGTTGTCACAATATATTACTGTAAGGTCATGTTGCTAAAAGTGTAATTCGTCAAGGATTCTTCTCAGCCATATGACTTGACATGCTGATGTTGTGCAACTATGAATTCTGCTTCAGTTTTGGACAAAGTAACTACCTGTTGTTTCCTTGATGACCATGCACAACACTTGAGTTCATTATGAGCACACCGCTACAAGTGCTCCTTTTATCGTCTAGATCACATGCGTAATTACTATAAGCAAATCCAATAAGTCTTTAAGCTTCTCCTTTCTTATAGAATACCCTGAAGTCAATTGTTCCTTGTAGATAGCGAAACACCCTCTTCGTAGCTTGAGAATGTAGATTTGTTGGAAATTCCATGTACTTGCTTAGAAGACTTAGTGCACACATGACATCCAGCCTAGTAGTAGTTAAATACATTAAGCTCTCAACCATCTACTTGTAATAGGTGTTGTCAATTCTTTGGCCATCGAGATCCTTATTCAATCCTGGTTCAATTGGATTCTTTCCTAGATTGCAATTTTGATAAATTGAATTTTTCCAAAATCTCTTCCGCACATTGCTTTTGTGTAATGAAGATTCCTGTTGTTGATTGCATAACTTCAATCCCAAGAACATAACACATCATACCTAAGTCAGTCATCTCAAATTTAGCTTTTATGGGTCCTTGAAATCTTAAAACAATGTGTCATTATTCCCAGTGTAGATAAGATCATCCATATATAAACACACAAACAAAAAATTACCTTCATGTACAGATTTTATAGACAAAGTGTGTTCATGTGGACATTTTCTGAATCTTGCTTTAGGAAATAGGCATCTATACGACAGTACCAAGCTCTAGGAGCTTGTTTCAGTCCGTATAAAGCCGTTTTCAATTTGTAAATTCGCTCCTCACTCCTTGCTTCACGTATTCAGAAGGCTGATCAACATAAACTTACTCTTGTAGGTTCCCATTCAAGAAAGAAAACTTTACGTCCATCTGAAAGATAGGTCAAGAATGTTGTGCTACTAATGAAATCACAAGATGAATGGTGTCATGCTTGACTACCGGAGCAAATACCTCGCCGTAATCGATGCCATGTTGCTGCTTATAGCCCTTTACCACCAGACGAGCCTTGTGCTTATCAATTTCCCCCCTTTTCATTTTGCTTGGTTTTATAAACCCATTTGACACCAATGGTCTTTTGCCCTTTTAGAAGGTCTGTCCTAAATGTTATTTCTATTTATAGCTTGGATCTTCGTATCCATAACTCTCCTCTATTTTTCTTCTTTTACTGCATCTTCGAATTTGATAGGGTCGGAATCTGCAAATAAAGCAAACTAGGCAATGATATCTTCATCAGATAACTCATTTCCACTGATATAATCAGTCATCCATGCGGGTGTTGTTCTTTGGTGTTGACATGTTGGCTGATTATCATGTGGAAGAGGATATGTGACAATGTGTGGGACGTCCCTTCACCATGTGGAATAATAGTTCCCCCACGTGGAATGGGAGTTGGTAGTTGTTCTTCTGTGTGAATCTCATATTCAAAAGATTGAATATGAGATTCAATTCTTTGATCACCATTGAATCCTTCTTTTGTTTCGTAGCATTCTTCACCATGCATATTTGAATGCTAATGAGTTTCTATGTTCCTCTAATCCCATATGTTCTCTTCAATAAATTGAACATCACGATTGATGACTATATTTTAGGTGTTGGGATTATAAAGCTTGTAAGCCTTTGATTCTTCACTTGCCCCAACAAATACACACTTTGTTGCCTTGTCATCCAACTTTGTTCTCTTTGCATCTGGAACATGTGCATATGTTATGCACCCATAGATCCTGAAATGATCCGTAGGCCTAGATCCATTCCAAGCTTCTGCTGGTGTGATATTTTTGACAACAAACGTAGGCCATCAATTCAATATGTGGACACTCCAGTTAATTGCTTTAGGCCAAAAACTCTTTAGAATTCTCCCTTTTAGTAACATATTGCAAAACATGTTCATAGTTGTATGATTCCTTAGCTCCGCTACTCCATTTTGCTATGGTGAATACATTACTGTAAGTTGCCTTTGTATTCCATACATTTCACAGAAACTTGCAAAATCACATGAAGTGAATTCACCACCACAGTCTATTCTAAGGATTTTAATAGGTTTTCCACATTCTTTTTTTGCCTTGAGCTTTAAATATTTTAAACTAAGCAAAAGCTTCAGACTTTTCTTTTAGAAAATAAACCCATGTCTTCCAACTACAATATCGATAAAAGAAATGAAGTACCTTTTGTTGCCATTTAAGGCTGGATTGATTAGTCCATAGATATCCGAGTGAACCAAGTGAAGTGTTTGTTCAGCTCGCCAGGCTTTTCCTTTTGGAAATGAAACTCGATATTGTTTGCCAACAACACATTCTTCACATATTTTTGTAGGACAAATAATTTTAGGAAGCCCAACCACCATGTTTTTCTCTTGCAGTGTCTTCAAACCATCAAAATTGAGATGTCCATAATGGAATGCCATAACCATGTTGAGTCATGTACTTTCGTAGAAAAACATGTTTGAGTTTTATCCTACATGTAAAGTGGAAACATGTGATTGCTTGTCATTTTTGCTTCAACAATTACTGTTTTCTTTGGATGATGGATTTTGCAATAGCCTGCTATAATAATTATTGTATATCCCTTCTCTTGCAATTGACCCATACTGATAAGATTACTCTTCAATTCTAGAATATAGAAAACACTAGATATTGTTGCACTGTGTTGTCTTTCGCATTAAACCTAATATTTCCCCTTCCTATGACAGTGATGCATGTTCCATTCCCAAGCTTCATTATATCTTTTGTAGGTTTCATCCAAACAAGAAAAAAATTCATTTTTTCCACACATATGGTTGCTGCACCCTGAATCCAAATACCATTTATCTTATTTGAATTCTTCTTTGACAAGATATGTCATTAAGAGCATTTCTTCTTTTGCTTCTACTTGTACGAGATTTACCTTCTCCTCCTTGTTTATGCACTCTTATTGGTAATGATCATATCTATGACAATGATAGCATTAAACTTTGGTTTTGTTGAATACTTTTTTATCATATCCACGTCCTCCTCCTTGACCTATGCCTCCTCGACTCAAGCTACGAACTCTTTCATATCCTTTTGAAGATGCATCACCATGCAATGATACCTTCAAAACTTGTTCCTCAGGTATAATGCTCACCATTCGCTGCTTATGCAACAATAATGAGCTTTGTAGCTCATCAATCGAAAGTTCATCAATATTGTGTGATTCTTCAATTGAGCAGACTACGTAGTTGAACTTTGTAGACATTGATCGTATAATCTTCTTAATTATTGTTACTTCCCCATCTTGTTTGCAATTGCAAGAGTGCATGAGAAATAGTCATTGACTGACTCTCCTGAGTTCACGTGATGAATCTCAAACTCTTTGCAAAGAACTTGTAGTTGCGCTCTCTTCACCTTTGCTGACCCTTAATACTTTTTCTTCATCGAATCCCAAATCTGCTTGGAGGTATTTTTATGAAGAATAGTCTTGAGAATTGTACGATCAATAGCTTGGAATTAATACTCTTTTTCCTCTGGGAACCTTCAGCTTTTAATCTTCATGAAATCTTGTTTGTGCCCCTGTCATCGCACCTCCATTTGTTGGTTCATTGATGTTGTTTTATACAAGACTCCAGTACTCCTTTGACCTTAGAAAATTTTCCATCAACATACTCTAATTATCATAATGACCATCGAAGCATGGGATTGCAGGTTGCACATAGTTGTTCTCAATAGCTATTGTAATCTTGCAGCAGCAAAACAAAGCTATGCCTTAATTGATTCAGTCTCTCGAACAGACTCTAATACCACTTGTAGGGCACTGAAGGTTCTACAATATTATTTATCTGAAAGTTATAGATAGAGCTTTGTAAGGAGAACAATAATGTGAAAGAACTGCAGTGTTATTTCATGAAGAGAAGTTCAACTTAATAAGGAATACAAATAACAAATAAATAGAAAAATAAGCAACAATTAACCCCTGACTAATTGTCTCCTAATCACCTGGGACTCCTAAGGGATAGATAAAAACAATTGATTTCCTAATAAATAGGAACTTATTTTAACAACTAAAACGTTAACAATATGCTCTACGGTCATAAACTTTTGATTTTTCTCTGAATCAAAAGATGAAAAACAAATTCATGGTGAGTTTTATGGAAATCAACCTTAACTTTTACTTTACTTTTTTTATATTCAGTGTTAGCACACAAAATAATTACTAAAATATTAGTATGATATCTTATTTATCAGCTTATACTTTTTAATTGTTTCGATTGTTTACTTATTGTAATCTTAGTTTTCAAGGCTCTCAAAAATTTAGAAAATCAATTTTTATATTACTTGAAAATATCAAGTAAACTGCATTTTAAAATGGCTTGCTTATATAACAATTACTCAAGCTTTTATTTGAACATGAAGCTCGATAAGTGTCAATATGATATTGATTGTAGGGTTTTACATCGATACATAAGGTCAAAAATATTTAACTTAAAATTTTAAGATTAATGAGCTATACATAATATTGTTTTTAGAACATTTAAGGTAGTTCTCAAGGGCACTTTTTTCTTCTTCTTTTTTACTTGTATTTTTTCAAATTTAAGGTAGTGTCAATATTTTGTTGCTGTAGAGGTTTTTTGTTTAATAGTATTGTTATAAAGAGTCGGCCTGCATGATAACATTTTAATGTTTTTGTGTAACCACTTTCGATTCGTGAAACAGGTTAAACTCTTTTCCCTTTGCTCTCCCATTCCTTCCTCTCTTCTTTTTCTCTCTCTAATAAAACGATGCAATTTTTTTTTATTTGTTTTTGCAATTCAGTTGCTGCACCTTAGGATTCTTTCTCCTAATCCTGGGCACATAATACATACGCCTCATATTCATTAGTTCCACTTCAAGGTTCCTTCTCTCAACTTTTATTAAAACTTGACCTAGTACATGAAAGAGCTTCACACATTTGTTCTATTTTTTCTCCAATATTTTTATATGTACAAGGTTGCCTCTCCTTTAAATGCTTCAAATATATGCCAGAGCTTTCAACCTCAAATTGAACTTGATGATGAGTCACTGAATATATTGACCTTTTCAACACCCATTACCATGATGAGTTTTCAATGTATTGGTATCATCCATCCACTTATTTATTAGTTCAAAGCATCTTCTTATTAGTGCATGCATATCTTGTAGGACTAATGTCAATTTACCATTACTCAAGATTGTCAATAAGGTTGGTTTCAAAAATAACACAAGACAAGTTCATTTATGAAACTTTATTGGTGAGGTGATAAACCTCGATGAAATTGGCTTGACTGATCTTTTTATATAGGGTTTCCTTGTTTACCTTTATTTCTATGTCAAATGCCTAGTCCTGGCAAATAAAGCATTTGCCACTTAACTTTTTGTCAATTCATTTCCCTTTCACAGCAAGCTTTTTCTTTTGATGTTTTGATGGGAAACTTTACCGCTTATTCAATAGCATTTTTTTTGGGATATATATCAGGAGAGTTGACTCTCTTTTTTATAACTCACTGTCCTTTTTTATCCTCAACCGGGAAATGAAATCTTTAATCCCCATCTCTTTGCACTTATGAGTAAGATAGTTCTTGAAGTAATTATAAGATTATGGTGATTTTTTAATGATTGTAACCACTTGTAAGAACTTACTTGGAGACATAACTTCAACATGTATATCATGCAAAATGAGTTAGAACTCTTTAACTGTTCATTAGAGTATTTCAATCAATCATTTTGATATCTAGAAATTTAACTAGCTAGGAAAATCAAATCATGAGTAAATAAAGATATGATATAATTTGTGTATAAAAATATCCAATATTTTTTTAAAATAAATATTTTGGATCTAATGTAACAAAAAATAAAAACTTGTAATAAAGCAACTTAATGAATAAAAATAATTAAACCATGCAAGATAAAATCAACATTCATTCCCTTTATTGGGTTGCTTTGTTGAGCCTTATTTTTTTCCATCATGATTTGTTCAAGTATTATCATTTCACTTACAAATTTTACCATTTACTAAAATTATAATGTGTGAATAATGCTTTCACCAAGAAAGTTTTTTAGAAAGATTAAAGCATATAGAAATATAATTAAATCTATATATTGAGACTATACTAAAGAAAGTTAAATTACAACTTAAATTCTAAGGATGTTTTCATAATTAATCTTTTTTTTTCACAAGATAAACTAAACAAAGTCTAATAAAAAAAGTAAAACCTTAAATATGCAATAAATTAGCATGCATACTTAGCATATAATCAAATTTAAAAAGAAAAATACTAATTCAAAGTTCTATAATGCATGCTAATAAAATAAAGTTTAAATTAAAATGAAGGAGGATACTTACTTATTGAAACACCTTAAAATAATGAAATTCTTGTTGTTGTCAAAGATAAATCATTCATCCTTAAAGTTTTATTAGTTCTCACTTGTGTAACAAGATGTTTGCAAAATACCTTTCAACATTATGACAACTCCACCTTAGTTTAGATACACTTCTAAACATGATATTTAAACCAAATAACATGAAAGTTAAACATCTCTCTACAAGATGAATCTAAAAAAAGCTAAAATATAAAATGAAGAAGATTGTATAAAAATCTAAAAAAATCAATTTAAACTTTTTATTCATTTTTTTTTGTAGTGAATTTTGGAAATTAAAAGGTTGAAGAATGAATTTTCATCATTATCAATAATTGATTAGCCACCATAAACCAAGAATTAAATCTATAAAAACCAAGGATTGTTTTTAATAGAAAAAACAAAGTTTATTTAAGATTAACTTTTCATTCACATATAATGGGTTAAAACAATGAAATGATGATTAGAACACAATTGACTTTGAGATTGGAGGTATAATAGTTTTTTATTGTTATTTGAACAACTAAATTACAGATACGACCTTGGAGGAAAAAAAGAAAATACTCACGAAATATTACCACAGCGTCTTTGAATTATTCTTGCCTTTGTCTTCAGTTAAGGGGTGTTTTGTCCTTTTCTTTTTCTAATTATCAAGTGTAGACAGGGACAGTTAAGTATTTTCGTCTGAAAGAGTTCGTTACACGTGGAACTAATATAGGCGCATATGGGTTATCCTAAAGTCTTTGAACGATGGTTAGTTGGTTACAGAGTCATCCAATTACCAGACCCTGGCTTCCACGACGATGTTTTCATCCTCGTGGCGTCACTCTCACTCATGGTAAATGCGTGTGGAAAAACTTTGTCAATTTTTATGTTGGTGGCCATTTCCCCCCCTTCCTTCTTTCTTTTCTTTTCCTCAGTTCCAAAGTCAACGCTTACATATTTTCAAAGCAGTCCTTCAATTTATTTTTCTTTTAGATTTTGTACTTATTCTTTTTATTGTTATTTGTTTTATTTTAGATTGTCTATAAAATTGAGATTTGTTTTTCAATTTAATTCTCCTTTGTTTTTTTTCACCTTTCAAATTTGATTTCATTCTTTTGATTTTGTTTTTTTAATTAGTTTCTTAATTAAACTATCTTTTTAATTGCATCCCTCAATATTTTATATCATTCTCTTAATAACATTATTTTCTCAATTCCAACCCCCAATATTTTAGTTTATTTTGTTTTATATCAGATTTGTTTTTTTATTTTTTTTCTTGTTGCTATTTATTTTATTTTTAATATTTTTTGTGGAAACTTTCCTTTTAGATTTCATTCTTCATCATTTTATTTTAAAATATTAGACTAGGTTAGCTTAATTTTTTTTATATATAATTGAGTTTTGTTGATACTATCTTTTCATAGGGTTATCCTCATCTAATGTGTAGGTCATGAGTTTCATTTGATAACCCAATTTTACCCAAAGCAATTTTTTTTTAAAAATATTTTTTATTGTTGTTGTTGTTGTTATTGTCTTATTTTTCATCGTATTATCAAATTAATCAAGATTTGACTCAATTAAATATATTTTTTTAATTTCTTAAAAAAATAATTATCTCTAAAAAAATATAGGTTGAAAAAACAATAATTTAACCTGGCGACTAGCTGGGCATCAATCTAGTTACATCCCAAAGATAATTAATAGTGATTGTCGGACACTAATTTTATAGTAAATACTAGCTAACTTGCCCGTGCGCTGCACAGACTTTTTTTGTATATAGAAAACTGATTGTTTTTGTAGCGTGTTATAATTGATTATTTTAATATTTAATTAGTAAAATTATAATTGATAAAATCTGTTAGAATGAGTTTTTTTCCGCCTAAAAGTGATTGAATGTTGTTACTGTTAAAACTGTTTTGATAATTATTTAATCGATAGATTTTACAATTGGAATGAAAAAAATTTTTATGTTAAAATGAGCTACATACTCTATGTAACATATTAATTAATTGTTGTGTATGCTTTATTTGTTTCATGAATTATTCCATTAGTAAATAGTAAAATTACAATCGATGAATTTTAGCAAAGATGAGTAATTTGTTTTACGCAACAAACAATTTGATTGGTGGTTTTGTTTTAACTACTTGGGTAATAATTTAATTGGTAGATAGCAAAACAACAATTGATCAAATTGACTAAAGATATATTATTTATTGTCTATAATATACTAATTGTTTGTTGGGCATGTTTTAACTATTTGATAAATAATTTATTTGACAAATAGCAAAAATGCAATTGCTAAAATTTATCAAAGATTATTTTTTAAGAATTGTTCTTCATATTATTATATTAAAAATATTTTAGAGTACTGAGATTAAATTAATGTGATATTTATAAAGAAAAGTCACTTTATTTATATATATATATATATATTTTAAGACGTTAATATCAAAAACAAATATCACAATATATCATTAGCCTCTCCTATGTTTTAAGGAAAAAGTCTAAAAAATAACTATTATAATTATTCTAAATGTTTTATCTATAGTAAAACAAATACATATAAAAACAACATAATCTTAAAATTTTGAATTTGATTATTTAGCTAAGATATATAGCATTGTTTTCTAAAAAATAGGACCATTAACAATTTTGTTACATATTAAAAAATTTTGGTGTTGGCTATGACAAAACACAAGGGCAATTTTTTATTTTATTATTATAGATAATTTGACATATTT
This sequence comes from Salix viminalis, assembly GCA_029228465.1. Classification (NCBI taxonomy): domain Eukaryota; kingdom Viridiplantae; phylum Streptophyta; class Magnoliopsida; order Malpighiales; family Salicaceae; genus Salix; species Salix viminalis. The sequence continues at coordinate 8,846,425 of CM055429.1, read as the reverse complement.
TTTCTACATGTCTTGTCTACATATGGTTTCGATATTTTTTTTTCCGTGATATAAGATTTGAAATATCATATATAAAAAAAGGCGCAGATGTTATTTTTTTCACAAAAATAACATTGACAAATGATTTTTTGTCACAATTATTATAGATGTCATTATAAATATTATTATACATAATTAATATTATAATTATTATTGGTCATACTATCGATGACATCATAATTATTGTTAAAAATTAAATTTTATATTTTATTTTATAAGATTTATTCCTCATATTATTATATTAAAAAAAACAATTAGAGCACTGATAGTAATTTATTTATTTATTATAAAAATAAATAGGTCATATATATATATATATATATATATATATATATATATATTAAGGCACTAATAATAAATAAATATAAAAATATATAATTAGTAGCATATATTTATAAGAAAAAAAAACTAACAAATAATCATTATCATTATTTTTAATGCCTTATCTATAATAATTAGAACTTTAAACACCCAACAATATTAACAAAAAAGAAATTAAAAAAACTAAATAAATGACAAAAAAAATATTATTAGATTTTAAAAATTTATTTGGCTTGAAGAATAAATAAAAAAAAAGAGAAAAAATAATAAATATCAATTTTCAAGTGATAAACAACACAAATTAAAATTTAAACATTCAATCAGAAAAAAAACCTTAATAACAGTGGAAATAATAAAAATTGAAAACAAAAACTAAGAGCATGTATATATAAACATGGACAAAATAGGAACTATGTAAGAAATATATATATATAAGAAAATAAAGGAATTAAAATAAAATCCAAGATTAAAAGTATAAGAGCAGAAATGAAAATTTTATAAATAATAACTTTAATTTAAAGAAAAAAATTGAAACAAATTAAAACATTGATAGCAAAAAAAATTCAAGAATTTAAAATAAAACCGGAAAATAAAAGAATGAGGACCAAAATGAAAACTGCAATATATAATCTATTTGCATGGAAGGATAAAATTGAAACAAATTAAAACTTTGATACCAAAAAGATTAAGGATTTCAAACCAATCCGGAAATTAAAAGAATGAGGACCAAAATAAAACTATAATATATAATCAATTTCAATTAAAGGTCCACATTGAAACAAATCAAAACCTATATAACAGAAGTAAGGACCATACAAAACAATCGAATGATCGGGACTAAAATGAAATCACAATAAACAGTTGAGCTGACATGTACTTGCACAGCGGGGAGAGAAAAAGGGAAAAAAAAATTTCAACCGATCACTTACACGTCTACGGCCACCGGGGAACCACATGCATCACACCAAGAGGAAGAGAAAATTGATGAGAATCATTATAGACGCCGGTTGGATTTTTGGGACGGTGTAATACGCCACAACCACTGTCTAAAATCTGCGATGAGCACGGAGACAGATGGCTCGTCCAGTGACGCGCCAATAGTAACTCGCTAGAAAATATAATAAAAAATGATAAATTACCACCACACCCCTACACCAAACTCTTGGATTTTGTCTTATATGGGGATATTTATGTATTTGGCCATTTAAAAAAAGTGTGCAATGACCCTATTGACCCCGTAGTTTATGGTTTTGTGTTGTCTTGTATGGGAGTAAATATATATTTAGCTATTTTAAAAAATATGTCGCAATAACCTTAATGCCCCCGGTGATTTCTGTGTATTTTTGTCTTATTTATTGGTATTATGGTTATTGTATTGAGAATAGAAAGGTAAAAAATTGAAAATACCCCCAGATCCAAGGCTAAAATCGTAGTAAACAAAGAGGTAAAATAATAATTTTACTATTTCAATCCACAATATTTTCAATTCAATGTTCATCACTGTTTAATTTGCCAATCTCTTTAATCTTTTTTTAATATAATAATAATAATAATAATCAAAATCAAAATCATTTAAGTTGTTGGAGAGATTCGAACTCTCTGCGGGGCAAACCGGCAGGGCACACGTATTAACCACTTGACCAAAGCGACTTCTTTGTTCAATCATAGTATTCAAATAATAATAATAATAATATGATTATATAATTTCATTATTCTAGTCCATAATAATCTTAGTCTAGATGAACAATATAAATTACTGTATGAAACCGTAACCTCTTTTAACTGTATAGATAATAATTAAATAATACATCTAGCCCAACTCAGTAAAGTAAATAATACAAGACTCGATAGTATCGGAACTGCAGTGGAAAGATTAGCAGCAGTTGGCAACAAACAATTAGCACAACCCGTTGCAGTGAAGTAGGTTTTCCGGTGATCATTCCAAGGCTCTTGTGTGTGTGTGTGTGTGTGTTGAGGAGCAGGTGGTAAGTAGAACGGTCTTCAACGAATCTACAAGTCAAACTTAGCCGCAATGGTCAAATGATCTTCCTCATGAGCTACAAAGATCAACATCCTCTCACACCCAAGCCTTGCAACATCCGCTACACCCGTGTCCATCCTAGGCTCATTCAGCCCACTATTAGCTGGACTATGTCTAAGAGGAAGTCCAATGACAAAAATTATTTTAAAAAGATAAATTTTTAAAATAGTTTTTTGAATAGTATATATATAAGTTTTTTTATTCATATATATTTCAATGGTAAAATCCATTTAGAAGAGCTATTTTTTGTATTATTTTAAATATAATGCAATTATTTTGTATATAATTTAATTATGCAATTAATTATACAATTAATAGGAGTAAGTTATATAATTAAATAATTGCTTTTAAAAACCCTCCAACAATAAAATTATTATTTTTTAATTATATGTTAATAATAAAATGAATTTGAAATAAAAAAAAACCTACAATATTTTAAATTTGAAATTTTATTTTACAAAAAAAAAGACGCCAATTTTTTGAAAATTTTAAAATTTCAAATATTGAAACAACCAATATTTTAATTTTTTTGGATTTCAAATTTTGAAAAGAAAACCCACCAACATTTTAAATTTTAAAATTCAAATTTTGGGGAAAATAAATTCATCTATAAATATCCGCATAAACCTGTGATTAGATCTTTGTTAGTATTTAACCATGCAGACAGAAGTAAATAATCTTCCTCTGGTGAAAAGTTCTTACTTCTTTGTGATTTTTTAATTGTATGAACAATTAAATTAGAATCTATGGAGTCATAAGAAAGTTGATTATGATCACTTTGTTGAGAAACAATCTGTTCAGACTTACTTATAAGAAAGTTGGTGAATGAGTTTGGTAAATTTGAGTCCATATGTATAAAAAATAAATTGTGTGATTGTCCCCATTTTACATGCTATCTAACTCAAATTCTATGAAACTTACAATATTAATAAGCTTATAAAAACATTTATTTAATACATGGGAAAATAACATCATTATCAACATACAAATTACAAATAAATACACAACAAACTCTAAACACAAAATTTAAACAATTTATAAATCTAACAGTAAATTTAAAGTATGTAATTAAGTTATCTGACCAACAAATTCCCAATTTATCAATTTTGCATAATTATTTTTTTAATGCTAACTATTATTATTATAATTAATAATAATATTTAGCATAACCCCCCCCCCCCCCCCGTGCCATCTCCCTCTACTGCGCCGCCTCCAACCTACTCTCCCCATGCCATCTCCATCGCCTCAAGAAACCTCCATCTCCTCTGCCTCTGTTGTGCCACCTCCAACCTGCTCTCCCCGTGCCATCTCCATCTCCTCTGCGTTTGCTACACTACCTCCAAGAATTCCATTTACGATTGTCCTCTCTCTCTTCCCTCTTCCTCCATCACCACCACCACCACTACCAGCAACCTTGACTCCATTCCCAAACCCAACAATGGAGCCTTCCACCTGACATCTTCACACGATCCAAACATTTCAATCTAAAATTCCAGCCCTAGATCAATCTAAAATTCCATCCATTTCAGCATCGAAATTAGCCCTTTTTCAGCCCATAGATAAACTGACAATGACAACCCTTTCGAGTACCAAAACAAGCCCCTTTTCAAAACCAAAATCTGTAGTGTTGATTGAAAAGAAAAAAATAGAATAAGTTTAGAAAAACAAACCTTAAAGTAATTAATAGAAGCAGTGAGCAGAAGCTTTGTAGATGACATGAACTTTTGATCACCGAAGCTGTTTTTCAATCGGGCACATGATTTTGATGAAGGTGTTTGCTATGCTTTTTCTTGTTTTGATTGGCTGGCAAGAGAAGGAACAAGCTACAAATATTGCTGTGTTTTTCTCTCGTTCTGATTGGCTGGCAAGAAATGTTCTTTATTTGTGTTTTTTTGAATTGCTTCTATTGTTTAGTTATTGTTGTTGCTGTGTTAATTTGCAGAACTCAACGGTATAATTCCAACGGCTATATGTACCTTTTGGCTTTTGTAGTGAAAATGTGTAGGAATGACTTCCCAGTTAAAGAAAATACATTTTGGCTATCAAGATAGCTTGCCCGTTGGAGACCTAAAAAAGAACAAAAATAGCTAAAAATACAAAAATATAGCTTTGGCAACGCAAATGGCTTCTGCGTTGGAATTGCTCTAACAACATTTCATCATCTTGGTACCCTGAAAATGAATCATCATAACGACCCCCATAACGTTCACTCCATAGGGCAACCCCATTGACCCGATTGAAAAGTCAAAGTTAATGTACAATCTTTCCCCATAAAAACACTCCCAAAATCAACATGATCATTCATCCATGGGCAAAGTCCAATCCAATTAAAATCTACTTTGTTTTTCAAAATCTTATTTTTGTTTTTTAATTTTCTTATTTATATTTTTTTTATGTTTTCAAATATTCTTCATATGCTAAAATAAAAAAAATATTTCTTTTTTATATATTTCTAAATAAAAAAATATTATTTGTAAAAATTAACAATTACAAAACTTTGAAGTATAATGCAAGATATAATATCACCAAATCCAGTTTTTCATACATCATACTCCATAAACGCAACTATAAATTCAACCTCATTTGCAACCTACTTGCACAACTTGTGGTAGACGAGAGAAAAGGCAGAGTTCATTGAAAACCCACCCCAGTAAATATATGGCATAATGAGTTTTTGGTAAGGTTGAATATTCAATATTTATCTGAAAAAATTAACATTTTCATTTTTTTGAAAAAATGAATATAATATAATTTTCTGCTCTATAAATTTAGACAAATTAGGTCTTCAGAAATAATGAAATTTATATATAATTTCGAGTAATTGGGGTATCCCAACTTTTTTCCTCTAATCCGAATTTTTCATTCTTCGAGAGTGTTTACTGGAATTAGAAAATTTTTTGACTGATGTCCATCTTATTCACTAGCAAATCATTTAATGGACTCGGTAAAGATGAACAAGATCGCACTTTGACATCAACCACGTTGGTGATTTTGATTTAGCTGGGCACAAGATTGGAGCGTGTGTATATTCTTATTTTAGGGTGTTTCCTTGGGATTTTTTTTTGGAATGCAAGGAAATTCATCTCTTTAAAAAAAAGTGTATTTTGTAGATCTAGATGAACGAGTAAAATCTTGGTTGTTCCAGATTTTTATAAAGAATACATGTTCTAATTCGAACTCGAGATCTACTATGAAAATTACAAGTTCTTTAACATTACACCATACTCTTTAAAATTAATGTGTTTCCATGGGATGTGACCATGTTACACGCATTTTATAACATCACTTATCTTGCTTTTCATTCATTCAAGTTATTTTTTTTAGGGCTAGTAAATTACAAAAAAAAAAAAAAAAAGAGTGTAAAATTAATAAAAATAATGAAGACAAGTTGATATTATTTGAGTTTTTTTTTGTACCACTTGGAAAAGAAAAGGCAAAGAAATCACGAGATAGCATTTAAGAATAGATAACTTCATATTTCACCTTCAAATCCTATGGGCTACCTAACATGTAAAGAGGAAAAAATATCTAATTTCAAAGGAAAAGAAAAAAGGAAAAGAAAAGGTAACGAGTTGCAGCCTAGCACAATGGTCCTTTGAAGCATTTAAATATTTAACATTGATGTGCTTTTAAATTACAACTGCTTTTTATTTTTAAAATTATGCTTTGTTCAGTTATGCTTTACTTTAAAAATAAAATAATTATACTTTACTTCCAAACAAAAGCAAAACAATTCATTATATAATTGACATAATTTACTCTTTCTCTTAAATAAGAATACAATTTTTCAAAAGCATGGCATTGATTTTACTTTCATCTCACTATGGAATACAGAAATACAAAGAAGATTGTATCTGTCCCTTTTCCATTAGAGGTGTCGGGAAGAGTACAATTAAAGTAAGTTTTTTTTCCAGCAGGAATTACTATTGCAACGCCATGGTGCACGCACCCCACCTCAACACGAAGTTTGTTTGAGAAAGGAAACGACCTTCTGCGTCAATTCCAAACTCTTCTCACAATTGAAATCACGCAAAAAGAAGCAATGGCCTTCATTTTGGTTCTCAACAATTTCAACGCTTCCTTTCCATCCACTCTTCTTCAATTTCTCGTAGTAGTTCCTGCCCACAACATTCAAATAGTCTTTCTCAGCTACAAATATCAGCACCCTCTCACAACCAAGCATAGCAAGCTCCTCCAAGCCCGGATTCATCCTTGGATCGTCCAATCCCCTATTATCTGTGCACATATACAGCCACATTTCATCATCTTCGGTGCCACCAAAAAATGGATGTGCCATAATAATTCCAACCAACCGCACTCCTGGCAACCCAATTGACCCCACCCGGAATGCAAGAGTGTGTGAAATGTTACCTCCAGCACTGTCTCCCCCCACAAAAACTTCACCGAACTCAGTATGGTGATTCAGCCACGGCTCAGAGCCACCCCCATCAGCATGTGAAGCCACCCACTGGAGTGCCTTCCACGAGTCCTCGTAGCATGCAGGTAGAGGTCGGGCCGGGAAGAGACCATACTCCACAGAGACCACAATAACGTTAGCCTCAGCAGCTATTTTGTTGCACAGAAGGTGGTAGGGTGCATCGAAGGCAGAGAAACATCACAAAGCCACCCCCATGAATATAAAGTAAGAGAGGGTACTTTTGGTCAGGGGTTTTGAGTTCTGGCAAGAAGATACGCGTAGAGACTTGAGGTTCAGTTGAGATGATCACATCCTTGGACCGGACCCCTGTAATCAGATCATGGGACGGTGACGTTTTCGGGAATAAATCCGACCACAATAATTCGACCCGACCGTCTTTGAATACGTTGAAGAATGGGAACCGTGATGGCAACCTCGTTATCACCTGACAACGTCATTGCTCAGAGAGCGAAGCTTGACTTGTTGAAGAAGAGTTGGTGAGCAAGGAGGAGAGAAATGAGTTTGCGGCGTCTACTTGTGGTCCGTGTAAGCTGTGTATATTCTTTAAGTACAGGAGAATTTTCGGTCATCATGTGAGGACCGGCAAAACCTGTCGTCGCTTGTTGATGCCCGTTACTCGGTCCAAAATTATAATTTTTTATTTAAAAATATATAAAAATAATATTTTTTTATTTTTAAAAATTATTTTTGACATCAACATATAAAATGATCTAAAAATACTATTTTTTAATTTAAATTAAAAATTAAAATTTTTATTTTTTTTAAAGTATTTTTGAAACACAATAACAAACACCTTTAAAAACAAATTTAAAAAAAGAAATTATTTTATTTCTTTATACCTAAAAGAATGAGAAAACAGGTCAATCACGTCTTAGAACACCGGCCAGCCCGACAAGTTTTAATAATTGTGATTCAATCATCAAATCAGGGATGGCAAAACATTGTTGTCGTGTAATGTGTAATGATGTCAATTATTCAGTCATTAAATTATTGGTTCCACCTCTCAATAATTCGAGGTGTTTGATAATGTGTTTGATAATGTATTTGAAAAATATTTTTGTTTTTTATTAAAAAAAATTGATGTTTTTAGATAATTTTAATGTACTAAATATAAAAAATAATTAAAAATATTATTTTAATATATTTTTAAACAAAAAAAATATATTTAAAAATAATTTCAATCACATTCCTAAACATGAACTTCATAACGGACCAACCAGTCCACGACATAAGGAAAATGAAGGTTGTGGTCTATTAACCCTTTCGATAAATATTGTTACTTTATTAGTGTATAAACTGTTTTATTGGATCAAAAGTAGTTATTCCTTATACAAAATTATTAGTGCGTAAATTGTTTCATTGGATCAAAGTAGTTTTTCCTTATACAAAATAATAAGTTTTAAAGAGTTTTTGTTAGCAAAAAATTGACTCTTTTTACCTTCCTTGTAAGATTTTATGTGCCCCACTTAAAACTATAGGGATCTTCAAGCTAGGTGACTTGTTCTCATTATAACGAGATGTTTCTGGGAAAAATAAAATGACAGGTGTCTTTCAAATGTAGTATTTGAGTGAATTTTTAACATATGTGATGATATGAAAGGTTATCCATCAAATTGTGAGAACCAAAGGGTTGTTTCTTTATAACCCAAACCATTATTAGTTGTGACTTTTTCTTCTTCTTTTATATGGTTTTTGAAACATTGATTATACATTTAAATATGCATGCCTATAGTTTAAATTAAAGATCACTCAAATCTATCTTCCTTTAAGGAATTAAGAGCCATCAACATTTGATGATGATAAAAAAACATTCACTGCAATCTAGAAACATTGCTTATGGCTTTCTACAAGTTGGTAATAAAAGACTCTACCTTACCATGAACTTAGTTTGAACCCATGCTCAAATGTCATCTATCAAGTTCTAATTGCATTCATCAATGAAGAAAATTGGGAGATTTAGGATTCTCTTAAATGGTGTGAACTCACTTTTATAAAGTTATATCGTCAAACAACCAACACTATCTCCAGGTACTTTATACAAAAAATGATAAAAAGTAAATATCATACTTCCTTTGTTTCAATTTATACCTCAAAGCCACATTAAAAATATAATTTAATATCCTTCTTGACCATGTGAATATGGTGGCATTGACAAATGATGAAGGTTTACTGCGCACAATAAACCATGATATTATATGTGTAACTCTATTATCAAACAATAGGAAAACTCCTAGTCTCAAGACATGACATAACACTGTTGAATTTGGTTTGATAGTTGAAAGATCAAAACTTTCACACTACAAGATCATGTGATTCTTGAGGCTCAAATTTCATTAGTCTCACAAAAAAAACTATATTATTGCATTAAAGGTGAGTTATCTAAATGAATGAATTGAATATGAAAGTTGTTATATAAACTTTAAGAACTCATTAGTCTCTTTCTCAATGACAAGTTTGCTCATTTCCTCTATCAGGTTAACTACATCTTTATATTTAGCCTTGTTTTGTTTCTCAAGTTTTTTTGGGGTAAAGTATCATCTATTACGAGTTAAGCCTCTAACTTTTCTTGGAAAATAGGTGGTGGTTATGTTTTCTAGAAGGAATGCCTATAGCTATATAATAAGGTTTTATAGTTCACTTTATTTCCCACTAAAGGTTTAAATAGAATCAGTTTGGATAACTTCTCTACTTTGAACTATACTTGGTATACTTCCTTGTTGTTGATAGGTTCATCTACCATAGACACCTTTATGCTTGTTACCCTATCAAAATATGCCTTAAGTTAGCATTTGTATCACCTTAAGTTTTCAAAACTACCTTTCATGTAACCAAATTCTACCAATATTTTGTAAACCCTATCCAACTACACACTTAAGCTCATTAATCCTTTCATCTCGAATGCATTTACCGATTAAATGTTCATAACATGATTAGATAGATGCTTTGTGTTAACATTCAAGGCCTCCTTAAACATTATCCACCTAACTTTGATTAACCTCAAAAGCTTTTTATTGAAGGAATTATATGTATTGATATTATGTTCAACGATACCAGAATGATACTCATATATGAGTTTTGGTTTTTACCATTTAGGATAGGGTGATTATAGTGACATAAGAGGTACTAAAGCTACTTGTCCAATGTTTAGTAGTTTATGGCACATCTCACTCCAGGGTAGTGATTGTGGGGGTTGCTGCTCATAGGTTTTTTTGATAATTTTTTTTAATCTATTTTTTGCTTGGTTGTTGACATGGTTATTTTGGTTTTATGTATTTTGATAGGGAAAAAAGGTTAAGATTGATGTTGGTGATTTGGGTTAAAGGAGATAGAGTGTTTTAGTTTTAGAAATGGGTTTTCTTGCCTTTAAAGCTACTCTTGATATGATAAACATCCTTTTTAACCCTCTAAAGCCTTTTTTTCTTTCTTTCTAATTGAGTGTAAATTATGTCACTCTTTATTCCTTTCTCTATACGCTCAACCATGATAATAACATTAGTAAATTATCAAGCCAAACATCACAAGCTCTTAGTATGACACCTTAAACATATTTACAAATAATATAACTACATATTTATCTAGAAGTGAGGGATGTATCTATTCAATCAAACCCCTCCATCATTGATCATACTCTCTTATCATCTATATAATATATGATGGATATCTATAAAATATATGATGGATATATAAGGGGTGATATTAATATTTTAAGTGTAGTATTTGATAAAATCATCCACTATTGATTATATTGCTCTATACCATTGATAACTCTTACTCTTGCTTATATTGCAGCTGTCATATTGTAACCAATATCCTTAGAAGACTTTGTTTTATAGAATTTATTGGTTAATGCATCTATGATTTATAGAGCCAATATATGTACTATTGACCGTACAAATATTGTATTGCAATGGGGTTCTAGACTGTATCTATTGACACTTTTTTAGGCTAAATCATTACCCTTGTTTGGGTAAGGGTTATAGGATGATTAAATGGTCATTCACTAGAAATGTTTTAGTGTTTGCTGGATTAGCTCAATGGTGCAAGCCCTATTTATCATTAGAGTCTAACTCCTCTTGAAAGTAGGTATCATGGTGAGCATGGTCTTATTTTCCATGTTTCTATTTTGAAGTTGGGTGCTGTAAACTCTACTAATTTAGACTTTCTTAGGATTTATATTTCAACCTAGAAATGCACGCTATGACATTTAAACCCTAAAACATGAATACATGTATACTTACAAATGAAAATGTATACACATGTACATCGAAATATGGATTAAATTGTTCATAGCGCTAATTTATGATTTTTTTATTGAATACAAGTAAAATTTGTTGTATGATGAATCCAAAATGATCCTTCCCAAGCTCTTGTCTTAGTTGAATTTCATACAATTGAAAGTATGGTATAAAATGGGTCTAAGCCCTTTTTATTTAACAAAATAAAATAATTTATACAAGAAGTTTTTACTTGTAGGGATAAAACTCTTATACATCTTTATTCATACTCAAAAGTTGTCCCCTTATAGTCTACATTCCTGATGAAAGCTAAAACCTTATTCAAACACTTGGATTTGCTAGCAATATTGAGGATCTAAGAGGCTTTTACTTGCAATTCATTTTCTTTTCGAGCCACCCTATCATACAACTTATTGGTTTGCCCAATCTTATAATAGAACAAATTGTTGTCCTTAAACAACACATTGTTGTTTGTGACTAGTGACTAATTATTCTTAATCAGCATCTAAACTATCCTTTCAAGTTTTGTATATAGCCTCTAACCTTTGAAATTCTTATTCAATATCAATCTTAATTATTTTCATTTTTATTTGCATATTGAAGTTGCTAATGTGATCTTGCCATTCCTAACTCTCTCTTAGCCTTTGATATTAGTCTTTTAACCTTTTAAATTCCTCCTCCAAATTTCTAGCTTGGACTATATTATAGAGACTCGTTCTCTTAAGGCATTTGCTATATCTTGATACTCCATCATGTATGATTTGACTATTGTTTTACCCTCATCTTTCATCATTAGTTTAGGTTTTTTACCGAGCTATTAAACTTTTTTCTTCCTCAATGTTAAGACCGACTAACCTATTTTTCTCCTTTTCAAATTCCAACCTCATTCTATTATGATATATTTTTTTCTTCAAAGAAGTTAGCAATTCTTTATCAACACCCTATTTCCCCTCAAAAGTCCTTTTTAAAGTTACTAGCTCCTTCTCTAACATCACATGCTTATTCACTAAATCATCATCTTTGGTTGTTCTTTCTTTAAACTATTGCTTCTAAACATATTTTTTCTTTCAATAGCTAATTTATTATCAATTTACGTTAACTCTTTCTATTACTCATTTCAATCCTCACCTTATCTAACTTAACTCACAACTTTTATTCATTGTTGGCCTTTTTCTTGTGGGTTCCCAGTTGTACTCCCAAGACTTTAAGTACCTTAGATAATCTATTGTTTCTCCAAACTAAGTTATTACTTCTAATTAAGGATTCGTGATGTTTATCTCTATTGACAAGAAAAAATGCTTTATATTCAATAAAGATAAACATGAAGAATCCTTAATTAGCTTAATAACTTAATATGGAGAAACAATAGATTATCTAAGGTACTTAAAGTCAAAATTCAAATTTCTTAAACAACTTGTACATTCGGTTAAGCCTAAGTTTTCAACACATGTTGGATGCCTCTAGATTGTCTACCACTTAGTGAGGGTGAATAACTATACAACTAGATAGCCAATCAATAGGACCCATGCCATATATTTCATATATATATAACTCATGATATAACAAAATCATCAACCCAAATGGTTTTCCACTTGTAGTTACTCTAAGGGATAACTTGGTATTTCTATTCCTAGTCGCTTTCATCCAAGTTATTATAATCTTCACTCAAAACCAACTTAAAATGTCTCATGTTAAACAACCACAAATTGTTGAAAACCTCTCTCAAGGTTTCCAAATGACTCATTATCCATTGGAATAATAAGGGAATATAACACTACTTTGCTCAATTTTCATGTAGCATAAAACGGTTTAGAGACTGAAAAGTTTCATCCAAGATAATTGTAGTAGGTGTATTTCTAGTTTGTTTGTATTCAATAATGGTATTGACAACTTTGACAATATTGATTTCATCAAATTGTGAAGAAAACAATACCAACCTAAAGATAGTAAAAGTGATCACTTGGTATCTCTCTTCTCCTAACATCCCCCTATCTTTATTTACCTTCAACTTAGATTTAATGAACTTCCCATTTCAATCCACCATTAGCTGTTTTGTTAGTTAATTTGGTATAGATGAAAAAATATGGCAACTTTAATATCCATATCCCCCAATTCACTATCTAAAATACACCTTATGAGGGTCATTTAGGAAATCCAAGAAGTATATTCCTTGATAATAGGGGTCATGTTGATATTCTTAAAAGTGAAACATTTATAACCTTAGTTATAGAAATGAAGTAGGGTCTTAACTATAAAGACCTATACAAGAAGCCTCACCAAATGAGCAATTCTCCCATATCTTTTTTTTTAAATTGTCCATATATCTCAAAATTGACACAAACTTCTCAAACGTTTTTATTAAGTAATGCACTTTGGTCATGCACAATAATTCCTTAGCCTTGTCCTTGGTTAGTCCCCCTAAACCAATTGCATCATCTTGTATTTTTGCATTTGCTAAGAAAAGGTCATGAAAGTTATGGTTTTAACTCAAATAAATCTTGTAGAGTTTAAGTTTTATTAGATCTACCTTTAAGAACAATGAATTATTATGGAGTTCATATCCTATGGGCTAGTTTTAGACATCAAATTAGGGGTAGATTTACTAATTAGTCTCAAAGGGGTCTATAATATGCACAATGATCTCCTTTTATAAAGGCAATAGTTGGGGGTTTCATGAATCAGAACCCCAACAGTCATGAGATAGACCAATACTCCTCCACCTAACCTAGAATTACATTTATTCTCAAAATTAAAATGCATATTGGCATTAATCTATACCTTTTATACTTATGCATGAGTAGTATGTAATAAAAATGCATGCTAAAATTAATTTATATAGACCAAGAAAATAAACAAGTTAATAATCATATGAAAAATCAATAAAGCTTAGTCCAACCAGACAAGTCTCTAATGAAGTTGTCATCCTCTCACGACATGCATAATGTCAAATGGTAGGTTTTCCTCCTGGATTAAGTTGGGTTTTGGATGTCTTTGGATAAATTATGAAGTTATGATTTGAAAGGTTCAGGAGTCACCACTTAGTATTATAGTTATTAGAAAAACTATTGGTTTGTAAGAGTTTAGGAAAGATACTAGTTGTTCATGAGAAAGACCTAGCCTAGCCAGGGCATCTCTGTGGTAAATTACATCGTTGATTGACTATATTTTCTAAGTATTGTTTCTATTCGTTAGTCCATCTAAGGTTTAAGAAATGTCCTATTTAGTAAAGAAGCCCTATCCCTATTATAAAGTTTAAATTTTAACTATGAATTTATTTATTTCTCGATTTTTAATACCTAAAGAAATTGTAAACACCCAAGAGAAAAAAAAATAAAAAAGAAAAAAAAAGAGCAAAACCGGTTCATTAATATAAATACAAGAAGGAGAGAGGGAGTGGGAATTTTTCTTTCTTTCCGTCATCTCCATCTCCTCTCTTTTCCCCTCTGCCAGCCGAACCCTCTCCTCTCTTTTTCCCAGCCGAATTCTCTTCTCTTCTCTTCCCAACCGAACCATCACCATCTCTTCTCTTCCCAACCGAACTATCTCTATTTCCCTCTGCCAGCTGAACCATCTCCATTTCCACTCCACATAGCCGAACCTTAGGCTAAAGTAAGGGAGAAGACTTGGTGAATGTGTGTGAGAAGTGAGACTTAGAGAGAAAAAAGTGGACCTTTGCCAAGAGGAAGAAGAAAAGGAAGAAGTAGGAAGTAAAGCAAACAAGAGAAAATGAAGAAGAGTTTAAAATCTTTCAAAAAAATTGTGAGGTACGAGAGGTAGAGTCATGAAATTCTCTTTCTTTTTCCTCTTAGGATATGAAACAAAATGAAGAGAACCCTAGGGAAATTAACCTAATACTCAAGCTAGATGTAAAGTAAACGAAATGAAGCTAATTTTGGGAACAACTAGCAAAGAAGATATATGAAAAACGAAATTTACAAATCATGTGAGGGGGCTGATTTTGTAAGTGGCTGGTCGGCATTCAATGTGTGATTTTGTTGGGATTTTATTGAAAGATTATGTGCTGAAAATTTAGGGTTACAATGTGTGATTTTGTTGGGATTTTATTGAAAGATTATGTGCTGAAATTTAGGGTTACAATGTGTGATTTTGTTGGGATTTTATTGAAAGATTATGTGCTGGAAATTCATGTGTTTAGGTGCTGGAAATTCATATGTTTATGTGCTGGAAATTCATGTGTTTAGGTGCTGGAAAATATGTGTGTTGGCTGGAAATTCATGTGTTTATAGGCTGGAAATTCATGTGTTTAGGTGCTGGAAATTCATGTGTTTATAGGCTGTAAATTCATGTGTTTAGGTGCTGGAAAATATGGGTGTGTTGGCTGGAAATTCATGTGTTTATATGCTGGAAATTCATGTGTTTAGGTGCTGGAAAATATGTGTGTTGGCTGGAAATTCATATGTTTATAGGCTGGAAATTTATGTGTTTAGGTGCTGGAAATTCATGTGTTTATGTGCTGGAAATTCATGTGTTATGTGCTGGAAATGCATGTTGTTTTTATGCTGGAATTGATGTATATTTGGCTGAAAATTTTATATGGGTTTTGGCTGAAACTTGTTGAAAGATTTCGGGTAGAAATGTATGGGTTCAGCTTGTGAATTATGATGGAAGATTTTGTGTGTTGAACTGAAAATCTATGCTGAAATTTTGATTTCAATGTATTTTGTATGAAGTAATGTAATGGATGTTTAACTTTTATTAGATCCTTTTGTGTAAATGCTATAATGGCTTATTGTAAGATAGGAATAAAAACCATCTCTATGTTATATATTTTAAATATGATATTATAAATCATGCAATCATAAGACTATGCTTTATGTATGTGTCACTTTTAAATTAAATATTACTCGTGTAAATGGTGTTAAATGTTAAGAAGTGATCAGTCCGTTGATTCTAGTAACCATGCATAGAGCAATATATATATATATATATATATATATATATATATATATATATATATATATATATATATATATATATATATATATATATATATATATATATATATATATATATATAAAACAATACCCTAGGGTTGTTACGGAAATACTTTATAATATATTTTTATACCCGTGGATATTAAAGTCCTATTTATTAAAAAGGTCCTTATTTCCTAATTGATTTTTTTTTACTTTTTAAAGTATGATAAAAATGAAGGTTTATATTTTTATATATATAAGCATGAAATTTTTAGAATTTAGTTGTATGCATGTCAACAAAATATGTTTTTGTATCTTTGAAATGATGAATATTTTTTTTTCAAATTTCACAAAAAATAGGTACTTTTTAATACTTGATTTGTATCTTACAATGTTAGCCTACAATCCAATATTAAATGAAGCTTAAGAAAACATTTTGTATTGTTGAAATATTATTCTTTTAAAGAAAAAATAAGTATTTTTAATATGATGCTAATATCTTATATTTTTAAAGAAAACATTTTGTACAATGAAATCTACGTTATGATATTAGAAAAATTATTAAAAAACATGCAAAAGTTCCAAGAAGAGTTTAAAAATGGTTCGTAGATTTCTTTAGAATTTATTCTAAACTATTTAGGCTATATTTGACTAAACATTAAAATAAGAACAAAGTAAAGTTAAAGAGAAAGTCAAAAGAAATTAGAGGCATGCAAAATTTCTTGAGGTAGTGTTTGACAAGCTTGCCAGAAGAAGACGAAGAAGAGGAAAAAAGGATTTTTCTTTGGCAAAAACAAGGCATGGTTTTATGTTAAGGTTAGTCTTATTGGGTTTAAGGCCCAAGCCCATGCACACTGAGTTGGCCTTAAGCCCAACATAACTTGATTTTGTTGGGCCAAAAGATGACCTAACAAACTTTTTCTACACACACACATGACATACCTAGACAATCCATAAGGGTTGGGCTAAAATGGGGGCCTAACCTTATGTTTTATCCATCATTGGTTCAACCCAATATTTACTTTATATTTGACAAAGATTTCCAGAAACAATATATATTCATGTATTTCACCCAACACACACTTTACAATTTAATGCATTCTATCCTCTTAACACCAGCATGCACACACATATTACATTGTATTTGTATGCATAAACAAACATCAAATAGACTAAGGAAAAAAGAATAAATACATTATATAGCATGGAGATACTTCTTTCTAAGCAATAACAATGGGGGGAAAATATGGTAGAACACAATCAATGCAAATCTCTTGAACATGTGGTCAAACAATCCATTTGCAAAGATATCAATTCCCGGAAAACCAAGTAAATAAAGTTTGATAGCAGTGTGACATAAAGATAACTTGTGTTTAGGTATCAATACTATTAGATTCAAAATGTGATGCGGCCATATTATTTGATAGTTTCATCCATATTTACCTAGTGTTTTTGCATATGTTTTGTGTACAAAATGCCTTGATATTCTTTGTTTTATGTTTTGAACGCACTTTTGGATGAAAGATGCAAAAATAAGGTAGTAGGAGCTGATTGATAAATTTGACCTTCAACTGATGTTTTGTGTAGAGTGGAAGCTCTAGAGATTGAAATGAAGTGATTCTAGTGGCATTCAAAAGGTAAAATCCATAAATTTCTAGAAAGCTAAGGCAAAAGAAATAAAATAAGGAAGAGCATGGAAATCGTAGCCTTCAAAGTCAAATCTTGCAATTTGCCAATGTCAACCTTTGGCCATTCCAACTTAAATATCTGGAGCTATAGAAGTCTGATTGATGCAAACCCATTTTTTTTGGATTCAAGACTCAAAGATCTAAAAATGATACAAATTTTAGCTCAAACAAATGTGTATGGATGAGATATGATTTTTACAAGGGACAATTAAATTTTGCCAACTTAAGGAAGGGCTATTATGTAAAATAGAAATTAGAGTTTTCTAAGCATATATAAAGGAGGAGGCAACAAAGAAGACTCGGCCAACAACAAAGAAAACACAAATGTTACTCCTTCAATCTCTAAATCATGTTTTCTTCCATCTCTTAATTAGTTGTTCAACAAACATGCAAGACTAAACTCTTTTGCTTGGTTGGAAGGACACAAAAACCCTTCAGATTTCAAGAACTGTGAGATCTATTTTATCTTTATTTCTCAGTTTATATGATGAATATGTTGTTCTTCTATATTTGTTTTTTCTAGAATTGTTTATTTAATTGATATGAGCGGACTCTAAGCTATTATTGTAGACAATCTATTGCTAAGTTTGATATCAAAACCGGAGTTTATGGTATATGTACCTATGAAGCAAACTGAGTTAATAATTGTGGCGGATCTATGTTATTAATCTCAGGGAGAACATTGAATCAAATTAAACATAGATTGCATACAATTATGTTTCTTGATTAATCAATTTATCTAGTTTTTAAGGTTGCCACTAAATCAAATTACTAGTGCAGACATTGTGGTCGTTTGATGGTTAGGGTAAGTTAAACGATGGATCCATTAACAAACCAATGGTAAGAAGAAATAAATATTCAGAATATAAATTGATGTTTCATTTCCATGATCAGTTCTAATTTCTATAAGTGGATGTTGACTTGCGACCAAGGTTTATTTTATTGATAAATTTTGGTTTTATATAATTTTTCGCTTAGTTTGCTTTAGGCTAGACAATTTCCACCCCCAAATTGCATAGCATATAACATGAAAATCTGAACTAAAACGTGCTCATGGGATCGACCCCTTGCTTGCTCTATATTATCTTGTGTGATTTGTTTTAAGCTAGGGTAATTAATTTGTGCGACCGCGATATTGCAACAAATTTTAGCCCCGTTGTCGGGACATGATTTTAGTTGATTCTTGTATTGTGTTATGCAGTGATTTATTCTACTTTCTGTGGTTTTTTAATTATTCTGAAGAAAAAAAAGAACATATTTGTGCTTGCAGCGATACTGTTCAAAACATAATTTTTGGTGGAATTAGGTATCAACCTTTTGTTTCCTGAAGGAAAACAACGTTATGATCATAACTAGTGGTCGTTGGTCTCTAGCCCCACCCTATCAAGGCTAAATTCCATCGTTTTCTAGGGTTTTTGGACGCTTTAGTTTTTCAACGTTGAATTCTCGTGCCTATTGTATTGTGTTTGATCTCTTGTGTGCTTGTTTTTTTTAGTTTTCTATCTAATTTATGTCTGTAACCCATTCTGCTAACTAGAGTTGTTAAGTGCAGGTTGATCTCGAAATAAAAAAAAACTTTACACAAGTTATGAAAGGAAGCTCGCGTCAACATCATGGCTGTTGCAAGACAACAAACACTCATGGAGCTTGTTGCTCCTAACATGAAAAATAACCATTATGCATAACACATAGACAGTAATGTGAAATTTGAACTCAAATCTGGTTTTATAAATTTGTTGCCAACATTCAAAAGGTCTTGCAGAAGAAGATTGTCATACTCATATCAAGGAGTTCTACTTGGTTTGTGTTGGCATGAAACCAAATAGAGTTGACGAGGAACAAGTTAAGTTGAAAGCTTTCCCTTTGTCTTTAAAAGGGGCAGCAAAGGTGTTTTTTTTTATTCTCCCAGATTCCATTTACATTTGGAATGACATGTAGAAGATGATCCTCGAAAATTATTTCCAACATCTCGATTTGCCAACATAAGGAAAGAAATATGTGTGATTCAACAATCTCATGGAGAGACACTCGCTGAGTACTGGGAAAGATTTGAGCTATTGTGCATTTAATGAAGGATCGATGCCTACTAAGTGTAGTATCATTGGTGTTGTAAGTGGAGGGGCATTGGTAGATAAGACACCCGAGGCTGCCCACCAATTGATCTCAAACATGGCAGCCAACTTGAAATAGTTTGGCACCCATGGAGATTTCTCAAACAGTCGAGTGAATGAGGTAAGTATTTCTAACCTTGAGAATAAAGTAAATGATCTTACTTCTCTTGTGTGTTCTTTGTCTTGTGGAAATGTACAACAGGTAAAAGTTTGTAATATATGCTCACTACAAGGACATGTTTCAAATATCTGCCCAACAATGCAAGAAGATTACATTGAATAAGTGAATGCGGTTGATGGAACATTCAATGGACAACCCCAACATAAGTATGATCCCTTTTCTAACATGTATAATCTCGGATGGAGAGATCATCCCAACTTCCGCTATGGGAACCCATCTCAACAAGGCAATCAAGGTAGACAGTTCCATTCCCATGGATTTTAACCATAGCCCCAGTAGAATTATCAATCAAGACTGCCCCTTCCTTTCACCAACTCCAATGTTATGGGGTCATCATCCAGTGATGATCTTCGTGAGATTATGAAAACTTTGGTTTCTAACACTGTGACCTTGCAGCAAAATATTATGTCTTTTCAACAGGAAACAAGGTCAAGTATTCATAACTTGGAGAAACAAATGGGGCAAATACCTTCAAGTGTGAGCAAACTAGAAACACAAATAAGTGGAAAATTGCCCTTTCAAGCATTGAATCCAAAAGAGAATGTTAGTGCATTGATACTGTGAAGTGGGAAAGAACTTGGAAAAAACAAGTCGAAAAAAGTTGAGATGGAGGAAAAAGAAGAGATAGAAACCGACTTGAGTAGCAAGAAGAAACCTACTCCTCCATAAATGGAGAAAAAGACAACAACTCCAAAGGTAATTCCTCACTCATTAAATTCGAATTTTAAAACAATTTCACCATTTCTTGTAATTCCTCTAGGTCTAAGAAAGAAGACAAAGAAAAAGAAATTCTAGAGGTTTTCAAGAAAGTGGAACTCAACATTCCTTTGATCGATATTATCAAGCAAATTTCCAAGTATGTTAAATTTTTGAAGGAGTTGTGCAGTACCAAAAGAGATTTCAAATTGAAAGGTCATAAAATGATAAGTATGGGTGAAGTCGTATCTGCTATTGTTCAAAAAAATATGCCTTTGAAGCAGAAAGACTCAGATGCGTTTACTATCCCATGGTTATTGGAAATGCTAGTTTTAAAAGGGCTTTATGTGATTTAGGTGCATCCATTAGTGTTATGCCTAAACATGTTTATGATTTTCTTAGTTTGGAGCCTTTGAATAAAACCAACATTGTAATACAATTTACGGATCGTAGTTTTGTTTACCCAATTGGTATGATAGAAGATGTCGTAGTCAAGATTGATAGTTTACTAATTCCATGTAACTTTTATATTTTTGATATGGAACATGATTCTTATGATTCCAACACTTCTATATTGTTTGGGAGACTATTCTTGAAAATTGCCAATACAAAAATTGATTATGGTAAGGATACTTTGTGTATGGAGGTAGGAGATGAAAATATTGAATTTAATTTTCATGATGCAATGAAATATCCTTATAGCAAAGTTTATTCTATCACATGTTATGATAGTATTGATAATTTTGTGCAGCAAGTTTGTGATTTTAATTGTGTGAATGGAATAAGCGTAGCTTTGAGATATGACTATGATTTTACCCAATTGGAGGAGTTGGAAAGGCACACATGTGTTCTCCAAAATGTGCACGAAGCAGCATTGACTTTGCAAGCTTTAGAAACTGTTCCCCATGTTGAAATTACAGGTTTAGAAACCATAAGGTACTCAAGGTCAATGGACATCAATTGAAACCTTTTTTTGAAAGTTGGACAACAAAAATCACCGCTTCTTTGAAGAATGAGCATGTCATGCCACATGTCGAGCCAATGACACAAAACACAAGCACTTACAAGGAGGCAACCCAGCACAAAAAAAATCAGATTTGCTTTCCTTTTATGTTATCTTTTATTTTTCACATGTTATTTATTTTTTGTCATTCTCCTACATTCCTTTTCTTTTATTTTCAACATTGAGGACAATGTTGTGTTTTAAGTGTGGGGGTATTGGCAAAATGTTAGTTTTCTTATTTTGATTTTATTTATTTTTCCCAAAAAAGAAAAGAAAAATATATGATTGATCTTTTTGAACTCCCATTGGTTTATGAGAATATGAGTATTATGTATGATAATTAGGTGAGATAGATGAATATATAAATCAAATGAATGAGTGTATGTGCAAGTTTTAATGTTTAATTGGTTTAGGGATTGACTCTTAAAATATGTCATGTTGACTTTATAGTGTTATACCAATGCAAGCTTTTGAGCCTTCAACATTATATTCTTTGATTGTACTTTCTTTTAATGATATGTATCTCTAGAACTTGTTTCATATCTTGTTAAGATTACATTCGGATTACGTAGATGCATGAAGATGATAAAGACATTAGGAATTTCAACCACTTGAGCAAAAAGTCAAGCTAAAGCATATTATTTTAAACATTAGCAAAATCACTATCATCTTTATACAATAGTTTTTATTTGTTCAAATTAATGGAAGTCTAACATCTAATATGGATAAGAGAATATACATGTGTAAAAGTGCATTAGCCATAATGTTTTCTTTTCCTTGCTTATCCTTGATCATATACAAAAAGGTTTCGAGAAATTCAACCTATTGGACAAGTATCTTATTCAACTTACCTTGCCCTTTCAAGTGCTTCAATGATTAATGATCTAAATGTATCACAAACTCCTTCGACCACAAGTAATGTTGGCACATCTCTATTATTCTTAGCTGCATTAACACAACTGTTATGCATATACTTGAGGTCTGGTAAAACTGAAACATACATTCAACCTCAATTTTTTTTTTTAAGGTCTCGTAAAACTGAAACATACATTAAACAAAGTTTATCTTTCAACAAATTGAATCTTTATTTTGTTCATCATTCCATATAAATCCAATAGACTTTTTCACATTTTTAGTTAAAGGTGCTCTAATAGTACGAAAGTTCATGAAAACTCCTTATCTTAGTTACAGACTTAGGTGTAGGGTAATCCCGGATAACCTTGACCTTCTGTTCATCCATCTCAATACCTTATACAACTACTATATATTTAAGAAGCACAACTTTCTCCATGCAAAAGGTACACTTATTGAAATTAGCATATGCAACTTTCTCCAACATACTAAGACATTACACAAATGATCAAGATGCTCATTCAAGGTTTTTCCTATAAATTAGGATGTCATCAAAGTACATAACAACAAATTTATCAATGAATGCACGCAAAACATGATTCACCAATCTCATAAATGTGTTAGGTGTATTTGAAAGCCCAAACAACATGACTAACCACTCATACAAATTATGTTAGACATAAATTTTGTTTTCCATTCATCATTTTTTTTCATCCTAATATGATGGTACCTATTTCTAAATAAATTTTATAGGAATACATGGTTTATATAATTCATCTTACATGTCATCAAGTCTAAGGACAAGATGTATATACTTTATTGTTATGTTATTGATGACACGACAATCAACACGCATCCTCAAAGTTCCATCATTTTTAGGCACAAGTAACACTATCATAGAACAATGGCTCATTCTATCATGAATGTAACCTTTCATCATCAGCTCATCTACTTATCATTTAAGATCTTTGTCTCCTTGGGATTGCTTTTATAGGTCAGATGATTAGGAATTAATGCTTCTAGTACAAAGTCAATATGATATTCAATTTCCCTTAATTGCTATAATCCACTAGGGATATCTTTAGGGAATACATCATTAATCACTTGCAATAAAGATAAACCCACACTAGGAATAGTACAGTCAAGATCATTAGTGTTTAACTAAGCCTCCTCATACACAAGCAAAATAATCAACTTGTTAATGAAAAAACAGATATGATTTGAGCTCTTTTTTACATAAAATTAGGTTGCTTTCGTTAGCTTTTCCCACACTATTATCATCACACAAGTTTACTTTCTCCACTCCTCAGGTTTTGCTTCCACTCTTAACTGGTTTAATTAATGATTTAGATTTAGTCAAATCTGATGGTCTTCTCTCACCATTCTCCTCATGTGAATTTTTTTGCTCTTTCCATTATATTATATTCTCTTTTAATTTCATTTGATCATCATATACTAGTTTTGGACATAGAGGTACAAAAGTGATAATTTTACAATCTTTTACAATAGTAAACCTATTTTTAAACCCATCATGAATTGTCTCCGATCAATTTGTCATGGGCGCCCAAAAGTAAGTGACTAGTATACATTGAGATTACATCACACATAACCTCATCAAAATACTTTCTAATAGCAAAACTATATTCGACAACTACATAATATATTTTCTCGTTGTTGCTTTTCATCATCTTCCTTGATTTACATTTAGCATACACATTATAACCAAGGCCTCTCCCTCAATAGGATATGTAATCTCCTCATCAGTATTATCCTCTAAAGGTGATATCTCTTAACTTTCAGATCTATCATTTCTAGATTCAATCTTCCCTTAATTTTATTAAGGGCTTAATCTATGAAAAATCAAGTTCTTAAGCTTAAGTCGGGTTCAATTAAGAAGAGTAGAATTTTTGGACACTGAATTGAATTTTTTTCCAAGCCAATTGTGTGAAGTCGGAGGCAAAATTGGAGAAATTGATAGTTTAATGGTCAATAAATAGTCAAATTGACCAAAAATAAAGGCATGCAAACTTAAGGTTGCTATTGAAAGTTTTTGCGAGGATACAATTGCACAAATTTAAAAGTTATAGAGTCGATTGGTGGTATGATTAGAATAAACTACAAATAGAGGGATCAAAATGATTTTACATCTTCTCCAAAACTATTGACCCACCGCTACACGCATGCTACCACAAAAGGTAACCCACCGCTGCACATAATGGTTACCTCCTACGCCTATAAATGGAGAAATTTTTTACAGAGACAGGGAGATGATTCTTAACAGTTATCAGGGGGATGATCACAAATGGAAAAGACAAACAAGGGGGACTATACACACGAGCATAAAATAAGACAAAAGGAATGAGAGATGAAGGAAAAAAAATATCAGCTAGCTTTTTTTCTTCACTTTCACCATGTCGTTCTAGTAGCTTGGTTTGACAAGTACTAGCGGTGTTCCTTTTGGCACTCGCATCAGCTCCACGCGTGTCCTCCAACAACGGTAGCAAGCCTTTGGCGACACAACGACAACTCCCTCTCTCTCCTACAGTCCGCCTTCAACTTCTCTCTCTATAGTTAGTGGCAACCCCGTCCCCCCTCTAGTAGCAGCAGTTCCCAATGAGCATTGGCAGATATTTCGACACCATCACCTCTCCTTCTCACTGGTAGCTCCACTAGCAGGTCCAACTCTCCTTCCATAGCTCCGGTGACGAGCAATAACAACCCCTGCACAAGAGAGACCCTTTTTTGGCAGCTCTCCCGACCACCACAAGCCACCATTTACGATGTCACCACCACTAGCATAACCATCTCGGCCTCCTTTACCCGGTGGCAGTGGCAGTGGCGCAGATGAGCCTCTCGTCTCTCTCAACTGACCCTCCTACTATTCATGTAATACGTGAACAATGTTGTTCATGCAATACTGAACAGTGCAGAGTGAATTGATTCACTATGCACACACTTTTTTTTTTATCTTGGGACGAACTGTTCTCAACTTAGTCTAGTTGGCTAAGTTAGGCCTTTTGGACCAACTTGGTTGGGCTGACCCAATCCAACTTTTCTTAAGAAAATATAATATATAAAAATCACGCTTTAAAAAAACAAATAAAATATTTTTTGTTTTCGTGCATACGGCCAAATTCAAATTTTTTTTTCCAATCATATTTTTTGTAAAAAAAATTATATTTTTGCATCTTTAACATGTTTTGAATAAAAATTGGATATCGTAACCAATTTATGATTATTTGTTGGAATTTGGACAAAATATAAAAAAAAATTATTTTGTTTTAGTTATCACAGTGTAAAATTACATTGTAAATTACACCCACAGATAATGAAAAAAAAAGTGATTTTAAATGCACTGTGAAAATTTTTCAAACTTTAGAGCTGATCAAGTTTTCGACTTCCAACGGGGTATAAACTCCCTCATGAAGAGAGATCTGCTTCGAGCCTTAGAAAGACCAATGAATAAAAAACTAGCTTACAAAAAAAAATCAAATAATAATGTAGCTTACCTTAGGTAGGGTATACTAAGGGGTGATACATCTTCTCTTTGCACAACAAGTCTTGTTACTGAGCCTCTTGCAGATCATTAGGCTTCCTAGTAAACTTAATACTAGGTGGTGACTTATAAGAATTATAGTCATAACTTTACAATTATAAACACACTATTTTGATTGCGTGTCGTCTCCCTTCCGGAGATGGTAGGACGTGAAGCGTGAAAAAAAAACATGTTTAGTTATTTCCCTCTCCTTTCTAGGCAATAACAAATAAATGGTGTTTATTATGCTCTTAGTTGGATTAATGGAAGTTACTCTGTGCTAAAAAGAGTTTGGTTTCAATTATTTCCCTCTCCTTTCTCTTTATTTTAATTTGATTTTTTTCCTTATTTTTCAACATTTTCTCTCTTTTTCCCCCATAAATTTTGCCCTTATTCATGGGGAATGAGATACGAGCATGAGGTCTTCTTTAGACATGAATCTTAGCCTTTGATTCGCTTAAAAAAGATCTTAACCATTGGTTGGAAAAACAACAACTTGATACTACCAATACCAAGTTTCAAAGTTTATCAAGTCAACCTTTTTGGTTTGGCTTTTTAGTGCTTTATTATGTTGAACATTGATGAGAATATGACTAATGGTGTAGTACAATTTCAAGTTTATCAAAGGTTTTGTTTTTTTTCTTATTTAG